>FNXX01000005.1:4800000-6000000 GCA_900108845.1 Iljinskaea planisiliqua
TATATTCGACTTTTCACGTTCTACGAACGGTCGCTGCAGCTGCGACGGCGGCGGGACAACGGTGAAGATCAGTAGAGTTAGAAGAAAAGGAAGCCTTTTGAATCTTTCTCACTCCAAATCGGATATTTTGGTAAGTTTTGGAACAACTTCGAATCCTGCTGACTTTTCTCATCACGTGTTCTGTTATAAAATCTCGTCTTAGTTCTTTACGCTTTATTAGACTGATGCATACCATTTTTCTCTCTAAAAAGACTCAAATCTATTTCACTATTATTTCTTCAAAACCAAATTCCAACTTTCATGGGATTTGAGTATAATGTCCTTTTTAAATGCAAAGTTAATGTTTTTTTTTTTTTTTCATTCACTTTCCTTCAATTTGTTTGTCTTTTAATTGGTTACACCTTAGATAAATACCTTCTATACTTTGGGGTAATTATTATGCTCTTCTTTTTTGGATCGTGAAAGAACTAATTTTTTTTGGCCCATTTTGATTGCATAATAAAAAAACGCAGGCAAGGATTTACAAAGGGTTTAAGCAAGTGATTCCATGGAGGCGTAGGCAAGAGAATATTCCAAGGATGAGTTCTTCCAATATTTAAATAGAATCTCTCCACCATATTTTTTTTTGTTACTCTCTAATTTAGAGACACTAATATTCCTCTGTACATAGTACCGCATAAGTTACAGACTATATGAGAAAATAATTAGAAATAACTTTTACTAAAAAGTAGTAATATAATCATATTATGACACATACTGGTGCCGAGCTAAGACAATGCATGGGAGGCTGGGACGTTGACAAACTCACTTTGATGTCAAGTCTTTATACAAAATCACTTGAAAGAACGGCAAAACCATACTATTAAAGTCAAAGCAAGGTCCTTGAGGTTTCAAGTTTCGGAAATGGTGTGGTAACCCTCGGTTGCAGACAGAGACGGCCTCATACGTACCTACCTTGACTCTCTTCTCATATGTGCTCAATGGCTTGAACCTCCACCACGTTGCCCCTTAAGATTAAAAGAAACATTTATACAGTCCTCTTTCAAATTTTTTTCTTTGCTTTTATTGAAGGAAAAGCTTTCCCTTTAAAATTATATTGTAACTCTCTTCTCACATCAGTTGTTCATGTTTATATTGTCTTATGTTTCTTAATTAGTTCATTATAAATGTACATATTAACAGTTTTGTTTTCTCTCTTCAATGTCAAAGTATAGTCTACTCTCTTCTTCTGAAGTTTTTGTCTGTAACTTTCATTTAGACTTGTATCAGTTCAAGCTTTGAAGAACTGTCGCCTTTTTGTTCTGGAAAAACTCGTTGATGATGAGGACTCAACAAAGTCCTGAAAGAAGATCCAAATTTGTGAGAAACGGACGAATCATTAAAGCACGTGTAGAAGTTAATGCAAAATTAGGAGCTTATTGCTTTAAACCAAGAGCTTACGTGAGCTTGACTGGATTTACGACCTCAAGAGCCCTTCTTGCATACCCAAAAGCCAGGACAAGGAGGCCAAAGAGGAAAAGCAGATAATGGTGAAACCTTTCGATAGCGGAATATGCAAGAGATGCCACGCCCTTGGCTTCTGATGAGCTTCTAATTGATGCTATTCTTCTCATCAAGTAACCTGAAAAAAAGAAAAGAAACTGAGATATACTTGTCCAAGAAGAGTAAGATCATATGATTGAGTTAGGCTATATATACCAGGATCTTCCACACCGAGGTTAGTCCAATCATTTGGGTTGGTGTTCATTTTTGAAGCCTTAATTAGCTCAAGCAGAGCTTGATTAACCTGTAGCCAAAAGGAATTAATCATAAAGAAAACAGCGAGGCAAAGCTTTCAAGTTTCAAGAGATAAAGCTCTAATATATATACCTCTTGTGTTCTCTCGTGGCTTACAAGATGGCCACCATGAAGATCCACCATTCTTGACACCGGGTAAAGCTTTTGAGCTAATCTTCTTGCATAACAAATCTGAGCAATCACATCCTCTCTGCATACACATTCTCAGATTTCATAATACTACTCGAGAAGATGCACACAAAACATGATTCTTGACTACATTACATACCTTCCATGTATAACTGATACAAGAACTCCAGCAGAACGGATTACATCAATCTCTGTATTTGTGAGTCTATGTAACCAACAAGCATTAACTTGTCCATCAAAACCATACTTGGACTGCATACCAGTTGCTGATATCCCTTTCACGTATTGCTAACATTCCATATATATATATATATGACTCACATATATTAGACACTCGTTATCTATTCATTATATTATTGACTTGTTCACATTAAAAATCAGTACCTCGTATAATATCTCCCGTCTTGTGGTGGTTCCTATACGTTCGTCTAGGTAATCCTGCATATGGAAACACTGTTATGAAACTTTTGCAAAATAGAAAGAAAATAATCCAAAAAAGAATCACCTTTGAATAATGTGTGTCCAAATCTACAGATGCCCTTTGTTCAGGAGTCTTTGCCTTGAGAAACCGCATTGCGATGGAGAACATTTGCAGGTCAAGCTGAAGCAAATGGAAAGAAATGAAAATTATCATCACTGAAAGACCAACATACAGAAGAGACATGAAACAAGACAGTTGCTAATCAAAGACAGAAAATTGTTTCAAGTAGTACCTTGGGGAAACACTCAAAACCTCCACCTGTAACATTAAGCAAAGCCAGAGACAGAACTCGTTCAGGCACCATCCCAGCCAAGGTGCAAGCTGTCATAGCCCCTGTAATAAATAAACTTAACATTTTTCAAACCAAGTCATTACTATAGAGGCTGAGATTTGATAATAATGTTGGTCTAATTTTGTACCCATAGAGTGCCCTACGATGTGAGCTCTCTTCCATCCCAAATGATCCAACAATGCAATTGCATCCTTAGCCATTATCTTTGTTCTGCAAAACAAACATCTGATTTATCAAAAACCAAATTATCACACTTTAAGTTACAAAATGCTTTCAATCACTCTCTTTAACTCACGTGTATTCGGATCTTTTGGTAAGTACGGAACTACGGCCCATACCGCGATTGTCAAACGCGCAGACCTCGATGCCTCCGGTTGTTTCATCATCGGCGACGATTCCTCCGTCGTTGGATTTGGTCGTCCCCGTCAATCCCTGGATTTGCGGGCTCCACGACTCATGGGTTCCGGCCAATCCTGCACCGCACGATGGTAATGATTTCAGCAAACAGAAAAACGAAACAACCCAAATTCTTCGGAAACCTCACAGAGACCTATGATGAGTAGAGCTTTGGTGGGTCCGTGACCGTATGTTCTGTAAAAAATCTTGACACCGACATTGTTGAGGGCTGTGTCCGGAGACTCCGGACAGTCGTGTTCAAGCACCACATCGCAATACGGCATCTTGAGCGATATCTGGAGCGAGTGGAGGACTCAAGGTATGATCGCATTCAAGAGCCGGCGAATCAGGAGAAGAAAAAAAAAAGACAAGACTTTTTCTCAAGTTTTGTTGTCTAAAGGAGAAGGACGGTCGTTTGGTTCGGTCGGGAAGACGAAGGAATGCCACGTCGGATGACTTGTTGGCGGGTAAAATTTAGTCAATTGTCAAACTTTTGTATCCGGTCCGGTTTAAAAGGGGCTATGGACTAAAAGAGCTGAAACTTTTGAAAATGTGAAAGCAGAGGAAAGAGATGGAACATGGAAGCAGTCTCTGATATGTTCTGTACAAGCGGAAGCAGCAAATTTCAAATTTGGTTATCTAATCAATTTACTACATCAGACTCGATAAATACTGAGATCAATTTTTTGTTTGTAACATCTCTTAATTATTATGTGTATGATAATACTGAAAATGTTCGCATTTCAATCAGGGATTCATGAATACATCAGGGTTCACCTAGATAATTCAAATTTTTTTTTTACATGTGAGCCATTGAAACTTTTGGTACGATAAAGTCAGACAATAAATCCATTAATTTGGTTGAAAAACATCAATGAATGCTTTCGATATGACATGATGACTGAGCCCCTCTTTTTCACTTTTTCCATTGGCCAAATGAAATGACATCAAGACTAAGTCCTCTTTTTCACTTATTTTAGTTTATTTATTTTTAAATATAATGAGAAGAGTCAAGGGATCGAAGTAATTAAGGGGAGTTAAGTAGCAAGTATTCATGTTAGAACATATATAAAAGTTACAAATGTTTGATTCCGCTTTCGGGCCGAGGCCGATTATTAAAATACCCATTTTTGAGATGTGGACCGTTAAGTCAGTTAAGAGGCCCTCGTTGATTGATTCTCTTATCTTCAGATATTTTTATTTTATTTTGTTGTAAGGAAAATCCACTGCCACTAAGTCACTGACCAAAAGACAGACACTTTGGTTTTGTTTCTCTGTCTTCTGGTTAACTCGCTTTGCCTGACTCACCGAGTCATGGCGCTTCTTAGGCCGCACCTTCATCGCTTTCACTCCAGCTCTCTCCGCCAATCAGCCTCTCCTTCTAAAACAAACGCCGACGCTGGCGGTGGCCTCGTCGTCTATCCCACGTATGGCCGTCACCGTTGCTCCGCGATTGCGATCGACGCGCCGTCGTCTCTTGCTGGCGTGAGGCCGATCCGATGGGGGTACACGAGCGTTCAAGGATTCCGGGATGAGATGGAGGACGACATCGTCATCCGTTCGGAAGCTCTCGATAGCTTCTCCTTCGCCGCGGTTTTCGACGGCCACGCTGGATCGTCCTCTGTCAAATTCCTCAGGTTACTTCTCATGCAAGCTTAGTTTTTAAGTGTTTAGGTGGTGATGATGATGAATGATGATGATTCTTACAGGGAAGAGCTGTACAAGGAGTGTGTTGGGGCATTGCAAGTTGGATCCTTGTTGAGTGGAGGTGATTTCGCGTCGATCAAGGAAGCTTTGATTAAGGCCTTTGAAAGCGTGGATCAGAACTTGCTCAAATGGTAAAAATTAGCTTACTTTCTTAAGGGTTTGAATGAAAGTTTGATTTGGGTGAAGTAAACTCACCATACTTTGTGATTTGGATCCAGGCTAGAGACAAAGGGTGAAGAAGATGAATCAGGTTCAACAGCCACTGTAATGCTCATCAGAAATGATGTTTCCTACTTTGCACATATCGGTGATTCTTGCGCAGTAAGCTTTCTTAATTAAGAAGTTGTGGAATTTTGATCAAATGAGTCGTGGTGGTTAGTCTCTGTTAATGCATCGAAATAGGTCTTATCTCGATCTGGGCAAATCGAGGAATTGACTGATTCTCATCGTCCATATGGAAGCAATAAGGCAGCCGTTCAGGAAATGAAGAGAATCAAAGATGCAGGTGGATGGGTGTGTCTTCCTTTCATTTGTTTTACATCTTCTCAAATATTACTTGCTCGAATTTACTTGTGTGTAACTCCGGGTTTGGTTAAAAACCGATTTCTTTTTGCTCTTTCGTTCAATCAGATTGTCAATGGAAGGATTTGCGGAGACATAGCTGTCTCTCGTGCTTTTGGTGACATCCGGTTCAAGACAAAGAAGAACGAGTTGGGTTCTTTCTCTTTCCTTTACAATTTCCTTTTTTTTTATAAGATGCTGCCTCAATTCTCATAAAAGGTTCATACACACAGGATGTTAAAGAAGGGTGTTGATGAAGGAAGATGGTCCGAGAAGTTTGTGTCCAGGTACTCAACTATTCGAACATTGTTTCTAGCTTTGCAAATCTCTTCAAGGATCTCTGTTCTGATTTGTCGGAATGATGCAGAATCGAGTTTAAAGGGGACATGGTTGTAGCAACTCCGGACATCTACCAAGTACCTCTTACATCGGATGTGGAATTCATTATTTTAGCTTCTGATGGATTATGGGACTACATGAAGAGGTTTCCTTCTTACCTCATTCAATCATATGTGTTTTTTTAAAGGAAAACTACAGAGCTTATAATGATCTATGTTTTGCTGATGCAGCAAAGATGTGGTTAGTTTCGTAAGGGAACAGCTCCGGAAACATGGAAATGTCCAGGCAAGCTTTTCTTTTTTCATGTCCTTACCAATAAGTTTCCACAACACATAGATATGGTTTTTAGTCTGAGCTAGTCTTCTAAATGTTCCTCTGTAACAGCTTGCTTGTGAAGCTCTTGCGCAAGTTGCTTTGGTAAGATAACGAACAACCCTCCTCTCAAGCTTTCTTTGATCAGGAACTCAAGTCTGACATCTGTTTTATAATTCAGGACCGGAGATCAGAGGACAACATCAGCATCATCATTGCTGATCTAGGGTGAGTCTTAGATATAAGATACATCTACAAATCTCTTCCAATTAGTAACGTATGAAGTATTCTATTAATTGACTCTTGACGAGTTGTTGGTTTCCTTAAAAACAGAAGAACAGAGTGGAAGAATCTCCCGGTGCAGCGATCAAACATGGTGGTTGAACTAGTTCAGGCCGCAGCCACTGTTGGTGTAGTTACTGTTGGCATATGGATGACTTCGTTTCTCTCTTGAGTAAAATGAACATCCAGTCTCCTTCCTTAGTGTATATAAAACATGTAACTATGTCGAACTCTCTAGTCTTCCCATAGAGACGGAGATGTGCTGATACCTCACAGTTGGGAATTCACCAAGGTACATGTAAAATCGTTGGAGTATATGCTTAGTGTAGAGAAAAATTTCACTCCAACATATATAAGCAAATACTTTAAGGTTAAGACCGCATTATATGGATTATCAACTTCCGTGAAGAAAAGGTAGATTAATCACAAACAAAACCAAATGATATTTGATTTCCACTTTCTTAAAAGGGATGAAAGTGCATTACATTTACAAAGAAATGCATCTTCAGGCAACACCCACAACCGTAGTGACAAGAAAACCAAATAAATAAGATATTCAACAATGGAGATAAAACCAAAAGTTGGAAACAAAAGAGACATGACAAAGGATAGATTTATGCATCTTTCGGACATTCACACATTCATATATTCTTGAGGAACTCCATGATATGAGTACCATAGGCCCTGCAGACAACTTGGAAGCCTTGAAAGCCCGAATCTTTGGCCAAGGCTTCAAACTCCTTCTCGGTCCTTTCTTTGCCTCCGGGGTTGTGAGCCAACATGAGGCAGTCCATGTGGACAACTTCTTTTGTCATAAGGCTCGAGTCTGGCACCACCGGAAGTATAGATTCCGCCACTATCACTTTCCCGTTGTCTGGGAGTGCTTCATAGCAGTTCTTGAGAAATTTCAAACAGTGTTGGTCACTCCAATCATGACATATCCACTGTCACATGTGAGAGTTTTAAAGACAAAAATTTTTAGACACATTCTTATGAAAACTGTTGTCAAGAATCATAATATGACTAGTTTACTAACCTTCATGAAAATGGCATCCGCTTTAGGGACATTCACAAACATATCTCCCCCAACGTGTTCAATACCTGAATCATTCAACAAAACTCAAACTAAGACATTGAACCATCCATGGAAACATATACAAGGATTCAATGCTTCTCCGAAATACAAAAAGAAATTTATATATACCAGGATAGGATACAGCTTCCTGAATGACATGAGAGAGATCATAGAGGATGCCTTTGATCTGTGGGTGCTTGGAGACAATCATACGAAGAGTGACTCCAATGCCACCACCAACATCAACCAACGAAGTCAATCCCTCAAAGCCTTTGTAGGTCTCTAGAATCTTGGTCATGACGATGGTCGTGTGGTTCGACATTCCGTTGTTGAACACTTTGTTGAATCTCGGGTCAGCCCCTTGGTACTCGAAAGCGTCCATACCAAATGCCTTGTTGAATGGAATCCCTCCTTCAAGAACTGCATCTTTCAAATGGTACCTGCACTCAAATCATCATAAACATGTAACTTGTATTATTGTATTATTTACCAATGATATATAATTTTGAATTTTGAAAGGTGGCAACATTTTGTATACCAGCTCTCCATAAAGACCCTGTCCCTGTTCAAATGACAGAGTGCAGCGAGTGAGACTCCATCTTCGTTCTTTGTCAGGTACTTGCATACAGGTGCAAGTCCGTACAAACGCTCCACGCCGCCGTCAAGAAGCTTACGCACAGAGCAGGTCAAGATGGAGTAAGCAGCAAGTAACCTGAGGATCCGGTCGACCATGACTGGAGCATCAGGGTTCTTGGTCGGAAGATAAGACGCTATATCAGCCGACGAGAGTTGACCGCCAGCGAGATCGGCATTCTTGGATATGATCTCGAGCAGGTCGAGCTCTAAGGCCGATGTCAGAACCATCGGAAGCACGGTTGCACCAGCAAGCTGCATAGCAAAGAGATTGGCCTCTTCGTCGGAGATTTTCGCCGGAGTGATCTGTATTTCAGCCAAAGATCCCATTTTAGCTCTGTTTTCTGATTGTTACTCTGTTTTTTTTCTCTCCCGCCTGTTTAAAACGGTTTTAAGTTCTGTTTCTGAGAATGATCTGATGAGTGAGAAATGAGAACTACGTTGAGCTATATTTATACTAAAAATTCAGCATATTCTATACTGAATTAAATACACTCGTACTCCTGCAGTCTAAATACTGTAGTGAGTTTTGTTCTTTTCTATTTACCTACCTCCACGGAACAATTTTTAAGTTTATACGAGTATATTTGTAAAGTCAACAGATAGAAAGGTGAGACGTACATGTCGTCGACGAGGAAACTTATTAATTATTATCATTCAATATACTTTAATACTTCTAAATATGCAAATTTATTTGAAAATTGCAAATTAATCAGGTAGAAACGCATGGCTCATGCAACAGTTGGTGGTTCTAAGCTTTTACCCCTCTGCCATTTTTTAGGCATACATAATTAGTAGTATATGCTGTTGACAAAATTTTATCATATCATACAAAACATTCTTGACGTTTTCTTTAGGCATATATATTATGGGCTAATTAGGTAGAGGTAGCATATATATTATGGGCTAATTAGGTAGACTGTTTTTTTAGAGTTTTATTTGCAACTGCATTGGCCAAATTGTTAATAAGTTGGATGCTATTTTCGTGCCTGTTTAATAGTGTAAGACCATATAAATTACCGTGTCGATAACTTTGGAAAAATATGTGTTCAAAGTCCAAAGGTTTAGGATTGATAATACATTTAATTCTAACGAAGGTATATATATATATATATATATATTTTGTTATCATTTATATAGGTTATGATGGTGGCCTTCCTCTTTTATTTCAAAGTCAAATTTTTTTTTTTCTTTCAACCGATTGATATTAGAAACGAAATGAAATACAAGATGAAAAATATAAGCTGGTAGAACTCCAATCCAAACAAAGTCAATTACATACACAAATACTAAAATCGAAGGAAACACTAAAAGTAAAGACAAAATTCTTCATCTAAATCAGAAACCAATCTTTAAAAAATAAAAATAAATAGTTTCATTAATCTAAATCAGTGTGAGTTTGTACAGTGAACCACAACTAGACAAAAAGGCAAATGATACCATGAACTTATTCTTTGGGAAGAAATGAAACTCATCAAAAGTCTAGTTATGATTAGAACACTTTTATTAATAAAATGAAGCTCAATATCTCTTCGAATAAAACGAAAAATTTTAAAAAAAAGGAAAAAAGAAATATACTTTTAGTTATCCATTAGATAACTTTATAACATATATTATTTAAATAATAGTTTTATTCTTTTTAAAAAAAATAATAATTCTATAATAAAATGTAAATTATATTGTTGAGATAACCATAAAAAAAAAATCTTACAACTATATTAAAAATGGAGAAATTAATTTCCTCATTCAAAACCCTAATCTTCTTGTAAACTCTATTTGTGGAGAATGAACATAGTTAGGATTGTGATAAAGAATACTATGTGAATAAAAGTAAGGAAGTGATCAAGATGAACAGATGTTTGGCATACGTAATTTTGTACTATCTTTGTACTAATTGAAGTGATATTGTTGTCTGGCTGGAACAGAGTTATTATAACAGTTTCAATATCTCTTTCAAAACTGTGCATGGAGTGTGACAAAGCAAATTTTAAATAAACACAAACCAAAAATAAATTCTAGAGGTTTATAGAGCAAACATGACTGAGCATTGCTGTCTTTACATCAATTCCTCCGAATCTTATTTGATGTGAGTACCATATGCTCTGCTAGGAATGATGTGAGTATCATAGCTCTGCTAGGGAAGTTGATTTGGACCAGAATTTAGTGAGTCTAAACAAGTTTTTTATGTAAAATTAAAACTGTTTAGATCTGTTTATGTAATAAAATTAAATGATTTTTATTTCTAAGAGATAATCATACGTTCAGTTCCTTTAATTTTTTTTGGAAACGACATAATTTTAATGTCTGTATGGTGTAGGCTTTTGCGTCTCAGTCGCTTCATTTTACCACTCTCTCTCAATTCTCTGTAAGTAGTTGATACTTTTTTGTAACGGATTTGCTCTCTCGTCCTCCTGTGATTACTCTTAAATTTATTTTGTTTTGATTTTTTTATTCGTTTGTAAAATATATATATACTTATACTTTAGATCAATTCTGAACAAGCTAAATGGAAATGATGAATTGTTTGAGTTTCTTCGAATTTTGACTTCTTCGAAATGCTCAAAGATCTTGATTTCATCACTTATTAATTAAAAAAAAAAATCAAAAGAATCACAAAAAATAAACACAATTTTGATGCAATTACAACACAAAAAAGTAAATTAGTTTAAATGAATTTAGTCGGACTTAAACAGACATGTATTAGATTTAGCGGGCCTAAATAGACGAGTTTAAATGGACTAACTTAAACAGATTCACTATATAAATGGGTTTAAACGAATACGGGCTTAAACGGGCCAGGCCAAAGCCTGATCAAACTTCCTCTCGGTCCGTTTGAGTAAACATGAGGCAGTCCATTTGAACTACTTCTTTAGATTCCGCCCTATCACTTTCCCGTTGTCAAGGAGTGGTTCATAGCAGTTCTTGAAAAATTTCAAACAGTGTTGGCCGCTCCAATCATGACATATCCACTGTCACATGTGAGAAATTTCAAAGTCACAAATGTTTGAGATGCATTCTTATAAAACTTATTGGTCAAGAACTATAATATGACTAGTTAACGTATAACCTTCATGAAGATGGCATCTGCTTAATTAGGGACATGCACAAACATATCTCCCCAGTGCGCATCGAACAAATAATTATTACTTGCATATTCTAAAACAAACAAAAATCCAAGTCAACGTTCAAAATAGAAAATCTAAGCCGTCCATTCCAGCAATCAGAAGAAGCTAGCCGTCCATCCAAAAACAAATATCATCGTCCTAAACCCTCGCCATTCACCGGTAAAAGTCACTGCTTGTTTCAGAAGGTTTGATAGACGAGTCAGTTATGAGGACTCTAACGGCTTAAACTAATCCAATCCACAATGGCCTATATAAACAGCTAACCTCAGTCTTTTGATCTCTCTCAAACTAATTACTAAAATGGCTCGCAAAATTAGAAGATTTCGCCGTCTCAATAGGCGATCATACCAGGTGCTTCGTCTTTCTTCTTTCAGACTCTTCGTCGTCGTACTCGTCGTTGCCGTTCTGGTACGCTTCTCCACTTCGACCGCGTTTACTGCTCCGTTGCTCGGGATTTACGGTTCCACTGCCTCCGTCGCCACTCTCACCTATCTCATGCCTGGTTCTTTCGGAGCTATTATCAGAATCGCCTTCGCATGCATCGTCCTGTACGTCATCTCACTCATCTACAACAACTTCTGAGCTGCTACACGCCTCCGCAAGTGGTTGATGTCATCTCTTCCGATCTGCATGTTTCTCTTTAGATTTCAGTTTCTTTCGCGTTTTCTTTCTTTTTTCATTTGTGGATACGTATTCATCATCTAGTTTCATCATGAATATGTAAATCTAAACCGCAAAATCCAATTTCTTTTGTCATATAAATCTAAAGCAAATCCAGTTTCTTGAATGTTCATGGTTTATATTTTTTTCGATAACGTCGTCGAATCATCGGTATCCTAGTCGTAGTCGCAATCTCGGTTTAATTTGGTTTAAGATTTTCGGACTTTTGTTTTTTTCTAATGGATAAAAAAGCAATGATCACCAACTAATGTATCATAATTAACTTTACTGGATGATTTGCTTTACCATAATTAGTTTGTTAAATTTTCCTATACATAAGTTATAACTAAGGAGACAACTAATGTATCAAAATTAATCAACAAAAAGCAATGATCAAAACCAATCTAGACGAGAAGAGGAAGTCAATTTAACAAAAATTTGTGACTTAATTTGAACGAAAACACACATAAATAAAAGTTAAAGTTCATCATGATCAAAATAGTCTTCGTCGTCCAAGTCCTCGTGATGAACTGCCTTATAAAACACATCTTCGTGGTTCAACATCTCATCAAGTGATAGTTTACCATCTTTATCTTCATCCGCCTTCCAAATAATAAAAAACATAAACAAATTATGTTATTTGGTTTTATCATATTAAAAGGTATAAAATGTATTTTCAAAGTATGTGTTTTGGTGAACAAAGAAGATCACTGACCTCGTGGCAAAGGAAAGTAGAGTAGTATTTGGCGTAACTCAGCTCACCAGGTTGAAGATAATGCAAAATAGGTCGAAGCTCATCGGCCACAAGGAACCTGTCTTTGTCTTTGTCAAGCTCTGCGAACAGAAGCTGAGCCGTTGGCACATTCTCATCTTCCTCCGTCTCGAACTTTGCAAACTCTTTGTACATTTCGTATGGGTTCTCTATAAACTCTTTGTACTCTAGCTTCCCATCACCATTCGTGTCCATGCCCCTATTATACATATATATATGAAACAACACGTACCACGTCACTTTTCTAAACTTCATCAAATCCAGAAACATAATCACAAAATGTTCTTACCTCATTCGCTCTCTTAGAATCCATCTTTGAACATCTCCGTTTCTACTGTCTTCAGGGTGCAAGAAACTTCAAAACAGTTTTCAGTTATTTTTGGAATATTTGTTGTATGTGACGAAATGAACTATAAGAAATGAGATTTTTCAAAGCATAATTACTTGTTGAACTCTTCGATGTCGAGAGAGCCATTGTGATCAAAATCGGAATTCTTGAATTGCTCCATCCACCAACCAGCTTCACCGTGACCCTTCTCGTTTTTCTCTGTTTTCTTTGCATAGTTAAGAAGAAAAATCTCGAAAAAGGTGTTTAATTAATCAAATACAAGTTACTTAGTTAATTACCAATGTCTTCCTTAGAGAATTGAGGCAAGTACTCTTCAAAGGTTATGACACCATCCTTGTCTTTATCTTGTAGCTCGAGCTCGTTGGCGGTTCTGTAACCCATGTTGTCCTCTGACTGCTGCATCATCCATGTCTGAAGCTCTTTCAAGCTCACGAACCCATCTCTCGGTGCCGCGTCGAGCAGAGGGAACAAGAATTTGATCCTCATCGTCGTGTTTAGCCTCCTCTCTTGTGCGAAATACTCCTCAAACATATCATCTTTTGATTCTTTTTCCTCCTTCACACCATCAACGGTGTTTGCTTCTTTCTCATGAGACAACCTCTCTGTGTGTGCTTCTTTCTCATGAGACAACCTCTCGATTCGGGTCACGAGAGGGTCAAACACGGGCATTTCAAGCCTGCGTCCGATACGGCGGGTTATGAGAGCCTCAACGGATTGATGAGCATGGTTTTGTTTATGAGGTGTAAGGAAGAGGAGGAGGACGATGATGAAGGTGGCGGTTAGTAGCGTGTAAACCACCACCTTGGCCATTTTCCCGGTAGCCCAAGGCGAGGTTCAATGGAGACAGAGGATGAAAGGGCCACGAAGTTTGCTAATTTTATTTTCGTATTTGCTTTATTGGGGTTAATCTATAAATCTCTTAAGTCATTAGTTGATGTGCTAATTGTCTCTATCAACCGTTTTTACCGCCAAAGTCGGTTATTCATTTGCTCAGAAGCCAATGATGGCAAGACAGAAAAAAAACTCTTTATATAGCAAACCAATAAAAAACGGTTACGATATGTGTTTCATAAACCTGAGGGAACAAGAGATTGTTGCAATATAAGAAAAAAGAAGGACAAGACTAAACATCCAAGTGATTTACTGTTGGAAACGATATTGTTGGGATGAGAGTTGAAATAAAAAAAAAGCTTCTTACTAAAGTCACTTCATCATATACATTGCGGAAGTAGGGAAGACGCGGTTTCTCTGTGGTTAGTATTTGTTTTTAGTCTGTCTGCTTTGCAGAATCTCGGATCCAGGGCCAGTCTGATTCACAGAGATCGAGCGGGGAGTTTCCGTCGTCATCTTTAGAGGCGATGTTAGCTTTCTGCTTCACCAGGAACTCGGCGATGGCTTCTCTGTCGCACACAACAGCGTAATGCAAAGGGGTTTGGCCTTCGTTGTCCTGTCAAACAGAATAACGAAAAGAAAAAAAAGACATGAATAGAGAAGTTGATACTTTTGCAGATAATTCTTAGATGAATTTCTCCTTCTTCACCTTAGCATTCACATCGGCGTTCTTATCGACCAGAAGTTTAGCAATGTCGAGGTGGCCACGGTCTATAGCCCAGTGCAATGGTGTGCGACCTTCACTGTCTGCAGTTTACGGGAAATTAGAATGCATAACCAACATCATGAGAATGAAGTTCCCCGAAAAATGGAATACACAAGCAGAGACTAACCCCTTGCATTTACTGGAGTGCCGCTTTCAATGCTTTTAAGCAAATTCTCTACTTCTCCTTCTCTTGCAAATCCGTGGATGGCATCAATCTTCCTGAGAGACAAAACAGAAGAGAAATGGATGAGTAGATGATTAGTGTTCCATTCAGACAGACAGGAAAAGAAAAACAGCTCCGAGTTCCATAAGCTCGTCGTTGACATTGGTAGCCAGTTTACGAACAAAAGTTGTTGCAGTTAGCACGAGACGCCCTAAGTTAATATATTCGCTGAGGTTTAATGAATTCCACAGATGTGAAAATTACGATGGCTACATCTGATCTAGACACCAGCAATCAAGTAGAGAACTCAAGGAAAAGAAAGTGAAACACATCAGAATACAAGAGGAAAACCTTACAACTCATTTTCGGATTCCTCTTCATAAACCAATGAGCTAAAAGCTGGCCCCAAGGTTCCTCCTGATTTGGAGACTGCATCATCCCCACTTCGACTTCCGGCTTTCTGGTACATCACAACAAAGCGAGCAGAGACGATCAGATGAGTAGGCCAGAGGAAACACAGAAGCGAAATATATGATAGTAACGGGAAAAAGCTTTCTACCACGCCACCGTCTAACCAAGTTGGGTATAGCTGAGTGACAATCTCAATATACTTCTCCATCGCTTCTTCAGGGGGCATCGCACCCAGTTTCTGCCATGCTTGCCTGAAATAGAAGAAGATCATGGTAACACCCAGTCAATGAAATTGCAGTCTTACAACAAACTACAATCCCGAAGTGAAATAACATTGAAACCACATCATCTCCGCCACTTCCATAAGTGCAAAGGAGCTAACTTGGTGATATCAAGCTACACTCAATAATAAAAATTCCTCCTTGAAAACCATCAAATTTCAGCCTAAAAACGATCAAATAAATCAAACTCGAACACTTGAACAAAAACACAGAAGATATGTACAGAAGCTAACGGCACAGCAGATTCAACGAGAGAGAGAGAGAGATACCACTTGGCACGAGCAGTGATTTTGAGAGCTGAAGGCTGAGGAGCAGTGCAAGGCCCTTCCGTAGCGATCTTATACAACCCGTAAAGCTGCTGCTGGACATCGCTAGGCACTTTTTGCGACAGCCGATCCGCGGCGGCGGTAGTCACGAAGAGAGTGGCGGCGCTGAAAGCCTCGTCGAGTTCCGTGCTCTCGACGCCTTCCCAATCGTCGTCTTCCTCGCTGTCGCCGGCAACGCTATCGCCTCTGGAGCTACCCTGCTCCGCCACGAGCGAATCCGCCTCACCGCCGCCACTGAAACCTCCGGTAGAAGATTCTATGCGGCGCGAGTCAACCTCCGGTTTAATCTCCAATTCGGGTTCGGGCTCGGGGTGGCGAGTAAGGGAGAGATTGTCTTCTTTAAACGTGACGACGATCGAGATCAGCTTAGCCAAAAGGTAAGAGAAGATCAAACCCAGGATCACAGACTGAGCAAGCTGAGCCCAATCACCCATTTTTCCTAAAAACCAAAAAAACTTCGCAGAGTCCTCACAGGGTTTCAAAGAAGAAAAACGAAAGCAGACTATTAAAACCCTGAGAAATCCGAAACAGAGTCACGATGAGGAAGAGGAAGGAGAAGGAACCCTAGGGATCTGGAGAGACAAAAAGGAACAAAGTCTGATTCATTAAACCAACGAAAACGAAAAGAGAAGTTCCTTTTTCCTTGTGAGCGTTAAGACTTTATTTTTTGGGGAGGTTGAATTAAATTTAAAGACGACAGAAAAAAAAACTTTGCGAAGAGTGACGACAGATCACAAAAGCGTCTAATTTGGGGAAGAAGCGTACGTGTTATGCCCTAATTTTTTTATTTTTCCACCCCTAACCAACAAAAAAATGTTGAATTGATGTCAAGTGTACAACTTTTTGGTGCAGTCGTGGTAGAAAATGATGGAGAAGACGTGCATGGTGTGGATGATTTAAAGGCTTGAATCATACGACACGTAAATTGATATGTATCCATAAGTATAAGAAAAGGTAGTCCACAAACTTAAACGCATTAGATTCACGTGAAGTGGGCACGAAAATGAAATCCAAATATATCTTCTTTTTTTTCCTTTTTCTAAGTTTACAACAAAAGACAAAACTCATACACAATATCAAACAGTTCCACTTCCAAACGTTGCTTGCTCAAATGAGCATCTCATGAAGAGAAACCCACTCATATGTGGTGAGTGAGAATCATCACTTCCATGGAATACTCATTTAAGCAAGAAACATTAGAAAAGCGGAAGGAAGATTATATCACTTCTGTAAGAGAGAGATGCTTTGGCTGGTATAAATATAGGAGCAACGTGACTGCACAAACTAGGGAGACATTTACGGAAATACCCTCAACTCAAACAGGAAACTACCCACCAGACCAGGCCACCATGCTACCGAATATCTTTTAACTCAGACAAACTTGCAAGTAAGCCATGGAATGGCAGCTCAAGCATGCCTTTTAACCAACAATCAAACATTCTCACACCCATCCTTGTCCTTTTCTCGACCAAACCACATGCCTGGGAGGGATTCAGTCCCCAGTGTACAGTATATTATTAAAAAAAAAAAAAAAGAAGAAGCTATTTCTCAGTACTTACCCTTTTCCTTTGTAAGGGGACATTCAACCAGTAGATTTTTTTTTCTTTTGTTTTGAAAGACTATTCTTGTTGAGCTCCATAGCGGCATTGGACATTTTCCCCTTCTATGAGCTTCTCAACTGCATCGAGAGGAAGACCCACCAGCTCTAAAGTCTTTTCCCACACTCTGTGTGCAGTTTCTGTGTTGTGTGCTTCTTCGGAAGGATTTGCCGGGCGGCAATCTTGAGAGATGAATGGGCAAACCGGCCAATCATCGGTTTTTAGTGTTTCCCAGTACTCTGGAATCTGAGGGTCTGTGGCCGAGAAGAGAGAACTTCTACAGCCTTCTTGGGGTGAAAATATGAAATATGGTATCACGGCGTAAAGAGCTTGGAGAATCCTGGGTAGATCCCTAGCCTATAAAATACAGAAAAAAGGCAATTTTATGCAAATGACGTTTTGAGAATACAGAACAGGTGTACATCCTGCATTTGTAACTACATGGAGTGAAGCTAACACTCACAACATTTGTTAGGACAACACCAGGGGATAGGCATATGACGCTAACTCCTGTTTCCAAAGGCAGCTTTTTGAAAAGAATGCTACTAAACATAATCTGGAAGATGAAGGGAACCAGAGACTAAGTCACCAGTTTCTGGACAAAAAGAAAAGGAAAAAACTGTTGCAGATGGAAAAATTAAATACCATTAGCTATGCTCACCTGGGCAAGCTTGCTGCTCGAGTATCCTACAAGGCTTGAGTACTTACGGCTACCAGAAACAACATTCATGTCATCCGGGTCAACAAAACCAACACTATGCATCTACAAAAGTGAATCCCACAACCCATTATTTTGCATGGAAAATTTAATCATCAAAGACAATAAATATGAACTGTTTCAGTTTTCATACAAATATCCATGCCACAGAGTTTTTCACTGACATAAACAATGATGAATGCAAGGAGTAGAATCCGGTCGTGGTAGTATATTTTGGGTCAAAACTTTCGGCAAGCTTGGGTTTGTTTCGTTTCTCTATACCAAGACTCTGTTGATATAATAATATGCATACGTAGTTCAGCGATTTAGAGACAACCTATATTATTAATCTATATATTCTGCAATCAATTGACTAGACCAGAGCTTTTCAAACATGTAAACAAATCCTTTCTTTTCAGCATCATTACTCATACCCAAGAGCATAGAAAATTAGAGAACACATACTTGGAGCCTGCAGTATTAGTGATCATAGAACTTACCACAGAATTAACATTAATGATTCGGCTAGGAGAACCACGGATTAGAGACGGCAAAAGGAGTACTGAAAGCATCGATGGAGCTAAATGATTTACTTGCATGTGCTGCTCGTATCCATCCTCTGAGAATTTTTGCGCCTCTGCACAAATTAGAGAACATTTTGATTTCTTTCCTCAACAATTACTGCCGAAAATTTCGCCACAATTATTTTTAAAAAAAGAACATCGGACAGAGTTCTATAAACTGGCAATAACACTAGACTTGCTATAAATAGCCATCTCGCTTTTAATTTGTAAGAAAACTCCAGGTTTACAGTCAATGCTATACAAGCCACTTCTCACCAGTAAGACTTTGAGATTTTCTTAGCATTAAAAACAGATGAAGAAAATTGAAGACGGAAACAAACGGAGAGAAAAAATCAATGCTTTATAGCTAAAAGGGAAACAAAACCAACCTCCCATCGCAAATATGCCGGCATTGTTAATCAGAACATGCAAAGGTCCTAACCGAGCGTTCCAAGCATCGGCAAATCTCGCGACAGAATCCAGTGAAAGAAGATCAAGTTCCATTGCCTTTACAAAATCAAACAGAGTATCATCATCAGCTATCTAGATGTAACAACTCTTGTCTAATAACTAATACACAAGCAACTGGCGTAGTCACAGCCTATCTAGATCACACATGGTTTGAAGTTTCTATTGTACGAAACGATTCATATATCGACTATTTTCAGTCTCAGCAATCGAAATTATTTGCCACAAACTATCATATATATCAGCTTTATAAGAACAGAGAATCATAAGGCAAAGAATAAGATTATACCTCGATATTAAGTGGGAAACCTCTACCAGACCACTCGCTCTGCCACTGCTGTATCAGCTCCTGAGCTGCCTTTGTGTTCCTCACAGCCATCACAACATGAGCACCAGCCTCTGCAAGCTGCCTGCGAACAAAGACGCAAAAGAGCTAATTTTCAGCAATTCGACGAGTCCCAACTTCGTCGTGGTATCAGCCAATCATCAAACTCGCAGTTGATTGTAAAATCGGAAATCAAACTCGCAATTGATTGTAAAAGCAGAGAGACTTAGTCGAAAAAAACCTAGCGGTCTCACGGCCAATGCCGCTGGTGGAGCCAGTGACAACGCAAGTGAGGTCGTTGACGGGAGGAAGAGGGAGAGGGTTCTGCAAATGAGAGGCCGTGATCCTCTGGAAGAGAATCTCCTGGAAAACGCTGCTCCATCCTCTCATCCACTCCATCCATCCCAAACTCTCCTTCTTCTTCGTCGGAGCCGGAGACGAAGACGACGCCGTTTCGTCACTCATCTTCTTCTTCTTCTTTCGGAGTTAGATCTATGACGTTCGTTATTCAGAGCGAGAAAAGACAAAAAGTGTATTTCCGTCAAAATCTAGGCTTCATTAAAAAATAACCCTCAAATCGTGGAAAGGGGATATGGGCCGGCGAGAGTTTTTATACAAACATGTCATGGACGGACCCATCGTTATTTTAGTGTTTTCATTACATGATTTGTACTATTTTGTACACATGACTTGACAATCAGGGACATGTTATAAAATTTGTGAAAGAAAATAAGGCTTTGAGGATGCGGAGAAGTATGATAAGAATTATGAGAGGCTAATAGAAGAGTTCAAGGAGGCAAATCAATGCTAGAAACATCCCGAGGTGGAGGATTTGTCAGGAAATGGACATTTTCTTATGGTTTTGTTGTCGTATGCTTATGATTTTTCCGAGTCTTCCTTCTTCGTTTATGGTATTCGAATAGGTTAACTGGAGATTGATTTAAGACCCACTTGCCTATTTTGTAAATGGATCATTAAAGAACTCGTCATGGAGTCCTGTTACCAGATATTTTGCAGAAGAACTATATTCCCAATTTGAATAGTTTTACACACATTTTAACTTTTGAATTATGTTAATGAAAAAGAAAAATCAAGAAAGGGAGTTTGACAATTAGTACAAGTCAAGGGACTCGAGCACTCTACCAGCCTGGATGTGAAGAGCAGTGATTCTTTGTTCAGGGTCACCTGTTGAACCGAATTGACTCGCCGCCCATATTAAAGAAGCCGATTTTTCACCCAAGATGCGCCTGATGTCTTCATTTACACTTGCAATGGGAGATCGATCCTTCCCATTCACATGTCCAACTAACAGTAGTAAGAACTCTCCACATCTTAGCCTGTGAATCAGTAAGAACTAAAACATGACCAAAAGTCCAAACGAAACAAAGCGGACAATGTTGTTAATGCCACTACCAATGATCTTAAGAGTTCGAATTCTTGAGAATGCATGAGATTAATCTTTGAGATGGGAAGGTTTTACTACTAGACACTGCAAAGGCTATTCTATGATTTTGACAAGGAAATCGATCGGAAATCTACTAAAAACATCAAAATCAGAAGTGACGAAAAGGAAATGAATCATCCTGTAGATACCACAATAAGGCCTAATGCAAAATTCCACTACCTACTCTAATCATTCAAAGTAGAAGGGACGAATGGTTCATTGGAAAAAAATGAGAGCAATAAACTTGCAAAGGAAAGTTCACCTAAGGTTTTCATCAGCTTGTTTGTCTCGCATGAGCATTGCAACCTCCTCAATGCCATTGCAGGCTCCAAAATCCTGTTTACCAAAAAATACGATGAGCAAATATTAAACCAAAAATATCAAGTGAAGGCCAAAGTCCAGTTTGTTTCTTTGATATGTGCCGAAAGCCGTAAATCAGAAACCAGTTTGTTCCATTGATATCTACTACGGCAAAAAACAACCTGCTTCCTAATTTGGTTCTGTTTACTAAAACAGAGAAACTGAATACTTACCACCTGATTTGCTGATGAATCCAGCAAGATAGAGATTAACGCATCCAAGCAGGCCCCTTGCTCAAGTACTCCTCGTGTTGATAATACATTCATCATTACCTAAAACATATATGAAATCACCACATCTCAACATCCCCACACAACCAAGAAACTTCTCACTGCATCAACCTGATCGTTACAGATCTAAACAATGAAGAATCCAGAAGGAGAGAGAGACAACGGAATGTAAAAAAAAATAAAAATGATCAGTGATGTCTCTTCTTACACAAAAGTCTCCCTTTTTGCAGACAAGCTACCGAATTAGTGTGAGAACTGATAATTTTACAGCATAAAATGCCGGATTCTACTTTCTAGACTTCTGTTTCAGTTCTATGTAACACTGGTCTCTGATCAGATGTTCCAACAATCGACTCTCAAATAAGGAACAAAAAAAGAGCCTTACGCGGACGGCGCCGTGCTTATGAGCAAGAACAGTGCTCTGAGGATGGAGAAGGCAACATCCTTCGAGAACCCTAAGTGCAACCGCGACCTCAGCATCCGTAGAAGGACTCGTTATCTTCATCGGCTCAACGCTGAATATGTGATCCAAGCTCGTCACTCTATCATCCTCCGCTTCTCTCAACGAATGTCGAAAAAGCACCGGAACAACTGCGGAAACCACGAGGCTTCAATCATCAGATAACGCATTACAACACATGCATCGATAATTTTGGCAATGATAAACGATGAAATTAAAGATATCAGACGTTGGAGATCGGAGATGGTTTGGGTGTGAGAGAAGAGGCGAATGATGGAATCTGATTCCGCGATGGATCGGAGAGTTTTGAGAAGAGATCGAAGGCCGCGGATTCGAAGGAAGGAGAACTCAGCGCAACCGTCGCGTAAGCCGGTTCGGAGGGATAGTGTCAGCTCCCTGTACAGCCTCTGTGTATTGAGTGAAGTCACCAGCTCTTCAACTACCATCTTCGCCGCGTCTGAATCTTCACCATTCTCCGATTCCGGCGGATTCTCCGGCGTCGCTGACACGCCATCGCTCCATATCGGCTTCTTCAGATACATCGGTCTCTCTCTCTCTCTCTCTCTCTCTCTCTCCTCTGTAATCAATTTTCTAAGCTTTCGTTGCCAATTCGTAAAAAACGGCGCTCGGTTGGCTGTTGTAAATATAAAACAGCACCTTGTCTACATAGATGTTCGGTGCTTGAGGAGAAAACGGCATGCATTTCTTTTTTCCCTATGGGTTTATCTTCCATGGTTAATTACTTAATATACGTACGTCAACACCAGAACTACGAAAATTACATGATCAGCCAAATGCTTTTGCAAATTAATTAAAACATTTTTTAAATTATTCCCAAATATTTTTAAAAACTGAAGTACATAATATTTTAGAAAATGTCTTTCTATATATATCGTCAAAATACAAAAGAAAATTGTTTTAAGACAGTAAATAAATAGGAACAACAGATCTATTACAAATTTATCTTACGTAGACCATATATATATATAGAGTATATGAAAAATACTATAACAGTGACTCGTCAGCTATTCGTTTATTTAAACACAAGATGACAAGAGACTGACATATAATTGACAACACGCAGAGACAATGAACCGAAAAATTGGATGGTGACGACTTGTGAAATCCATCAAGATTGGAATCAACGAAGCCAAATTATCTATGTACAGTTTTGAGTCAATCCAATAATGAATTCGACATGTTCTTTGACTACCAATCCTCCTTGACAATCTTAGCCTTTTCGAAAATGAACTTGCCCTCCTTGTACTTTTGTGAGGTCTCGTAGGCTCGCTCGTACTTCCAACCCAACGGTTCATTGCAGTCAGCACAAGATATATCAGCCACGGTGTGGAGACCCGTTAGAAGATGCCGGTCTTCTTTAGCCCCTACCACAACGTTCATTGCGTGGGAGAAGAGGAAGGCTCGTCCGGTTCTTCCCTAATAATTGACAACCATGGATTAGAAAATTCGACTGAGATTAATATTCACAAAAGCTTTTGAATTGATCTATAACCAACTACAAGCACATTCAAAGAATGACTAGTCTTGTTGACAATTGGAGTCAAAGACTACTTCTTTGAGTTCTTATGTTTTGTTTCCAATGATCATCAATTTCACAACAACAACAAAGAGGTAACTTGGTAGGAAAAATGCATTGATCGTTCCAAATTCGCGTAGGAAGGAGTAAAGGGTTTTCCTAAAATCTCAAAGACAGGAAGATCGTCAGAGTTCCAGCTAGTCTTAATTCTCTACGTCTATTACAAGGGACACGAGCAAAACAAAAGAGATGATGAAGCTGATTCACCTGAAAAGCCTTGGAGATGATATCATCGTGAAGCCCTACATGGTTCCTGCAGTTGCAGCAACTATACAGTCTTGGACCAACTGACTGAGCCATTTTCTCAAACACCTTGAGGGCGTGATCAATTTCTCCTAACAAATCAAAGCAAGTTGTCACCTTTCAACCAGAAAATCGAAAGAAAAAAAAACATAAATATATCCAGATCCTACATGGAAACCAGAAATTATAATTTCTAAAAGAATAAAGAGAAACCTTTATAGAATCTGTTACCTCCAAGAGCTTCAATGTCTGAAAAGAAAAAAAATAAAGGATAAGAACAGTGAGCAGGTGTTAGCGTGCAGGATTATAGATTCCAAATTCCACACGATATTACCTCAAAGTTTCAATAAACAAATAAAGGGGACAAGAGACCGAATTATAAACTAGTATTACAAAGACACATCAAATATAATATTACACAATTATACATTTGGTAGGGTAAAGGAAACGAGACGAGATATTCCCGGAGAGAAAATTACGATTCAGGTTTGACAACGAAAATGGAGAAAAAAATCAGACGAAAGGATTCGACTTTTGAGGGATCTTACTATGGGGTTTAACGGATCGAACGAGGAAGCAAGATAATTGCGATGAAATTTAGTTGGGAATTTTAGGTTGGAGTTTGGATGAAAGTTTTGATCTTTATTAGTCCTCTTTGATCTGATCACGCCGTGAAGCGACTATCTTATGACTTACTTTTTCTGGGTTTTGGCTTTATGACCAGAGAAATGAAGAAAGAGCAAGCCGTGATGGAAAATGAAAAATGAAAAATGAAAAATGAAAAATGTGTAACATAGTGGTCTTTTTTATTTTTTTTTATTTTAGTTTTTCATACACATTTATTTATCTATGACAAAATAATCATAAATGCGATAATAATAATAAGAAGATAAGTATTTATAGAAACTGTAATGAATTCTAACATGTTCAATATATGTTCTATTTATAGCTACTCGTTATATAATTTAGAAAGGAATTAAACAATCTAGTTAGATCATAGATATTGGTAATATGTCGGTAACATAACATGTGTGTTTTTTTTTTTTGCTAAACTGTAACATAACATGTGTTACTACTGATGTTTCTTGTCAGTTTCTTACTAATGATTTAAGTTGAACGATGGATAAAACGGTAGAGGGTAATTAAGACTACACGAATCTTCCCTCTACGAAAGTTTCGGAAAAGACATGTTAACAACCATTATATTGACATTCATGATTTAACATTCATACCAAAAAAATATAGACATACATACAACAAATGTAAATAATATACATAGGTTCCCCATCTGCTTTATATATTTTTATTAACTAAACCCACCAGAAGAGTATTCATGAGTCTTGACTAAAATGTTTCAATATTTCTTGATCAGCTTGAGCTTTTCGATCACAAACATGCCTTCTTTATACCTCTGTTTAAGGGCGAAGGTCTCCACATACTTCCAACCCAACGTCTCACCACACTTACCACACATCACATCTGCCACCACGTAAGATCCGGTTATCAATTTCCTCCCAATCTTCGGTCCAACCACCACGTTCATCGCGTGCGAAAACATAAACGCTGGCCCTGAACCTCCCTAAATCCATGTTAAATATAACGTTTTTTTATAAAACAAAAGGTTGGATAAGAAATGAAAAATGAAATTTTGGGACCAAACAATATTTATAACTCTGTTGTTACCACAAATTTTTTGGAGATGAGATCTTCACCCAGAGCTACTGGATTTTCACAGTTTCTGCAGAAATACGTAGGCAGAGTTTTGCTTTCACCCATTGGTCGATAGATGTAGAAACTAGAAAGAAAATTGGAGAGTTTACAAAACTCGACGACAGACTGAGAATATTATTCGCTCTTATCGTTAGTCATGTGGAAATTATTGTGCGTTGACTCGTCTCAGTGGTTAAACAATTGCATTATCGTAGTGCCAGATGTTTGTGCTTTTCGGCTAATGGGCCTTTTATGGTGTATATACAAAAGGCTCATTAGACTGTTGGTTCCTCTATGGACCCATTAGGCCTTAGGGGCATATGTTGTTTTGCGGCGATGATTGCCCGAGAAGCTACGGGAGATCACCTTCAGAGATGTGTTCTCAACGTCCAGGCCTTAAAAGACATTACCATCACAGAATGGTAACTAGTCTTACCTTTGTAGTTGATCAACTAATTATCTAGTCTTACCTTGAATTATCTATAGTGGACAGAATCTACTCTTCTCATACCTAAATTGAAAAGAAAAAAAACTATTATAATGGATATAAGAGATGAAGCTCCTTTATTGATAGCTAGGCTCATCTATGGGATCTTAGTTTAGCGGTGGCCGACTGTGTCTATGTTTACACTTGCACACGCAGATTCTCATGCAGCTTGAGATCTGGGTCCTTTAATGTACACAGTATACATGTACATATTAATGCATTTAGTGCTGAATGCTTCACTGTTCACATGTGCCTTTGCTACACCTCTTATCTTTTTGTTTCGTTTAAAATAATGTCATTTTTTTCTTTAATAAACAATTGAAGAAAGGTAGAGACGGATATTTCGTGTAAACAATTAGAAGTATTCAATTCAGTAGCGAACAAGGACGGTAGTATTTTTAAAAAATATCTTAAAGAAAATGGAAAGTCTTTTGTTTGGTGTCTAGCTTTAGATTTTAGGCGTACCTTAAAGTCGTCTCCAAGTGATTTCCAGCTAAACAGTGGTCACGTTAAATAGGATAACGCGAGAGTAGGCCGTTTTCATATTAAGCTTTTTTAAAAAAGCATTTTCACTTCTTGTGATCCACACACATCACATTTATCATATCCATATTTATATATTACGTAAAGTTGCCAACCATAAATCTTCTTATTTTACTGACCTTAATTTTTCAATGCTATATTGGCCGTAAGGTTTTATGCTATAATGATTTATATTGTTGATCAATAAATTGTGAAATTTGTTGGGTTGGTTTATTAAGAAATGTTAGTAGCTAGGGATAAGTATTTGCTTAGTTAATCCGTATACAGAGTCATTATTTGGTCATTAGGTTAGGTATATGCAGTGACGTCTCAAGTCGCAATCGTCATTATTTCCACTAATACAAAGTAGCATCTTTTGAATCTAAATGACAACTTATTTATCGTTTCTTTTTGTTTAATATTCCTTTAAAGTCTTAAGATTCACATTTTGCTTTCGTTTCGTTGTCCCTGGATATGACAAACGGACAGTTCTGATCAAATCGTCGACGTACTTTTCTGAAGTAGTAACGTCATTGGGACGTTGTCAAAAAAAAAAAGTTACGTTTTTTGGGACAGCTGTTGAAACCCGTATATACTTACTGCATTCTTTTTTATCCATCTTTAAGCGCTACAAACTTTAGACGTATAAAGTTTTCTTTGTAACCTTATAATATAAATGTCGTATTATATATATTTGTCAATTTTGTGACGTAGACTATACAATTTCAATGTAAAAGACAAAATAAAAACCCAAAAAATAGATACAAATTAGCAAATTAACTATAAATAAAAAATTCAGATCATAATCGATAATTTCACAATGTGCTTGATTTAATTCATTGGTGTGCCAGAGTAGCCTATACAGGACGTGTTAATTCTAAGTTTGTGTAGAGGTAAATACTCAAGAAATATAAATAGAAAACAAATTATCTCTGATTTACATTTTTCAATTTGAATATCTAATAAAATAATAATATGAATATGAATAAATATATATTCAAAAATGGGTATTTTCAATATTTGAGATCTTCATTTAATTAAATGCAATTTTTCTTTTTTGCTAAACATTTACAATTGAGAACTTTACCCATAGAGGTGCTTTTACATGTTTACACTATTAATATGTTTGCTTTTTAGTTACAGTTAATTCATTTTAAACCTAGGTTTAGAGAAGTAGGAAAAACCAAACACTACAAGTGTTTTTTTATATTTTTCATTTATCTAATTTATCTAATTCATCAAAAGAAAAAGATTCAAATTTGAAAGTTTCGATATAGATAGGATGACTATCATGTAGTAGGGTAAGAGTGGACCTGCGAGGCTGCAAAAATCAAAGTGGAGCATGATTTACTTGCAACTTGAGAATTATATGAACACTTCCCACGAGTTGCTGTTTTCTTTTGTTTTCCCAAGAACATTATAAATATGTTTAGTTGAAAATCCAGAAAACGACAGATTCTGTGACTGATCCAAAAGCCAACGTTTGAATTTCATATAACGACTAGTGACGTAATTATGTGATCATTAACTAAAGTTGACCGTATCTGAGGCCATATAGCTTGTTATTACTCTTAGGTGAACTGTCATTCAAACTGTATTCAATGATGCATTACTATCGCATCTAAATCATTAATGGTCTCACACATATATAAACAAAAAGTCTCTTTACCCAACCTTTTATATCACATCGTTCTAAGGTTATAGTTTTATATTAACATCTGATCGTTTTGGTAGAAACAACTGATATGTTTTAATAGTAGACTTTTTTAGATAAATTGTTACATCAGTTATATACATAGATATTTTTAACTTTTAAAGTCGTAAGGTTTGGTGCGTGGTGGCCTTAGTGACCACAGCAAATTTGTGGTGCAGTGGCCAGTGGCACAGAACACGAAAATATTTATCTTACTGCATTAAAGTTTTCTACCTCTTCACGACATTAACGTAAAATAAAAATTATTGGTGTAATAAATATTAATTTACCAAACAAAATGTATACTATAATCTGGTGGTTTGTATTAGCACATAGTCATATCAATATAATATCGAGAAAGAAACTAGTTGCAATTTTTTTAAAAAACAGTGATAATTAATACTGGTCTATTCAGTTAGTATTCACCACATTTGTGCCGTGAACTCCGTTACCATTTTAATTAGTGCATTATTTTACTAATTTGAGGAAAGACAAGTAGATCAATTTAATTGTATATATCGTTTTTTGGTCGACGTATATGTATATCTAGCCTATGTCTAAAGCCTTGCTTCTCGATTAATATATCTGCCTCTCTTTTTTTTGTTTAATTTTAACTATATAATATGTATCATCTTAGCTGTTCTTTTCCCTCCCACAAGCCGATGCTCTTGACCCATCGCTTGTCGTTTTGCACTGGCTTATTCTCTTTCTTCTGCAAATTCACTTTTTTATAAATTCTTTTACTGTCGATCCATTTATATTATTATTTCAATAATAACATGCGAGTGACAAAACAAAACAAAAACAAAAAAAAAAGGTTTTCAGTGGAAAAGACAGACTTACTTGATTTTTTTAAAAAAAGACAGACTTCCTCATGAGTGGATAGATACATCAATACAATAATTGAAGAGAATCAAGTGAGCTTACACATATAAATTAAAGAGATTACATTCATCCCTCAAAGATCGGAACACATAACACTAATAAGAAGAAAACGATGGGAGAGATAGCACAAGAGTTCCCGGTGGTTATCATGGAGGATGACCGGTGCGTTGTACCGGAGGTTGAGCTCACTGTACCCAAAACTGACGACTCGAGTTTACCGGTTCTCACGTTCCGGATGTGGGTTCTTGGTATAGGCGCGTGCATTGTTCTCTCCTTCATTAACCAGTTCTTCTGGTACAGAACGATGCCGTTGAGCATCACCGGAATCTCAGCTCAGATCGCCGTCGTGCCGCTTGGACATCTCATGGCGAGGGTACTTCCGACACGGAGGTTCTTGGAAGGTACGAGGTTCGAGTTCACGTTAAATCCCGGTGCCTTCAACGTCAAGGAACATGTTCTGATAACAATCTTTGCAAATTCCGGCGCCGGCTCTGTTTACGCCACTCACATACTCAGTGCTATTAAGCTTTACTACAAACGCTCTCTTCCTTTCCTCCCTGCGTTTCTCGTTATGATCACCACTCAGGTTCTCACTTTTATCTGTTTCTTGAGCTTTGAATTTGCAGTTTAATTTATAGAATGAATATTGAAATTGTTTGTGTGTTTATAGATTCTTGGATTTGGCTGGGCTGGTCTCTTCAGGAAACACCTCGTTGAGCCAGGAGAAATGTGGTGGCCAAGCAATCTCGTCCAAGTCTCTCTCTTTGGAGCATTGCACGAGAAAGAAAAGAAATCGAAAGGACACATGAGTCGAACACAGTTCTTCTTAATCGTCCTTGTAGCTAGCTTCGCTTACTACATCCTTCCCGGTTATCTATTCACCATGTTAACATCAATCTCATGGGTTTGCTGGTTTAATCCCAAATCAATTCTAGTAAACCAACTCGGTTCAGGTGAACACGGTCTTGGTATTGGATCCATTGGTTTTGATTGGGTCACCATTAGTGCTTATCTTGGAAGCCCCTTAGCTAGTCCATTGTTTGCTTCCGTAAATGTAGCCATCGGTTTCGTGTTGGTCATGTATATCGTCACGCCTGTTTGTTACTGGCTTAACATTTATGAAGCCAAGACTTTTCCTATCTTCTCTAGCCAGCTCTTCATGGCTAATGGCTCACGTTATGATGTCTTGAGCATTATTGATAGCAAATTTCATCTCGACCGCGTGGTTTACTCTAGGACCGGCTCTATCAACATGAGCACTTTCTTTGCTGTTACTTATGGTCTTGGGTTTGCTACGTTGTCGGCCACCATTGTCCATGTCTTAGTCTTCAACGGAAGGTATGATTACTCAATTATGTGTTCCTACTAATCAGGTCAATTCTGGAGTGAAACTCAAGACTCTATGTGTTTACAGTGACTTGTGGAAACAGACAAGAGGAGCGTTTCAGAAGCACAAGAAAATGGATATACATACGAGAATCATGAAGAAAAACTACAGAGAAGTTCCAATGTGGTGGTTTCTGGTGATCCTCTTACTGAATATCGCGCTTATTATATTCATCTCTGTGCACTACAACGCGACCGTGCAGCTTCCTTGGTGGGGAGTGTTACTTGCTTGTGCCATTGCCATCTCTTTCACTCCTTTGATCGGTGTCATAGCCGCCACCACTAACCAGGCACCCGGTTTGAACATCATAACCGAGTATGTTATCGGGTATATCTACCCGGAACGTCCTGTTGCCAACATGTGTTTCAAGGTCTATGGATACATCAGTATGACTCAAGCTCTAACTTTCATTTCCGACTTCAAGCTCGGTCATTACATGAAGATCCCGCCTAGATCCATGTTCATGGCTCAGGTACGTTATCAATTGGTTTTGAGATCAAAGCTCAATAAGAGAAAACTTAACTAATCAAACTGGAACAACCGCAGGTGGTAGGGACGCTTGTAGCGGTTATGGTTTACACAGGAACAGCTTGGTGGTTGATGGAAGAGATTCCTCATCTCTGTGATACAGCCTTGCTTCCTTCGGACAGCCAATGGACTTGTCCCATGGACCGTGTCTTTTTTGACGCCTCTGTGATTTGGGGACTAGTGGGACCACGCAGGATGTTCGGAGACCTTGGAGAATACTCAAGTGTCAACTGGTTCTTCCTCGTAGGTGCCATAGCTCCACTCTTGGTCTGGCTAGCCACAAAAGCATTCCCTGCTCAGACATGGATCTCCAAGATTCATATCCCAGTCCTCGTGGGAGCCACAGCAATGATGCCACCAGCAACAGCGGTTAACTTCACCAGCTGGCTCATTGTCGCATTCGTCTTTGGCCACTTCATTTTCAAGTACAGGAGAGAGTGGTGGACGAAGTATAACTATGTGTTGTCAGGTGGTCTAGATGCTGGCTCGGCCTTTATGACCATACTTCTGTTTCTAGCACTCGGACGAAAGGGCATTGAAGTGCAGTGGTGGGGAAATTCCGGCGACCGAGACACATGTCCTTTAGCTTCCTGTCCAACCGCAAAAGGCGTTGTCATCAAAGGTTGTCCCGTCTTCTAGCTCATCAGAGAAACAGTATATAACAAGTAATTTGTACAGAAGACGCCGCATACTGATAATGGTTATTCTCAGAATCGTCTTTACTCTTTAAGAACTTTGTGATAGCTTTACACTAGGTACTGTTCGCTCACAAACACAAATGCTAGTGATTATATTTGTCGTCTTATAATGATTTTTACATGCTTCAGATATTTGTTTTGTCCCAAAGCTGCTATTATGTGAGTATCTGTTTTGTCGAAAGGATATACCAGCAACAGAGCTTAAACAATATGGTAGAAGCCTCGCCTTGTATAGAAAGAAAAAGTAACACATTGATTGCATACAAATTAAACTCGTCTTTGAAACTGACATCAACAATAAATAACATCCAAGAAAATTAAATAATCAAACTACTACATCGAATCTTTTACTGCTACATCGAATCTGTTCGCATTGTTGCGTGCTATATTACCTTATACAACCTTAAAAAAGTTTTCTTCTTCTTCTATCTGTCTCCATTACTGAATCCAGATTGTGCGTATGTATAGTTTACTCATCAAATGTTGAGGGGATCTTCTTCTGTGTTTCTTTCGTTAAGAGGAGTCCAGTCATTTGTCTCTGCAAAAACATTATACTGACTGTAAGTGAAACCTGTGCTAGAGCATCTATACAGCATTGAGCCAAACGAACACAGAGACAACATACTTGGCTTGTCAATAATCATCATGAGCCGCCTTTGCAAGAGACTTGCAACAAAGAGGAAGATCGAGCACATTCCAAACATGACCGTGATAGGGAATGCATTCACCTTCAGAGCACATAAAAACTAGTCAGTACCAAGACACAGATTCATGGGATGAGAAATCTCAGCTACTAAAGTGCAGAGAAAGAACTTTGAGAAACTTACATTGTACAAGACAACGCAGACAAAGATATTCAGAGGGATGCGGAAAAAGTTCATGATCGTGCTTCTGGCTTCCTCAGGGATGTATTGGGATCTCATCTTCATTATGGATGGCCAAAACAGTCCTACACACGCCTCAAAGATACAGAACCCAAGAAGCTGAAAGCAACCCGAGAAAGAGATTCCTCCACCTTTTACCTTGGAAGGTGCTATGAACGACTGAGTAACACATCCGATTGCAAACAATGAGTCACAGAATAGAACAACACGCAAAGAAGAATTCACACGAGGTTTTTTTTTTTTATCTTTAACTTACACCCATTATTATTGGAAGCAATAGTGAAGCAGCAGAAACTAGGAAGACGATCTGCATGTAGCTCTCTACTTTGGGTGACGAGCGAGACAGCAGACGAGATGCAAGGGAACTGCCGAGCATCGAAGCCAGCATAAATGTGGCAAAGATGAAACCATGGGGAATCTCCTCATCGTTGGGGCTTAGAGCAGGAGTCCATAGGAATACAAAAGTATACATAGATCCTTCAAAGAGCGACTGGATGGCACCCAAAAGTGCAATCTTTTCATCTGACGAAAATTAAAAAAAAAAATCTCTTACTTTCCAAATCCTCAAACATTCTTCAAGACTCAAGAGGCAATGTCAATAGATAGAGAGAAGCAAAACAGGAAGCAAAGTCCCAAAATGGTAAAAGGATTCTCAACTCACCAGAGGCAATGGCCACAGCAGCACCTCTGAACTGGGTAAGCAAGTCCTTGTTTTCCGAAGGATCTCCATAGTTTTCTGCCCATGAGGAAAGAATGACAGCCATTCCAATAGCAAGAAAGCATGCAGCAGCGTCAAATGGCGCGACAGGCCCAAGAGAGAAGGAATGCACTAGCAAGTTCCCAAACAATCCAGCGATAATTGCAACAAGACCATTGCCAAAAAATACCGCCTTTGAAAATGTTAGAGACAGCCATTGCTGCTCAAAGCTCCTCTGAATACATCACGAAGAAACACTATGTTAACATACCACAATGGTGGTAGCTAAACGGCTTAATACAACAAAAAAAAGAAACATTGCTTACCTTGTTGTGCTCGGCAACTAGCCATGATTCAAAAGATGAAAACAGAAGGGAAGTAGCGATCCCTCCTAACACACGGCCTACCATCAAAACCTTATATTGAGGAGAATGCTTGGTGATGCAACTCAATATGTAGGTGATGCAGTACGTAACACAAGCCCTCTTACGACCCCTGATACAGAACACACCATCATTGCAATTACTAAGAGAGTTGTTGAGATTTGCCATTTAGTTAAAAACATAATAAAAGCATCAGAGAGAAGTTTCACTGTTTGTCGGCAAGAGATCCAACGATTGTACCAAACAGCATAGAGGAACCAAATCCAGCAATGAAAAGCTGTCCAATCTCGCCTTTGCTAAATCCATAAGTACTATAAAGATAGTACACATATGGACCCTGTAGCCAGTCACCCGCTGCCATTCGCAAAAACAAACAGTCAGCAAACTCCGGTTGGATCATTTGATGTTAGACAAATACCAAAACTCTACCTTTCTTTGATGTTATAAAGTTTGAAACTTTAGTTTTAGCAACCAATCTCTTACTCATCATAGTAGAGTAGTAACATTATCGTGTCAACAGATCCTAAATCTTCCTTACCTTCTCTACTCATTGTAGCAATTCAAAATCATAAAGCTCCAATGTGATATCGAACTCTTCTTAAAAGACAATACTTGGCAAGTAAACAGGAGAAAAAACAACAAAACTGGATCTAAATCTCCTACCAAACCCCATTACTTTAACCAGATCGGATCGAAACATGCACTGTGTATACTTTTTCTACACCTAATCAGGTAAACAGAGAGATAAAACAGAGCATCGTACCCATCATGAGCGAATAGACGAGGAGGTAATTGTTCTTGAAAGAATTGAAAGCTGAAGAAGTGTTGATCCGATCCTTGTTGTTCTTGCTAAGCTCCAACGCCGCGACGACGAGGCCCAGAACACCAAACACCACGTAGTAGAACACCTCCATTGTCGTAAGATCCAGAGAAGTGAAGAGGAAAAGATATTTTTGATGAAGGAAGTATCACACTGCTTGTTGAGATTCAGATCTTTTTATACTCGGCTCTCAAGAACACTTCACTGACGCGTAGATGCCACTACCTTTGCCCCACGTGGAGTTTGTACCTTTGGGTTAAAATAAAACACTCGAAGTCGCAAGCAATGTATATAATTCCGAAGCTGCGTGAGCCCACCGTGTGTTAAGTTGCAGAGGATAAGAAAAAATGTACGTGGCGAGATCTCCACGGTGATTTGGAGTGATCAACGGTAAACAGAGTGTCGGTGGAATGAGAACACTGGAGGAGACATGTGTCGGTGGGGTCACCCTCATACGGTGAAGGAATGGGGCCGATCCATCTTCAGCCGTCCGATGGTTTTAGTTGTGTTGGTTTGATGAATGAGAGTCATTAGTGGAAGTGGGAATGCACATGAATCGAAATTTCAACGAGTGATTTGGTTTTAATCCACTAGGTTCTGTGTTTGTCTAGTGACAAGAATAAAATTTGAGTTGCCTTTTAAAGATTTATTTGTTTACTTCTTTTTTCTTCTGTCAACATTTGTTTTTTTACTTTCTTCAAGTTCTGTTTTATAATTTATGCATTTTGGAACATATTGGAGTGTTCGACCTGCATATTAGGACACTTTGTTCAATATCCATGAACTGTATTTTCAGACAACAAATTTACGCAGGTGTCGAAACATGTGATATTTATAGTAATGTTAATGTACTAGTTCTTGGTCGAACGGAACGAATTATTGATATGATCCGTAATTACTTAAACTTGAACTAAATAAATAATAAGATTTCACTAAATTTATAAATAAAAAAATGTTTCATGTGTTTGTTCTTTTTTTCTTTATGAAAAATAAATAAATAGAAAACCATGGTAACTAAATCGAGTCGATCCAATGAAAACTCAAAACCAGGTTAACCAAATCGAACCGAACCAATCAAAACGCTAGAATGGCTCAATATAAAAGATAAGAGAAGATTATGGGAACTTTATCATTTGATTTTCAAAAGATAGAATCGAAGATGAAAATCGAGAAAGGAAAACAAGAACCACATGTTCAGATTTTTTCATAAGCGAGAGAATAAAGTAGCCGCTGCAAAACTCATCTCTGTCTCTTTCTCTGACACTCTTCCATTATCGTACAATTAAAGATCTCTCATTTTCCAGCAAATATCTACAAAACCCACCAGAAGAAGCTTCGATATCGATCCACAGAGATGGCTTCACTTACTTCAATCGCCACGCCTTATCGTAGCTCCAGTTATCCATCTTCGTCGCAGGCTTTGAGAGTGAAATCCGCCGGAAACACTCTCTTCTCTGCCGGAGTTAGATCTCCTGCGACTTCATCATCGCTTCTGACGATTCGAAGCGCTTCAACGAAACCCGCGAAACCAGCAGGTATACAACTCGTCGAGCGAGAGCTTCGTGTATCGATTTTTGAAATGTAAAAGTTCGTTTAGATTGAATGCTCTTCTTCTTCTGGTTGTGTCTCTTGGAGGGATTAGCTGAAGTCGACTGGAGACAGAAGAGAGAGCTTCTGTTGGAGAAAAGGGTATATAAATGGCCGTCTTATGTCTAAATTACTCAAATGTCACAGAGAAGGCTTGGCTTAGCTTATCTATTGAGCTGTTGTTGTTAGGTGAGAAGTGTGGACGTGAAGGAAGCTCTACGGTTACAGAAAGAGAACAACTTTGTGATTCTTGATGTTAGACCAGAGGCAGAGTACAAAGAGGTGAGCAGTAATATTCTCTCTGGTGTCATCATCTCTCGTAGCTTACTTAATGGCGAATTCATGTGTTTTGTTGTTTGGTTTTGAAGGCTCATCCTCCGGGAGCGATCAATGTGGAGATGTACAGGCTGATACGGGAATGGACGCCATGGGACATAGCTCGTCGTCTTGGATTTGCTTTCTTCGGTATCTTCTCTGGCACAGAAGAGAATCCCGAGTTTATTCAAAGTATGCACCGAAATGAGATCATAGCTTTGGACCGTTCCCACAATGACATTGTTGTATCCAGCAGCTGAATGTTTTGTCTTTCCGACAATGTTGCAGGTGTAGAAGCTAAACTTGACAAAGAGGCAAAGATAATAGTAGCTTGTTCATCCGCAGGCACAATGAAGCCGACACAGAATCTCCCTGAAGGCCAACAATCGAGGTAATTTCAAAAGTCTTCCAACGTTGTGTGATTTTGTTTCACTGCTCATGTGATTAGTGTTCTTGCAGGTCTCTCATAGCTGCTTATGTTCTGGTCCTGAACGGATATAAGAACGTATTTCACCTTGAAGGTGGTATCTACACATGGAGTAAGGAAGGCCTTCCTGTTGAAACTGAAGAAGACTAAAAAGAACAACTTCACTCTAGGAGTTATCCAGTTTTGTATATCTGTCGCATCGCATTCAGGTAGTTGCATTTAGGGATTTGGCTTTTCAGAATGTGTTTTAAAGTTTGTAAAGAACTTCAAACTTTACCATGAACTCAACCAGAATCCTTACAAAAAAGCAACTTGATCAATGAACATACTAAACAAATACTGTCAAAAGTTAAACCTTCATTCTAAAGTTCCGACCCAAATAACAATATTTGGCTAAATCCGAGTACACAAAGTCTAAGGCTTTACAAGAGGTCTCAAACGGATATGCGAATCCTTCCTGTTGTTATTGTCATCAAGATGATGTGTCTTCCTTCAACCTGTACAGCGTGATTTCTTGCTGCTTGAAGTATCGACGATCCTCTTCATCTACCAGTACAAGATTCAGATAATATTTGACGCTAAATTTGTTGTTGATGTTGCGATGCGTTGGTGTAAGATCGTATGGGGCAAGGAACAGTCTTACAGGTATCGACTCACCTGCAAAATCCTCATTCATCAGTTAATTCAGTTTCTCAGAAGCAATCACTGAAACATCAGGTCTTCAAATCTTGTGCATACACTACCTCTAACGGGAGTTCCATCCATCAACTCAAATTTCGCAAGTGTTTCTGTCTCGACATGAGTATTAGCACCTGCACCTGTTGATTCCCGCCGTCTGATCTCAAGATCCATATTCTTCATCTTGATTCTCACAAGAAGAAAGTATATTTTCCCAAGGATAACATCTTTTAGGTGATACCTGCATCCAGAGGCATAGAGGATTCGTTGTTATTTCCCAATGAGTCAGTCAAATCCTTAAACCATGAAACGAATTTTGTCTTACTTGCTTTTATTGTACTCAAACTCGATATGCAGGCAATCCTCAATCCCAACTTCCATCTGTACAATAAGTAAGACCCAGTAGCCTCAAATGGTGCTCATGATTTAAGTATTAATCTTGTATGAGTCTAATAACGCTCTGAGCGGCAAAGAGAAACCTATCGACATCTTTTTGAATAAGTAGGGAAAAGGAACTCATCAAATTTGCGAGCATCAAGAGAAATAGAATTCAATATCATAAGTCACAAGTGATGTAGTAAGAGCCTACAAACTTAGAATGACACTGGTTGAGTTTCTGGGTCCTATACGAAACGAGCCACAGTTCCATCTCTATTCTTATAAAGTTTCAAACTTGAATCCTATCAGAACTTACCTTGATGCTGTTATTAATTGCAGGAAGTGGAGCATAGTTCCGAACCTATTTCAAACAACACCAACAGTGTCACAATAAACATATTTCTAGTGACATTAGATAGAATATCATCAGTCATTACACAATTAGTTATTTGTGAAACAATGACACGCAGCAAAAGAGGAAAATACCATAAATTCCTGGTATTCCACGATGCTTCCAGCGTAGCCACGAGTGACTGTTACTTTGAGGACATATCTAAAAGAAACAAAGAAAGCAGTAGATTGTATTATAAACTTGTATCAAGGAACACAAATGTATCAGCCTTATGAAAAAAAGAATCATATACTATACCTTAGCCGCACATTGACACCATTGTATGTCTCATATGGCATCTCGACAGTTGGAAATTCAAAAGGGTATGTCTTTCTTTCGTATATATCTCCAGGGACATCCAGTTCACGAACTGGAATAAGAAAAACAGAATCACAAATATAACCGGATCAATAAAAATAATCTAATAGGGTTGAACATGAAAGTAACTCATGTAAATCAATTATGAGAGCCACCTCGAAACTATTTACAAGGAAAACAAAAATCCTAAGTTTTAACTCACCCAAGGAAGTGAAGTCATAAAAGTTTCCTCTGTCAAAGTACATTTCTGTCGAGAACACAAATGCCATCAATAAGCATATATTGATATAAGTTAGAAACCGGGTAACTAATCTCTTAAAGACTCTTTTTGGTGGTAGATCTACAGGTCATGGCAATTGCACACCTATTTGACCAAGAAGCTCAACTTTTACACCATTATGCTCCACCTTTTTCCCTTGATATGGTTCAATGCAAACCTAATAAAGATGTTACGGACAAATTACTTTAAAAGCATCACAAGATCATAACTGAAAACAGCTGAGAATTCATCTGGAGCAAGAAGCAAAGTACCTTCCCGGAAAGAGTTTCTTGACTCTGGAAGAGTGGCACCAAAGCTGTTTGACCATTTTCTTTCTTCATCGGTACCTAAGGGAAACAATGGAAGATTAAAGAGAATCATAATAAGAAAAAATCGATGATAAGTAATGTATGAGAGTGATCTTACCTGTTTACGATTTTTGCCATCAGAAAAAGTGATTGAAATATTGCATGCGGGCTTGAAGGCTCCAAGAAGATAATTCTGTGAAATTAAAACCCCAAAAAGCTATAAGCATTCACTAGGAAAACCTGTGTTTCAGACGTAGCAACACCAAGCAAAAGGCGAATTTCATAGTAAGAGCACTTACCATGATCACAAGACTTAGATCTCAATCACAATAACCTGTACAATTCGAATAAAAGGAACACAAATCAGCGGCATTGCTCATTGTGATACACCCAATGCGTGAGGTTAAAAGCTAGAGCTTGATTTAAGGATTCATCAGCTACGAAAATAGAAGCAAACCCTAGTTCCCAAATTCATGAAACCAAAAAAATAATCGAATGAAAGCTGAAAAAAACTCCTGAATAAAGTGTAATGCTTCAGTGATTAGACCATGACTCGATTCGATAGAAATTAAGTCGTTTAGATCAACTGAGACCCGAAATAAGAATCAATTTGCCAGAACACTTACAAGCGAAGCCGAAATTAAGAGTGACTCGACCGAATCTGATAGTGTATCTAGAGAGGAAGATCGACAGAACAAAGGCACGAAAACGAAATGGGAAATAGAAAAAAAGGAAGGCACTTTATTTCCCAGCTGACTATTCAAAGCCCAGTCAACAAAGCCCAGATGTTCAAAGCTGAGATTTTTATGTTGAGGGGTTTCGCTGAATCAAAAACCAAATTTGTATATTTGATCATTGGAAGTGAAGAAAGAGTTGACACTTATATAACTCATTTAGTAAAATTATAAACAAGAGAGATTCAGTAGAGAGCATAAGATCAAAGCCTCTTTAGTAAAATGCCAAAAGCAATCAAATCATCCTATAACCGAAAATATTACAGAACAGAGTGAAATTGTTTGGCAAGTTCCAAACTTTCCCATGAAACCAGAACGTTGATAAAAAAGTGATCCGGAATTTCATCAGGAGTCTTCTTCGGGATCTCGCTGCCATGAATCCTGAGAACCTGACTGAAGGTTGATGAATTGAGAGACCAGTAGCTTCGAGATTCCACTTATCGCTGCTTGGACCTCATCTGGTTCCCTTGACCCTCTCAATCCACAGTACTCGCCTGCTGCAACTTGTGTCTTCTTTGACGTAGCAAGAACCTTCTCCAAATCCAACTGTGACAATGGCCTAGGGACCTGACAAATAAACGAGAGCAACTCACAACATCAATACTTTTGGAAATCTGGTGGATGCAACAACTTTGAACATTCCTTATGAAACTTACCGGACATGGTCTCCCCTTTCTCTCTTCCTCTAGGATTTCTCTGATAGGGAAGTAGGCTGCTTTCTTGCAGAGCTCAAAAATGTCTGATCCGGTATAGCCTTCGCATAAACGAGCTACGTGATCAAAGTCAATATCGGGTTCCACCCTCTCTCCTTTCAGTGTGACTTTCAATATCTCAGCTCTCTCCCGACGATCAGGCATTCCGATCTCAAAGGCCTGAGGAAGACGCCTCAGTATTGCTTCATCAAGCTCTGACGGTCTGTTAGTTGCGGCAAGAACCATAACCCTCGCATTTGCTACAAAGCAACCATTATATTTCATTAAAAAAACCATATCCGTGTAGAACATACTCTCGATTGCAAGTAAGCCGAAAGGTGAAGGATTCAACTTACGATCAGTAGAAAATCCATCCCATAAAGCCATAAACTCGGTCTTCATGTTTGCCATTGCTTCATGATCTGTTGAACGGCGCTGGCCAAGAAAGCTGTCAACCTCATCAATAAAAATGATAGCAGGTTGGAGTTTGGACGCCAAGCTAAATACAGCAGCAACTGGAAGAACGGAACAGAACAGAGAAGCTCATATATCAGACGAAACACCATCAATAGACTAAAGAGGTCAGCAAATGGAATAATTACACAAGAAAGAAAGAAAAAGAATTGCCAAACGAAGTTAAAACACCAAGAGGACGAAAATAAGCCTACTCCAAGTGAACTACTTTTACGATAAGATAAAAATCTGCACTTACCAAGCTTCTGAGCATCACCAAACCACTTGCTCATCAGATTAGAGACCCTTACATTAATGAAAACAGCTCCCGATTCTTTTGCAATAGCCTTAGCAAGCATCGTCTTTCCAGTACCAGGAGGACCATAGAGCAAGACACCCTTCTGAGGTCCGAGCAGCTTCCCATAAGCAAAAAGCTCAGGCCTTTTCAAGGGTAAAATCACGAGCTCATACAAAGCCTGCTTGATGGTCTCCAGTCCTCCAATAGAACCAAACTCCACCTCAATGTGGTCTGGATTTATCACGTCACATGCTATTACATCCTGTTTACAAAATCAGAAACAAGTGATTATTAATCTGCCCAGGTCCTTCATAAGCTTGCGCACAACAATTAAACCCGTTTGTTTACAATGCTCAACATTTGTTACAAATTAAACTATCCACGAACCATATAATCCCATTTCCTGATAAGTAACAATAATAATGGAATCGGGAATTCAAGTTGCTTACTTTATATAGAAACATGAAAACTAAAATTACCTCGTATGGATTGGTGTGAATAAGAGGACGACCCAAACGCTTGGAGATTTCTTTCTTATGCTCGAGAGCTTTCTTAGACGCCTCACGATTAGGGTCAAGGTGCCTGAGCCCGGCAAACAAAACCAAGCAGCTGAGCGCAGCGCTCGCCGCGTAAAGTATGAGCTCTTGTAAGATCTTTGTCTCCGACGAACCACCCATTTCTCTTACAAAAACACAACCTTTTCAATTACAGAGGATATTAAATAAATAATTAAAGAGACCCCTAAATAGGTCAGAGCTTAGGGTTCCCAGATGATATGTTTGCAGAACACGGGGGGACTCTTGCTCTTCCTGTGGACGACGACACAGTTTTTGTCTATTTGGTTCTCGAATGCTTGAGGATCGAGGAATATGAGAATTGAAATTACCGCAATAGCCCTTACTTGCACCGTCTTTAATTCGTAAACCAGATTTGTCTAGAAGGCCCTTAATAGGCCCGATTTTGGGCCGGGTGAATCATTCGAGCCCAATAACACTGATTGGCTTGGCTACAAGATGGTTCCGGAGAAGATGAGAAAACGCGAGGACAAAGAAAAGATAGGAAACGAGTCGAGAAAGTTCGTATAAAATCTTCAACCTTCAAGATCTCTCCTTTTGTCACTTTATCGTGTCTTCATCCTCATCTCACCTGTATATATACATACACTCACTTGGTCTCTGAAACTCAACAAACTCAAACTAGAACTTGCCTAATCTCATTCCTCAGCGATAATTTTTATTGGCTTACTTGGTCATCTTTATACTTGAACAAATGGCTTCTACACTCTCGATTTCGTCGGCTTTATGTTCTCCTTTCGCTCTATCTCCATCTTCTTACTCATCCAAGTCCGCTTCACCATCCTCCGTTTCGTTTCCACGGATGATCCCTGGTAAGATCAGAGCTCAAGACCAGCGAGGAGACTCCCTTGATGTCGTTCACCAAGGACAACAAGGAAATAAAGGATCTAGTGTCGAGAAAAGACCTCAACGCTTAGCCATGGACGTTTCTCCGTTCGGTAAGTTTAACTAGACGAGCATAACTTGTATAACACTCATAAACTCTTTCTCTCTGATTTTTACTGAAAATAGTTTGCTCTGTTTTGATCCTAACGTCAGGATTGTTGGATCCTCTGTCACCAATGAGGACAATGCGTCAAATGCTGGACACAATGGACAGGATGTTCGATGACGCTGCTATGATTGTCCCGGGAAGAAACAGAGGAGGAAGTGGAGTTTCCGAAATTCGTGCGCCATGGGACATGAAAGAAGAAGAACACGAGATCAAGATGCGTTTCGACATGCCTGGTCTGTCTAAAGAAGACGTCAAAGTCTCTGTCGAAGACAATGTTCTCGTGATCAGAGGAGAACAGAAGAAGGAAGACGGTAATGATTCTTGGTCCGGAAGAAGCTTTAGCTCTTACGGTACACGACTTCAGCTCCCTGATAACTGCGAAAAAGACAAGATCAAAGCTGAGCTCAAGAATGGAGTGCTGTTTATCACTATTCCTAAAACCAAAGTCGAACGCAAAGTCGTTGATGTCCAGATTCAGTGAGAATCCATTAACGCTTTCCTCTGTTCTTTGTTTCTGGATATGTTTGTTGTACATAATAAGCCTACGTTTCGCTATCTATGTAATAACACAAAGTGAGATATTATATATGAAGAAACAGTTAAACTGAGTAAAAGTTTCACGAGGTTCTATGAGTATAATCGTTTCCCCAAAATATCCAATACTTGATGCATAAAAAGAAACCACACAACTTAGAAAGATTCAATCCTTGACATGTAAAGAAGAAATCACAACATTGGATCTCTCCCATCCTTTTTTCAAGACCAAACAAAAGTCAACAAGACAACAACGACAAAAGAGGGATTAAGATAGATATGTTTGTCATAATAAGAAAGGAAAAAGAAAACAAAGACAACAAAGAAACAAGAAAATTCAAGTGATCAAGTCATCTTGTAGAATTCCATGATGTAAGTGCCAAAAACGTTGCAAATGACTTGGAAGCCTTTGAAACCAACTCTTCTTGCCAACGACTCAAACTCCTCTTCCGTTCGCTCTCTTCCACCGGCGGTGTGAGCCATCATGATGCAGTCCAAGTGGACTACTTGTTTTGTCAAGAGGCTCGAGTCTGGTGCTACCGGGACTAAGCACTCCACAACTACCACTTTGCCTTTATCTGGAAGCGCTTCATAGCAGTTTTTCAATAGTTTCAAGCAGTGGTCGTCGCTCCAGTCATGGCAAACCCACTAATAATTAAAAAATTATTCAATATTAGCACAAAGATAATCAAGATCTGTCATCTGTGGTAGTATAATTGAGTTTATAACATATCAACAAATACTAGCTAGGAACCCATGTCACGTTTTCATTTGCTAACCTTAAGGAATATGGCATCTCCTTTGGGAACACTAACAAACATATCTCCTTGAACATGCTCGATACCTGCATCGATCGTCCAACAAAAGCCATATTTATATGAACGTTTTCGTATAATTTACTTCGAAATATGTTATGAAGCGTATAACAAATGATATACCGGGAAAAAATGGAGCATTCTCGATGACATGTGGGAGATCAAAATTGGTCCCGTTGATATTTGGGTACTTGGAAACAATCATGTGAAGAGAGGCTCCAATTCCACCGCCAACATCGACTACAGAGGATAAACCTTCGAAGCCCTTGTAAGCCTCTAGAATCTTCTTCATCACAATGGTCGAGTGGTTTGACATTCCATTGTTAAAGACATTTGCAAATCGTTGGTCCTTCCCGTGGTACACGAAGGTGGGCATACCGTACCCCTTATCAAATGGGATCCCTCCTTCAAGAACTGCATCCTTCAAATGGTACCTATAGACAGTTTCAGATTGTTATGTCAATGAAAATCCACAAATTAAGTTGAATTCTTAATGAAATTAATGTATTACGAGGGTTTTGTACTTACCAGCTCTCCATGAGGACCTTGTCTTGGTTCAAAAGACAGTGAGTGGCAAGAGAGACTCCGTCCTCGTTATTAGTCAAGTATTTGCAGACGGTGCCAAGTCCGTAGAGACGCTCTGCACCACCATCAGGTAGTTTACGTACAGAGCAAGTCAGTATGGAGTGTGACGCAAGAAGCCGGAGGATCCGGTCAAGCATGACGTGTGCATCAGGGTTCTTGGTTGGGAGATGGGAAGCTAACTCTGAAGGAGACATTTGAGCACCGGAAAAGCCATCGTTCTTGGCCATGATCTCGAGCAAGTCTAGCTCTATGGCTGCTTTCAGAACCATGGGAAGCACCGACCCGCTGCCAAGCTGCATGGCATAGAGGCTAGCCTCCTCGTCGTTGGTAATTTGTGTTAAAGAAATCACCTGAGATTTTGCCAATGATCCCATGATGTTCTAAGAAGTTTTTTTTTTTTTTTTTTTTTTTTTTTTGTGATGGGTTAATGTCTAAGACGATCTTTCTGAGATGAGAATTGAAGGTAAGACTTGTGAGTCCTTATATACTAGAAAAAGGTGGTCTTGCTTTAAGGAAGTTTAAAGGAAGGAACCTGTAGAAAAGATGCATTATAAACGCGATCGCCAAGTTGAATTCAACCATTGTGCATGCGTCTAAAGAAAATCTTATAGGTGTGTGTGAATCGTAGTTGCAGAGTTCAAATATTACAAAATTGTGACTGTTACACCATATATTTGTGGTGAATGTTCCACATCAGGAATTCAACTGGAATCCTAGTAATATAGATGCGGGCCATTTCAATGTATAGTCAATTTGATTTTGAATTGAAAACTCATATAACATAATAGTATAACCTAAACACACGTTGCCCAACTCAAATCAAACTCGATTGGATCCATCAAAAGAGGCCAGATTGATCTTAATCAGAATCAACTTAACCTAAATTAATCCGACCAATCTAACCTGAAATCAATCATAAACTATGCTATCATCAAAATTAATGGTTATACAAACCATTATCTTGAAGAAGAGTATGAAAAATGTTCCACATCAAAACCTAACACATTTGATTCTAAACTTTTTAGGTAGAGATTTTTAACATAAAATATTCTTGATAACAAAAAAAATCGTATTAAATTAGATTATATATATTTTTGTTTGTGAGGCTGTAATTTTCAGTTAAGTTCTATTTTTTCCTATTAAGATTTGAAGAGTTTTAATTAATTTTGTTATGTATAATTTCTCTCTGTTTTTTTTAATATTACAGTTTAAAGAATAATTCTTTACGATAAAGAAAATTTGACCCTGGAGTACAAAATAATCTAACTCCTTTATATCATCTCTAGATCATCACACTCACACCTTTGATTGTTTCAGTCTATTTGAATCATGTTTGTCAAGAGCTGTGATGTTTGTCTCAAGTAGCGAACGAATTTGTTTTGGGGGAGAAGAACGTTATCAATAAGTAGTGATGTAGAAATTGTTAGTGATGTGATTGTCAAAACTTGAACTCAGGATAAAGTTTATAGTCATCCGTGTAAAAAGCAATGGCAATGGAAGCATATGTTCTCTGCTCTTTGATATAAGACATTGATATTCCAATCATAAAAAAATTAATCGGGACAGGCACTGTAGTGTGGTGTCCGTTGAACCGTTGAACTACGGGAGAAGTCCACTCTATAGCACTTCAATGCATTCCTACCGGAGCTGACCGAATCAGCCGATAGGGTTTATAAAAAAAAATAAAAAAAAATAAAAAAATAAAAAAAAAATTAATCAAGTTTTTTTTTTTCATTTATTTTCCCTGTGGATCCCGGTGAACCTTTTGTAGCTTGAGATAACTTAAAGAATTTAGTCTTTAACCAGAATAGCTTAATTAAGAACACGTAAGAAAATTCTCACAAACGTAAGAAAATTCTCACACCTAATCCACGCACTCCCAATAGCGACGTATTGGAAAAGCCAACGAATCTTCTTCCAGCTTAGATTCTAAAATGTTTTAGTCAATTTTGCAAATATTCTTTTAACTGTAATTTTGAAAATATATACAATCATATGAAGTAGAAGAGAATTCTAGTGGTGAGGTAATCGATCGATGTTGATGTCATACCATAAAACCTTACTATATCGACATATTGTCACTGATTTTGTAGCAAACGACTAGCACCTTTAGGATACGTAGTCGCAGATGACTAAAATTTAGCAGTATTTGAATTGCAAAACGTAATCTTCGAAATAAAATAACGTAAAGTCATATTATAGTTCATCAACAAATTAGCTTTTATAGTCCAAGTAAATACGTATACTAGGAATGAGCTGATCCATAAAACACTTAGGAGACATTAATGCATTTGGTTTTGTTTGGACTTTGAATTCAACAATACAGTAGTAATTAGGGAAAAAAACTAGCACCATAACTGTTTTTTCACTCTTTCGACGACCTATTAATTTATGTTGAACTTTGCATATACGAGGTTTTGTTTTTGTCAATTGATGCTAGAAACTTTTACAAAAGTATGCAACTCTTGAGTCTTGATATTGCATTCAAAATGAGAAAAATAGAGAAGGAAAAGAAAACTATTGTGGTTCACAAAAGTAGCAAACCATAAATCTTGTGATTTTATAATGTGTAACGAACTAGTCGCAAGACGAGAGTACAGTCAATAAACCCGATAATAGATCAAGTGACATGAGATCCCGAAAACAAAAGGTCAAAAGCGATTTGAGACCTTAAGAAACAGGAAAAAAAATTCATTAAGTCTTGACATTGATAGGTTCATAAAGATTTATTAAATGATCCGATTTCATATATGGCTGCTGTAATTTTCTGTGTAATAAAAGTAACATATTTTCTATTCTTGTCGTGTAAATCCGGGAATCTTAGAATGTTATTTCTGTTTGGCCTCCCTATATATAATCTCTACTTCATATACTATATAGTAATATATTGATATATATTCAGAATATTTACTCTAACAGGATATAGAAATATCGAGTATGTGGAACGTTGGCTTTAAACATCATCTCTCCATTTTAATATTTGCATTCAAAGTAAACCAGGTTCTTACCAAATCCTGGTGTGTACCTTTTTTTTGTATAGTCCCGATTCGCGTGTATTTCAAAATACAGGTAAGACGACCAGACTTAAAAATCAATTCGTACTCCTGACCAGTTCCTACTAACGAACTTTGAACTTTTCTAGTGTGTATATTTCATCATTTGACGACGTGGTTTATAGATCACCATTGGTTTCGTACATGCATGTTTTATTCCAAAAACGTTATATGGCCGCTGTGGCCGTTCATACAGTATTTAATTAATTCGATACTAACGAAGAAAAAAGCAAAACTTTCTTTTTTATATAAATTTTTTTGAAAGTTTTAGACCTTTTCTGATCTATAATATTTTTCGTAATCCATCTTTAATTAATAAAAATTATATTTAAGGTGTAAATAATCCTCCTAGATAAAATTAATTTAGTGATTTTTGAGACTCTAAGTACTAGCTAGTAGAACCACCCATTTGGTTAGAAAACAAAATTTTGAAAGCATGTTTATGGTTTAAATTATTTTGGGAGAAATGATGATCTAAAATATATTTTATCTTTAATCTATTATAGTGGTCTACCATAGGCACAAATAGATATACATTTTAATCCACTTTCAAAAATACATTTACAAAGAAATGCATTTCCAAACAACATCAAAAACAACAACGATAGTGGCCTCACAAGCCAGAGAGACAAGATAAGGTTGGAAATATAGAACAATACTTGGAAGCAAAACAAACGAGAAGAAAATGTTCCTTGGGTAGCTGTACATGTCGGGTTCATATCTTCTTAAGGAACTCCATGATATGAGTACCATAGGCCCTGCACACAACTTGGAAGCCTTGGAAGCCGGAACCTTTGGCCAAGGCCTCAAACTCCTTCTGGGTTCGTTCTTTGCCTCCGGGGTTGTGAGCCAACATGAGGCAGTCCATGTGGACAACTTCTTTTGTCATGAGGCTTGAGTCTGGCAATACCGGAAGTATGGATTCCGCCACTATCACTTTACCGTTGTCTGGGAGTGCTTCATAGCAGTTCTTGAGAAATTTCAAACAGTGTTGGTCGCTCCAATCATGACATATCCACTGTCACATGTGAGAGTTTTAAAGACAAAAATTTTTAGACACATTCTTATGAAAACTGTTGTCAAGAATCATAATATGACTAGTTTACTAACCTTCATGAAGATGGCATCTGCTTTAGGGACATTCACAAACATATCTCCCCCAACGTGTTCAATACCTGAATCATTCAACAAATCTCAAACTAAGACATTGAAACATCCATGAGAACATGTGCAGGGATTCAAAGCTTTTCCAAAATAGCAAAAAAAAAGAAAATTATATATACCGGGATAGGATACAGCTTCCTCAATGACATGAGAGAGATCATAGAGGATGCCTTTGATGTGTGGGTGCTTGGTAACAATCATACGGAGAGTGACTCCAATGCCACCACCAACATCGACCAACGAAGACAATCCCTCAAAGCCTTTGTAGGTCTCTAGAATCTTGGTCATGACAATGGTCGTGTGGTTGGACATTCCATTGTTGAACACTTTGTTGAATCTCGGGTCCGCCCCTTGGTACTCGAAAGCGTCCATACCAAATGCCTTGTTGAATGGAATCCCTCCTTCAAGAACTGCATCTTTCAAAGAGTACCTACACTCATATGATATCAATATAAACATCTTTCTAAATGATATATAAGTTTGAAATTTTGAAAGGGGGCAACATTTTATATACCAGCTCTCCATGAAGACCCTGTCTCTGTTCAAATGACAGAGGGCATCGAGTGCGACTCCGTCTTCGTTCTTAGTCAGGTACTTGCATACCGGTCCAAGTCCGTACAGACGCTCCAAACCGCCATCAGGAAGCTTACGGACAGAACATGTCAAGATGGAGTAAGCCGCAAGCAACCTGAGGATTGGGTCAACCATGACTGGAGCATCAGGGTTTTTGGTCGGAAGATAAGAAGCTACCTCCGAGGGAGACAGTTGACCACCAGCGATAGTGACATTCTTGGATATGATCTCCAGCAGATCGAGCTCTAGGGCTGATGTCAGAACCATCGGAAGCACGGTGGCACCAGCGAGCTGCATAGCAAAGAGATTGGTCTCTTCGTCGGAGATTTTAGCCGGAGTGATCTGTGTTTCAGTCAAAGATCCCATTATGACACTGTTTTGGATTTTTTTTTATAATGATGTTTGGTCTGACTTGAGAATGATGTGATGACAGATGAGTGAGAATTAGGGTTGAAATAGGTCTCTCTATTTATACTAAAAGATAGCATCTATTAGACCCTTTACAACATGGACATTGAATAATGTATTTACGGAATTCATTATTTGTAACTCGTAGTTTATTATTTTCTTAATCAACCAAATGATATTTTATAGATTAAATACCATTACATGAAACAAACACAAATATATTTTGAAATATAAGTTTAAGGAGAGGGAAAGACAATAAGGCATGGCTCATGCAACGTTAGTTGGTGAGTCGGACCGATAGCCAAACATAAAAAAGTGTGTTTTTCTAGAGTTTTATATATATTATTTTAAGGCTTCTATATGTGTTTAGTAGTAGATGCATCTTGTCATTAATCGAAAATATAAAGGCTCTGGTTTTCTCGTACCAACCAAATACTCATATTCATATGGGAATGATGCGCTAATGTGTTCAGTACAAAAAAAGTTTAAGAAATTTTATCTAATTAGTAATTATTGTTTCAAATGCTTGTTGCAGAAAAAGGAAAGAAATACTATACATATATTACTATAGTAATCTAAGTTTGAACTTATCATTCAATATTTGAAAACAATAATGTGTATAATTCTCTAAGCATCCTTTCTTGTTTCATGCAAAGCCAACTATGGCTGAGAACAACAACAAAACTATGGTTTTTTTACACTGAAATTAAAAAATTGTGGTGGAATAATGGTGGACAGATCAAGCTAGCTTGAATTTGAGTTAGTCATGACAATTTTAAAGGCAACAAAAAATAATGTTGATCAAAACATTCCACTAACCTACTTTAATATTAAAAAAGTTGCGAAAACGTTTTATTATAATTCAACTGAACTATATTATAATAATTCAAATGGACTATATTATAATCGTTCATAATCATTACTGTCCCATCCTGTGGTACGTCTCCATCACAAAACTTTAACAAATTACAATGTTAGCCAAATACGAGTTATATCCTGTTGGTGGGTTGTCTATGAATGAAACATCTCAGCCACACGATATTTTGGGATTCAGACTTAACTAACTGTGCAGACTGTATTTGTCTGTTTCGGACATTAATTGGGTTTCTATTCAGCCCATATTCACTTATTGGACCAAAGGCCTTACCAATTGCAATTCGCTTGATTGCTTCAAAATAATTAAATATTAAATCAAACTCCCTCGAAATGAAACTGAATAAGTGCGCGGTGTGCAGGGCGCAACGGTCACTTTGCATTGTCTGAAAAGCTCTCTAAAAAAATATTGAAAGTTTACAGTATAAAAAGGAGAAAAATGGTGATTAAGCCACAGGAAATTGTGGAGATAACACCAGATCTGTGGGAGATGACGAAGAAGAGGAAGAGGAGTACCAAGAGAAGAAAGACACTCACTAAGGAGAAGGATGAGGATGAAGAAGGGACACCTCTCACAGGCATATTCTGTCTTAAAACAAGACAAGATATGAAGATTTTCGAGGAAAAAGAGGATTGCTTTATCCTCGATTTTGATCCCAACGATTCATTTGACTCAGGGAAGCTCTCCGTCTCCGATAACCCAGATAGTGACGATGATGTGGCGATCGTCCACGAGAAAGGCCAGGTTTTTGTTCTAAGGACTCTTGGGTGCTTCTGATTTTCTGTAAAGTTTGGGGCTTTTCGCATCTGCTTCGCACAATTAACTGAACTAGGGCTTTTGATTGAATCTGGTGCTTTCAGGTGGCTTGTAGGGATTTCCCGCATCCAAGGCATCTCTGCTTGAAATATCCATTTGGATCAACTCAGCACGCACTACATTGTGATCAGGTAAGATAGATCTGTGTTATCTTCTAATGTGTTGAACTTGGTCGCTTTCTAGATGTTTGTTGGGGTGTTGTAAGAATTGAGATGTTGATGTTTGGAAAAACGTGATCTTTTTATGTCATTAAACCCAGAGCTTTAAGGGTGGCTAATGTTATGTGTGTGTGTGTGTGTTTGTGTGTGTAGTGCTACTGTTATGTCTGTGATTTGGCTGCGCCTTGCCCACACTGGACGCCTAGTTATGAACCGCATTGTGAAGCATTTGAGAATTTTAGGTGGAAGCGTTTACGGGAGCTGTACCGCGATGTGAAGAAGTAGAGAGGACATTAGGTGGAAGCGTTTAGGAGGGTTGTGCTGGAATTTGGCTGCTCGCCTTTGTAAGCACCAACAAGTGAAGGAGTTCTGATGTGATTTGGTTTTCCAATGGCAAAAGCTTGACTTTAGATTGGTGAATATTTTGTGTACTGTAATAACTTTAGCTGAATATTTTGCTTAATCAAAAAACCAAATCAGGCCTCCCTATTGTGTGAAACTGGTTATTAAGTTTGCTATCCCAGCTTTTTAGATCTCTAATGGAGACATCTTCACATAACCGTTCCGACAATGCATGACACTTGGTGAATATCATGTCTGCAAGGAGAAGAAGCATCTTCTTATGTTCTTCATTCCATTACATCTTCACCTTCGCTTGTGTTTGTTTTATACTACTATATACAGAAGAAACACATTTTTGCTCATGAGGAGATTACAAGAAGAGAGCTTTGCAAGAATCCCAAAGCTTGGACAATCAAGATCTACATTTCCTAATCGATGCCCGAGAATATGAAAACAGAGTGAGACACAAAAAATCTCGACAGTTGCGGTCGGCTACTACAAGCTAACGAAACAGAACTCAGAAGTCGACGAGATGGGAGGAGAAGTCCGGAACCGGCGACGAGGAAGGACGAGGCAAGGAGAGACAACCGATGCGAATATCTCTCCGGTCATCGGAACTCCGGGGAATAATACCGGCGGCGATTTTGGCGAGAGCGGCCGTGTACTCGCTAAGTAACTCAGCAAGTATCACTATTGAAAGCATTGTGGAAAAGCTAATTGCGCAGCTAGATTTATCCGAGGGATAATCAAGAGAATAGGAATGTTCTCGTGGAATCAGAACTCAATGGATATCTGAATATTCAGAATTTATTTGTTTATTTGTTTTGGAAGTGAAGAAAGAAGAAGAAGGAATGTAGTTTTTGTAGCTTGTAGGTGGTATGGGTGTTGACTAGATTCTTCCCTTATTCCAAATTTTCATCCTCGTCGACAGACTGATTTTGTAATTTTAAAATAAAAAATAAAAAATAGAAGTATCGAATTTGATTTTTGGGTGATACCTCCTGCGGTTTCTTGGTTCTAGAATCTCCAACAAGTCAATAATGAACTAATTGAAAATGATGTTGTCCTTTTAGGATACCAAACACTGGATATTGTTCTTTTAAAAAAACAGTGTGTGTGTCTAGACACGGCGTCTCTAAAGTATTCTAGAAATAAAAGAGTCAAGCAAACAAAAAAATAATAATAACATGACGTGACAAAAATGAAAATATTTGAAAGTAATATAATCACACAGGGAAATTTAAAGAAAAATAAAAAAATTGTGTATAACATCTTTTAATAAAATTCCCTTTGCTTTTTTGTGTAAACTTTAATTTTATTAACTTTAATTTTTCGTCGATAATAAAATTACATATCACTACCAATTATTATCAATCAATTACAATGATTATCAACCAAACCTCTCACAATAAATAATTATTACAAAAAACCCCTCTCACAATAAATAACGAATCTGATGTGGAGATTAGTTGTAAATTTTCAACTAATTACCAATCAACATTTTTAATATCAAAATTATTAAGGGATTAAGGTGGGTCTACACATGAACGGCGGACATCATGACGCGTCTTAGCTAGTGTTATAAAAGCCGCCAAGTCGGGTGTGAATGGTCCCTTTATCAGACTGTTCATACTTTGTCAGTTTGCCTCGTTGTTTTGCAATAATGAAGAAAATTATGTTAAAACTAGTTTATATTTTGACTAACTAAAAAAAAGAGTTAGTAATTACTGTAAACTCAAACTCTATATTTCATTTATGTCTTAGAAACTAAACTGTAAAATTCTTAAACACTAATCAATAGGATTTAAAATGATTAACCTTAAAACCTAAACACAGTTGTCTATTTCTTTGATTTTTATAGTATTAATCTACTTTGATTTGGATCTTTTTCTCAATTATACGTGATGATGATTACTATGAATTATTTTTGCTAGTTCTAATAGATTCCTCAAATTTCGAATGTTTTAACACTATGGCCGGCATATAAGCCATAGATTTATCCATCTCCGTAGACGTCATTTGGTCCTTTAGGTTTGGGATATCGTTTAATAAGTTTAAAGCATAAAAGGGGTTTTTGATTGTTTAGTAAATGTTGTTTGCTTTTTTACTCTAACTATTTAAATATTAGTTTAAGAAATTTAAATAGAATATATAATGCATGTAATCTATATATTAATTATTGTCTAATTTCGTATTTATATTTGTTCTTAAGCACACACAGCTGCGCGATCTTTTATAGGGAAAAAAACCAAATGTATACACTATTAATATGTGAAATCCAAATTGCGCTAGTGTGTTTCATACAAAAAAGGGACATCCTCTTTCTTCTGAGAGGAACCGAACAGTGTTTGTATATCAAAAATAGTCACATTGATACAAACGATCGTGGATGAAGTTGTGTGCACAGCAGCTTTTATATACCAATTGCTTAAACTTATAATGTTTTATATAAACAGGTTTAATTACGATCATAACATAGACTAATTTCAGCATAACACTATTTGCAAATAAATTTGAATATGATATAGAAATAACAAATAACAAAATGTCTTTTAGTGAAGAAAACTAAAAGAATTAATAATGAATTCGATGGACAATGGGTAGTGAATAATATTAAAATTCTTTTGAATGATAAAATATCTTAAACGATAATGGGAATGAATGTAGATAACTTCCTTCTAACAGCTGATATTTGTATTATTATCAGATTTACAGTATATTAAAAATACAAAGACCGGAACATTACTAATACAAAATATTAGGTTACATATAAAAAAATACAAACACTTAACAATTTTTGTTGGATAACGAGATTAAAAAAGCAGCATACAAACACTGAAGCAACAACCGAAGATCATATCATTATCATGGGGGAAAAAAACGGATATCAATCACTAATAATCAGTGACAAAAGAGATGTATCTAATGGAAAGTAATTAATAAAAATAAACTAGACCCATTGAAGAAGATGAGATTAAGGATAGAAGGGGAAGGCCGGTGTAGCCTACTCTATGAGAAAGACAGCTTGGAATTGTAAATGATCAAAAGATTTGTCTTTCTTACATAATTGCAAATTTTGAATATAGGAAGTAAGGAACTAGCCACAACCACAACTCATTTAGTACTAAAGTTAGAGACACGTCCGCGAGTAGTTTGATGTGTATATTTTTGTCTCTTAAAATCCATACACTTTGCTTTTCGACACTACCATCCATCCACCTAACCTCCCTTTCCCCTCTTTAATTTTTCTCCAATATCTCTTTCCCTTTCTATATGTATACATCAACGTAACTTCAACGTTGACACATTTGATCAATCAAATAAATAAACGAACGAAATTGGTCATCATCTCCAATAGTAGTTGATTGTTTTCAATAATTCGAGAAAAGAAAAACCACATGCATTGACTGGTCACACCCATACCCTACCATATATTAACCAGTAAATCGACTTAAATGTTAAGGATGATAAAATGGTCCATAGGATGATATATACACTGGAGAGGCGATAAGCCTGATTCTACACCCCACGAGCTTTATTTATTCTCTTTCCCAATTCTTGTGTGGATATTAGATGACCAGCGAGGTCCATGAATTTTCTTTCTCAACTATTGTGTTGGATATTCAGTTCAGTGATCCCTGGGTTGATCCAGCTCATACCGGTCTGGACAGACCAATTGAGAGATGGTATAAAGATGTAAAACTTTCCACACAAAATTTAATGTCCAAAGAATACGAGTAATGTATGATTGCCAATCACTGACTTGTAATTAATGTAGAAAAATAAATGCAATTGAATATTAAAGATTTGTTATCTTTGAATAATAAAAAATCAGTCAAAAGTTTAAAATATAGTTTTGACATGAACCTGATATATATTACATGCGATATTTTCCTTTGTTTAAACTTTATTTCACTTTTCTTAAAACTTATATTTTTAAATAGTTATGGTAAGTACTCTAGTCCAAAGAATACGAGTAAGGTATGATTGCCAATCACTGACTGGTAATTAATGTAGAAAAATAAATGCAAATGGATTTTAAAGATCTGTTATCTTTAAATAATAAAAAATCAGTTAAAAATATAAAATATATTTTTGACATGAACCTGATATATATTACATGCAATATTTTTCCTGTGTTTAAACTTTATTTCACTTTTCTTAAACCTTATATTTTTAACTAGTTCTAGTAAGTACTCTAGTCCTGTTTTATCAATTTCACCAAATTTCCTTGACACATAGTACCAACTTTAACAAGGAGTTACTAACTCTATTTATTACATTCAGATTTCAGACCATATAGTTTACAAGTTACAACTATCGAAATAACCAGTTTGGCTAAAACTACTAGCGTTTAGTGTATATACGTTGGTTTAGAAAGGAACTAACAAGCGCTAAACAGACAAGTGCATCTTATCAGGAAAGTGAAGCTAGAACATATATAGGCTTTTTGTTCATGTTTAATCTAAAACGCGATTCGCGAGTTCCTCATTACACACACCCGAAAATAAAAAAGATTGAAATATCAAAAATTAAGAGTCCATCAAAATCATAATCTCTATATTATAGTTCGATACAATTTTACAAAGCTCTGATAGATCCAAAATCCAGAGGAAGCCTCCTTAAAAAAGAAAAAAAAGAAGAAGTTTTAGAGAAAGAGAGAGACAATTAGGGGGAAAACGAAAACTCTCGGCCGTCACAGATTCCTACTAGCTCCGGAGAGAACACAAAATTGCGATCTAAAAAAAAAAGAGTTCGTGACGGCGCAGATCAGAAATCGACGAGATGAGAAGAGAAATCTGGAATCGGCGACGGTCTAGGAGGACAACGCAGAGAGAAACCACCAATCCTTACGACGTCTCTGTCGCCTTGTCGTCTCGGAAGAATCCCGGCGGTGAGTTTCGCGAGTGCCGCCGTGTACTCCATCAGCAGCTCGGTGATGATAACGACAGAAATCATGACCGGAGAAAATATCGGGATTTTTTTATTATTATAAAAATAGAGTTCTTCTCGAACTCTCTTTGCCTTGTGGAGAGTGTCTTATCTCTTAGAGAATGGTGTTGGAACTGAGAGACAGAACCTTGTAATATAGATCTCTTTATATAGGCGATAAAACCTAAAGATCCAAGTGGTTCGATAGTTACTACACGTACACGTATATCGCTTTCCTATTTTTTTAAGTTTTGCTATTTTTCGTAAGTTGCCACGTGTCACGCGCTGCAGACAAGAGTCACAGTGTTGGCGAAAAGACAAGTATACTGGTGGTTACGTTAGAGTCGCAGTACCAATACGGCAATGACCACTAGCTACCGCTTTTCATATACTACCCACTACTTACCGAATCAAATATTATAATTTAAAAAAAAAAAAAAAAATTTAATCGCCCGTATCTGTCTACTCGGTATCGGTTTATGAACATTCCGTTGATGTTTTAAAAAAAAAATTTAGTAAAAATATATTATTTACTTAAAATGATTTTGCGCAAGTAGAAAGTTCGAAATTGTGAGTAGTAGTAGTTATCGAAAATAATGGAAATCAAAATCATAGTTTCTATTATATCATTCGATACAGGTTTACAACTCTCTAGTCTACTCAATATCGAAAGTGGGAAAGGAACAAAAAAATCCTCAGCTGTCACGCATCTACTACTCGTTCAAAAAAAATAGGAGAGAAGAATAATAAAAAGAAGATCAGCTCAGAAATCGACGAGATGGGCAGAGAAATCTGGAACCGGCGACGATCTAGGAGGACAATACACGGCGAAATTGCCGATACGTAAGAAGTTTCCGTCGCCTTGTCGCCTCGGAAGAATCCCGGCGGCGAGTTTAGTGAGAGCCGTCGTGTACTCCAGCAGTAGCTCAGCAATGATTACGACGGAGATCATGGTGGATGATGATTGAAGATTAGCCGGAGAAGAATGATCTGAAAGTTTCTTTGAGTTATATCTCGAGAGCTGCGATTGAATTGTGTTGTTGTTATGACCTGTGAGAAAGAGAGGACTGTTTATATAGGGAGTAAAAGATCATTTGAGGAAGCCAGAGTTTGTCCACTATGTTCGTCTTTACTCGGGGACTCGTGTTTCATATTTTAATAATTTCGGCTCTGGTCAAAGACTCGAGATATAAAAATGAAGCGCGTCGTACGCGCACTACGCATTAGCATTAGCTGTTCCTCTAATCTACCGATTATATTAAGCCTTGCATCAAATGAGTTTTTTATTTACTAACATAGCTCAGCAGTTACATCACCTTTGTTTGTTAAAGTTAACTCAGCATTGTATTTAGATCATCGTAACTCGATTTTCTTGTGAATGTTCATCAGAAGTGTCCAGTTGAGTTGGTTATCTTCGATTACATTTTATTATCTAGTTTTTTTAAAAAAATCAATTTTATCTTCTAAATCCGATACAATTATTTTTATTCGTCTTATTACTGATATTTTGATATTATATATATATTACATTCTATTTAAAAACAAAATTGGATAAAGTCATAAATTTAAAAAATCTCATATGAATTGTTTTTCCGTGAATATAATAATTGATAATGTTATTCTTGTACCAAAAAAAAAACTTGGTTATTAAAATTTTAAGGTGTAATTTAGTTTGTAATATGTGAATAAATGTTTGTATCAATTTTATTTGCTATGGTTATTATTTTTTCATTCTTTCAAAAACACACTTATATAATGTCTGATGTTTTGTAAAACTTCTTCATGTTTCCTCCATTTTTTTTGTATTGGAACATTCTTGGAACATGTTTTTATTAGTTACCGACCTTTCCCATCGCATTTTTTCGTTCCAACTTGGGATGAGAAAACAAAAGGGGACAAGATTTGATTTAATATATTCCAAGTTTTTGTTACCATCCCATTGTCACAAAATCCCGTTTGTCTACTTCTACCTTCCAATGCACAAGTCAACATTAAAATCGTTTTCAATCATCCGGAAGTCTTCATACGTCGAAACTAACTTAGAACCAAAGTTCTGATGTCTAACTCATCATTGACCAAACCAGTTGAACATTCGGAGTGGTAAAATAGGTAAATTATTGAACTTAATCAGTCAAAAGCGACTTATCTCATACTTACAGAACATATTACTTCTCTCAGTCTTTTGTTTTTGTTTTTGATTTTGATTTGTGACGTCATATAAATTAAGTTATGCTTATCTCTTCGTCATAAAAGTAAAACAACAATACAGACAAAAAGAAATCGTTAAATGACGTCATCGTTTCGGATTCAATCGAAACTCGCGAACGAACAACGAACAGGATTAGAAACAGGAGTGTTCATCGAAATTATATAAATCTCCATTATCTATTCGATACAAGATTTACAAAGCTCTAAGCGATTTCACGATCTAGAGGAAGAGAGGCAGAGAGACACTCAGTGGGAAAAATCTCAGCCGTCACTTTTCCGATCAGATTAAGTCAAAAAAAAAAAAACGAAACCAAAATCTCTAAAAGAGTCTTCACAGATCAAAAGTCGACGAGATGAGAAGAGAAGTCAGGAATCGGCGATGACCGATTAGTACTCGAAGGAGAAGGACAAGGCAAGACGAAACCGCCAATACGAACGACGTCGCTGTCTCCTTGCCGTCTCGGAAGAATCCCGGCGGTGAGTTTCGCGAGAGCCGCCGTGTACTCCACTAGTAGCTCGGCGATGATTACGACGGAGATCATGATCGATTCTAACTGAGAAAGATTCGCCGGAGAGTAGGATTTGCTGAAGAAGAAGGAAGGATCTAGAAGTCTCTTGGTTTTCTTTTGAGAGAGCTGCTTTGCAATGACTTATGAGAAAGAACCTCTTTGTTTAAGTCCTATATATAGACTCTTCACTGTTTGTTACATGGACTTGTTTTTTCATTATTTATTACTTTAAAAGATATTAGAAAAAAAGAAAACAACCGCGTCGTACGCGCACAGCTACACATATTTGTTTAGCCGTCTCTCTAATCAACCGATTATTAAAATGAGTTTATTTTTATTTTTTAAAACTTATATACTATAACTCAGCAAACAACATCGTTGTCAAGAAAACTGCACTTGCTGTCTTCTAGACGTTTTTTCCTCTCGTTTTAATCTATTTATTTAGTTCTCGATACCTTGTTTATTATTATTAATTTCATAAAATATCTGAACAATTCATGAACGATCTTTTTTTGTTTGTAACATGGCTACGAGTATGATATATGTTTGTGTGGTTGGAGTTTTTGTTGCACTTGAAAGCAAAAACAAAGGAGATGGATGGATTTAAGAATTTCTTACTAGTATATGATTGGAACTCTAATCACATACCTTTTAATGTATGATTAGAGCTTACAGATATGAATTTCTATCTAATTCTCCATAGGAATATCAGATATTTTGTCCTGATTCTCCGAGGGGGAGGTTTTATAATTTATTAATAAAAACACTAGTATCGTTTATAATATTATAAAGGACATCAAGCTGGACGTGTTCACAACTTGGCTGCTGTCATATGGTCAGATAAATATTAATATTGAATCATATAAGTTAGGCAAATTTAAAATTGATATGAGATGTAGTCGATTGTAAGTTGTAACAATCTAAATTTAATCATTGTTAATTACCTGAGCCGTGACCTAGTACACGATGCCACGCATCTAGCGTGCTAGTGCCACTATATTATATACTCCAATTTTGATTCTATCAAAAATACCTGATTTCCTTAGTTTTGATTTGACGTTTGTAAATTTGATATATATAAACGCAATTGTTAATGTATGGAGATGGGGTGAAAAACGGGTTAGATAGCATTACTATTGATAAGAAAAATGTATGTTTGAGCTTAAATATAAATGTCGTGCATCAGTTTAAAAGTAAGAGCACTTTCAATCAGTGGCGGATCTACGTGTGGCATTTGCCCCCATTTAAAATTTTCAAAGTTTTTATAATATCTTTAAGTTTTAGTTATGTGTCTCTATTCAAAATCATTTTCTATATTTATTCATTATTTGTCCTTTATCCCTTGTGAACAAAAAATTCTTGGATCCACCAGTTTTTTCAATGGATGTTTTAATGAATTTCTAATACCAAAATATTACTATAAAAAAAAAAAAATTGAAGAGAGAAAATAAATAGAATATCTTATATAACGTTTTTAGAAACTTTTATAATTTCATACGACAGTTGTTTTTAACTTCTTATATTATCAGTTTAACTTTAAAAATTAATTTATGCTACAAATATTGACATTTTATAATTATAAGTTTAAATAAGAGACTTTGTTAATGAAAGCAAGCCTAATTTGATTGGACATGTCAAGATCACAGAAAGAAATGGCTTAGGATCTTATACCGATATATGTCTTTTGTGTGTGTGTGCAACTAATACCAATTTATGTCATTCCCTTATAAATCTTCGGAAGTCTATGCAGTTGTTTATTGCCAGTGAAGTGGACCACGTTAGGTATTTAATTGGATAAATGAATTGAAAAATACACACATTCATGCCGACAGAAACGTATCGGTATGACAATGCAATGCCGTCCATCGGCAGCACTTACCTTACTTGTACTTTATCAGTAGAAAATTTCAACATTGAGATATCACATCTTTGAATTTTTATTTGGATTGCATCTATTTATCTTTGGACTTTTATGTTGTTTTTATTTGGCAGTCTTTTTTTTTTTCTCTTGGCCCACTGACTTTTAAACCAACATCATAAATGATACCAATAACTCAAAATATATACTAATTATCTGTTTTTTTTTTTGTAAAACGTATTATTGATTAATATGTTAACTAGATTCCGGCCCGTCCATAAGGACGGAAATTTTCTTGTTCACTCGTTTATAATCAAAACGTGTCTTTTAACCTATTTTGCAATTGTCTAAATATTTTACATATTATGATGGAACAAAATGTAAAAATAAAATATATCAACCTAATTTTAAATATTTACACCCGTTTTACTCTATATATATAATTTATTTAATTTATTTAATTATATTTATCATTTGATTTTTTAATTTAAGATATATGTTTTTGTTTTTATTTTCGTTTTTCATTAATTAGGGAAGTGAAACCTATTATTTTTAGATTATTTGGATACATATTTAATTATTGTATTGTTTGGAAATATGTTTATTAGAGATAATTTATTTTCATAATTATTTATAAAGATTTAATGGTTATTTAAAAAAGATATTCTGTGATTTAAAAAGATATAATATGATTTGGTTTGATTTAATTTTGATTTAAATTTTAATCATAATTAGAATATATCATTTGACTATAATACCCTTAATGAACATTTGAAAAATCACTAAAAAACAGTGGCATTACATGTAATATAAGATATGACTAAATATTTTTTCTATAATGTTCTCTGTTTTAATAATATAGATGGACCATCAAACTATATTAGTTCAACAAACCTACTTTTCCTTTTTAAATCATTTGTTTGTAAAATCATGTATTCATTATTCATATATTTCCAACATATCTTATCTACAAATTATGTTTGCATTTTTTTTTCCTTAACAATTATGTTCACATTATCTATCTAAAACAAGTGTTGTTTAATCTAATTTTATTATTAGATATTTCTACAAGTAAATTATGAGTTCAATATTTTTGAAAGAATAATTCATTTACCACATGATACGACACAAACTGTATATCCGTAGCAGTCTATCATAATTACAGGTCAAACATAGTGTTAAGGAATCAAGCTCACTTACACAAAACAAATTACAACAAAAACCAAAGAATCCAGTGACGGTCAGGAAAGTTCGAAGACAAGAAAGTACCAACAAGACAGGAAACTAAACTTGCCGAGACTCTACTCTTTCGAAAGCGAGGATAGGTACGAGAAGTGTGAGATTCTCTCTTTTCTAATTGTGTACCAGCATCTATTACAATGTGCGTATCTTTGTCTTTGACTTAAACTGATGTAAAAAAAGGAAATAGAGAAAGTTTTACAATTTGAGCAAAACTAAACTTTTATTATTTTTTGTTAAAACAAAACTTAAAAAATTATAATATTTTTCCATATTGCGAATCTGGTTTTTATCTTCCCAAGTTAATATATACTAATCTAGTAAATTCGATTATAGGATTATTGCTGTTTGACCTTCGAGAAGCTGCGAAACTAGGATAGTCTTCGAAATCGAAACTCCGCAGCTTCCGACCACAACCCCTTTCGCCTTTACAATTTCCGACTCCTCCCCTCGCTGAATTCAAGCTATAGCATCACCGGAACCGTCGCCGTCGCATAAATGTTTGTGATTTACGTTTCTCTTACTTCACCGTGTTGTCGCCTCGATTTTACCAATTCCGGTGCATCGGCGTCGCGTATCCCTTTCAATTTCTGTGAAATTCTATTGACCTGAGCATCGAAAAATTGCAACTTTTTTTGTTTCTGAAACTTGTATTAATCTCTGTTTGTATGTCTCTCTAGACTCTGTTAGCGAACATAGCTTCATAAGCCCGAGAAGATGAAGATCGTTCGCAGGGATTTTGTTCGTAATGGACCCGGAAGCGTTAAGGTTTGATTGATTCCTTCTTCTATTGGGATTCATCTTTGTGCTACTGTTTGAAGCCCTAAGTTATTACCGCAATTGCTTTGCTGAGTGTATCTTTTTGTTGTCCTCTGGGTGATGCCAACTTAAATTGAGGGTAGATGGTGGCTGAGGACTCGGATGATCTCTGGTATGCTTACAACCTGATTGCCACTGGCGATAGTGTCATGGCTGTCACCTTTAGGTACAGTCTCTTTTCAGATTTCACTCCCTCTCTTGCTTTCGTGATGTTGCCCTTGTAACTTCTTGAGCTACTTCCATCGAAGGGTTACGCAATAAAGCTTTGTTTTTTTTCATTAGAATCATGTATCACATTAAAAGTTCTTTGATTTGAAAGTTTTCCATGAAATCTTCTCTCTGTTAAGGCAAGGAATAGAATTTTAGTTTGCCATGTCTGTTCTTAAAACTGGTTTGATTGAGACGCCTGCTTGATCTAGAATCTATTACAAGGCGTTTACCGTTTCAATTTTTATTATTTTGCCTGGTATCAGAAAGGTTCAGAGAGAGATACCTGGTGGGGGAAGAGACTCTGAACGTGTTAGACTGAAGCTGGAAGTACAAGTTGAGGTATGATTATAAGGGATTCGTATGCAAACTATTATGTGGATACCAATATCATGCTCAAATTCGCAATGACCGGAATTGCACTATATTGCTTTACTCTCATTTGCGTAATTAAATGGATATTGCTTACATATGTTGCCTTTCTTGGATGTCTTCGGCCCTTTTCCTGGTAATCTCAACTTTCGAAGATATCTTGGCCTGATTTCGTCTTCAATTTTCTTTATTTATTCTTATTAGGAGGTAGACTATGACAAAGACGCGTCTGTTTTGCGCATACGTGGGAAGAATATCTTGGAGAACGAGCACGTAAAGGTAGATGCGAGACTGACTTTTACGCTTTTACCATAGAGTTTTCTTTGCTAAAGCTTGTGTTGTATCGCAGATTGGTGCATTCCATACTTTGGAGATTGAGCTGAAACGACCTTTTGTATTGAGAAAGGTAGATGTCCTCTTTTACTAATTCCTTCGGAAGTTCTGTTCTATTTTTACCTTGTAAGTGTGACATGATGTCGTCTTGCAATCTAGAGTCTGCTTTATGAGTTACTTTTTGCCGCTGGTGTAATGTGGATACCATTTGCTAGATAATATATTAGAAGCAGCGATACTACATACTGTTTTAGATTTGGATTATATTTTCCACAATCCTTTACAGTAATATTTATTTTAGAATGCCTAGAAGTGTCAAGTTGCCTTTAACTATGGTTACTAAACTACACGATCCCATTTAAGCAGTTTTGGAAGTAGAAGCTATCTTGCTGTCCATAGGTCTTGATGTTGTTTCTGTAGCAGTCTGCTTACTGTGTTGGTGATTAATTCGAACTTTTCACTCCTTTCTGAAAATTTCATTTGTGATTTTCAGGGAGTTTGGGACTCATTGGCTCTTGATACACTCAAGCAGGCCTCAGGTATGCTGCTCCTTTGATTCGACCTCCTAATTTTCTGAGAAAAGATACATTTTGCTAATTGTCATATAACTGCAAAGGTGTCTATGCTGATTATCATTGGTTTACAAAACTTTTCACATTCAATATTCCAGAATTCTGCTTCTGTCTATATATATATATGCTCATAGGCCTTCAAGTCATTTTTTTGTTTCGGACTCAAATTTATTTCACTTTCATTTTTCTTGCATAGATCCTGCTGCCAGTGCTGATCTAGCTGTAGTTCTAATGCAAGAAGGACTCGGACAAATCTTCCTTGTCGGCAGAAGGTACTGATTACTCTAGTTGGTGTTTTGACGGCATGTATTTTCTAATTTTATCACCTGGTTTGTTTCGGCAGAAGGTACTGATTACTCTAGTTGGTGTTTTGACGGCATGTATTTTCTAATTTTATCACCTGGTTTGTTTCGGCAGAAGGTACTGATTACTCTAGTTGGTGTTTTGACGGCATGTATTTTCTAATTTTATCACCTGGTTTGTTTCGGTTGAAGAAGTATGAAAGGAGTCAAATAAAATCATGCATTTCTGTTCTTGACTACATTATTTTCTATTGTTTGGCAGCGTGACAAGTAGCCGTGCACGAATAGAAACATCAATTCCTAGGAAGCATGGGCCTGCAATTGCTGGTTACGAGTCTGTAAGTTTCTGCACTGTTTCATTTTATACATGCCCAAATCTATGGTTAATGGACTTTCTCTGATATTATCTCTTCAATTCTTTATTTTTTGTTCTTCTGTAGGCTTTGAAGAAATTCTTTGAGAATGTTCTGCAGGTTTGTTTTAGTTCTCAGAGTGTACATATTTCATATTATTGTTTTCTAATTCATACCACAAAAGCGTACTTGAGTTTCATACATGCTAAAAGTCTTTTGCTATACACAGGCCTTTGTGAAACATGTCGACTTCAGTGTCGTTCGCTGTGCAGTGATCGCAAGTCCCGGCTTTACAAAAGTAATATTTTTCTCTCGAGGCTGTTTCTAAACTCAAAGGGTTAATAATTGTTCAAATTGCTGCTGGGAAATCTTTATGCTTGATGAAGTCACTTCCAAGAGTTGCAGAGTTTTCCATACATATAAGACACACATGCTAAGCTTTTGATTGTTTCTCATCTTCAGGATCAGTTTCATCGTCACTTATTATTGGAAGCAGAAAGAAGACAGTTGAGACCTATAATTGAGAACAAATCACGTATAATTCTGGTGCACACAAACTCTGGATATAGGTAATGTCCGAATTGACCAATCTACCTACTGTATCTATGTTTAAATTCATGTTCGTGGTTGCTATCAGTGTTAACGTCTCACCTCTAGCTTTTTTGTATTGTTTTGCTTGTTCAGTTCTATAAAGCCTGCAAATTTCTTTGATTTCTAACATTATGTTTTGGTGCACAGACATAGCCTGGGAGAGGTTCTAAACGCTCCTAACGTGATGAATATGATCAAAGATACTAAAGCAGCAAAAGAGGTGATTTAAAATGTCAATTAAGCTTGTTATCTCCTTTTTTCAATATTTTTGAATTGCTCACTCAAAACTGGTTTAGCGTACGAGGATGTTTTCGCTGTTTTGAATGGATAATAGGATGGAAGAAGCTTCTTCGGAATCATATTTGTGTTCACTATTTCATGACTTATGTTCTTCTGTTTCTGTTTTCTGCATGGTGGTGCTCTTAAATTGTTCCGTTATCATCCTCCTTTTTGATGTGACTTTGCCCCTTGCAGGTCAAAGCTCTCAACGATTTCTTCACCATGCTTTCAAATGTGAGGTTCTTTTGCAATGAACATGACGATTTTCATTCGTTTGAAGAGTATTTCAAAGCGACTTGATATTCTTTTGCTTCTGATCCAGGATCCAGATCGGGCATGCTATGGACCAAAACATGTAGAAGTTGCTCATGAGCGAATGGCAGTCCAAACACTTCTCATCACGGATGAGCTTTTCAGGTTCAGTAATAATGGAAGGAAAATGCTAATCCTGATGCGATTTCTGTATTCTAAAGAGGCAAAATGTGATTGACACAGTAAATATTATAAATGTTTGTCCAGGAATTCTGACGTGAAAACAAGGAAGAAGTATGTGGATTTGGTGGAGTCGGTGAAACATTCAGGAGGAGAGGCGTTTATATTTTCGTCGATGCATGTTTCAGGGGAACGTGAGTGTTTGCTTCTTTATCTCTTCTTTCTTCTTCTTTTTGTGCCAGACTCTGATTAAGTGTTGTTGATGAACTTACAGAATTGGCACAGCTCACTGGAATTGCAGCTCTTCTCAGGTTCCCTTTACCAGACCTGGAAGACATTGAGATGTAAAATATCATCGGCTATAGAAGACAATACAAAATCATATAGGTCTCATTATAATTGTTAGTCTTTCTTTATAGTTTAAAAGAGAGATTTGTATTGTGGTCTAAGAAAGCAACTCTTACATTTAGTTAAATTATTTGTCGCTGTTGTGCACGTTTTTGGGTTTCAGTCAATAGGAAACATTATACCTTGTTGAATATTGAGTTTTTCTGATCTTTAAAACACATTTGTGAAGCACTAACATGTAGCAATTGTTGCAACTCCTTTTAAATTTGACAAATGATAGTATATAAATGCAAAATGTGTTTTTTTGTTACATAAGACACAACTATGACCAATATCTTCTACTCGGCACGTTTTACTTGCTCTCAAGTTCATGCATGTTTCTTATTCACTTCCGTGTAATATGAATGGAATGTAAGGTTTTGTAATTAAACGCATGAGCGCCCACATTACCAGTAACTTGCTTAATTCTACGACAAGGAAAATAAGTTTGTCATTTGTATTGTCGTCTCTACGACAATGTGGACTAATTAACCACCATCAACTTTAGTCAAACTTTAGAATTAAGTTTGCTACCAAAAAATAATAATTATTCGGACCAATAGAAAAAAAACGAATAATAAAAAAATACATTAGTAAATCTGAAAATCCAATCTGGTAAAAGTAAAAGTAAAACAGAAGGAAGCAAAGCCCAAAACCCTCGTATAAGTGGAAAGAGAAAGAAAAGAAAAACCCTATTCGCTCGCTCTTACTCCGACAAAACCAGCAGCCTCTGTCTGCTTGGGGAGATTCAATCAAATTATGGCGCAATCTCTGGAGCTTCTGTTGATCCAATTCCTCATGCCCGACAATGATGCTCGGCGTCAAGCGGAGGATCAGATCAAGCGTCTTGCCAAGGATCCTCAGGTTGTTCCCGCCCTCGTTCAGCACCTCCGCACCGCCAAAACCCCCAACGTCCGCCAGCTCGCCGCCGTCCTCCTCCGTAAAAGGATCACCGGACATTGGGCCAAGCTTTCTCCTCAGCTCAAACAGCACGTTAAGCAGTCCTTAATCGAGAGCATCACAGTGGAGAATAGGTTTCTCTTCCTTCCTCTCTCTTTGTTTTCAATTGGGATTCCGAAAGTTTCGTTTTTTTATTGATTATTTTATTTTCTTACAGTCCGCCTGTGAGACGTGCGAGTGCCAATGTTGTGAGTGTAGTAGCGAAGTATGCTGTTCCAGCTGGAGAGTGGCCTGACTTATTAACCTTTCTCTTCCAGTGTAGTCAGAGTGCTCAAGAAGACCACCGCGAAGTAAGTAGCTTTCCCTGTGAAGTTCCCCGTCCCCATGTTCTCTATTTGATGGATGTTTCGTTCACTTTTCTAAAATCTGTTTGTTTGTTTGTAGGTAGCATTGATTCTTTTCAGCTCTTTGACAGAAACGATTGGGAACACATTTAGGCCATATTTTGCCGACTTGCAAGCTCTTCTTCTCAAATGCATGCAAGATGAAAGCAGTAGTCGTGTCAGAGTTGCTGCTCTCAAGTAATTTTACTTGTCTGTTAATAGAAATGTTGCTCTTCTCTTTTACAGTGTCTCTATTCTTTACAAACTTTTGCAACTTACCAGGGCGGTGGGATCTTTTCTGGAATTCACAAGCGACGGGGATGATGTGGTAAATCTAGCGACTTTCTTCTCGTTTTTTGGTTAATGTCGTAGCGATGTTCAAATGTTTCTTAGTATCTCTTACTTTCTATTTCGAATGCGTGCTAATGTCATTTCAATCAGGTCAAGTTCCGAGATTTCATTCCCAGCATATTGAACGTATCAAGAAAATGTATTGCATCTGGCGAGGAGGATGTTGCTATACTTGCTTTTGAAATTTTTGATGAGCTGATTGAATCTCCTGCTCCTCTTCTTGGAGATTCTGTCAAATCAATCGTGCAGTTCTCTCTTGAAGTCTCATGTAATCAAACTCTGGAAAGTAGTACCCGCCACCAGGTTAGGAGAATTATTTCTCTTTTACTTGAAAAAGGTTCGAATGTTGATGTTATGATTCCTTATGCCTCACTCCACTCATTGACCAGGCAATCCAAATAGTTTCATGGTTGGCAAAGTACAAATACACTTCCCTTAAAAAACATAAGCTAGTCATACCAATTTTGCAAGTTATGTGCCCCTTACTCGCCGAGTCATCTGATCAAGAGGACGATGATGATCTTGCTACTGATCGTGCAGCTGCTGAAGTTATTGACACACTAGCTATGAACCTGCCAAAGCATGTATTCCCCACTGTTTTCGAATTTTCTTCCATGTATAGTCAGAGTACGAATCTGAAGTTTCGGGAAGCTTCAGTAACAGCTCTAGGTGTTATATCAGAGGGTTGCTTTGAGCTTATGAAAGAGAAGCTAGACTCTATTCTTAATATAGTCTTGGGAGCTTTAAGGGACCCTGAGAAAATGGTTCGAGGGGCTTCATCATTTGCACTAGGCCAATTTGCCGAGCATCTTCAGCCTGAAATCCTGTCACATTATCAGAGTTTTCTTCCTTGCGTTTTGAATGCGATTGAAGATTCCTCTGAGGAAGTGAAGGTAAAATGTATAGCAAGGAACTGAGTTTGGTTTGTTGTTTTATGTGAAAAAGGCACTCTTCTGCCATGATAATATGTAACGTTAGTTGATTAGTAATATTTCTCATTACTGTCTACAGGAAAAGTCATACTATGCTTTAGCAGCATTCTGTGAGAACATGGGAGAGGAAATTGTTGCTTACCTTGATCCTTTGATGGGGAAGCTCATGGGAGCCCTCGAAAATAGTCCGCGTAATCTGCAAGAGACATGCATGGTACACAGACAATCTTTGCCAGAGTTTCTGTACAACTAGTTTCCGAAATATCGATTTAAGCTTTGTGCTACTTGCTTGCAGTCGGCAATTGGGTCGGTTGCTGCTGCTGCAGAGCAAGCATTCAATCCATATGCTGGGAGGGTTTTAGAGTCGATGAAGTTTTTCATGGTGCTCACTAATGACGAGGATCTTCGTGCCCGTGCAAGGTCGACTGAGCTTGTAGGGATTGTCGCAATGTCTGTTGGGAAAAATGGGATGGAGGCCATTTTGCCGCCTTTCATTGATGCCGCAATATCAGTAATTACCTTACTGTCCTGTATAATTGAACTAAATATGTCATGTTGTGGAAGAAAATTCTCACAGTCACAAAATTTCAGGGATTTGGATTGGAGTTTAGTGAGTTGCGAGAATATACTCATGGATTCTTCAGCAACATAGCTGAAATATTGGATGACACTTTTGCCCAGGTGTGCAGAAATTTCGCTCAAATAGACTTTAAAATAGCTTTGACTCCACTGATTATGTTTAAGTAAACAAAAAACATTTTTTTCTGCAGTATTTACCTCGCGTTATGCCGTTAGTATTTGCTTCGTGCAATCTTGATGATGGGTCTGCGGTCAACATTGATGAGTCAGACGATGAAAATGTCAACGATTTTGGTGGGGTATCCTCTGATGATGAAGCTCATGATGAGCCCAGGATTCGGAACATAAGCGTAAGAACAGGAGTTTTGGATGAAAAGGCAGCTGCAACTCAAGCTCTTGGCCTCTTTGCACTCCACACTAAATCTTCTTTTGCACCGTATCCTTCGCCTTTCCCTTAACGTCTTTTCTTCTTTGAACTCCTTACAAGAATCCTTTTTTATGACTCCTTAACTAACTTATATAGCTACCTCGAGGAATCATTGAAGATCATGGACAAACATTCTGGATATTTTCATGAAGATGTTCGGCTTCAAGCAATCACTGGTTTGAAACGTGAGTTTTCTGTCTATTGAATATTTAATTTCTTGCTCCATTGATTGTCATTGTTATCACTGGGCCGGAACTATGCCGAGACGGACGACCTCATCCTAGACCCTTTGAGCCTCTTCCGTTGGAGGGGACAGATTAATTTGAATAGACATAGCTTAGTAAATGTAGTTTACTTGACGCATTGCTTCTTTCCGACATATGGTGCAATCAGCAACAGGCCTGAGGATTAACAATTGCTTGACAGTTGGGCATATGCTACATGTACAATTTTCTTTCTTGCCACCAATATGTGGTCAATTGTCTAGGCCCTTTGCTTTTTTTAATATGACGTGCAATATGATGTTCACTCAGTTTTGTTAAAAATATGCAGTTCATCGGATCTGTTAGTATTTAAAAGCTAACGTTCTATTCGTTAGACGTGACAATAATGGTAGCATTAGAGTGGTCATTCTACTTTGAGTCTCTAAACTAATCTCTCGTTTTACCTGTTGGAATTGCAGATATATTGGCCGCAGCACATGCCATCTTCCAGACTCATAATGTAAGGGACTTGATCTTGAATCTCTCTATCTTTCTCTCTCTTTCTCTGCTCCCCTCCCGTCCAGTTCCCTGAATGTTTGGTTCTTATGTAGGATGGAACTGGGAAGGCAAATGAAATTCTTGGTAATCCTCGTTACACAGCAATTTTTTCTTCTCATTAAAAACAAGAATGACTAGAAGATATTGAAAGAGTTTTTTGTCCACCGCAGATACAGTTATGAATATTTATATCAAAACCATGGCTGAAGATGACGACAAGGAGGTTGTTGCCCAGGCTTGCTTGAGCATCGCGGATATCATGAAGGATTATGGTTACGTAGCCATTCAAAATTGTGGGTGTCTATTCTTTGTGGAGTCAATTTTATGAAAAAATATTTCAGGAGATAATTTTTTTTTGACTCTTGTATATACTGTGGTGACGACATTGTTTTCTAGATTTATCACCCCTTGTTGATGCGACATTGCTACTGCTGACGGAGAAAGCAGCTTGCCAGCAGTTAGAAGATGAGAGTGATGATGATGATGATGATACTGGACATGATGAGGTCCTCATGGATGCAGTTTCTGACCTCCTCCCAGCCTTTGCAAAGTGTATGGGGTCTCATTTTGAACCCGTCTTTGCAAAATTCTTTGAGCCGTTGATGAAATTTGCGGTGGGTATTAGTGATTACAGCAATCATTGCCAAAACTTGTTTCATTGAAGGCACTTACTGTTTCACTTCTTGTGTCCTGTAGAAAGCTTCACGTCCCCCACAAGACAGGACAATGGTAGTTGCTAGTCTTGCTGAAGTTGCTCAAGACATGGGTGCACCGATCTCTGCCTATGTTGATGTGATTTTCCTCATCTTATGTTCTCTATGATTTGTTTCTCGGTGTTTGAGCTGTATTAAACCAACCATTGGGAGTATTTTTTTTTTTTTTTTTGCAGAGGATAATGCCATTGGTGCTCAAAGAATTGGGGTCACCTCATGCAACCAATAAAAGGAATGCAGCTTTCTGTGTGGGAGAGCTATGCAAAAACGGGGGTGAAAATGCTCTCAAGTATCCTATTCGTGTTACACACTTTTAACTATATTCGAGGCGTAAAGACTTTTGTCCATTGATATCATGCCATATTTGCCTTTCCTTGATTCAATACCAGATATTTTGGTGATGTGCTACGCGGAATTTTCCCGCTTTTCGGGGAGTCAGAAACAGACCTTGCTGTTAGGGATAATGCAGCAGGTGCTACGGCAAGGATGATTGTTGTTCATCCTCAATTAGTCCCGCTAAATCAAGTATGATCTTCTCGGGCTAGGCCAGTTTCATCTAATTCTCTGCTTACTTCTTGAACCTTATGAAAACACTTTACTCATCCCTATGTTATATAATCCAGGTACTTCCAGTGTTCTTAAGAGGTCTACCTCTAAAGGAAGATCAAGAGGAGTCCATGGCTGTATACAGCTGTATATATACACTCGTTTTAGCATCCAATCCACAGGTATTTTTTCTGTCGATGCAAAACTTTCTTCTCTTGACAGAAGAAACATTTATATGGGGTGCATCTGGTTTAATCCTTGTGCTTGGATGCAAAATCAGATCCTCTCACATGTTCCGGACCTGGTTAGAATCTTTGGGCAAGTAGTGGAGTCGCCAGTGGAGAAAGCTGAAGTGAAAGCAATTGTAGGCAGAACTTTCTCCCACCTGATCTCGGTTTATGGCGATCAGTTGCATCCACTCATAAGTGGTCTACCACCTTCTCAAGCTAACGCTCTTGCTGCGTTTGCTTCTACTAGCTGATCTTCTCTTGTGATCAATATATTATACTACATCTCTCAAGAACTAGAAACTGTTTTCAGGTATTCTTATTTTTTGAAATCTATTCTTGCTCATTTCAGGCTCAAATCTTGTTTTTTTTTTTCTCTCTTTAATATCCAATTTAGCTTTTGAGGGAAATGGGTGGTTTGCTTTCTTGGTTTTGCTATATCTTTCTCCAGAGTTTTTGCCCTCGTTGTTTATTTCATTTCTCCATTTATTTTTAGTTTTCTAAGTTTGCAAGTTATATGAATGGGGAGGGGTAAAGTGGTTATATGTATTTTGCCCTACATATGTTAATGACATTGACAATATTGTATTTTGGCCTTCATAATGTGTTGGCATTTTGGTAATAGTATTGAGTATATTGTACATCGCTGCTTGTCAGTGAATAGACTTTTCTTATTTTAATTATTTTCCTCAGCTAGAATTTTGGGAAATTTCATACAGTAACGTGTGATTTAAACCTGTAAGCATCAAAATCGATGATGCGGCAAGCAAGTTTCAACTTACGTTACCAACAAAACTTCAACGTCGATGCATACTGAAAGAAGAGTTTAAATCTTTGCCAAAATAGATTTGAAGCTAAATCGTTAAAAGCCTCTTACATTTCTGCGCTGATCGTTTATCACATTGGGACTCGAAAGATGTCAATGTTAATAGAACTGATCCTAATGCCGGTTTTGGCGGGAACAAGGCATTACTAATCTTGTCTGAGAATTATCTCTGGAATTTCGAAATCTTTTTTCATCTCTCCTTCAGGAAATTTGGTACCGGTTCGGTTTAGTGAATTCACATCCGGTCAAACTCTTGGCTATTTTGGTTTAATGGATTACGATTTTGAATGGGCAAATTCGTTTCGTTAGGCTTTGGTGTGAACTAACTGATGATGAAAGGGAAGGAAGCGTTCATCGGAAAATTCAACAACACAGTGAGTTGAATCGAATAGCGGAAGCTCAAGCCTGCTGATGAGAGAAGCTTTCGTTGGGAGAGGCAAAGAGATCTGAGTTTTTTCCCTTCTTCGAGAGATTTTGGATCAGATATGGGTTACGCATGGGCGATCTTCGAAGGCATGCTGGTGATGGGATCCCTGTCTCTCTTAGGATCGGCCGGACTCTGGTTCCTGAACCGTCGGCTTTACAAGGAGTACGAAGAGAAGCGAGCCTTGGTTCAGATCATTTTCAGCATCGTCTTCGCTTTCTCTTGCAACCTCTTACAGCTCGTCCTGTTCGAGATTATCCCAGTCTTATCGAGAGAGTAAGCTTTATGAATTTCGTGCAGCTGTGTAGCTGCTTCTCTCAGATGAATGAGAGAACAGTGTTGATTCTTCCTCTGTTTCATCTGGAAGCTTGTACCTATTGCTGGATTAATGTGTAACATCATCGATGAATTTTTTTGAATTGGGATTATTTGAAACCGTTGTGAAACATTGAGCTTTTGCAATTGCATCATTTCAAGCCTTTGGAACTTTGTATTGAGATTTATTTTGGTTTGCAGGGCAAGGATGGTTAACTGGAAGGTGGATCTATTTTGTTTGATTGTGCTCCTTGTTTTCATGTTACCGTATTATCATTGCTATCTGATGCTTCGCAATACTGGTAAGCCTTCTCCTTATGCCTACTCTATTTTTATTTGCTATTGCTGTTCTTCCATTTTCCTTTTGGATGTTAATATTAAGTAGAAGGTTATTAGCATTATTAATGTGACATTTCAAGCTTCGTAGGAATTACTGAAATGGTCTGGGCATACGATGGACAGTCTTTTTCACCTTTTTAATGCTTAACCATTATTTCAGGTGTAAGAAGGGAACGTGCTGCTGTTGGGGCCTTGTTATTCTTGACAGCATTCCTTTATGCTTTCTGGCGCATGGGAATTCATTTTCCTATGCCTTCAGACAAAGGTACCTCTTCCAGTTTATGCACTCTCTCTCTCCCTTCAACACTGTATAAGCAAGGAGCAAGTTGATCTTAAGTTTCAGATCGTATTTACATTTCTTATGAAAAATCTGTGGAGTAGGCATATGATGTTTGAACTTGAAAAGGAGAAGTTGAGTATGTTGACACGGACCATGATGCCTGACTGTAGAAATTCGCAGAATCAATCATTTTGCCTTCTTTATGCTTGTGTCCATTTCTGCTCGACAGTAGCTTTATATATACAAACGCTCTCGGGACTTTTTTTTTTTATGCTTAAGATCTCGTTACTGCTTCTTACTTGACTTAAACACCCTTTTATCTTGAAGGGTTTTTTTCAATGCCTCAACTAGTCAGCCGAATCGGGGTCATTGGTGTGACCCTCATGGCCGTCTTATCGGGTTTTGGAGCTGTAAACTTGCCGTACAGTTACATATCGCTCTTCATCAGGTATAATGTCGACATTATTCGAGTTTTCTTCTAAGGCTGGTATAATTTTATATAACCCTTATTATATTTTTCTTCTAGCTTGTGCTTTATTCTTATTGCTTCTGCTGTTTACTTTTGTCTTGGCTATCATTGCTTTCCTCTGGTGGCACCATTAAGTGCGATGAACAATTAGATAGACATAATTAGCACTGCTTGCGTCAATTGCCACTTTATTTTCCTTCGAAAAAAATTGCAACTGAGAGCTAAGTAAATTATGGAAGAAAAAGAGATGTGGACAGAAAATATGTTTTGAAACTGCGCATCATGGAAATTTAAATACTTACTCGTTGATGAGGCAAATGGCACTGTCGAATTCGAAGTAGCTGAACTCTGAATGAAGCGTTTTATCTTCTGTGATCTAAATAGATCTACATTAATAGAAGAGCAGGTGGATTGGATATTTGTATATTTATAACAGTTCGTTTTCCTGTTCACTTTCTCTCTGGAAACATATAGGGAGATTGAAGAATCAGAAATAAAATCGTTGGAAAGGCAACTGATGCAATCAATTGAGAGTTGTATAGCTAAGAAGAAGAAAATTATTTTATGTCAAGTGGAGGTGGAACGAAGTCAAGTATCAGAAGAGGTATGTTTCTTTCTACTATTTTAGCATATTCCATGTGTAATTGTACTTTAAAGTTTCATAGTCTGGATTGGATAGAATTCTTATCAGATCTGTGTAATTTTGTACTTGTATGTCAAAATGGTCATCAGACTATGAAATGACTTTTGTATCCATAACAATGCTTTTTCTATGCGTATGTCAAAATGTTTTTTTTTTTATGCTTATTCTGTGATGAGTTTAGGAAGTAATTCTCTGGTGCTTTTGGCTTCCAGAATCAAAAGGGTAAATCTTTCTTTAGAAGATTTGTTGGGACTGTTGTGCGGTCAGTTCAAGATGACCAAAAGGAGCAAGGTCAGTGTATATGTTTTAGTATATGATGCAGTTGTGCATGCTAAATACACCATCAGGATATTATCATCCACTATGGGCGGACAGGATATTTAATTAGTAAAGAGATAACTTTGATTTGGTTTTAAAAATACTAAGCACGAGAATGGTTTGCTTGTGTTAGGTGGTGTTGGCTAGAGTAGAATGAGAATGAGGTTAGGGTATTTTACCAAAGAGGTATGCGTATATAGGATTTTACCGTACAATTGAGACCTTCAATTTAGCAAAGAAGTGTGTTTAAGCAACTTGAGAACAGTTCAACCACTGTCCATTGCTGGAAAGATAACGTTGTTGAGTTGTTACAGTTTGCCCCCTATTGCCAGATTAAATGTTGGCAGAGGATTGTGTATTTTCCTTAGAATGTTTCAGTGCACTTAATAAGATGAGATACTAGTTCAGCATATTAACATCTGGTGACATATCTCAAATTCCGTTGATGTTTATTTTTTTTTGTAGATATAAAACTAATGGAGGCGGAGGTGGAAGGTTTAGAAGAGCTGTCAAAGCAGCTTTTCTTGGAGATATATGAACTCCGCCAAGCAAAGGTTCCTTCCAGTACTGTGCCATTACGTTTGATTTAACTACCGAGTTCTACTCATTGGCATGACCATGTCATCTTTCTAAATTATCTATTACTTGGTGGTCTTTAAAAGTTGTAATTATAACAATTTACAAGCACTTAACGAACTTCATCCCATTTGCAGGATGCTGCTGCTTTTTCTCGAACTTGGAAGGGTCATGTGCAGAACTTTCTTGGCTATGCGTGTTCCATATACTGTGTGTATAAGATGTTAAAGGTAAATTTTGTTTGTATTTATTTGAGGTGCTAGCCTTCAGTTTTTTAACTCTATGTTATCGTAGTATTGCAAGACTATGTTAAGCTCTTCCGCATGCGTGTAGCAACGGGCTTTTGGTTTATTACATGAAGCTGTCTTCAATATATCTTGTTAAATGTTTTCTCACTTGTAACTGCGGACCAGTATTTCTAACTTCTCTGTTTCTTCCTTTGTTTTATTTGCAGTCTCTACAAAGTGTCGTTTTCAAGGAGGTATTCTCATGCTCATGTTACTTACACTTTATGATGAACGCCTGTTGGTTATCACATTTGTTTACTTATTTACGACATGGAATAGTAATCAGCTTGTTTACAGGCGGGCACGAAAGATCCTGTCACGATGATGATCAGCATATTCTTGCAGTTCTTTGATATAGGAGTAGATGCCGCATTGCTCTCACAGGTTTGCTTGACTTTATTTTTTTGATATATGAAGTTTTAAAGCCAATGAAATGCATCTAGGCTTATAAATATTCTTTCTCCATACTACGTGTCTTCCAGATGAAAAGCTGAAGTATTTATTTGTTCTCCATAGTAACTGTACTTGTTTAGGGCCTTTGATGGGAGTAAATTTTGTCATTTGGAGTTCACAGTTTTTTTAGACGTTATACTAGATGACTTATTTATCTTGAAAAGTGCTTATATGGTTTTCAAATTATCCTATGAATCTATTGTTTGCCCAGGATAGTGCAACTTAGGCCTGATTTTGTCTCTTTCTTTATTATTTTCAGTATATTTCCCTGTTATTCATTGGGCTGTTGATCGTGATATCAGTGAGGGGATTCTTGACGAATCTGATGAAGGTGAGTTCTGAGTTTAACTTTTAATTTTTCTTCCGTTCGTCTTTATACATCTTTTGAATGCTGTTATAAGTGTTGGTAAATGACTTGGGAGCTTTTTTCGGATTGTACAGTTCTTCTTTGCAGTCTCGAGGGTAGGAAGTGGATCATCAAGCAATGTTGTGCTTTTCCTATCTGAAATCATGGGAATGTACTTTTTGTCCTCCATTCTTCTTATAAGAAAAAGCTTGAGAAATGAGTACAGGTACCCCCGAGTTCCCTGATCTTTAATTGAACTAAGAAATGTCGTTATACACATATTTCTTCTGTTCAAAACATGGACAACTGGATTATTTATCACTGAATCTGTTTTGTTGACGCAGAGGGATAATAACAGATGTATTAGGAGGAGATATTCAGTTTGATTTCTATCATCGATGGTTTGATGCAATCTTCGTGGCCAGCGCTTTTCTTTCTCTGCTTTTGCTCTCTGCGCACTACACATCTCGTCAAACTGATAAGCACCCGATTGACTAAGGTAGTAAGCAATCATCTGTAAGTGCTCTTGCATCGAGAGTGTGATTAGAATTTTGATGTACATGAAAAGTTTGAACCAGATAGTACTGCTTATCGTGGCCAAGCATTAACGTACGTACATTAATCTTGCTTTGAGAGGATTAGTCTCGAGTTGTTTTCCATCCGCCAGTGTGATTTTGATTAGTTGTAACAAGAACGAGATTAATATGAAGAGATTTCGTGCGTCTTTTGTCTTTAGCCATGCTTTAATATTTTTATATTGTCTTGTCTATACGCAAACATGATCTTCCATGAAGTACTTTAATAAGAAAAAGGAAAAGAAAAAGAGTAATGGCAACAATGATTTCGTTAGGCATTGACTGAGAGCACTTTTCTTTTCTCTTTTTTTTTTTTTTTTTTTTTTGTGTGTGAGAATATTGTACTTGAGAGAAGTTAGGTTCAATATACCTGCTTCTGAGTGTATACATTATGGTCAGTAACGATGCAATCCAGATCTCGGTTCAGAAATAAATGGACGATCGATAGAGATACATAAATCTACAATACGCAACCTCCGTAACACACAAGTTGAGAGCAAATTTATAAATTCTCTAATGACTAGCTTCGTTGCAAGAAACTTCAAGTTCTATCACTGGTTCACTGTAAACTTTATCAATTTGGGCACTGTGAACAACTATTAGCTTTTCTGTCGAAGCACTAATATACTCTTCTTTTTTGTCGTAATTTTTATCTCATCTGTTAATCGCATTCACTGCTACTTACATCGATGAAAATTACAAAACAAAAAGTTTTACATGTAATGTTTTACTGCAGCATTAAATTTTGTTTTTGTACTAATAATAAAAAAAAAAAAACCAAATTAGATTCGACATTGTTACGAGCGGAACGTGTTGCTGTTGGGGAAGTTTATTTTGCCGCTTCACGGCGAGGTGAAAAGGCTTCAACGGCGTTGTCTCGTGGTTCTTCCTAGCTCTGCGCCCCGTTGTCTCCCTCTCAAATTTACCAGGTAAGCTTCTTCGGTTATCCTCTTCTACCACTGATAATAATTATTGCGCTCGTTCTATTGTAGAAACTTTCCCTTGATTAGTCTCGATCTACTTGATCGCTGTCACGTAGAAGACTCCTCATTTCGGAACCGGCCCTGCTGTTTTAACAACCATTCCGATGACATTTGTGTTCCGATTGTTGTCTTAGTGTTCTTTTCGGGGCGATTTTTCTAATAGTGGTCCTTCGATATTTTGATTAGCCTTTGTGTTAACGAATTGATTGCCGTTTTCTTTTATTTTGGGTTTGATTATGTATACACCCAAAATGGGTATTTGGTTTTACTCTTAGTTGCTTCAAGTTATAGTCAAGTGTCTCTTTTTTTTTTTTTTTTTTCCTGCAGCCCTCTGATTATAGAGGTGACTGAATGTAATGGTATGAACTGTAGGGAAGTTTGTCACTTAATCACACGCAGTGATGGCTGCTACAGATATACTATTTTGACTGATTGCCTTTGATTGAGAGCTATATCGTAACTAATTGAGTGGTAGGCTTCCTCAGAAGCAAGTTCGTCTTTGTTGTAAGCTTCTCATTTGTTTTCATCAACTTTGTCCTTGTCATTGTGGTTATGCTTTCCTGTAACTGTCAGCTTTTTTTTTTTTTTTTAATTGAGATTGTGGCATCCTCTTGAGTGTTTTACAACATTAGCTTGTGATATTCTTTCGCTGATTGTTTATTTGCTTTCATTCTCTGAAAAACTATTGAGTGGACTCAAGTTTCTTTGTAAATTCCTCATATATCTTTTACATCCCGTATGTAGGTCAAGCTTGGATGGTAGATATACTTAATTTTCTATTAAAATGAGTACACAAAGAAATGGCATTTCGAGGCATCACCGGGTCGAGAGTATTCGTGGTGAAGGGCCAAACTGGATCCTTATTGCAGGGGGAGCCTTGTTGAGCACATTGTCCATACGCTTTGGGTACAAGTTAAAGCAGTCGATTGACTCAAAACCTCATTTGGATGGCATTGGTGGATTAAAACGTACTTATCACTTTACATCTTTCATTCCCCATGATTCGCTTTTATTTTTTATCTTATTGGATTTGGATGGTTATTGTACAGCTAATGGAACATCTGACAGAGGCAGATCTCGAGGATGCTGCTTGCATTCCAAGGCGTCCCCCTTCGAAAGGAATAATGATTGTTGCTTCCACGGCACTCCTGGTAAGAGTTTGTGAGTCGGTTATTCTTACACATATCTTGACTTCACTTAGTCTCTCACTGTGTTTGCTTTCGCGGTATCTTTGAAGTTAAAGGTGATTTTATGAGTTGTTGTAAACTAGTTGACAGAATAAAGATGTGATTCTTACAAGTTTTGTAGCCACTAGTATCTTGCGTAACGATGTCTTCGTAGCCCAATCAGGAATCATATTTAAGTAGCTACTTGCATCAATGAGCTGGCAACTATGTTTTGTGTAGGTGTTCTCAGAGTTGGCTTCTTCTTCTTTTTCTCATACAGGGACTGAGAATGTGGAGAGAAACCATGCCACAGAGGAGCAAATGGTGGTTCCCAGTAATTCGCTGCCTCTTGTGATGGTTCCTGCTCCAGCATTTAGCAAAGAGAATGGAGGCGGATGGGCATCTTCTCCTGATCACCACGAAGTGCCCATGAAACAATACCATCACCAGTCGACGTGCTCAGATTCTCCTTGTGTATCTGAATCAGGCTCAGATATCTTCAGCAAGCGAGAAGTAATACAGAAACTGAGGCAGCAGCTGAAGAGACGAGACGACATGATACTTGAAATGCAGGAACAGATAATAGAGCTGCAGAACTCGCTTAACGCGCAGATGTCACACTCTAGCCATCTCCAAACGCAGCTAGACGCAACAAACAGGGATCTGTTTGAATCAGAAAGAGAAGTACAGAGACTGAGGAAGGCAATCGCTGATCACTGCGTGGGACAGGGTGGTAACAACGGTTGGAACGGCGACGCGAACGGGTTCATGGACAGCGAAAGCAATTACGAGGCACCTCAAAATGGATCAAGGGATGGAGAAAGAATAGAGATATTGAGAAAGGAAGTGGGTGAGCTAAAAGAAGTGATAGATGGGAAAGAGTATCTACTAAGGAGCTATAAAGAGCAGAAAATGGAGCTTTCACAGAAGGTCAGGGAGTTGCAGCAGAGATTGGACTCACAGCTCCCAAACATTTTGTAGGTGGAAAGGTTAGGTATTGTGAATTCTTTACTACTCTCTTTTCTCTTTCTCGGAGAAACACAAATATGAATCTTTGTCTCTCTCTGTTGAAATCTCTCTTCTGACTACATTTGTTTTGGTTTATTAGCTTCAGCTTTGAATGTCTTGATCTAAAGTTCTGATTAATCCTTTGTTTGTTCATCTTTGGTGTCTTCAAGGCTTATAAGTTGGTCAAATGTGGATTTTCAGTTGTAAGTTCGTTGCTATTAAAAAAAAAAATAAATGTGGGCACTCTTATTGGTTGTCAAATTCATTTCGGTTAGGTTTCCTAATGAAGAAATTATCATAATTGTCACATGTATCGAGCTGGCAGTTATTAGTTGTATCCCACTAGGTTTATACTATAAACTATTAAATAAAGTTACAATAATCAGGAGAATAGCAAATTAACACATAGATAAAGATGTCTTAAATATGTAAAAATTTCATAATTGAAACAGAAAAACGTAGAGGTGTATTTCTCAACCACCGTGAGCGTCATCCATGGGTCGTGGTGTACGCGTGCGGGGATTTTAGTATACTTTAGTTTTTATTAAAATATATTAATAAATCAATTAACAGTGGAGGAAGGAGCGAAGGAGTGTGAGGCGCCGTTTCTTCAACCTCTTCCTCCTCCATTTCCCTTCTCTCTCCTTCTTTTCTGGGTTTTTTACAGCTCCATCTTTTACCACTTCATCCCTTCCCCAAACTCAGATTCTTATTTCCCTCCACGATTCCTCTGACAGCGACTTTCGATTCTAGATACTGCAACGAGAACGGCGAACATTGAAAGTCAAAAGCCGGTGACATTTTTTCTGTATAGGAAGGGAGATTATGGAGCCCTAATGCTCATTTTTCTTATGAGGTTTGTTCTGTGATTATCCTCCTTTCCGCTCTCTTCACACACTCACTCAATTTGTTTTGTTTACCCTTTGGGAGAATCTATTTTTTTTTGAGCTGTTCCTGGAATTTGTGGATTGTCATCGCCTTCCTCTCTCTCTCTCTCTCTCGTTCCGATTGCGATTAGTGGCCTCTATGGGAAAGCTAATGGAAGTTTTTTTTTTTACTTTTAATTTGCTTCATGTTCAAGTCAAGTATCTCACTTTGTATATTTGCCGTTTCGGGGATAGACGAGAGTGACTCACTTCTAATGTCTTTGATTGTTGACTGTAGATCAGGATTCTTATCTTCTTCTTTTTCTTTGTGATGATTTATGGTCAATCGATTCTGATCATTGTCGATGTAGGTTATGTTTGGATGATAGAGACTTACGATGAGTACACGAACAAGTGGCATTTCCAAGCATCAGCGACCTCAGAAAGTTTGTGGTGAAGGCCCCAATTGGATCCTTATTGCCGGTGGTGCCTTGCTCAGCACATTGTCCATTCGCTTTGGCTACAAGCTTAAGCAGTCGCTTGATTTCAAACCTCATCAATCGAATGCCTCTCCTGGATTAAAAGGTAGCTTCTTTACATTTTTTGTTGGTTTTGTTCTAGTTCTCGTCTCTCAATAAAATGTTTGGTTGTGCAGCTAATGGAACATCTGAGAGGCAAAAATCTTTAGGTTGTTGTATGCACTCCAACGCATCTTCCTGTGCTCATAATAACGATTATTGTTGCTTCCGCTCCAGTCCAGGTGTCACTTTGTAACTTTCTTCTTCTTCTTTTTTCCTACAGATGAATTTTCTCTTACATATATGTATAAGCCAATGTATGCTAGTCTCTTGACTTCGCGTCATCTCTTACTGGGTTTCCTTTCATCAACATGTGAAGTGAAAACGATGTGTGAGTGAGATATAGTGAAACATCTCGTTAGAAGAATGTGTCGATGTTGCTACAGAGTTCTGGCGTCTATGATCTTGCTTAATGATGTCTTTGAAGGCTAATTAGAGAACATGTACTTGATGTTCATATATGAGGCTGGAAACTAGGGACTCCAATTTTAAGTTGCAGAGTGCTTAAATTAGTTACGAGATTTGTCATCCTTTAAGTACTGGTTGAACCTCATTATTCTTGGTATCATTAATGTGCATCAATGAGGCTGGCACTAGGGAAGCAGATTTTCTTCAGTGACGGTTGTGTCTAGTTGCTGAATGCTAGCAGTAGTTACAAGAGTCGTCATCGTCCAAAAACTTGTTGAAGCATAGTTATAAGATTTGTACTATTATATATCTGAATCCCCTTCCTCTGTCCATGTAGTTGAGGGCAGTCGGATCTTATCAGACTTTGCTTCTCTTTTTTTTTTTATAGGAACTGAGAATGTGGAGGGAAAAGAGGAGCCAAACGAACAAATGGTATCTGCATCCGACACTTCACTGCCGCTTGTGACAGTTCCTGCTTCATCATACAGCAAAGAAAATGGAGTCATGTGGACTTCTTCTCCTGATCGCCTGGAACTGCCCCCGAAACCATACAATCACCATTCGACCTGCTCGGATTCTCCTTGCGTCTCCGAAACCAGCTCAGACATCTTCAGCAAACGAGAAGTAATACAGAAACTGAGGCAACAGCTGAAGAGGCGCGACGACATGATACTGGAAATGCAGGAACAGATTCTAGAGCTGCAAAACTCGTATAACGCACAGATGGCACACTCTAGCCATCTCCAGGAACAGCTAGACTCGATGAACAGAGATCTGTTCGAATCAGAAAGAGAAGTTCAGAGACTGAGAAAAGCAATCGCTGATCACAGCGTGGGATGCGCAGGTAGCAATGCCAAGACATCTCCTGTTGCACCTTGGAGTGGCCATGTGAACGGGTTCATGGACGGCGAGAACAATTATGAGTCGCAGGAAAAAGGATCAAGGGAGGGAGAAAGAGTAGAGATGTTGAGAAAGGAAGTGGGTGAGCTAAAAGAAGTGATAGATGGGAAAGAGTATCTACTTAGGAGCTATAAAGAGCAGAAGATTGAGCTTTCAGAGAAGATCAGAGAGTTGCAGCAGAGATTGGACTCACAGCTCCCAAACATATTGTAGGTTTTAAGTGTTAGGGCATTGTGCATACTTGCTTCCCTTCTTTTTATTTGGGTTTTGGTATCTTCGGCTTCTTCGAGAAAATGAATCGATGTCCTAAGATCTTTGGAGTAGCTCACTCTGGAGACAATTTTTTTCAGGTTGTTTTCTAGCTTCAGCTTTGGATTCAAATGTCTTGATTTTGTTTATTTTGTGGCCTTTCTCTCTTTTGAGATGTTTGGTGTAAAGGAAAGTTAATTGTTGAAGATTTTGCCGCGATATACTTTGCTGCTTATATTGTCTATAAATGGTAACTAACCAGACAAGATAAGAGAAAGACACTAAAAAAATGAGTGGTACAGAAGATTTAATGAGAAAGAATAAACTTTTGGAAGGATTAGCAAATCGAAATAAATGTGAAGGGTTTAAAGACTTGGAACTTTTGAACCCTTTTAAACCCTTGGAGCACCTTTTCAAGGTTAAACAAAGTTTGTAGTTTGTTTATCGAATACAAGAGAATTGTTAAACACAGAGGTGCCAAAAATAAGATTTTTATAAATAGACAATATATGATTTAAGTAGTGGGATAGAAATAAAAATAAGGAATAGTCGGCATGCTCATTTTGAATAGTCAAACCAGAAATTATAAAAATAGAGTTTATACTCATGATACTAATCCTTAATTCGATTAGAGTAGTTAATTTATATCATAATTATAATATAAATAAAAAGAAGCGTAGAAAGTCATTTTATCCTCTCAAGCCGTCTCTGAGGTTGCAGAAACCATAATTTTCTGGTGTTCCTTCGTTCCTTCCTGGTCTCGGGTTTTGGATGGAGATGTGAGCTTCTTCTTCTTCATCTCCTCTTTATCCCAAAACACGAAAGAGAAAACCTTTTTACTCTTTATATATATCCATAAGCCATGGCCCTTTCTCTCCTCTCTCCAATTTCCCCCTCTGCCTCTCTTTCTTCCTTCACTCTCTCCGCCTTTTCCTCTGCTAACAATGCCTCTCCTCTCTCTCCTCTTTACTCTTTATATCTCCCCAAAGGAACCCTCGGAAGCACCAGAACCGTGACCTCGATTTTCGGCGGTTTCAGAAGCTCGACCATGGCGGAGAAGAGGCAACTGGGTCTCATGGTTTCTATAAACGGTGGCGGCGGAGAATTGGATGATATGGATGAAGGCGAAATCGAGAGGATTGGTGATCAAGACGAAGATGACGAGGAGATGATAGAAGGACATGCTAATTCAACTTCTTCCCCTGAGAGATGGGATGTTTTGGGTCTCGGCCAAGCCATGGTAAGCTTTTTTTGCTGCCATTTGAGAAGCAGTAACGTTTTTTTCAGCTGTATCAATCTAAGGACATTAAAGTAGCTCTATGTTCTGCTTATCCCTGAAGCCAAATAGAAAACTCGTGGTCGGAAATTATGAAATGCTTACTTGCTTATTCCATAAGGAAAACAAAAATCTCTCCTTTTGATCCAATATTGACTATCTTCTATTGGGCTAGCTTTACCTGATGATGTCTTTTATGTTTTAGGTAGATTTCTCTGGAGTTGTGGATGATGGGTTTCTAAATAAACTGGGTTTAGAAAAGGGAACGAGGAAACTGATAAATCACGAAGAGAGGGGTAAAGTATTACAGGCAATGGATGGTTGCAGCTATAAGGCGGCAGCTGGAGGGTCATTGTCCAACACTCTAGTTGCTCTTGCGAGATTAGGTTGTCGATCCATCACTGACCGGCCTTTGAATGTCGCTATGGCAGGCAGTATTGCTGGTGACCCTCTTGGTAGCTTTTACAGGTACACAAACTTTCTTACTAAACCTTTAGCTCCTTTCTTTATATACATATTTTGTTCTTCTTCTCTTCGTTATTGTGTCTTGGTTTAGAGAATTAGTTTTTATGTTGCTTCTTTTTACATGGTTTTGGTTTGATTTACTCACAAGGGTTAGTCCATTTATGATCTATAGGACTAAGCTACGTCGAGCAAATGTAAATTTTCTATCTGCTCCAATCAAGGATGGAACAACCGGAACAGTGATAGTTCTCACGACTCCCGATGCACAACGTACTATGCTTGCGTATCAGGTGGGGTTTCTGATACCAGCACAATGCTGTTGCAGCATGATGAATATCTCAATCTTGCTATAATATATAACAAACCCAATTTCTATGGATAAATTTTCAGGGAACATCATCTGTCGTTAATTATGATTCTTGTTTGGCTAGTTTGATATCCAAGACAAATGTCTTTGTTGTGGAAGGCTATTTGTTTGAGCTTCCTGATACTATAAGGACCATAACAAAAGCCTGCGAAGAAGCCCACAGAAACGGAGCACTTGTTGCTGTGACGGCATCAGATGTGTCTTGCATAGAGAGGCATTATGATGATTTCTGGTGAGTCTTTTGCTCTTTTTGCTTCGATCCATGGTGTTACTAAGAAGAGAGTAATTAGCTTTTGTGGCTTGATTAGTCATAGAAGCTTTGATGCTACAAACAGCGAATGTCGTAACCTGAAACATTAAACCTGAATGTAGATGTTGGATTTGATGTTTAGGCTCTGATGTTGTCTTTATCATTTGCTTGTGTCAGTCTCGTTGTCTCCATAAAGAAATGCATTGTTTTATGTTGATTCAGGGACATTGTGGGCAACTATGCGGATATAATATTTGCGAACAGCGATGAAGCAAGAGCGTTCTGTCACTTTTCCGCAGAGGAAAGCCCGATATCAGCGACGAGGTACTTGAGCCACTTTGTGCCATTTGTTTCGGTGACGGATGGGATCAACGGGTCATACATTGGAGTAAAAGGAGAGGCCATATACATTCCTCCATCACCGTGCGTGCCAGTTGACACGTGTGGTGCTGGAGATGCATACGCTTCAGGGATCTTATACGGTATCTTGAGAGGTGTCACTGACTTGAAAGGAATGGGAGATTTGGCTGCTACGATTGCAGCCACTGTGGTGGGCCAACAAGGAACCAGACTTAGGGTCCAGGACGCGGTTGAGCTGGCTCGGTCACATGACTTCCGTCTCAACAGCTCTGGTGTTCGAACCGATGTTGGGTCGTGATCATATCTCTCTAGCTTTTGTGTTTTTTAGCTTTGATTGATTCTTTGTTTCATGTAGCAGCGCTTTTGCAATTGACTTGTATAATCATTTCTTTTTCATTTAGTGGGAAACATTGGAGTATTTGTTGTATGTAACATTTTAGTATATAGCCTCTTCTCACTATATGCATACTAGTATTTCCAACACAGTATGAAACTTTTGTGATGGGTCTGATCAATATAACATTTTTCAGCCTCAACGTCATTCTGAAGCTAGTGAACTTGTTGTAAGACTGATTTGGAACTTGGGAGTGTTCAACTATCCATCCTGAGATCAAAATTAGTTTTGCCCAAAAGACATGTTTCTTCTTGGACAATCAAATCATAACTAGTGGATAACAAACCCATGTTTCAGAACTAAAGGATTACACAAACCAATAACGTGACCGGAACATTGCTCAATGTGATTTATACCGGTACACTGTACAACTAACACACACATTCTCGCCGGAGTTTCTAAATAAGCAGAGGCTTCGAGCATCTTTCCGATCATCGGATCTGCAGCAACGAATGTGATTGGACTGCTTTTGTAAATATCTAGTCGAAATCAGATTTACTAAATTATGCAAAAAGTAGCAAAACAAAATAAATCGAGCTTTTTCATGTAAATTTAAGGTTTCAGAAGTTCGGAGTTGTTTTTTCGCACAGATTCGTCGAGAATTTCAGTTACGGTTCCAGAACTAAAATTTTGAAGGAAAAAAAAATTTGGACCATTTCTCGATTTGTGCGTGTCATCCTTGCGCAGGGGCCATGCTAATCTTCTCTGTATCGTTCCAATTTTATCGGATGTCCCCGAAGGGACAATCATGTTCGTGACTCTGTAGCTATATAAACGCAGCTTCTTCTCTTTACCTAAACGATGTGGGAGGGTTGCTATATTATTTCAGTTGAAATGGGCCTTTTCATTACAAGGCCTCTCTTTCTTTCTGATTCGTTATAGGCCCAATTTATTATCTAAAGAACCAAAATCTCTAGTTTTTTAGGCATGGGTTCTTTATACAATCAAAAGCTTGGGACACATTGTAAACGAGATGTGGTTTCTTGATTGTTAAAATTCTTTGTAAATTTTTGGAACTCGTATAAATAGTTTCATTCACTAGTACTATAAGTTTAATGGATGTTATATCTTTTTATTCTTTTATTACAGTTTTCAAATTTTAGTTCATTGAATTAAGAACAAAGAAGAATACTCAAGCAGAGATAGAGTTCAGATATGTCTATTGATATTAGATTGTTCTGAATTCTGAATATGAAAGGGGGCATTATGCAGATAGAGGCCAGATTCCTCTACTTACACCTAAATGATTAGTTAAAAGGATCAAATTCCAAAATTAGATAATAAATGATTCATGAAACTTTACAATATTTGCATGTTTTCATCAAACCATTAACAGCTGAATCGACAATTTTTTGTATACACGGGAAAGGGAAATCTCATCCAAAGGGCGATAAAGTAAACGAATACAACTTTTAATTCTTTAACGAACGACAATTTAACGTGCGATCTAAGTTCCAATTCAGAATGATTAAGGATAAATGTAGATAGGACTTTGATTTGGTTTGATTTGTAACTCACTTCATTGTGTGCCCTCGTAATCGTGTCTTCTTTTTAATTAATGTATCTTTCAATTGCATAAATTTACTTTACGAAAAAGTATAGATAGGTGCAAACAGATTCAACACCCCTTATGATGACAGGATATTAATGTTAAACAATGGTGTTATTCGTGAACACACTTCAAAAACGAAGTTGAATAAGTATTTGTTTCTTTTACATACAAAAAGAAACAACAGTTTCCACTATTTAGTGTACAGTTATAGAGTCTATCACTAGAGAATAACGATAACAAAAATTCCCTTACACATATGTCGACAGAACATACTGAGCCAAAGATCATTTAAGCTGACATTGTTTACAATTTTTTTTCAAATATTCCAAATATTATCTATTATTGTTTGACTCCATAGAATCAATTATTACAAATCAACTAGTGTAATTCTCCTTTTCTCGAGAAGACATTTGGTCCAAACTAAAAAATTGAACATAAAACCCATCTGAAATATAAGTTCGGTAACAGCTTCATGTGCTTGATAATAAAAACCGAAACAAAGTTATTTGATCTAACTGGTTACAATTCCATATAGGTGTTTCCTAGACAAAACAAAACAACCCTCCAAATCCCTAACAAAAACCAGTCTACATGTAGAGCTTAAATTGCTTTCATGTCAAATGCATAAAATAATAACATTTCACACGCAAAATCTTATTTCAGTATAGTTTTGAAGATATTCATCAACAAGGAGCAAAAAATAACAATTATGAATTGAGAGTCATAACTAATAAGAGTTGTACTTGTATGATTGAATTATTGCAAATTAATAAATAAATGATTGAAAGGCACATGCAGTCCACATGATGACTCTAATGGATCTTAAGATTGTAAATCAGATCGTTGGAGATTTGAGATTTTGCTTCTCTGCCCACATTATGAGCAACGTTCATTCATATTTGTTGGTCCACACATACACACACACACACATCACTTTATTATTTCATTATTCATTCCCTTTAATACAGGCAATGCAAAACTTTAAGCCATGGTCATTTCAGTAATTTAACATCGCACGTATTTCTTTCTTTTGTAATCATTTTAATTGAAAAAATTAAACCGGGAAAACGAAAGAAAAAGACGAGAGAGAGAGAAAGAGGGTCACCACTCTGGGACATCCATTAACCCATTACCAATTATTTTCTACTCTCTTTTGTTTTCTCATTATATATATGAAAAAAGGAATTTTTTTTTGCTAAAAAGTTCAAGACTTTGTGGAGAAGCAATCCGACCCAGTGAAGAAGAGACCAGAATCGATCTGGGTTTCTGTTTAGTCTCCCATAGCAATGCCGGAGATTTAGCAACCAACATTTCTCGGCGCTATTTTCTTCTGCTTCTTTCTTTCTTTCTGAGTTTCCAATTCAATCGTCTCCTTCCTTTGAAGGTGTTCTTCTTCGGCAACAATGGCGTCCAGAACCAAGTGGGGGAATTTTTCCTTCTCTTTTCTTATGTTTTTTTTTTTCATTCTAGAACCAAACTAGTTTAACTTGGAAGACAATTGGATCTGAGATGCTGTCTTCTGTTTTCTTTGTCGGAAACGTAGCTATGTTTTTTTTTTTTTTTTTTGGATTCTATGTGGGTCACTTTCTCTGGGCAGCTTTGTTTTTTCTTCTGGAAATATTCAGTGATCTGTTTTTTTTTGTGCTGCATTAATTTTTTACTTTATCTGAATTTTCCAAAATTTGATTTGGATCTTGCAGAAGTTAGAGTCAGTTGTAGTCTTATTTGTCTCAAAAGTCTTTATCTTCCGTTTGGTCACTGTAACAGTTAGAGTACTGTTCCGGAAATTCTGCAATATGTTCTTTCACTTTATCAGATCATTCGATTTACTGTGGAAAAATGTGTTTTTGGATACAATTGAAGTACCTGTGTTCTTATTGATCTGATTATTGATAATTAGATCTCTAAACTGAGATGGATCCTATTCCTAGCAATACAAACAATGAAAGTGGAAACTGGTTTATCTTAAGTCTTTAATGCTTGTACATGGAGTTAGATCTATAGATTTACAACAAAAAATAGAGATGATGGTCTGTTTGTTTCGTTATTGTTCATTGATGTGATTGTGACATTCTACTTTTACCTTTCTGATGTTGTAGAACTGGTTTAATGGAGACTCCTCGTAGCAAGCCATCGCCGCCAACACCAAGAGTGACTAAATCAACAGGGACTAAATCCGATGCCAGTTCGCCATCACCTGTGCACAACACTCGTCTTTCACTAGACCGTTCCCCACAATCTGTTAACTCCAAGCCTACTCCTGATCGTCGGACTGCAAGAGTTCCTACTCCGCCTGAGGCAAGTTAAACCAACTCCTTCCCTTAAGCTTCTCTTGTTTTTTATTCTATTTATTTATCCTCATTTCTTGGCATTTCAGAAATCGCAATCACGGTTAGGGAAGGGACCTGAGCTACAAGCTCAACTGAATCAGATTCAGGAGGATTTGAGGAAAGCTAATGAGCAAATAGCTGCGCTCAAGAAAGATAAAGCTAAAGCTCTTGATGATCTTAAAGGATTTGAGAAACTGAACAAAGAAGCCAATGAGAAACTCAGAGAGGCATTGGCAACTCAGCAGCGTGCCGAGGAGAGTTCCGAGATTGAGAAATTCCGGGCAGTTGAATTAGAACAGGCGGGAATTGAAGCGGTTCACAAGAAGGAAGTCTTTTGGAAGAAAGAGGTTGAGTCTATTAGAAGCCAGCATGCTTTGGACATCTCTGCTCTTCTCTCTACCACGGAAGAGCTCCACAGGATTAAACAAGAACTGGCTATGACTGCTGATGCTAAAAACAAGGCACTAAGTCATGCCGAGGAAGCGACGAAGATTGCTGAAATTCAGGCTGAGAAGGCCGAGATGCTTTCTTCTGAGTTGAGCCACTTAAAAGCATTGGTTGGCTCAGAGGAAGAAAAGAAAGCTATTGAAGGCGATGAGGTTGTGTCTAAACTGAAATCTGAAATTGAGATGTTGAGAGGGAAACTTGAGGAAGTTGGCATCCTCGAGAATACGCTGAAGGATCAAGAAGAGGCCATTGAACAGCTCCATGTTGATCTTGAAGCTGCTAAAATGGTTGAATCATGTGCTAATAGCTTAGCAGCTGAGTGGAAGAACGAGGTTGATAAACTTGAAAAACAAGTTGAAGAATCAAATAAGTTGAAGACATCTGCTTCAGAATCTTTAGATTCAGCTATGAAGCAGCTGGGGGAAAACAGTCATGCGCTTCATGAGGCAGAGTTGGATAATGCTGCGTTAAAAGAAAAGATTGAGTCGCTGGTGATGACGATTGCAAGGCAAGAAAAAGATCTTCAGGAATCTCAACGCCAGGTTTGCATTTCAAACGAAGAAACTTCTAAGCTTGAAAAGCTTGTCGAGTCAATAAAATCTGACCTTGCAACCGCCCAAGAAGAAAAGGCTAGGGCTTTGGACAATGAAAAGACTACAACATCACATATTCAGAACCTATTGAATGAAAAGATGGAACTTGCGACAGAGTTGGAGAACGGTAAGAAGGAAGAAGAGAAAAACAAGAAAGCTTTGGAAAGCTTGACTTTGGATTTGCGGGAAGTATCTATGGAAGCAAGGGAAGCTAAGGAGAAGCTCTTGACATGTCAAGCAGAGCTTGAACATTGTGAAACCCAGATTGAAAGTTTGAAGTTGGCTGCGAAAGAGACAAATGAGAAGTATGAAAAAATGCTTGAAGATGCAACAAACGAAATTGCTAGCCTGAAAAGTAGTTTAGAAAACACTCAGAATGAGATTGTCAATTCGAAGACTGAGTGGGAGCAGCGAGAACTTCATTTGATGGCTTGTGTGAAGAAATCAGAAGATGAAAAGTTCTCTGTGCAGGGAGAACTTAGCAAGGTTGAGAATTTGCTTAATCATAAGGAAATTGAGGCACGGGCAGCAAAAGAAGAAGAAGCCAATACGAAAAAGAATCTTAAGGAACTTGAGGAGGAGCTTAAGGATGTGCAGGAAAGAGTTGGAGAAGCGAAAGCTGAAAGCATGAAACTTAGAGAAAGCTTGTTGGAGAAAGAAAACGAGCTAAAGAACGCTGCTGCAGAAAACGAAAAGCTCAGAGAAATGGAGGTTTCTTCTCTCGCAAAAATAGATGAGTTGTCAAAGGTGAATGAAAGCTTGGTGGATAAAGAAATAAAACTGCAGAGCATTATTCAAGAAGCGGAGGAGCTCAGAGGAAGGGAGGTTGATTACCTCAAGAAGATTGAAGAGTTGTCAGCGGCAAATGTGAGCTTGGTTGACAAAGAAACCAAACTGTTGAGCATTGTACAAGAAGCTGAGGAGCTTAGAAAAAGGGAGCTTGCTTGTATGAAGAAGATTGAAGAGTTGTCAGCAGTGAACGAGAAATTGGCTGATAAAGAAACGAAATTGCAGAGCACCATTCAAGAAATTGAGGTGCTCGAAGAAAGGGAGGCTGTATACATCAAGAAGATCGAGGAGTTGTCATTGTCAAATGAGAGATTAGTTGAGGAAGAAGCCAAACTGCAGTCCGCTGTTCAGGAAAATGAAGAGTTAAGAGAAAAGGAGTCCTCTTATCAGAAGAAGATTGATGAGTTGTCAGAGGTAAATGAAAAATTGGCTGATAGAGAAACCAAGCTCCAGAGTTCTACTCAAGAAAATGAAGAGCTTAGAGAAAGGGAGGCTGCCTATCTGAAGAAAATTGAAGAGTTAGCGATGCTGCAAGAAAACCTTCTTGATAAAGAAAATGAGCTTGAGGGTATGGTCCTTGAGATTGAGGACCTTAAAGCCAAGGACTCTCTAGCCCAAAAGAAGATTGAAGAGCTATCAAATCTGAATAAAAGCTTGCTCGTGAAAGAGAGTGAGTTGCAGGGTGTTGTTTGCGAAAATGAGGAGCTCAAATCCAAAGAGGCTTCATCGCTTAAGACAATAGAAGAGTTGTCTGATCTCAAACAAAATTTGGTTGATAAAGAAAATGATCTGAAGAATGCAATCGTCGAGAATGAGAAGCTCAAGGGAACAGTTGCCTCATCGGTGCAGAAGATTGAAGAATTGACAAACCTTAAACAGAGTTTACTTGATAAAGAGAAGGAGTTGCAGGGTGTTTTCCATGAAAATGAGGAGCTTAAAGCCAAGGAAGCATCATCGCTGAAGAAGGTTGACGAGTTGTTACATCTCGAGCAGAGTTGGCTTGAGAAGGGAAGCGAACTTGAAAGAATTAATCATGAAAATCAAGAGCTTAAGGTGCAGGAAGCTTCAGCGGCAAAGAAGATAGAGGAGTTGTCAAAGATGAAAGAGAGTCTACTTGACAAAGAAACCGAGTTGCAGGCTGTAATTCATGATAACGTTGAGCTGAAGGCCAGGGAGGCTTCCGCACTTAAGAAGATCGAAGAGTTATCAGAGTTGCTAGAAAAAGCTTCTTCCACACAAGAGAAACCAGATGAAAACGGCAAACCCAGTGACATCGAAAAAGCTTATGGCTTACTCCCAAAAGCTGTAGAATCTTCAAAGGAAAATGGTTCCAGGTGCATAGAAGAGATCACTAGAACCGATCCTTCTCACTACCGAACCGGAGAACAAAAGGTACTAGAAAGTCCAATGGAAGCCATTGATAAACATTTGAGAAATGAAACGTCAATCCATTGGTCAGCTCACAAAGATGAAGGGGTAGGAAAAGGAGACAAAGATAAAGAATCCATAGAAGGGGGATTCAAGACGTGGGAAGGCTACCATATAGAAAAGAGAGAAGCTTCTTCAGAGAGAGAGTCAGATCACGACTTTGCTGAAGAGGAAGACGAGTCGAAAGCAGAAGGCAGTGAAAACTTCGATCAGTTAAGCAATGGCTTGTCTTCAGCAGAACAAACCGAAGATGCTGGAACTCTGCTCTCAAAGGAGCAACAGCAGAAAAAGAAGAAGCCTTTGCTCCGAAAGTTTGGAAATTTACTGAAAAAGAAGAGTACAAGCAGCAGCAGCCATAATAAATAGAGGGAAGATCCGATGATACTACTGCCATCTCTATTGCAACTGAACATTATTCCTTGGTTGATTTGTCTTAAATCTTTTAAGAGTATAGCTTCAAATTCAATTTTAAGGTGTTTGATCTCTGGTTTCTCAAGATCTCATTAGACTATCTATGCCTCTTCTTCTCTGTTTCATCAAACTGAGATCTAAAATGACTGGACTTCGTGTTTAACAACAAAAGGCAAGCCATGTTGTTGAAGCTTAAAAAGACGCATACAAAAATCAACAACTTGAGATCCACTGCAAAATCATTTTGGACCTTTTTCACTTTGAAATCCAAAAAATTCAAACTGATTTCGGAATTTTTTTAGCTACATAATTTTTGCAGTGGCCCAAGATAAAGTATGTGTTTATTGTAGCCCAAGAAAGAGCGTGTCCAAAAATATAGAACTTTTACATAGACGAACAGAGCCATGACTATTGAAGTACCATCAAATATTGGTTGCTGACGTTAAGTGGTCTCAACTAGAATATTTGGTATTTATACATTGAGAAAATTTTAATGTAGTATTATTAGTGTCATATAAAGAACGTGATTCAAAAGGAAATGGATCTAGAGAAGACCTTCTTCACAGCTTTCCATGTGAAGGAAGATGTTCTAATGAGTGACAGAGGTGGCCGGATAAACCTCGGAGACGACGGAGAATAGGTGTAAAACGCCGATGATTTATCTAAATCAGATGAAGTTTTAATAGCGTCGTCTTCTTTCTGGACGATGGAATCATCCACGCTCTCTTGATTATTCTCCTCTACATTCCAAAACCGAGCTTCTTTACGCTTCTTTTTCACCATTGTTAACACATCAAGCTTGTTGCAAATCCCCCAAACCGTCACCTTCTGTTTGTAGTGGTCCACTTTCACTGAATATATTCCTGTTTATAAGTTATAAACTTTAATATAAGTTTCTTTTTTTAATATATGCATGCGTCTACATAACATGGAACTATTGATTAATTACCTTTGAGATGAGAAAGAGCCTTCTTGATTTTCTTCTCACAACCGTAAGAATACAAAGGCACCATCATTTCTACGTACTGTGCTTCCACCTTGTTGTACGCTGGCACGATTTGCAGATCACCCATTATAGTTTGTATTTATTATATAATATATTTCCAATTTCTAACTCAAACCATGCACACTTAGCTATATATTTATGAGTCTATTTATATAGAGAAAGAGATATCTACACATATATATGTATCTATGTGTGTGCGTATATGTATATACATTGACTGAATGTTGACGACAGTAATTGGGTTGAATACAGAAGATCATGAGGTGCATGTTGTTAATGTCGTCATGTTGTAAGCTCTTTAGGATCTAATGACTTGGATTTAGCGTAAAGTGTGTCACCACTTTTTTCTTTGCTAATAAGCTTTCACCAAAAATGCCTTTCTTTGGACTTTGGATCCCATGTTATACGTTCCTCTTTTTCTTTATCCCCCGAAAAGAAAACTTGAATTGAATCTTTTTAAATCTGACCAATATAATATCAATTATTTTCTTACAGAAAACTACATAAAAGGGACTATGATAAGTATAGATCGGTGTATATGATGTCTTTTATATTTTCTCATCATAGTTTCTCTTACTTTTGTTTTCTAATTGCATAGATTCTTCTGTTTGTCTACTATCTTAACACGGTTACCTTTAGCGATAAATTTGTAATATGTATATTAGAGACTTTATCACTTTATTAATTAGTATATCTAGTTTTGATGAATTACAAGTATAATAAGACGTTGGTAAAAAAAAGGTATAATTAGACGTCAAAAGAATAATATATTATAAGAAGAAAAAAACGTGTGGTCTAGTGGTTGTTTCGAGTGGCTAGATGATTCTTCATGTAACTTAAGGTTAGAGTCAAAGATCGAATTCCACTATCTACGAAAATCGTTGTAGTTTATCTTGGCTAGTGTGGTGTAGACATCTTAAGTGTCAAGAACATCGATTTTCTGCAAAACTTTGCGAATAAATCTGCATTTCGGGTTGGAATCTAGCCCGATCATGAATTTATGACTACACGTGAAGCGATCATATTATATGCCAAATGACTGATCCAAGCAAACCTGAAACTTCTTTAATATCTTTACAAAGTTATTTTATGAAACACAAAGGGTTGATGCATGTCGTCGATGTGGACACATAAAGAAAGAGAAGACATTGTTTAAAGGTGGAAATGGTCGTCATTACCAAACTTTAAACTATTGCCATATTATCTATTGAAGTCGGTATCTTAAAGTCGAACGGCGCTGATCTTGATGACTCAGACATAAGCCTCACCATGTGAAATCCATTACATAAACTTCACTTTTCCATGCGTCTGCTTTCTAACATAGTTACATAAATAAATTTTTAAGTCGACGATAACAAAATTTCGTATATATAGACAGACGAAGCGTTTTACATTATCAAGAACATTAATTGAGAACTCATCATTCAATTGACGTACTAGGTTTAATCGTTTTTCTCTAAGTTTCATAGTATCATATATTAGTCTCATGGTTCTTAAAATTTTGTATAGCTCCACACCACATTTAAAGGCAAAAGAAAATACATCTTCGGATAACAAAAGAAAATATCATTAGTCTATCTTAGTATCATTAGTTTGATGGTTCTGTCTTCTTCTGTTATCAATTTTGTCGACATTAACAACAAATGAAAATATATATTCGGAGAAAAAGAAACCTAGCCCTGAGGTAACATATGTTCTTGAGGACCTAGAAGAAACAATGTAATTTTGATACTCTCTAAAGTAACACAAATAGAGTTGAAAAAATTGACACATGTACATTTATGAAAATTCTCAACCAAAAAAAAAAGGAAGAAGAAACAACGTAGAATATAGATTAATCAGTAGATAAGCAAACTTAACAAGCACTAGAACAACCATTCTATCACTATCAGACTATCGCACAATGCACACAAGATATAACCAAAAAAAAAGTCAAAACAGTGAGTAACACATGGATTTATATATCCCCAATATAAGTCTAAGTGGGCTGGTTGTGAGCCCAATACTAAGTGGGCTAGTTGTGAGCCCAATAGTGAGAGCTACCAAAGTACTCATTTTTGAAGCCCATACAGATTTTCTCCTCTCCACGACACGAAAATCCCGTGACGACGGCTTCTTTGGTCCGGCGGAGAAAAGCTAAGAGGCCTTGAGAGGTTTTGTATCGGGAGGGTTTTTCCTTTCTTCATTTTCTCATTGACATCCACAACGATGAACCACCTCGTCCGTAGATGCTCCGTCGCTAACACCGCCTCGAGGTCCCTTGCTTACCTCCGCCAATCTCCCGCCGCCTCTCCATCTCCGATTTTCTCCTCCTCCGCCGCATCAACCGTCCGCCACTTCACCTCTGCCGGCTATCCTTCCAACAGGTTATTTCAGCTTAGGATCATTATGTGAAACCTGGAACGGCGTTTTGGTTTCGTAAATTTAGATTTGAGTAGGAACATTGATTTATGGATGTTCGGTGGATGTCATGTAGCTTTCAGCTAACGCCGCCGGTGAACTGGGGAGTCCGAATAGTGCCGGAGAAGAAGGCGTTTGTGATTGAGCGATTCGGTAAATTCGCAAAGACTTTGCCGTCGGGGATTCACTTCCTCATTCCCTTCGTGGATCGCATTGCTTATGTTCATTCCCTCAAGGAAGAAGCAATCCCAATTCCGAATCAGACTGCCATCACTAAGGACAACGTTAGCATCCACATCGATGGCGTTCTCTACGTCAAGGTCTTCTTCTTTTCTTCTCACCATTCCATTTCCTAATTTCTTTTTTATTTTTTAATCCATCTTTTCGTTTTTTTTCCTTTTTTGCAGATTGTGGATCCTAAATTAGCTTCTTATGGCGTTGAGAGTCCTATCTACGCTGTTGTGCAGCTTGCTCAGACCACCATGCGTAGTGAGCTTGGTAAGATCACGCTGGATAAGACCTTTGAGGAACGAGATACTCTCAACGAGAAGATTGTGGTTCGTTCCCTCTCTCTTTTCCAAATATCAGGACTCACTGTGCTTCAGTTCCGTTGCATTTCAAGTCATTTTAAAAATCCGTCAAAGTCAAGTCACGTTAGCTTGGTTATATTTGTTGCTGTGTATTCCCTACAGAAGTTTGCAGCTTGGGCTGTTTAGCTGTAACGTTTAATCTCCTCTGGCAATGTGTTTGGATTAGATAGAAGGATTTTTTTAGATTCAGCTAAGGACTTTACTCATCTTGTATATGTTCGATATCCCAAGTTGTGTCGCGCCTCTTTTACATAGTACAAGAGGCCTTCTGGTTAAATGAAATTTACCCGTTGAAGAAGAAAAACATGTGATGGATTTTTGAGACGGCATTACATTCTTGCAGGAAGCCATCAATGTTGCTGCAAAAGACTGGGGTCTTCAGTGTCTTCGTTATGAGATCAGTAAGTTGTTGTCTGTTTTTTCTTTTCAGGTGATTAGATAAATATCTTTTTCTGCTTATTTATAATTCGTGCGTCTCCAGGGGATATTATGCCCCCTCATGGAGTGAGGGTTGCTATGGAGATGCAAGCTGAAGCTGAACGTAAAAAGAGAGCCCAGATTCTTGAGTCTGAAGGTAATATTGCCTTGACTTGTCCCTCGAAAGTCATATTCTGAAAGTGAACAGTGATTGCTACAGCTCAAAATACCGTTATTATTCTTGGCTAAAAGCTACTTACTATATTTTTTCGGGGTTTCTGTTTTGCATTTGGAAAACAAGAAGCCTGCTTAACATATTTTAATCCTTTGTTTTACTATATTTAACAGGAGAAAGGCAAGCCCATATCAATATTGCCGATGGTAAGAAAAGTTCTGTAATCTTGGCATCTGAAGCTGCAAAGATGGACCAAGTGAATCGAGCACAAGGTTTGTATACATCAGAGTAACATGTGGTGTCCATTGTTAGTTAGGTTCATGCGAAGAATTTTTAGTTCCATTTTCTTCTTCTTTCACTACATACCGATGAATACTTGTCCAGAGGAACTGTTTTCTTTACTGCTCCTGCACAACATGGTTACTATTTTTTCTTATACTATCCTTTGATGATGTTCTTCAGGTGAGGCTGAAGCAATACTAGCTAGAGCACAAGCAACTGCTAAAGGCCTTGCCATGTTATCTCAGTCTCTCAAAGAAACTGGGGGAGTAGAGGTGAGTTTTAACGAACTAGCTTAATTCTTCATAGTAGGTACACAAATTGCGTATCGTGTATTTTCTTTATTCTCTCGAGACAGAGGTTTCTCTGTCTTCTTGGACTTGCCAAATAGTAATAGTTTTAAGTCATAGCTCTAATATTTAATTTGTTTATGCCTTTTTGCATTTTTCTTTTGGCTGTTCAAATGTGATCTTATGCTTCTTCACTGTACAATTTGCAGGCTGCAAGTTTGAGAATTGCAGAGCAGTACATTCACGCCTTCGGTAACATTGCCAAGGAGGTAAACAAACAATCTCATATAAAATCCCTTAGCGTTGCTTGGGCTTATCTAATGTTCAATATTTTTTCCTTTTTGGGGGGGTTTAGGGTACGACTATGTTGCTTCCAAGTACTGCTTCAAATCCTGCAAGCATGATTGCTCAAGCTTTAACAATGTACAAAAGCCTTGTCAAGCAAGGTCCGAACACCGATCACCAAGAAACAACAGCAGTGGAAGGTGACTGGGAGGACATAGGTGAGAAAGATATATCAGAAGGCTCTAAAAACCGATCAGGCTCAGCAACATTCGACACAGAGAAACAAGGTCACATCGGTGAACCACGATTTTCTCTTCAGAGTCGCATTAAGGATCCGTAGTAGCAAAGCCAAACCAAGAACGAGATAATTCTTTGTGCCTGAGAAAACAAAAAGCCATCTTTTCCAGCTTTTATATATGAGACACTATCCCGTCTTCCCCGTTTGTGCGGCAAAGAATATCATTACCATTTGGCAAATAGAAAACATATCTAAACATCGATTCTCTGAAAGTGTTTTCCCACTTGATTTGGTCTGAACATTTAGCTATGAAAGTCTGGTTATCTGTCACACAACTCAGTGTTTTGTTATTCAGTTTGGTTGTAGTATTTGGAATCCAGGAAATGTTGGGAATTTCCAGCGGGAAACCCTTTGTCCCTAAACCGGAAAATAGAAGAACGGTGGAGCATGAAGCTATGAGCTATCCTCCGGATAAATAGATTCGTCACAGAGATTTGAAGGTGTCATGACTAATGAAAATCTGAAATTGACCAAAACTTTACCTGAAATAGTTTAGTCCATATACGTTCTCCTATATTTATCTCTGTACAGGCCTCTCCTCCCTTTGCTCAGCCTCCGATTATAAAAAAAAAAAAGAAAAGAAATTAGTTTGGCATCTTTGTCTCGAGGAGTTCTCTTATTTTAATTTTTGCTCCGCAGCTCTTCCATTGTAATTTGTTTTCAAACTAATCTTTTCAATAATAAAAAAAACATGGGAGGCTGTGCGAGCAAACCTAAAGAATCTGACATCGTCGAATCCTCTGTCCCGACCGAAAATGATGTTGTTGAGACCAAGAATGCCACGACCGAGACAGATACCACATTAACTCAGGTTTTGTGAATCCCATTTGATCATTTCTTTTGGCATTGTCATTAGGGTCTGTGTTCAATATGAGTCGATCTTCTTCTTTTTTCTTTTTCTTTTATCATTGAAATACACATTTGGATAATGGTTTTAGAGAATATATACTAAAATGTTTCCAATAATTATTCAATGTTTTTTTATATAAACATAGCTTAAAGAACCACTACAAATTCTTGATTGCATATATTTTGATTCACAGGAGAAGAAGGAAGAGTCCAGTGAAGAGGCAAAGAAGGAAGGTGAGACAACAGAGGACCCCTCTGAGGCAACCAAGGCCGAGCCAACTCCAGAAACTGTGAAGGAAGATGAGAAAGCTCCTTCTGAGACTGAGCCATCAACACAAGAGACCGCACCTGCCAAAACCGATGAGGCGCCTCTTGTGATTCTTTGATTTTTCATTTCCAAGTATCAAAACCCATGTCGTGCAAACGTTTCTCACCTTATAATTCCTATCTTCATCTCTGTTGTATTATTGTCAATGCCATGTACATTGTGTTGTGCCCGCCTCTAGTAAATTCTATGAGAGTTTGATAATGAAATTTTATGATCCTCTCCACTACAACTGCAATCAGATTATGTGGCCCCAAAACTTCTTATTATTAATATGTGGCCTAATTAATGCACAATGCTTGTTGTGCCTTATAGCCGGGCCAGGCCTAGTGACATACCTCCGATTACATGGATTGCATAATGGAGGAAAATCGTAATTATTTGGATCGTTACTTTTAGAGAAACACATAAGAGTAAATTCCAATTCCATTGTGTATCCATGGTTCGCAACTGGTCATATAACTCCGTTCCTGCATCTTGCGAACAAATTGGTTGAGAAAGTTCACAGCCTCATAGGGTTACTTTCTTGCTTCCCAAGAAAGGTCTGAAACAATTAATGTGTGTTCTTGGTTTTATGATTCAGCACTTCAGCTCATGAGTTACTTTAAGTACTTTCAGTAATATAATATTTTTTATGGTTGCCTTGTGAATTAGCTTCCCAACACAAGGGGAAATCAATACGATAGGATCATGGACCAGTTAGATATTAAGAGCAAAAAGAGTTTATAACCATTATAGAACTAAGGGAGGAAAAACACAAAGAGAGAAATAGTAAAAGAAACAACCTTAAAATGAGAGAACTAAAAACGAGTTTTGTAAAGGGACAAAATCGCAAATCAATATCTTTAACGGTGCCATTTAGCCAAATTTTCTCAAACATAATCAAGGCACCATATGATGATGAGTCAAGCATTGTTGCTAGTGCAAAGCTTGTGGATCAATTGCACAACGTCATCAGATGAGTCAAGGAAATAGCCAGCCTTTGTGTGCGTTTTCCCAATAGCTACAGAGAAGTAATTTTCTCCCTTAAGGTCAACCACAGTCGATGAGACCTTGGGGGAGCCACTGCCTGAAGAAGGACGAGACTTAGTTTTCTTGGTTAACTCGGGCTCGAAATAGGTGTAAACGTCTTCGTCCTGTAACATATATCAACCATTGTGTCAAAATCCATGCATGGTGGTAGTTTTATTTTATGATAGGTACAATAAATATTTGGTTACATGAGAAGCTTACTTTCCCCAAGAAACTACCAATGCATAAGACATAATCAATTGGTGTAGTCATCGACTTATTCTTCAGTACTATTTCTCCGAGGATACGCTCTATTGCACTTCCCTACGGTAACAGAGAGAAGAACACATGATAGATCAGAGAAAATGAGAATCTTGTGGTATGGATGATATAGAAACAAATGAAAACAGTTGTATTAATTACCTTTGTTACACCATCCGCATGGACTTCAACAGAATAGCGTCCTCGAACAACATCCACTGATGCATTAGAGATTGGTCCTGCCCACAGGTGTTGTAACATATCTCTTGCTTGAGCTCTCCCGAACTCAGCATCTACAGGTAAATAAAGATCAAGTAAACAAAGATAAGTGTCTGAAGAGAAGAAAAAAAGGCAAGTGAATGATTTGTATATAATAAGTTCCATATATGAATAAAGTAAATCACCTGCATATTGGTAATTCCATACAATCGAAGTCTCGCTAGTTTCGAAGTAAGATCCTGGAGTTCTTTCAGTGAAGTACTTGAAAACATGCTGTAGACATAGCAACCACAGAAGATTGAGTAGGATAAAGTATAATTATCAAACTTGAGTTCTAAGATATATGTACTAACCTTAACACCATCAATCCATTCCAGATTCATGTGTTCTGGCATTTTTGTCACCCATTCTCCACTTGTATGCCTTAAGAATATTCCATTTTCCGCGGCCAACCACATATTACATTCTCCAAAGTTCTGTTTGTAAGGTACTAAATCAGTCCACAATCATAAAATTAAGTAAATTTAAAAAAAAAAAAAAAAAAAAAAAAAAAAAAAAAAAAAAAAAAAAAAAAAAGAGGAAAAAGAGGAAAAAGTGGGAATATATACTTTATCCAATATGCATTTTTCACTTCTACTCAGGATAACTACTGTTGTTTTTGGATCACTGCATAATTCTTTTAGCCTTTCTTCTAGTTGCGGATGAAGTTCAAGATTCATTCCCTCGCCTCTTCCCTCTTGGGTTTTATTCGGCTTAGTGAGCGTTTCATAAAAACCCTGAATATTTTTTTACAGTTATAAAGATGACCACAAGAATATGCATGTGCAAGACAATCCTGATATATGTAACACATAAACACTTACAAGAATTAGCAGCCTATTTTTAGACTTTGAATATTGTTGAACCACATCATGTTGTGGAAGTTCATGTGGGAATTTTCCATTTTGTAGCTCCGCGTTAGTTGTAACCTCATTTAGTTTGCTACAAAAGAAAAAAATTGTAAGAATCATCTATGATAAGAACAAACGTTGAGATAAGATCTAAAGAGAGTCAATGTTTCGATTGGCACATACTTCATGAAATCATCTGCCCATTGTTGAGTAGAATGAGTTTTCACATACTGAAAATTGATTCGATGTTTCCTCTCTTTTTCTTCAGGTGACATGTTTAGAGCTTCTTTAATGGCAGTAGAAACTTCTTTAATGTTCCAAGGATTCACAAGAAGCGCTCCAGCACCAAGCGACTGTCCAGCACCTGCAAACTGTGAACCTCATACAAAAGTAAATTAATATTGAACATTATCGGTATAGTAGATTCATAAATATATTTTAGGCCAGAAAAAAAAATGATTCATAAATATTTAGCATCAGAGCTATTTACATAAAATTACCTCGCTGAGAATGAGAACCCCTTTTTCTGCTCTTTGGCAGGCAACAAATTCAGAACTCACAAGGTTCATTCCATCTCTCAAAGATGTTACAAGTAATACATCTGACGAAAGAAAGAAAAAAAAACACACATTTGTTAGGAATATACGTCGACAATAAACTTTATAATCATTGAACCGTACAGAATATGTAACCAAATCATCAAATGTAGTACGAGAATGACCTGTGATGGCGTAAAGTGCGCATAGTTGATTAAAGTCAATAGAACAATCCTGAACATATAAAGAGAAAACACTTATCAGAAACTATAAGAGTTAGAAAATGTATAGGAGGACTCATGAAAGAATGAATAGAGAGAAAAGAACAAACCAGGTGAATTATTGGAACAGCAGAGATAGAACCAAAACGACCATTAATTCGTCCAGCAAGTCCATGACATTGGTCTTTGATCTTTTGATCTGATAATTGGACACAAACACAACCCTATGACTTTGATGCGCATATAAAGCTAGAAGAAAACGAAGAGATAGAAAAACTTACATTCACCAATACCATTTCTTGTTGGCACTGCAATCTGAAGTAACATGACTTTACCACGCCAGTCTTCATTTTCCTCAAGAAACTTCTCAAATGCTTGATATTTTTGTGGAATCCCTTTGATCATGTCGAGACGATCAACACCCAATATCAACTGTCAAGAAACATAATAATGTTAAAATCTTCTCTTCTTTTAAGCATCAAGTTAGTATCATAAAAGTATAAGTCTACCTTTCTTCCCCCAAAATCTGTTTTAAACTTCTTCATGTACTGTGTGACCTCAGAGAGTTGACTTGTGTTTATGAACCTCTCAGGTTCTATCCCAATGGGAAACTAAAACCAAGTAAAAAAAAAAAATTCATTTTCATGAAGAGATGATTCAATCATAGCAAATCATCAATCTTAAGAGATTTTCAAGATGTGTCCTTACAACAGCTACACGAGTCACTTTGCCCTGATCCACAACTCCTTCAGATGTTGCTTCGATTCCAAGAATACACATGCATGCATTCACGAAATGTCTTGAAAAATCATAAGTATGGAAACTAGAAACAAAACAAAAAAGAGGATAAGATAAATTTACTTTACCAAATCCAAATACTACTACACTGTTAAAAGTAAAAGATTTTTACCCGACTAAATCAGCAGTAAGAACAGAACGAAGCAGTTCGGATCGTGAGGGCAAGGTTTTGTACATCTCGGACGAAGGGAATGGTGTATGAAGAAACCATCCAACTTTCATCTTACTGTTGTATTCTTTTAGATATTGAGGAAGAAGCATAACATGATAATCATGGCACCAAACCACATCTCCTTCTTTATAATGCTCTTTTACCACATCAAAGAAAATTTGATTTGCTTTCTTGTATGCATCATACTGTGACTGATACGTTATTGTTGCATCATTACGATATTCTGGTGGGGTTCCCAAATAGTGAAAAATCGGCCACAGAATATTGTTGCAATAGCCATTATAGTATTGATCACAAACTTCTTCCAAAAACACTGGGATACACCCCTAAAAATCAAATCAAGAAGTTTAATCATCATGTTATCAACTAAGACATGATTAAGGCTTTAACAAAAAAAAAAAAAAAATCTAAGACATGAATAAGGTATTGATTATTTTTTTGCATTTATCTTATTAGTGTGTAGTTCCCTTGAATGATCCAAAATATTTGGTACCGGTTGGTATGTCAGATAGCAAAATAAGGAAATAACTGAATAATTATTAGCAGAACAAATTAAACTAAATAATTATTAGCGGAACTAAATAAACTGAATAAAAACTTCATAGTATAGTTATAAAATGTTTTTAAAAAACTAGTTTTGGCAGATTTTTTACATTATGGTTTTAGTTATGTTTTTAACATGTTAATTATATATAGTGGAATCATTTGAGATTTCAAAATCTATAGGTACCTTTTCAGCTAGTGCAATGGAGAGAGCCTTTTTTCCAATTGCATCATGAACATCCACTCCAGGCCAGCCAATCCATTTGGTTTCAAACTCTTTCAAACCTTTAAGAGATATATCACCACAAATTAACCAAATAGCAAAATTGCTCTCATTTGTTTTATTAATTCATTATACTATATTACCAATTAGTTATATCTTATTACCTAAAAGAGCACTGACTAAACCACCAGGACTCATGGTGAAAGACCAAGCTTCTTCTCCAATCCTCTTTGCAGTAACCGGAAGCGACATTGACACTACAAGCAGTCGTGGCCTCACCATTTTCTTACTTTCTCTCTATCAGTATTCGTTCTAAAGATGAATTTTGAAAGTTATGAGAAGAATAGTCTTGTCTTTCTTCTTATTTATACGAAGCTTCCTTTTGGCATGGTGAGGTGGCTAATAATAAAAGGATTGTAATCACGTACATTTATGAAATGGACTTTTTAAATTAACTTTTAGATAAGTTTTTTCCCCAAAAAAAGAAAGTCATGAAATTCAAAATGGACTTATAAGATTCTCTTTGTCATGGATGACACTAATCTATTATACAAATTGAGTATAAAATCTCCAACTCTATATACGTGGCTAATCACAGAGATTTAGAAATTTAAAAACGTATTTGAACTGCTACAAGAGTTTTAGGTAGATTTTTTTTTGTTGTTGGTCAATAAATTTTGCTAGATTATTATCTATATATAACCATTTGAATTATCTTCACTGTAAACATCTTTCACAAAAAAAGGTAAGAAAATCTAATATGTTATATTATTACAGTAATGTAGAGTATTAGACAATCATTTGTACTCACATTATTTTGACATGTGTACATTTTAATTTAATTTCTATGTATTTGCTTTGGCTAATAGGTTAATGTGATAATCTTAGAGAAGTAAACCATTTTACAAAACTAAAATGTTTGGAGTTAAAGTTTAGGAAGATTTTATCGGAGAGCACTCGTTAAGCAATTTCGAAGAAGTTTTGGATTAATAAATGTAAAAACAAAATAAATGTTTTGAGAACACCGAGGAGACGACGGAACAGATAATCGAGGCAACGATGGCCTTCTCTCCTAATCCTCTCTCCCTAAGCGTTCCTGATCCTGCTTTCGAGTCTTGGCTCCGAGACTCCGGCTACCTCGAGCTCCTCGATCACCGCACCTCCGCCGCAGCCGCCGCCGTCTCTGCTCCGGCCTCCTCGTCATCCTCAGCTGCCGCACCTTCTTCGGCCTCTGACGATGTCGTCTCATCCATAACCGGCGGCTTCTTCGCCTCTCTCTTGTCTCGGCTCGTCACCGTCTCTTCTCTTCTGACCATCAACCCCTTCTCCAAGCTCTCCGCCGATGACTTTTCAGGTGATACGCCTCCGTGGACCACCGGTTTCTTCGGCACGTGCGACTCTTATTCGTTCCCGTCTTCTTCTCAGCAAGCGAGAATGAGAGTCCATGAGAACATCAAGCGATTCGCCAGGAATTACGCCACGCTCTTCATCGTCTTCTTCGCTTGCGCATTGTATGTAGATTCCATACTCTTAAATTTCACTCTGTTTACGTCTAAATCTATGAAATTGCTCGATTAGGTTCGATATTGATCCAGAAAGTGAAGAACTTTCTGTGAATTAGGTGGAATTGAAGTGTTTATTTCGGTGTTCTTTGTCTCTCGGTGCTTTGTAGATATCAGATGCCACTTGCATTGGTGGGATTGTTAGCAAGCTTAGCCCTTTGGGAGCTGTTCAAGTACTGCAGTGATAGATGGACATTCGATCGTCACCCTTCTGCTCGGAAACTCTTGATCGGTATTGGACAGTGCGGTGAGTGTTTTAGATCGATTTGTTCTTGCTTTTGTTTTGCATTTGTAGTTCTGCAACTTGTTTTTAATCTCAGAATGCTGTCTTGATATGAGTACATAAGCGAGACTTTTGGTTTTTGAAAATCTTTTGGATCAGATCGTTTCTTCGATTTACTTGTTTAGCTTAATCAAGCGCGACTCTCTGTTATGTTATGAAGGGTTCGATGGGACCATATATGGTAATGGCATGAACGTTTTGGAATCGTGAAGAAACTGAGACTTTATGGATAGATTGTATATATAGTGGAACGAGCAGTCAAGCTTAAACTCGTTTCTTTACTTTTTCGTACTTGCAGCGACTGCGGTTCTTCTGACGTTTTTGAATGTCCAAATGGCTCTTTTCTCTGCACTTGCGGTCAGTTATTCAGGTAACTTAGCTACCCAATGGTCAAGTTCGATTTAGAAATATATGGCCAGTTATGAACTCTAATGCTTTCTCTCTCCCTCTCTCTAGTTATGCTATTACACGCCGGGTTCAGGAAGCTCACTCCCTCTAAGAAACCATCTCGAGGAAGATAGACCGCATCAAGCGGCTGGCAAATGAGATTCTTTAGCAGTTTTGGTAATCAAGAAATGTAGTGTTTGGTAACTCAAACTCGGCGAGAGACAAACAACAACCACAAGAGCAGCAGAGGTAGATGGTAGATTAAGAAAGTGTGAATGTTAAGACATCATCTCACAAATTGTAATAAGTGAAAGCTTATGAATGGTGAGAATATAGATTTTACTTGAGCGAATGATATGTTGTTATATACTTTCCTCTTACCCCAACACAAGTAAAATTTCTCACGACAAGTTGCTTTCTACTTGTATATCTCCACGGTTTCTACAAATATCGATGTTTATCGTAACATCATCTGTATGTATATTCTCATCCTGATGACTGATTTTGGCCTTTAACAGTTCCATCGTCACCCGCAGCCACATTCTCTTCACTTCTTTCATTATTCTCCACACTCTTCTGCTTGCTCGCACCTCCACTCTCCTCGTTGGCTACATCGATGGCTCGTTTCATTCCATCTTTGGCCGAGTCAGCCGCATGACTCATTGTCACATTTGGAGCCTTACCATCTGTAGTTGTCCCCATTCCCGCTTGCTTTGACTTCTCTCTTCCGTTGTTTCCCTGCGAAATTTTGGAAGAATATCATATATGAGAAACCTCGATGATTCTTTAATTAGTCAATAAGAACTTACGCCGGATGAGAAGTAACGAGAGCTAGTGATGGTAATGACTCCATCGGCAACAGATCGAGTACTCCTGTTGTAGTTTATGTGTAAAGAAGTAGCTATGTGTATGTTTATGGTGCCTCTCTTTGCTAAAAACATAGCCGCCATTTTTCCACTTTGAGATCAAAGTATGAGTCCCTCTCTCTCCCTCTCGAATCTATATGTGGAGCTTGAGGATGGAGTTAGTGTCGAGAGAAGAACATGTGGCTCATCATTGTGCTTCTCACGTGTCCTCAAAGCGGCAAGCAAAAACGGAGTTGTGACTATTAGTCAATGTTTTTTGAAAATCGGATCGGAAGTTGGTTTTGTGATTGGGTCAATGATCGAACCGATTTTGTTATCGATTTTAACAGTTTAACTCGAAATCCGATTTTTAACATAAACTCGGAATCAGACCAATCACGGTTCAACTCGTCCGATTTTCAAAACATTATATGGTCTTCTAAAACGAAATTAGATTGAGGACCCATACCTAAGCCCACCCCAAAAATTCAAAATATTATATTCAGAAATCAGAATTATCAAATGATCGGAGCTACTTTACACTCCCAAGGACCTTCCCAGTTCGCAAGGAGCTTTTGTGGAAAATTAGGAGACCAATATGCACTAATCTTAACATACTACTATGATTTAGTGTAGAAGTGACTAAAATATTAATGATAAATGATACTTCGATCTTATATGGTATACATCGTAAAGTCATACTCTTTCCCAAATTAATCCACTACAATAATGATCGCATGCATCGTTAAGATAAACATTTTCCCTAATTAGTCCTCTCCTTTTCATAATAACCATGTTCAGATGTCTTTTTTTTTTTTTTTTAGCTAAACAACCATGTTCAGATGTTCTCCAACGTTTTTACATTTCTAAGAATGTAAGGGGAAATTCAAAAAATAATGGAACCAGATGCAGAGTAAAAGTCTTTTTAGTATTCTCATATCCATGAGAAATGGTATATGATTCGTTATTAGTCATATCCTCAAAATTATCATTAATTCTGAGATTGGTGTTGAATCCGATTCTTGTCACAAATGGTAGCAGCTCAACGCGTAATAAACTCGTAGCACTCAAAAAAAAAAAAAATTCGATAATAAAATTTCAAATCCGAAAAGAGTAAATTAAACACGTCGGTAGACACGAAGAAGGGAGTTTCTTCTTTTAATGAGGAAACAAACTGATACGAGATTCAATTTTAAACACGTATTACCGTAAATTGACCTCTCCCTATCATAAAGACAAAAGGTTCACTTTCGTTAGCCTATTCCCATTTTTCTCTCTTCCTCATTAGAAACCTTTCGTTTCTATATATTCATAGTCACACAATCAAACCCATTTGTCACATAATCTCACAGCTTTTGAAAACCATGGCGCTTCTAAGAACCAAAAGCCTTTGTTTCCTCTTCACGGCACTCCTCTCTTTCTCTACGCTCTTCACCACCTCCGACGCACGGAAGTTTGAAGTCGGAGGAAGCGGCGCGTGGGTTCCAAATCCGCCGGAAAACTACGCATCTTGGGCTGGGAAAAGCCGTTTCCTAGTACACGACACACTCTGTATATATAAACATAACCTCTTCTTTCTCACTTGTCGTGTAATTAACTTAGTGTGGATCTTTTTGTCTAAGACTTAGTTTGATTCTTGCAGATTTCAGCTACGCCAAGGGAGCAGACTCGGTGTTAGAAGTGAACAAGGCTGATTACGACGGATGTAATACCAAGAATCCGATCAAGAAAGTGGACGATGGAGATTCTGAGATCTCGCTTGATCGTTCTGGTCCGTTTTACTTCATCAGTGGCAATGAAGATAACTGTAAGAAAGGGCAAAAGCTTGCTGTCGTTGTCATATCTGTTAGAACTATGGCTCCGCCTCCTCAAGCTGCCGCACCGGTAAATTCTCCGCCTGGAGCAATGCCACCTAAGTCTTCTACCCCTGTTTCACCGGCGACTTCTCCGCCGGGTTCAATGGCACCTAACTCTTCCTCCCCTGTTTCTCCGGCAACTTCTCCACCGGCACCTATGCCACCTAAATCCTCTACCCCTGTCTCTCCGTCCTCTGCTCCGATGACTTCTCCGCCGGCACCGACACCACCTAAATCCTCTTCCCCTGTTACTCCGTCCTCTGCTCCGGTGACTTCTCCGCCGGGATCAATGTCACCTAACTCCTCCTCCCCTGTTTCTCCGTCCTCTGCTCCGATGACTTCTCCGCCAGCACCACCGGCACCTAAATCATCTTCCCCGTCTTCTGCTCCGGGTTCTTCACCACCGGGATCAATGGCACCAAAATCTTCTTCCGTCGTTTCTCCATCTATGGCTCCGGGAGAATCTCCTTCCTCTGTTTCTTCTTCGCCGCCGGCGATGGGTCCCTCGGGAGATGCTCCGTCAGGTTCGGCGATGGGGCCTTCAGGTTCGGCGATGGGTCCCTCTGGAGGTCCGTCAACCTCCGGTGATATCAATTCGCCGGGGGAAGCTCCAGGCGATAAAAAGGCCTCTGCGAATGGTATCGCCGCTATGTCGGTAACTACAGTTTTATGTCTGGTTTTAACCATCTTCATGTCAGCTTAAGAACACTTCGGAGGCTAGATTCATGTCGGATTCGATTTTCTTTATTGTATTGTTCTAGTTTCGTTTTAGTCTCTACTTTTTTTTTTTTTTTTTAATTGCTATTGGATTCCATCGTAATTCTGTATTATTGAGCATAGTTGGATCATTTGGATTGTTGTTTTGTTATAATAAATAATAGTCACAATATTGTGCTAAACACGATAGTTCTAGTTATACAAAAAACATGATAACTCTAATTAAAAGTTATATTGTTTTTCATTTTGTGATTCATATTCATTACGTTTACATGTGACCGTGAGTGTATAAGGCTATGAATAAAGGTGATCATCTTCAGCTCCGGTTGGTAACGAATAGTAACGACGTTTACGTTGTGGAACAAAGTGGTGGTACTGAAGTTAGCTCGTTCTATCTGTTTTTTTTAAGTTGAATAGTAACAGAATAAATTTACTTTTTTATTTTTACATTTCGCTGTCTGAAAGACCTATTCGTCCATGTGTATAATTTTCCATCTTCAATAGTAGCGATTAATTTTACTGTCAGAAGTGACTTAACTATCATTCAAACACGAAATCTTAGCTGCTGTTCGCAAATAAATTTTCTAGGAAATAATTCTAACTAGTGTAGGACCTAAAAAGTAGTAAAGTTAAATGAGATCTATTTCCTCTGAATATTTAGAGCATTCTCGTTGCTAGACTCTAAGAAGAGTTCTTACAAATTTTGAGAACTTTCAATTAGTAATTATTATTTGTATCTTAATAATTTTTGAGAACTTCTCTTAGAGCTTTGCAATGAAAATGCTCTTAAATTGAGAGTGGCATGGATAGATCATAGATATCAAGTTGGGTCGTACGTACCAAGCTTTTTATAGTTCAATGCTTTTACAATCGTATTAAAGGCTAATCGTAATTAATTCATTTACCTACCAAAGCCCACGTAAGGGAAAAGATATAAGGATTTTCTCTTTTATTTTTGATGCTTTTCTTTATGTCAATATCATCCATGCATGAAAGTTCTTTTTATTTTCCACTTTATATTGTTTTATGATCTTGACAAGATACAATACAAGTCTTGCTGTATTTTCCTATCTTTTGTGTGTTTTTCTTGTCGACGCTGTATTTTCATTATCATTATTATTATTATATATTTTTTGTATTTTCATTGTTCACTGATTTACAAAATTGAATTGCTTCTTTCTTCTCCCTGTCGGCAGTAGAAACATATGGGGTATGGACCCTACACTAACTTTGCATTCAGTGCATCTTAGATTAGTCAATGGATTCGGAGCGTTCAGTGCGTTTTGAACGCGAATCAATAAACTTAACGGAGGCTGAATAATTTCATTAAACAAAACTTGTCTTAAGGTTATCAAACAAATAAATGAAACTAGCAGATTTCTTATCTTCCCAATTTATATATATATATATATGGAAAAAAACATTCGATGTCTTAATTTGATGATTGCAAAAAGCAAAACAAATTTTGTTTACAGTAAACCCACCTATCCGAACAGAACCAAGTTAAGAGTTATTGTGAATGAGACCAAAGCTATTAAAGACGATAGCAAGTTGCTAGGCCATTAGAGAGGTACACGTGACAACTAGCCATTGTATCATCGCGAATATAGGCCCCACGATGTATGTATACACGTGGCGTATGCTACGAATCGTCCAAGTGTTAAGTTGGACACAGTGACCACTGATTCGCAAATGTCTCTGTCTCGGACCCACCAACCACCAAGTTCCCTCTCGAAACATTTTTTAACCAGCCAACACACACACACACAAAAAATCATGGACCACAAAGATCAAAATGTCATATTTACATTATTGTCCAGATTTCTTATGGCTAACGATACTAAGCTTGTCAAAAGAAACCACTAAAACCTTAACTCGTTGCCTGTTTAACTATAAGTGTATTGTCAAAACTCAAAAGGGTAAATATGGATGGCACAAACAGAGCAGCCACCTGGTCCCTGTTAACTTCACAAACTAGAGGAATCAAACCTAGTGAAGTTGAATTTTTTCACAATTTCCATAAAACAAAATATGTGACTTTTAGTGAAGTTGATCCCTATCATAGTCAGGATAGTTTTTGTTACCAATCATTTTGCCTTTTCTTAATAAAACTGCGTGCCGTTTTGAGCTGACGAAACGACGCGTGCTTTGTCCTTTCCCGCCACACATGAAGTCTCTCAAATCGAGAACCTCGCCGATTACGAGCATCTTACGGCGATGACGGCCAAGCGAAACCTTAAGAAGCGACGTGCTTCGAAGGTCTCAGATCCAGTCAGCTTGTTCCGATCCATTTCTTCAGCTATTGCTTCTGCTCAGGTAAAATTTTTTCTACAATATTCCTCAATACGCGTTTTCCGAGTAAAATTTATCTCCGTTTAATCGTTGCTGCAATTATGAAATGAGTCGTTGTCGTTCGATAAGATGGTCTCTCGGAATTTACTGGGAATTTCGTCGATTTTGAGTAGCTTTCGTAAATGTTGTCGAGAAAAGCTCTGCACTTTAGGTTTGGGGAGTTTGGAAATAACCATCCGAGTCCTTCTGATTCCTAGGTTTCTAAGAAGCCAATTTTGAAACGTCTGTTCTACATTCTGAGCCAATTATCAGTAACCCAACCAAAAAATTGGGATGGTTGCGACGTTGCCTCACATTATTGGAATCTCAAGTCCAGTGGAGAGCAAGTGGAATTGATCAGTTTCGAGGATGTTTGTAACCTCTCTGATGTTTTGTTCTCGGAGCTTGATAGGAGTTTCGAAAACCTGTTCTCTACTTTATTCAAACAGAACGCTGAGACTTGTCCCACATCTGCAAGTACTGAAGAAAGTATTGAATTAGGCATACTGTTGTTAAGATGCTGTATGAAGATCATCACTTTACTTTTGCCCAAACAAAATCTGGTTCTGGAGAAAGCGAGAACACTTCTCTCAATCCTCAGTCGATTGATTGGTGCAACGTATGGGGATACTTCTTCTTTTGTATTTACTCATGACGGACCTTTAGATCCCCGCCATACATTTCTTTGTGCAGGACTTGAGGTAAATTCTTGATAAATCTGTGAAAAATTGTAGCTTTTAGACTATACCTTTGTCAAGGTGCTTCTAGGTTGAATCTTTAATACATTGTTTTGTTTACTGGCCTCTTGATTAGATCCTTAACTCTATATGTCCAGGTTTTCATCGATGAGGTTTTGGTGAATAAGTCAATCAGGGATTTGCTTTTCCTAGTAGATTCTGCATTCTCCTCATGTAGACTGTTCAGTAAGCATGACAGGGCAGGTGTGGTGGAAATGCTTTCTGCTCATTTGATCTTGTCACTGTCTGATGAGAAAATAAATAAGATGTGTGTTGAGAGATTATACTGGAAGCAAGTTAATGCGGTTAGAACTCCTCAGGTTACCTTGAGTGCTGCTGTGTCCTTGCTGCTAAACCCCGTGATGTTCTCTGCACCAAGAATGATTCATGCCTACGTGATTTTATTGGTCTCTGATGCCATCGGTATTTGTTCGCCTCCATGTGTTAAGGGATTAGACCTTCAGCTTTTTGATTGCTACATTGATGCTTTTGATAAGTCTGTTGTTCTATACACAAGGCACATGTGTAAGGATGAGAGTACCTCATCTGGGAAGTTTGGTGTTTCGACGAGTAACTCTCGGTTGGCTTTTGGACATCTTCTTTTGCCCTCAACACTGGGGAAAGTTAACAAGGTTACACTGAAGCTAAAGGATTCATGGGGTTCATATCAAAGTAACAATGCCAAGAGAGAAAATGATGAGGTGGTAGCGTGTTCTGTAGCATACGCAAAGGAAAGCCTATGTGTATTTGATAGCTCCTGCTCAGAAAATATGTTGTCACAGACCTTATCAGTTCTTGGTTGCGTGATACTTAGAGCTAGTTCTGATGATGTAATGGACTCTGTGTTGCAAAAATACAACGCATCTAGTATCGAAGATCTATATCTACTTGCATCCATACTGAAGTTGATGAGTTGTTCGATGTTGCAAGCCATCCGGGTTCTCAGGAATTGGAACCGGCATCGACCTGAAGCCGTAGGAGATGGTCGATCTTGCAAAAAATACAAATCCCTGATGGATGTTGTTCAACGTTTTGAAAAGTTCAGTGTTCAGTTACCTGGTCAAAGTCTCCTACGCGATAGAATGGAATCTCATCCTCACATACATTTGAAATCTAAGTTGATGCTTATGCATTTCTCAGGCTTACTGTCCGTAAGCTTTGCACTTAAGCTCGATTTTTTAATGAAGGGCTCCATCTTTGGAATGGTGGTATCTCTGTATTTATTTATTCTAGAAGGTGGGGACTTGGAAGCACTTGGGGATTCATTTAGTCACTCAGAAAGGCCGTCATCTTCCATTCCATTCAGTGGTTCCAAAAACTTGGAAGCTTCTGGTATAGCTAAAGAGGTAACAACTAAAACTATTTGCACAAAACTCTACTTATTCTGCGATTTTTCTAAATGAATCAATGGTCATATGATACAGACTGCAGTAGATAGGAAGCTGAGCGGGGCGGTTGCTTTGAAGTTTCAAAAAATCCGAACTTTGTACTTGGGGTATGTACAAAAAAACCTTGTCGACCAGCAAAAATCCTATTGATCTGTTCCTCTTTTCGCTTTCATGGGGTTGATAACCACATATATGAGATCGCTAACCGAAGTACATGCAACTCCATGATTGTGCAGCAAGGTGTCTGAAGCTAAAGATGCAGAGAATTGTTCGGATTCAGGAGTTGGTGTCGAAGAGGAAAGCTGCAATGGGGAGAGATTCCTGTGGTGTGTGGCCGGAAAAGGCAAGCTGAGAAGCAGCGACGTGGAGGAGTTGGCAGATTTCATAGAGTGTGAGCCCGGGAAGGATTATTCCGATTGGCTAAAAGGGAGAGAACGGTTTCGGAGTCAAAGGTGGAAGTCGGAGAAGATTGCTCTCCAAAGGTGGAACAAGAAACAAAAAGCCTGGAGAGAGAACAAAAGGAAGAATGTCTGAATAAGTAAGTGAATATAATCTTTCGTAGTCAAAAGAGTTGATCATTTAATATCCCATGGGTCACAAGTTACATTTTCGACTTACTAGTCATGACAATTATGATGTTCAAGCACTGGAGAAAGAACAGTATCACAGCTATAAAATTTAACAAAAACTGTTTTCTTTCTTCAAAGTTAAAGCCTCAACAACAGAAGAGAAAAGAACAAAGAAGTGAAATGTAAAAGTACTTAAAAGGGAAGAGTCTCTACTCGTATGTAAATGAGGCATAAGCTTAAGAGTCTCATCCTCAAAAGAAGGCAAAAATCCCAGCTTTAAAAGATCCCAAACTACAACAACGCAGCCTCGCTTGATCACTACGTTTGATCTAGAGAACGTAGTAGTAACCCAAGACAAGAAGCATCAGTACCGCAAGAGCAGCTGGAGCAGCCCAAACCCAGTAATTAGTCGACTTCTTACGCTTGAGGATTGCTCTCGGGAGAGTTTCTGGTCCTCTACTGCGGATCCTGTTCCTTATTGGTTTCTCCTTTAAGGCTTTTTCCTTCTGCGGTTTCTCCTCCACTGGAGCTTCAATCTCCTCCTTCTCAGCCTCAGAAGCTTCTGGAACTTCCTCAGCGACAGCTTCGGCGTCATCAGTCTTCTTCTTGGCCTTCTTCTCTCGCTCCTGCATCACACAAAAAGATGGAGAATTATTAGAATGGAAAACAGAGCAAAGAGCATTTATATACTACAGAAAAAAAAAAAAGTAATTTCCTTTTTTTCTTTCTTCTCAGCTTCCATTTGAGCTCTTTTAGCAGCTTTGGCAGCATTTTTCTCTGCCTGCTTCTTTTTCCTTTCCATGGCTTGCTTGGCTTTAGCAATCTCCTCTTGCTTTCTCATTTCTCTCACCGTAGCTTCATCAACCTTTTCCTCCTCTTTTTTCTGCGGCTTTCCAAGACCATATACTTCATCATCATCATCATCAACGACAACATTCTTTACTTTCACTGCATCTTTAGCTTTCTCAGTCTTCTGAGCAACAGGAGCAGCATCTGCTTTAGGTGCAGAAACTGGTTCCTCCTTTGGCTGCTGCTTTGCCTTAGCTTTAGGGACAACCTCGGTTTCAGAAGGCGCTGCCTTTGCTACTGGTGGTGCCTCTGGAGTAACCAGAGGCTTCTCTTCAGGGTTCCTCATCCGTCCATCTCGGCTCAGCTGTCTAGCATCCAGTGATGCCAAGATTCTCTTCTCATAATCTTCTCTGAAATTCTTCTTAGTGCACCAGAGGGAGACGAATTTCTCAACCTCAGCATTGGAGAGCGCCTCAAGCTCGTTTACGTTCTTTTGTGCAGCCAATTCTCTAGCTTTGTTCAACACATTACGGCCTTGGTAAAACCCGGAGTTCTGCATGAACGAAAACAATACAAAAATCGAAGAGTGTCTCAATATCGCACAAAACATTCTCCATCAAAAGAACATGCTCAAAAGTATATATGTTTGTACCGTCTCGTCGCGTTGCTTCCTGAGCTCACGAATGTTTGAATAAACTTTGTCCCTCTTCTCGCTCACAGTCTTGAGCTCATTCTCCAGGACCTGGATCTCATCTTTGGTTGCTTTCAACTTCTCACTCAGCTGATTAATCCTTGCTGAAATTGCTTGCCTCTCCTTCTTCACTCCGTCCAAGCCAGCACCCATTAACTGCAAAAAAGCACCACACAAAAAGCTCATATGAAACAAGTTCTACAGACTTAAAACTGCAAGAAGCCAGAGTACTCGACCACGACTTCTCTTACCTTAACTTGACCTTGGATATCATCTTTCTGACCCATAGATTCTTTGATTTTGGCTCTCACAGCCTCATTAGCAATGACCTTATCTCTTGTCCCTTCAAGCAGCCTGATCTCTTTGAGAAGCTGCTTCTCCTCGGTTAACGGAATGCTTTCGTGTTGAATCCGATATTGGTAGCTGTATATCTACATTTTCCACAAACCCCAACCAAATGAGTATCCAGCAAAAGGTAAAGTAAAAGGTCTCAAGAATAGATGGTTACCATAGTATTCAGCTCTTTCTCGGACGAACAGATAACTGGCCCACGGGCACTCCCACCATCATTTCCCTTTAGCTTTCCCAGTGCTTGCTGCAATGGTTCCATCTCCTTTCTTTTCTCATCAAACATGGTGTTGAACCCCTTACGCTCTGACTTCAACGGGTCCAACAGGTCAAATAACTCGGATCTCTCCGCCTACGCATCAAAAGAAACTTCCACATCATTAGAAAATGCAAGAACGGAAAAAAAATCACTAAAAAAAAAAGTCAACCCTTCACACTAATTGTTCTCGAGATCCAAAAGAAAAACTTACCCTCTTAGCTTTCAACTCGTCGACCACTGCACCACGGGCCTTGTTCAGCTTCTCAAGCTCCTTCTCAGCTAGCTCTTGCTTAGCTTTGATCTTAGGGTCGTCGAAATGACGGTATTTAACAAAGTAGAAAGAGTGGATCTGCTTCGCCGCAGGCCACTCTTCAGCTGCATCTTTTGGTGCATCAGAGATCAGCACACTGGTGTTGTTCTCTTCGGCTTTCTTTGGCGGCTCACCGTGTGAACCAAACTTGATGGAGACTTTATCTCCTTTCCCTTGTTCCACCTTCCCGTTCGTCTCGGGTTTTCCTTCGAAAGGAGCCGGAGCAACCTCAAATCCACCGGACTTTACAACCTCAACACCCATTTTCTCAGGCAAAACAAAAACAACAGAGGATCCTGAAGCCCGAACAAAGCAAAACATCAATACGTCAGTGAAACATATCGCGATGTAACGGATCCAATACTAGAAAGGATTCAACTTTAAGGATCTATTGCGCAAATATCATAATCAATTATTTAATTGCGAAAGACAAATCATTCTCGACATCAAATGCGTATTCAGACAAGATCAATCCCAGGAACAGCAGATTGGTAGCATACAGACAGAACAGGGAAAGATCAAACCTTTACACGGAGTGTAAAATCAAATCGAAACGGGAAATCAATTGTCGGAAGTCAAATTAGCAAGAGATCAGAGACGATCAAATGATTCATAAGAGGACGAACGAGTAGAAAATATAAAAATATCAAATAAAATAAAAAAAGCAGCAAATCAAAGTCATTATCACACAAATTTTTACAAAGAGAAAGAGAAGGAAATGGAAGGATACCGTGAAAGGGGAGAGAGAGGAAAGATGAATGGAGATCTGAGGAAGATAACAGAAGAAGAAGAAGAAGAAGAGGAAGAAGACCCTTTAGAGAGAAAAAAGGGTCGCTATAAACTTTTTCCTGCCAAAGGATTTTGTTAGCTAAATGGAAACCTTTGGGGTCAGATCTCAAATCTAAATATATCTTCGATTATTAGGAAACCCCACGAATTGCCTCTCTCTCCTCTCTCTCTCTCTCATTAAAGTCAGATATATTTTTACTAAAGTGGTAAATATTTACTCTCCTATCTACTGAATTTTGAAAACCCTCATTGCCCATTTTTTACTTGTTTCTTCATATTCGAAAAACATTAATTCAATTAATTAAGGGGTTACTCTAAATTGATTTTGAAATCTGCAAAATTTATTTATTTTTTGTTTGGAAGAGCAAATATTATTTTTAGTTTCCTAATGTTTTTTTATTTAGTTGAGTAGCACATAACTTTTACTTTAACTATAGACATATTTAATCTAATTTAGTTCACTTTAAAAAAAAATTAACATTTTATTTTTTGTAACAACTTTTTAGTAAAGCTTTCAAACAACGTGATGGAATAGAACGACATACGCTTTTAAATGATCAAACTTGCAAATTGCATCATGGAGAGGTGTGGTCACGAGGCCCTGCGGTTAAAGAGATGGTAGAGTTGAAAATATCATTGCGGAATTAATTAAGTGTTACGATAAATTGTGTCTTCACTGTAATCGGTATAGAATAAATTAGTGTGGATATAATAATTCGATATAAACTAACTAGTAAAGCATACATCTAACAAGTTTGTTGGTAACTACAATTACAAAACTATTTTTTACCCAATTGCTTAAATCGATTATCTTCAAGACTTTTTTATGCGTTATTTCATTCATGTTCCATCAAATTATAATGTTTTCATTTCAATTTAAACCAAGGATGTTGCAAAGTCTTAGATATATGTATTTTTCACCAAAGAATAGATACTTTTTTATTAACAATCTATCATCATCTATCTAATGAGTTTTTATGTTTACTACTTATGTACACAGTAATATTGTTGTGGTAACATTTTTTTAGTTAATGAACCAGTCTTAACAAGAATACAAAAATTGTAAATAAGAAAAACAAGAAGATGAAAACTCAAAAGAGAAGAAACAAAAAAAAAGACAAAAGTGGGAAGAGGTGGAGAAGAAAGAAACAGTTGTTAGGTTGTGTTGAAAACGTGGGAAGTCTTCTTTGGCTTTAGAAGGCCTGAGGGTACAACTGTCCACTTTTCAGCGACACACGTCTTCTCTCTCCTTGTTTCCGAATTTTTTTTATCACAAGAAGTCATGCGGATTAGATTCTTTGCATCTTACTCGTACATGACTACATGAGCAGTTCAAGTTCAGACGTAAGCTGAATTTCCTCAAATACCCTCGTACCTGTAAATTACCCAATTATCCTATATCGTCAGCACAAACTCGTGAAACGTGTGATGTGAACAAAAAGACCCTTAGAAAATAATATTCGATTTAATGTAGAGTGAAAAAGGATAAGAGTATAATTCAGCTCGTGATGTGAACAAGCAAATTCAACTTTCTGTATACTGTTCTTCATATAAATGCAGCGTATAAAAATAGAATACTTGATTTTACTATAGAGTGAAAGGTAAATAGTTAGACAGCAAAGGACGAGTGTGTGGTTTATAAGAGAAAGTACATTTATATCACCGATTTTGTTTTTTTTTTCCCCCTCCAAATGACTGATTGGTTTATATATCATCCCCTGAGACACGAATTTAAAGTTTTGGGTACAAAATTGGATTTCATTTCATAAAGAAAGATCTAGTTTCCATCAAATTTGACGTAGCAAAGTACATCGGTTTAAACTACACCACACCGGTTATGTCTAAAATCGACTTTTACCTAAACCACAGCTTAACCGGTTTCATACCATGGCCCAGGATCCAGAGTCCATAGTTTCTTGAATATGTTCATTCATCGGAAGCTGAGGCAGCCTGTTTCAGACAATCCCGCATGATCTCTCCAAGTTTGGAACAAGCATCCACGCAAAGCTGCATTGCCTGCAAATTTTGAAAATTGTTTGGTAAAATGTCTACATGCTCCTATCACCCAATTAGAGTATAAGTAAGTGCTAACATGTTAACCACACAGTCCTTTTTGTCGGATTTTGCAGATTACAAAGGTATGATGAACACGCTACGATTCAATTTGTGATTAAAGTTGATACTGAAGAGCAGTCTAGTTAACTAATAATGCTTTAGACTAAAGAAGCAATTGGATAAATTCAATAGCGAGAAATGAAAGACCATTGTCTCTAATCCTGAGCAGCAATAAAAGGAGAGAAAAGTATTATTGAAAGGCATACCTCGTTGATATTAGGCGTGGTCCATTCACCAGTAATGGTCAGCTGAGTGACTTCAGAACGAGATGGCATGAACGTCATCATGAAGCTTCCATCTTCGCATCCTTCCTCTTCTGTTACCGGGTCAATCATAAGGCTTTTGCCTATGCAAGACTTTCAAAATCGCAGGAATCATTTCTCAATCAATGTTTCAGAATAGGTAAGTAAGAGGCAACAGTAGGTTTATATGTCTCAAGCTTCACCACATGGCACTCTTGTTTACTAAAGTGTTATGTGTTAATTGTTTCACCTAACGGTAATAAACTTGAGAGATAATGCATAGGAATTCGTGCAAGTGCTGTAACATGGACATACCACTGAAACAGCTGTGATAAGGTCATACATCAGAATCCCCGCATCTGCTAGAGCAAGACTAGCACATGATATCACAACGGGGAGGTCACCTGCAATACCAAAACAATTCGATAACATCAGAACATGCCAAACAACAATCATATAATAACAAGTAATAACTTGCATCCGTAATCAAATTCCACGGGCACCAAACTCCTTTAGCTTCCACAAGGTTATCTATCATGTTTTGCTTAGCATTTTGAGTATTGTTGAGACTATGAGAAAGTACAGAGACATGAGACTTACTGCCTCCAGATTCAAGGACAAGCGCAAAAACATCAACGGTTGTCTTTGGAAACGTCTCCATCATTATTACACCTTCCAACGCTTTGTGAAGCATTGATGAGTACTCCTTGTGATCATCCCCCTAAAAAACACCACGAATGTATAACTAATTATGAATTTATGATGAAACAAAGAAACACGAAGTTTCCAAAACCTGAGGTGTAAAACTCACATACCTGACTCCCAAGAGTCGGGGCAGCAAAAGTTGTGTAGCTAACATTGCAATTCAATCTACCAACATCACTATAATTCGTCGCTTTCTTACTCTCCCTTGGCCCAAACCTAAAGCCAGAATCACAGAACAGAATTAGCTGAAAGAAACAAAAGTATGCAAATCCTGAAAATAGACACTGTGGATAAGTGTTATGTAATAAACTCACACTGAAACAATGACTTTTGTGTTCCCAAACTCAGCATAAGCAGACCCAGAAGCAGAACTCACAGCACCGGTTTGAAGTACTGAAAAAAAAAACCATTTTTTCACCAAAGAAGCGAACTTCAAGTTAGTTAGTTTCTCACAAGAGAGCCCTCGACTCGTTCAGAGATATTTCAATCGTTTTGGTCGCAGTGGAGAACAATAACGATGAAGAAGAGAAAAGGGAATTAGGGTTTTTACAGGCAGGCCGGCATTGGTGGAATCCACGGCCATCAGGACGGGTCCAATCGAGGTCGGAATCCTTGAAAACAGGAGGCCGAGTTCTGGCGACAATTTTTGGTGAATACGTTGTAGTTGCAGCTCCCTGTTTTGCTGCCATGATTCTGCGCTTAGACTAAACAAAATCGAATCTTTGAGTCCTGATAAGAATGGGGAAACTCGAACGATTCAGCAAAGAGGTTAATGGGTGAATCCGAGCTCAGATACTCTTGCGTGAGGGACTTGAAAACACCTTCTGGTCTAAGAGGAGTACTGAAGAAGCTTACCTGAGAGATTTTGAGAGAAATAATGCGGCGGAGAGCGAGGAAGAACGACAGAACCGCCGTTGAAGATTTAGGGTTTAGACAAAACAGAAAAAAAAATAATGTAAATTGTATATTTGTATAAAATAACCTCAGACTCTAAGTTATTTAAGCAAATAAACCCAACTTTAGATTATTATGTTTTAGCATATCCATACTGGTTTGTAATTTTGTATTAGTATCTCCATCGTCTCTAATTCAAGTCAACCAGTGGAATCTCCTAAACAAATTATATATTTTTAAAAAATTACAAAGAAAATAATATTGTAAAGAACATTTTCATAAAAGAAAATACAATGGTGGGAGGAACAACCAACTGCCAACAATCAACTAAGCAAAGTAGTGAGCTCAACATAATATGCATAATTACTTCTTATTCTTTTTTTTTCCAATAATTCAGCGATCCAAGTCCATCAAATTATCAATCTATATCGCTAACTCTATGCAACTTTGTCCTTTTACATTTGTCAAACTGAATCCATATCTAGAAAACAAATATCAATCAATAACATACTCGAGAGATAAAGAACATAATCTCTTTCACATGACTAATCCCAACACATATTTATTCGATTATTCCATATGTAACAAATTGCTTTTATAATGTATATCAACATTATATGTTGATATACATTATTATTAATTTCTTGGAATACATATTAATTATTTATTCTGCAGATCAAGACACATGTCCTTTTGAATTAGACTAAAAGTTGTGTGTTTGTTTTCAACAACATTTTTTTATTTTTTATTTTTTATTTTATAACCGATTCATTTCATTGAAATTAGCATGGGTTTACAAATAATGACCCATATAGAGTTCCAAAAAACGGTTAGAGAGTAAGCTCTAACTAATCGCTACCCAATTACAACTAAGATAATAAGCATAGAAAAAGGAAACAAAACATGCTAACTAAAAGATTGTTAGCCACGATTGTAAACAGGTTGGGGCTGAGGAAGGAATTCGTTGTTCTCTTGCGATGGGATCTAATTGGGTAGCGATTAGATCCAAGCAAATGAAGTCTCTGAGTTTTTCTTTTTCCAAAGGATATAAATAGATGCTTGAAACAATAGGTTGAATATCAGAATGAGGTTTGAATCTACAGAGTGGTCTTTCAGCCATCTTACCTCGTCTTCAAACAATTGGGGAGGGGAAAGATGGGCTCTAGTGCAAAAGAAAGACCATACCTCTGAACTGTAGCTGCAATCAAAAAAGAGATGTTGTCGCGTTTCATCTGCTGCATTACAGAGGAGACAAACTGGAGGTACCTCCACACCCCAACCTTTCAACCTATTTCGCGTGAGTAAACGGTTTCTGACTGTAACCCAGGTGGAATTCGCTCTTTAAACCAAACCTGACTGCTCCAAAAGATCGGGAGACTAGGCGGATGAAAGTGAGTGCTCTTTTTAAAGAAGATGACTCACCTTCATCCGCCTAGTCTCACGGTCTTTTGGAGCAGTCATGTTTGGTTTAAAGAGCGGATTCCTAAGCACACATTCAACACAACTTTGCTAACTTCATAAACTCTAAAAAGTAATTAATTAATGACCATATTGACCACACACAAAAAATGTTTTGCGTAACAAATGTCAAAGAAAAAAACATCACAGAACATGTATGACACATAATCACTAAGCCATATCATCAGATGCCAACTTTACAAAAAAGTAATATGTATAGATTGATTTAAAAGTGCATTTTATATAGTCTAATGATTGATCACCCGATGGATTGCACGTATGACATTTCGCATTTTTCTGCGACTTGCCCATTTTCATTTGATTCGAAAATGTAATGCATTAACGTCTTCGGTCCATCACGTTTCGTCCCATAAATAATCGCCTATTTTTCTTTTTTAACATCGTTACGTATGTTTTTTTTTAGCCATGTTAGCTGACATGGCAAACAAAAATAATAAATGCTATTAATTAGTTATGGAAATTTAGCAAGGAATCAAAATCAAAGACTCCCCATAAAAAAAAATTCAAAGAGAACGCACCGTTTTTGGGAAGTGAGTTAAAACGAAAACCTACGTGTGGAAAACCGAAATCCAGAAGAATTATAACTCTCGGATTTCTTCCTTTTTTAAAAAAAGTCAAATTCTGATTTATTTCATTATCTATTTTATAGATAACGACTTATTTACAGTTTAATTAATAAATCCTCGTGTCAGATAAAAGGCAAATAAAATCTTCGGCTCGTCGTGGATAGTGAAGTGCCCGGAGCTTTAAACATTCTCGTATCGTCAAGTCCAGGAAAATTAAGAACCAGGTCTTTTGTTTGTTTTGCTCTAATTTTCACATTTTTACGTTTCTTAATCTGTGTTTTTGATTCGTCCAATATACAAATGGAGATTTCTTATCTTCAGACAGCTTAGATTTTTCCTTCGATCTATTTTATTATTATGAGATAGCCTCCTACTTGTAATCACGTTGTTACGATTCATCACCAATCTCTTGCTTTTTTTTCCTCATCGATTATTTCGGGATAAATTCAAATCCAAGTTGTTTTATATTAATTTTTTTTATTAATTGTGTCAAAAAACATGATCAGAATCAACGATGAAATTTAAGGTTGGTTTCGTCTCGTAAAGGGGAAAGAAAAAAAAAAATTAGAATGCAACAAAATCCAAAACTTTGTATTGTTGGATTCATTGATATATATATTGATCTTTGATTATGTGTCAATTATGTTTTTATGTTCTTATTTGGCGTAGGTTAGGAGCAATCTCGATTTGTGGTGATCTTGCTTCCCCATGACGATGATACTACAAGAGCAAAGTTTTGGCATCTTTCATTGACCTATTCTTTTACATTAAAAACTCGTTTTCAGATCCTATGAAAAGGCTCTCCAATGGCGTCTTCATACACAGAAAAGAGATGGATCTTCCCTCTAGCAATGGCTTCTCTCATGTTCATATTCCTTACAGCTGCATCCTTCAACATGGGTCTCCTCTCTTCCGTGCGTTCCATTAACTCTCTCTTATTCTCCTCCAATCTATCAACCACAAACGAAACAGCCGTCACATTCGCAGAGTCCAAGATCAACCAGTCCTCCTCGCATCCTCTTCCAGTACAGTCTAGTCCTCGCTTTGCTTATCTAGTATCAGGGTCAAGAGGTGACTTAGAGAGTCTCTGGAGAGTGTTACGAACATTGTACCATCCGAGGAACCAATACGTTGTTCATCTCGATCTCGAGTCTCCTGCTGAAGAGAGGCTTGAGCTAGCTAAACGTGTGAGGGAGGATCCTGTTTTTAACGACGTTGGGAATGTTTACATGATCACAAAGGCTAATCTCGTTACATATCGAGGACCAACAATGGTGGCGAATACGCTCCACGCATGCGCCATCCTCTTGAAGCAAAGTAAAGAATGGGATTGGTTCATCAATCTTAGCGCCTCGGATTATCCTCTAGTGACTCAAGATGGTATACATATATATATATATATATTAATCTCTTCTTTTGTAAACGAATTTCAAACAGTACTCTCTTGGCTTGGATCATCAGTGCTCGTTTTTTCATTTGCAGATCTTATTCATACCTTCTCAGGACTAGACCGGAACCTCAACTTTATCGACCATTCTAGCAAACTAGGCTGGAAAGAGTAATGATTCTACTACTTTGAGATCATGTGTTTACAAGAGAAATAATTTTTATTATGAGTTATTTTCTTTGGCAGAGAAAAAAGAGCAAAGCCTCTGATCATAGACCCGGGGCTTTACTCGACAAAAAAGTCAGATGTCTTCTGGGTTACACCTCGTAGAACCATGCCAACTGCATTCAAACTATTCACTGGTAACTAGTGTTCATTAACTCAGTAACAAGTGAGTAACGATTATGAGAATGTTGATGACTAATTACGTGTAGTCTTCGATGGAAACTTTAGGTTCCGCTTGGATGGTCTTATCTCGGTCCTTCGTAGAATATTGCATTTGGGGATGGGACAATCTTCCACGAACTCTTCTAATGTATTACACCAATTTCCTCTCTACACCGGAAGGATATTTCCACACTGTGATATGCAATGCACCAGAGTACTCAAGCACGGTGGTTAACCACGACCTGCATTACATCTCGTGGGACCGACCTCCAAAACAGCATCCTCGGACGCTCAACATCAATGACACAGAGAGAATGATTGCAAGCGGAGCTGTGTTTGCCCGCAAGTTCAGACACAATGATCTTGCTTTGGACAAGATCGATATAGAGCTGCTCGGTAGAGGTAATGGGAACTTTACACCTGGTGGTTGGTGTGCAGGCGAACCAAAATGCTCCAAGGTTGGTGATCCGTCAAAGATCAGTCCCGGTCCTGGAGCTAACCGGCTACGTGGGCTTGTTTCCAGACTTGTTTTGACATCTAAAATGACTCAAAGGCAATGTAGATAAGCTCAATATGCTTGCAGCTGAATGCGTCGTTAGAGGCCATTTCTGTTTAGATGTTTCATGTCTAACTAATCCGTATACTTACTCACTGCAATGTGACCAAACAATGAGATTTTGTCACTATTCTCGGAGCCATAATAATATACCAACTCACTTCTTCTCTTCACATAGAAACTCTACTCAAAATATCATTTAGAAGGTCCATTCTCGACGCATAAGGCTCATATTCTATAGACAGAGCATGGAAAACAAAATTATCTGATTTAAGACGGGCAACTAAACAGCTTGTAGAAGAAATAGTTGATAAAGTGTTCACATGATTCTCGAATATATTTATAGTTCATGAAGATTAGATACACGCACGTATATGTCTATAGATATGCAATACACAGCGAGCAATGGGCCTGCAATTTGAGACCTAGCTCGGAACAATAGTGTCTGTAGTTGTCATACCACAGTGACTTCGACGTTTACAATCTATTTACATCAAAAACTATACAAGAGGGAGAGAGAGAGAACTAGAAGAGGAGGAGGCAAAGGATGATGCAACAAAAGAAGAACTGGGATACCCGATTAAGAGACTTCTCACGCTGCATCATCCTCTGGCTTTGGTAAGGTTGAGCTATTGTGTTTGTGAAGGTTCCGAATACCCTGGTGTAGACCATGTCCCCAAACATTCCAATCACCGGGTAGAGAAAACTCATCATTACTGCATTGGCAAGGTCGGTTGATTCCGTTGAGGTGAAGCCACGAGGGGAATATTGGTGGTTATGAAACGTTGGCGACATTGTTTGATGAGGTTGCAAGCTTGGGTTCAGAAATGATTCTGAGGTGACTGGACTGTTTAAGGTTGATGGAGCAGGCCTCCGTGGTATTTCTGTGGACTCTGAGCCTTGTTTCTTGGAGCCAAACGCTGAAGAAGGCGAAGACATGCCTCTTCCATACAAAGGAACCAGTGAGGTGATGGCAATGTTGGATTTGCAGACAGGGCAGTTGTTATGGTGCTGATCAATGGAGACAGAAGATAACTGAACATGTAACCACTTGTAAATGCAAGGCCAGCAGAAAAGGTGTCCGCAGAGAGTGACCACTGGATCATGGGCTGTGTCGAGACAGATATTGCAATCAAAACAGCCACTTTCATTACCTCCAATTGGACCCGTGATGAGACTACGTTTCTGTTTGGCTAAGAAGCCATCGTCATGTGCTTGTTGAGCATCAGACAAGAAGAAGTTCCCTTCCATGATATGTATCCTGTTCATGGAAAACAGAATATTGAAGAGTCATATAAGATTGTAAATTACAAGAAAGTCTGGAGAATTATTACCACCAGATGAATGGATCACAGAACTTTACAAGAGTTAGATATACAAAACCATAACCCACAGCAAAAACACTATCTTTGGCACAAGAAAATGTTCAAACCAAATACACATTCAGGTGATTAAATAGCTCAGTAACAGGTATATAAAACTCATGAAAGGAAGCTAGGTTCTACAGATATTGCAAATACATACATATAAACAACAATGTCAGCATATGCATTGCAGAACGAGATGTATCAACCCAGACAATACTTTTGATTAACAAGAGTTGACTTGTGTTTCTAATATGACAAATCCTAAGCAAATGCAAAGAGATTGTTACAATCCCATTTGCTAAATTCAAAAATCCTGCTGCAAGAAAACATTCTAGATCAGAATAACCAAGAAGATCATTGTCTTAATTCCAAGCAAATCAACACGAGCGAAACCAGGATTCAGATTTCAATATCCCCCAAACATTTCCTTTTTCTCTCTCCCCAGAATCCATAAAGAGAAGGAATAACAGATGAATCGGACTCTAAATCATCAATTTACATACGCGAGACAGAAGAAACAATCAGCAAACAAGAATGACTAAAGAGAATCAGAACCAAGGCAGATGAAGAAGAAACCTTCCGAGTCGGAGATGAGGAAAATCGTCAAGGAGAAGGGTTTCAGGGATTGGGGTGATGTTAATTCGCTCTACAAGTCGACGTATTTTCAACGGACGGTGATGAAAATGGAGGTTTTAACGACAACGACGGTGATGGCTTGGCTTCGTCTTCGTCTTTGTTTAGCCTTTTTCTTCTTTTTTTGTTACTACCGAAAAGTTAAAATATCTTAAAGGTTAGATCTTTTTTAATACCGATTTTGTTTTTGTTTTTTTTTATTGGATAGCTATTGAAAAGGATAATGCTGTATGTAAAATATCTTACCACATCCACTTATGTCGGGATTAAATCGTGTCTAAATCTTACAACAATTAAAATTAGAATTTATTATTTGCTATTAAAAAAAAGGCAATGAACTATCATACTACCATCGTTAGGAAGCCCTTCTTGAGTTTGCCTGCTTTTTATTTAATTGTTTAATTTCATGGTAACCAAGCACTTCTTTTTTGTTATAAAATTTGGGATTTCAGGTCCTTACAGCATCTCCATCATGTTAAATTTTGGTTGAGGTTGAAATACTCAAAAAAAAAAAATAATAATAATAATATATAAAAAAGTGAGAGAGAAATGGAGAAACTGTTTTCAAACAAAAACTTGTGAAATAATATGGAGAAACTCTTAAACCACATATCAATTTATGTATTTTCTTTTAATGAGAATTGAATTGTTTAGCAGAAAATTATTACAATAATATTTTTAATAATTGAGATATCTATTTTGAGTTTGTTACGGATAGAGATGCTATTAGACGGGATTGCAATTACATATAAATAGTATTTTTCATGAAATTCTAACCCGATAGGTGAAGGCTCTCACTTTCTGAGTCCAACCACTGAATCATTTAGTGACCGAAGCAAAAATTAAAACATTCAAATGTCCGAACGAAGACATTCATGCATTGGCACTTAGCAGGACAAAACCTATTCATAACATAGTATGCTTTCGAAGTGAATGGCGGCGGTTCAGAGTTAAGATTGCTAGTCAATTCGAACTTGTTTTTGATCACGAGAGAGCATTTTCGGAATCTTCCAAAAAAATTAACTTTTTAAAGTGTATGTAAAATAAAGGAACTTATATTTTAAGAAGCTTTCATACGCACAATTTAGTTTAATATAATATATTTTTTAAAAAATCGTTAAAATGAAATTTTAAAATTAAACCTAAACTAAACTGGTTACCATTTGATCACCATCATAGATTTATAATATAATTTTATTATAAATAATGATCAAACACTCAGATTTAATTATTAAGTTATATATGAATAACTCCAAAAACAACGACTTTATGATACAAATCTTTTTTAAAGAATGGATTCAAGACATATAGTTCTACCTACATTTCCTATATATGATAAACAATTATTCACAACATTCGAAATTGCGACAGACTAGTTCTACATAGAAGGCTCTAAAATCTCTCATAAACCTTACATTCGTTAGTTTGTAGAAATTAAACTCATATATAAGATAGTTCTTCTTTTTTCTAACTCTCTTGATGTGTATTAAAACCGAGGGGCTTCCATTAACTCTCATTAACGTTATGTAAAAAATTGTTACTACTATTTTCCTCTATCAACCTGATAGCTATAATTAAACAAACGACAAACGTTTGATTGCTTCACAAACTCCAAGTCTCCAACCGCATCCACACACACACACACAAAAAATAAAACAAAAACCCTAACAACACAATTTTTTTGTTGGGTTTCAGTAATTCACAAAAACACAAAAGAAAAACAAACTTTTCAAATCATATTTTCCAAAAATTTCCTAAAAACTCTTAAGATATCAACAAAAGTAACCATGCCAACAAAACAACCATCTTTGTCAATCACCCACGTGTAATTTGACCGATGAGCAATCGCTTGGATCATCACCGCCATTAACGAGCTCTTCGGATTACACACTACTGCCTCCGACTTCCTCGCCATTCTTGCCGAGATGCTCATCGACCTCCCAAACGACGTCCTCGTCCTCGCCGGAGTTTCTTCATCCGACGAATAACTTGACGTCGGCGACGAAGGTGAGAGTGAATCGAAAAGCGAGAGCAAACCCATCAGTCCTTTACCCTCCAGACGCTCTCTCACTTCCTGGACGAGACTCTCCGGCGGATTTACACCGTCTATGTACTCCATCAGGTATCCGGCGGAGAGCGTCGCCACCGCCGCAGCAGCTGTCTCGTCGCAGCAAGTTAGTGTCATCGGAGAGATCTCTCCGATCAGGTACGACGAAGTATCTCCTTCGCCGTCGACTACTGCGACCGAGGTTTGGTTGGCGAGAGCGTGGGAGATGGCGGAGACGACGACTGAGGCTGAAGAGTTGAAACCGACGGCGAGAATTGCGTGTGTGCTGTTGATGATACCGAGATCGGAGATTGACATCGCAGGCAAAGGCGAGAATGCGGCGATGCATCCAAGGAGAAACCGTATGATGTCTTCTTGTGTGATCCAGCAAAAGCTTTGTCCGTTCAAATGTGTGGTGGTGACCGAAATGTTGTCGTTTCTTTGCTGTCTCTTCTTAGTGGTGAGCTTTGTCTGAATCGGGACAATCAGGTTCTGTGCTCCTTGGATGATCAGATCAATTGCTTCAACTAAGCTGATTAATTTGAATGAAGTTACAGAAAAACAGAGGATAGAAACAGAGGAAGAACAGAGAAAGATTTAATTTTTATATAAACCCATGTTTGGATTTGAGAAATCGAGAATACTAACCTGCAGGAGGGTTGAACATGGAGGACGAGGGAACGAGTTTTGGGGAGAAGAACAGAGACAGGTGAGTTTAAGGCAGAGAGTGTGTGGTCTTCGTCTTTTGCCAAGTGGCAGATGACGTCGGCCATTGATATCTTCCCCAAACACTCGCACTCTGCGACGTCGTCATGGTCGTGATTGCAGTACCAGACGGAGAGGAAAGGATCTTCAGAGGATTTGAGGGCAGCGATGGCGTCGGATACGGAGGAGGAAGAGGCGGAGAGACAACGGAGAGGAGGTTTACCGAGACAGAGGTCAGATACGTCGTAGGAGAGAAGAGACAGTGCCATCAAATTCAACCAGAGAGAAGAAGTCTCTAGAAAGTGTGATGGACAGAGAGAGAGAGAGAGAGAGAGAGAGAGGATACAACTTATGAAACAAAAGTGATGGCTAGTACGATGTAAGTAAAACAGAGACCACCTCTTCAGATCTTATACACAAGTTTACATTCCTCGATTGTGCATATCATTACTTTTTTTTTTTAATAATAGTATAAGACATGTAATATCGACAGTCAAAGAATAAAAATAAATTAAATTATATCGTGAGAGTTGGATATCAGAACACATCAAATGAATTATAAAGCAATGTTACCTATGCCAAAATCAATACAAGACGTGAAAATAAAGAGATACTTTAGACAAACATAGACTATGCGATTCTTATTGGTCGATTTGGTCACTTGACGGTAGATGAGATAAGTTTCTATTCTTAGAAGGTCTTTTTTAAAGAAAAAGTTAAATACAAGTTGGGCGGCTGAACTTAAACTTTCATCGATGAACAATTGTTTTGAACATATATAGTGGTGCGTTATGGTTAACGGAGAAAAATCCAAAACACAAAGTGATGTTTCAACTAAATAAAGAAGAGCATGAATTCGCGTGTATTACAAATTTGATGAATTGGAAGGCAAAATGGAAAATCATGATTGCAGTGAACTACTTCAAAGAATACTTTCACAATATCGAATATGTAATATACTGAAACACATCTTGGCCATGTGTTGCCTAGTATTATGACTAGAAGTTAAAGAGACTTTTTTTTGAAAAAGCTTTAAACGTTCAAAGAATTTACGTGCAGTGATTTGTTGTCTACATTTTGGAAAGTCATTACAACAAAAAGGTCGTTTTACACATTTTCATACGTGTTTTGATCTTCACAAATAAAAATTTGAAAAATAACAAACAAACAAAAGCATAAAATTGTCAGACTGATCAAGTCTTGAACCAAGATATGTTGATGTCGTCATAATAATTAGACGAGTAGATCAAAGAAACTTACAGAAAAAATAGGGACGAAATTAAATGATACTATTAAGAGTCACAAGTTCATGTTTGATGAAGTTGGTCTCAATTAGGTCAGCTCTGTTTGTTGTAACGATACTTGGTTGTTTTAGGGACTTTTGAGTTTTTCTGTTTAGCGAGGGCTTTGGTCGTTCGAGACTTAGTGATATTTTGTTCTTCTCTAGTCACAAAGCTTGTCGGCGACAGTTTTCACGAAACGTACGCACTGGTTTGATGCTGAATTCGAACAATTGGGTGTATACATTCGTTTCATCGTCATTTCATTATTTTCTCTTGGTTTTCGACTTAATCTTCCTACCAGCTCAAAGATAATGTTTTGGAAGTTGAGATTGACGGAAACTTTTAGATACATAAATGTATTTGTTGCTTATGAGTTATAACTCATTCAAGGTCATTAAAAGATAAGGCTTATATAACTGATTTTAGTAAGAGCATCTAGATTGATCATATTTCGGAGGATATCTTATAAATATTTTTTTTTTTAAATTATGAAAGTGGGATTTTTTTTTGAAATGAAAAGCTATGAGGTACTCATGAGAAATTTTCATGACATTTATCAATTTATAATTGAATCATCTTTAAAAATATTTAAATTTAATTAAGTAATTATATTTGTTAAAATAATTCACTTAAAATATCTAAGTAATGAAAATGCCCTGATGGAACAAAGCAAACGGTAAAGTCCACCCCACTAGAAGCAAACGAAAAATATTTTAAATTCATATTCTTTATAGGTAAGATTAGGGAAAGATTTATATGATATTTCTTAGGGGTCAATCGTATAAAAGAACGAACCAAATATATAGATAAGATATGAGTCATATGACCAATTTTTTTCAATTTTATATTTCGGTTATTGTGAGGAAAATTATGATCCTAAATCCTAATACTAGTAAAATTATGCAATAAATGGCTTTTGTGAGAGTGGCCTTTAATGATAATTATCAGACATGTTTTAATTTTCTACTTAATCGACTACTCCAACTGTCTAACAAGCTGGCTGTGGCAATCAAACACTTTTTTCTCTTTTGATGATTAAATAACTTTTCAACACCAAGTCTGTTCTTCTTTTCTTTGATAGAGATCTTTACTTTCTTGTTCTATATTGACTACTTGTATGTATATGTCGATGGAATATATATCACCCTTTCAGTATTAACTAGCAACTTTTCTGAAAAATAACTATTAACTGTCGATGCTTTTAGATGAATATACCATAGTTATAAACCGATCTAACCCTAGGGATTTTGGTTTTCAAGTTCTATGCTGAATTTTCAATATCAACTCCAACCAATTTTGTTGAATTCACTGATATAAATAGATAAAAGGGAGATGTTTCTTAGATTCCTTTTATTTATAAGGAATGTAGGTTAGTAGGTATGCTTTAAATATAGTTGATATGCGTTTGTCAAATACATTTTCTTACAAATAATTCTCGGAATTTAAAAAACTAGCGCGACACTATTGTTTTGCTGGTAATGTCGAATTCTCAAATCTTATATTTCGACCCTAACTAAACACCCCCATTGAAAACACGCTTTCCAATTTCTACATATAACAAGTCGTACTTGCACGTAATGCAACAAGTTGGCCACGTGTTTTCTTTTTCTTTTCCCTGGCCAAGTGTTTTTCAAGTATTATGCAGAAATAACTTTTTTATATTGTCTTGTTTTTGCAATGTGTCGTGTGTTCTCTGTAAATTATTTTATTACATACACTTAAGTGATCATGTGAACCTGATTTGCTTCCGACATGCAACATTTGTATTGTTTTATGCTACAAGAATTACAAAAATTCAAATGAACACAGAGAACCAAATAGATACATACACACGTCTTGTGTCAATGTAATGGTAATTCGGATTAGTTGTTCTCAAGATTTGAAATGTAAACTTTAACAACAACCAAAAATATTGGAAATGAAACGATGCCTTTTCTGAAGATATTATTAGGATTTCCGGATAAATCTTCATATATCAAAATTATTGTCTTTGCACATAAAATTTTGGACTTGTTAGGAGAGTTGTAGTATATTCCAGTTACCGAGGAATGATATGATCTCATCTGTATTACTTCTAGGACTAGGAGTTACTTTTAACCAATTGTGGATGTGGAGTTACTTCTAGGATTAAGCCCCTATGACGACCTAACTGGATCCGACCAAAAAGAAAAGAGAACCTAGCTATGTAGTACATCAACGAATCCGACCAGAGTACTGTAAGACACTCAGATCCGTACGTATATAATTAAGATTCCCTGATAAAATTGTACGCTGTCATTTAGTAGCAAATTACACTCTGGTACGGTGGTACCAATGTAAACATAGTATTCAATTAATCTCAACAATACAAAATCTCGTCGACTTGCATGTTGGCTCTATGTTACATATCTTCATCAATATATAGATATACATCCTTGCGTTACTAATTTATTAGTACATTTCAATTTTTAAAAAGGAGACGACTTTTTTAGTTCCTAAATACAAATAATATGCGCATAATAATCATTAATTTGGTACATAGATGGTGAAACAAACAATTAAACAAACGAAGCATAGAACATATTCTACAAAGCCTAGCAATACAAAAATGAAAACTCCATTATTTTTAGATTTGAAAACGCAAAAAAAACATATATATAAAGAAAAGCGAAGATGGCATCTAAATGAAAGCATATATGAATAAGCGTTGACGTGAACAATATTAGATTCAACGAAAGTAGGCGAACGAACGTGACTGCTCTCCAGCTTTTTGTACTGTAGCTAACGAAGCAACGTGATCTGTGGTTGTCCTTATATGGCACGTGCAACAGATAAGCAGACCTTGCTTTTCTTTACAACATAATATCTACACAATAATTAACCAAGGAAAGCAAAAGGGAACATTCAATTATAGTGACTTTCTTATATTATAAGGCAGTGTGATTCAGGAACTTTAGAAAGGGATGAGATATGAAAAGACAAAGACTGCCGATGAGATGTGTGTGCGCTTATCGTTAATATTTAATCGGTTAAGTGTTATAAGAGTGATTAGATAATATTGGACGTGAAATTTGGTTGGATAGTTATATGGTAAACTAAACAGGATTGAAAATCTCCATCCATGTCCTGTGAGTTTCAATGTCAAACCAATTTATAGATTGTAAGCACATCACTAGCTAAACGAGCTCTTGTTTTGGTTATGTAAAGGATTGATTTCCACTTATCAAACTTATTACAGTGTTTTGTTAGTATAAAATTATAATCTGACTGCAATGTATGTCAAAGAATTAGTATGGTCTATACCAGATTTATTTGGCCAATTTAAGTTCCAAAATTCTTAATAATTTGCAGGAAGAAGTTACCTTGGCCGAAGTTTTTTTTTTTTTAGTAAAAAGGAGAAACAAATGAACATTTGACAAAAAGTCGGGTGACTTTTTTTTTCTATATTTTGACATGTAGTATATGACTTGAATTCATATGATAAATCGGCACTATCATTCACAACCCACGGTACATAAACATAAGTAAGGCTTCAATCTATGGGACTTTAGTTCATCAGTCTTTATAGTTTAATACCATTGGACGTCTTTTTAATATGGGCTTTTAGTTTCAATGCAAAAACCCGTTGCAGATTTATAGAACAAAAGAGCCTAAATTTATTTGAACCGGCCTTGTTTAGTCATACTATAGCTCCTCTCGTCTTTCTTAATTCTTACAATGTTTATATGTTTATCATGGTGCATATATAGAGTGTTTGTCTTCCTTGAAAGGATTAGATCTAGAAGAAAAGTGATTTGATGACTCAAATGTTGGACCAAAAACATAAATAAACGAATGGAAATGGGTCTAGGGAATAAAAAGAAGAAGATAATCCATTAGACCCAAAAGTGAAATGAGCTAATACGGGCATTATTGAATCTTAATTGGGCCGACTTTTGGGAAATTCAGCAAAATCAGCCTTCAACAAATGTGTGCGAGTGAAAGTGATGAGGTCCATGATGATTTTACTGGGACTCTGTTTGAGCCTCGGGAATCACAGAAGATGTAAAATCTCTTTCAATTTAGAAAATGAATTATCAATAAGACAAGAAAAAAAAAAAACTAGTCCAAAAGTGGAAGTGGGAAGATAAGAACAACATAAAAGTACGAGAATGCTTATCCCGTGACACTGACATCTCTTTCTTCATGGCCCACCAATACCCATTCTTCTCCGCTAAATAATACAAAGAGATTCCAAATCCAAAACGTATTAAAATATCAACACTAGACTATATAACAAGAAAAAAACATTGAAGTTGAAAAAAAATATCTAAAACACCAGCACAAATGTTCAATAAAAAGTCCGACGCGTTAAAAAATTACAGCATTTTCCTGTTATTTTCTAAAAATACAACAAAAAGATATACAGCTATCAGCTATAATCTAATTTCAAAATATCTAGAAACAAGCCCAATGAGATATTTTCTCCATTTCTATTTTTTTAAAATATATTTGTTTAAAAATTTAATACATTTTATTAATTGATTTTTAAAAAATTATTATTAGTTTAAAGTTACTGATAATTGTAAAATACAGAAAATGATGTATTTGTTGTCAAATTTTATATCAGAAAATCTATTATTTAAAAATAAAGGGAGTAATAATATAGATGGTGTACTATTTCGGAAATTTTATCCATTAATATAAAAACTAAGGAAGAGTCTTGTGATCTCATCCAAAACGGTTTCATTCCCACAGGAAAAGAAGCAAAAACAGACAAACGGACTAAAACAAATACCCACCGCCTAAGTTATATATATATATATGCAACTCAAGTAAACCTAGTCATTCGTGCATTTTTCCTTCAAAGATTCTTATCTTATAATAGAGAAACAAAACTCTTCTTTCAGATTAAATTTTTCATTTGTTGGGTTCCTTCTCTGGTGAAAAATGTTGGCTATATTTCACGAGGCCTTTGCTCATCCGCCGGAGGAACTCCACAGTCCGGCATCTGAGAAATGCTCTAAACAGCCCAAACTTCCAGAAGAAACCTTGAACGATTTCTTATCTCGTCACCCTCCCAACACTTTCTCCATGTCTTTCGGAAAAGCAGCTGTTCTTGCTTACGTTCGTCCCTCTGCTTCCTTCTCCATCCACCAGAGGTTAGAACATATGTACACGATCTTGCTTTCTCTTCTTGTTATAAGGTGGTTCTGTTCCATTAGAACTTCTGTCTTGTTTTTTCTAACTTTTGTTGAAATTCTGTTCAGGTTGTTCTGTGGATTTGATGACATCTACTGTCTGTTCTTTGGGAGCTTGAACAATCTGTGTCAGCTAAACAAGCAGTACGGTCTCACCAAGACAACAGACGAGGCCATGTTTGTGATTGAAGCTTACAGGACTCTTAGAGACAGAGGTCCATATCCAGCTGATCAGGTCGTTAAAGATCTAGACGGAAGCTTTGCCTTCGTTGTTTATGATAGCAAAGCCGGTTCTGTCTTCACGGCTCTGGTACTCTCACAAACCAATTTAAGCACCTTTATTTTATTTTTTATTTTATTTTAAGATGTTAAAATTGAGGATTTTTTCTTGTAGGGATCTGATGGAGGTGTCAAGCTGTTTTGGGGCATAGCTGCTGATGGATCTGTTGTGATATCAGATGATCTTGATGTTATTAAAGAGGGTTGTGCTAAATCTTTTGCCCCATTTCCTACAGGTAATACTGACTTAATTATTACAATTCACATAACACAAATTCCCATATGCTTTAACAAAGGTTAGCTTGGACTTGATCATGTTGCTACATGCAGTACAGGTCCTGAGTTTTAACCGACTGGAAGCAAAAGAAAAATATAGACTGTTTTATATATATTTAGATAAAAAAACTTAACACATAAGTTTTATAAATCCATGATGGACAAAACTTCTGGACCAAAACTAGTTGCAAATAATAAATGATAAAAAGATAAATTTAATTTAGTAAGGTAATGATGAGGAAAAAAAATTTTTGGTTGATGCTAATTAATAAACAGCTATGGCCACTGATATCTATAGGATAAAGAAGATAACTATGGTTGTTTAGGTTTTTGGTTTGTTTCATTTTTTTTTTTTGTAACAAGCTTTTAGATATTTGATGTTTCATTAGTTACTTTTTTTTTTTAGTTTAAACCAAAGGATAATATTAGGATACTTTTGTTTTATGAACAAGAATATTTTGTTAAAAAGAAAAATGTAATATTCCTTAATTTAGAAAACAAAATGTAGTTGTCAAAGAAAGGAAGAAAAAATAAAATAAGAGATTGATTCGAACTTGCAATGTATACCTTTCTCAAGTGGGTGTTAGATCGCTACACTATAGACAATTTTCTACAATTAGGGCAGGAATTTACTTCATATATATAAGGCTGAAAACCAATGCTTATTTGGCTTTACTTCAGCGTTGGCACTGGCTACATAGTACTGATGATTCTTGATATGCATTTAGTCGAGCTGAATCTTGGTTTACCTATCTGATGCACAAACATGTTAGTTTAGCTTAACCAAAGAAGGAACGCATGTGTATGGTTTTGCTATTTGAACAAAGACTTGGACCTGATATTGTAAAGCTGTTTAGCTGGACCAAGGAGGAGGAAACTAAATGTGTATGTATGATTCAACAAATAATGAAGTGTTTGATGTATTTTGGGAGTGTTGCAGGATGTATGTTCCACAGTGAAGGGGGGTTAATGAGCTTTGAGCATCCGATGAACAAGATCAAGGCAATGCCGAGAGTGGACAGCGAAGGAGTTCTATGTGGTGCCAACTTCAAGGTGGATGCGTACTCGCGTGTTAACAGTATCCCTCGTCGAGGGAGTGAAGCCAATTGGTCTCTCTGAATACTTAGCACTCTCGGAACTTCCTTAAACATAGTTTCTTTTTCGCGTTTTCTTGTTCTCTTCTTGTTCTTGTCCACTTATGTTATGAACTGTTTCTAATAAGCCATGAGTAAAACTGTACATATATAGCCACATTAGAAAAAATCTCTCTATATTTATTATTAAATATCTACTACATAAACTAAGTCTGTAAACTAAGTCTGTAATGGATTTAGATATCTGAATCCAAATCCGTTTGGATATGTATCTGCGGATATCTGGTTCTGAATCTATAAAAAGAAAGAAATTAAAAATTTAATAATAATAAAATAAATTAAATATAAGTTTTTAATACATTTATATTTCAAAATATCAAAGAATAAAAATTTCAAATAATAAATAAAAAATATTAAAGAAAACTATATAATTAAAATTAATATACTTATGAAATAAAAACTGATTAATTTTTTCTATATATACGAATTCGGATATTTGGTGTTCAAAAAACTTAGGAGGAGTTAGTGGGAGTTGAATTTATAGAGAGTTACTTGATTTTAAAAGTTGAGAGATTTGTTAAATTTATAAAGAGTTATAAATAATTTTGTATATTTACGAGGGGTTAGTGGAAGTTGGATTTATAGAGAATTATTTGATTTTAGAAGTTAAGAGATTTGTTAAATTTGTAAAGAGTTATAAAGAGTTTTGTATATTTAAAAAATCTTTGAAAATATTCTTACAATGATTTTAAGAATTTAAGGCATATACATGGTATTCTCAAAGTTTTGTTTAATGAGTTAAATGGTTTAAAATCCAAGTCCCAATAACACTATATTTAATGAAATTATAAAATCTTTAAAAATCAAACTTTTTGAATAATAATTGATTTTATATAGAATTAAAGAATCATTAAATCAATAACAATAGATTTTAATAAGAATGTCAAAATTTATAAACCAATAACAATAAAATCTGAAAATTTTAATAATCATTAAAAATCATACTTCCACTAACACCTCCTTAGAAAATCTTTGAAAATATTATTTTAAGAATCTAACATATATAGATGGTATTATCAAAGTTTTGTTTAATGAGTTAAATAGTTTAAAATCCAAGTCTTAACATTTAATGAATTTATAAAATCTTTTAAAACTAAACTTTTTAAATAACAATGGATTTTGTATGGATTTAAATAATCATCAAACCAATAACAATAGATTTTATTAAGAATATCAAAATTCATAAACCAATAACAATGAAATCTGAAAATTTTAACAATCAGTAAAAATCTAACTCCCACTAACACCCCCTTATTATCCAAATATATACACGGATCCGGATATCCGGTGTTCAAAAAACTTATTATCCGAATCCGGATTCGGGGGATCTAGATACATAATTTTATTATCCGGATCCGGATCCAGCATCCCCGAATATCCGGATTTTCGGAGTTGAACGGATCGGATCCCGGATAATAATTTCTGACCTAATATAAACTATATATATGTGTAATGTTTATAAAACTATATGAAAGTTGTATCTATTGTTTCTTAAAAAATACAAGCTATATATAGTTTACCAAACAAAAAAAGAAAAAAAAATATATTCAGTTTTAAAATAATATATGACCATTTTGTAATTATATAATAAAATATGTGTTGATTTAAATGAATTAAAAGGTAAAGTTAGAAATTTATCGATATAATATCGTGAAACAAAATCCAATATAGCATGATAGGTTATATACCAACTAGTACAAATAAAATTGAAACTATGTAAATGAACCTATATACAAAATGTTAATCAATTGAACTAAAAATCTTAAAGTCCTAATATACAATTTATCAACGGTTCTGGGTGCATCTGTTCTTTATATGTTGCATCCGGATAAAGTGGTGTAAAACCGATTTTAACAGTGGCCACGTGTGGATCATCTACGTAGTGGATGAGGAAAGTGTCATATATAAATTATCAAATAACTAATATTTTCTATGTGCGTGGCATAAATTCTATAGCTCCCATGGTTATGGTTACAATAGCCCTTTCTAACTCTTTAAACAAAAGATTGAATTCGAACCCTCGGCTGGCTCCATTTTTTACTAAAGCAGCTAGCCCATAAATCACACGGCCCATAAATCACACGGCCCATAAAGAGAATTCAAAATTGCAAGCAAATGAAACGAAATAAAAAGATACAGTGGGAGGAGTTTGTTTAGTCCCGCCCAAGCAGAGACAGAGACTAGGAGAAGAGAGAAAACGCAGGAAACCGAAAGCTTCTGGAAAAAAATCTCCCTCTCAATCTTTGAGCTCTGTAAGTTTCGACCGAGGTAGTTTTAGGTTATTCGACTGATTGAGGAGCGAGCGATACTCTCCGATTTCCTTGTTTGATTTCTTGAAAACTAGCGAAATCTCCAGTGTTTCTTTAGATTTTTGGAAAGATTTTCATCTGGTGTTTTCTTTTTAGATTCATATATCATTTCTGAATTCCATGGAACAATAGATAATGACAATGGAGTGTTAGATTTAGGATGTATGTGTTTTTGGTTGAGTTCTTCTCCTGTTTCGATTTTTAGTCTTGCGCGGAGATATTTTTGTTTTACCGGTGATCAGTATGATGATAATGGCGGATTCTCAGTGTTTAATTTAGGATGTAATATGTGTATTTTTTGAATTCTTTTGGAATTTCTCAGTGTTTAATCGTTGTGATTGTGATAATCGGAGCATTCCTCTGTTTACTGATAATCATCATCATCAATCCCTAATAATTCACGAATCCAAATGCAGGCGAAACATGTCCGGCAATACACAAGCACGCAAAATAACTCCTTTCACTGACAGCTTCTTCATGTGTTTCCAAAATTTCTTCACCTTGGATGAGACGATCAAGTACATGATGGAGAAGCATAAAGGCATGGCAAAAGAAGAGATGATCAGACGTGTTTTTAGATTATTCACCTCGGGAAGCAAGAGTGATGCTAGTTATAAGGAACAGGCAGAGGCACGTTCTCATGAAAGGAAGATGCTGACACAGGCTGAGAAATGGAGTACCGATCAGAAGATGGCGGTACTAACTGATCGTCTCAAAATTCTCCCCCACGAAACTAGGGGTTTGGTTAATACGCTGTCACAATTAGAGAAGGAAACTCTTTGTTTCTTCATCTCTATAGAAGTTCAAACCAAAGAAGGAGCCCTGGCTTATGCTCGCAGTGGAATCCATCTCATATGTTTCCATTGCCATTGTTACACATGCTACGCCAAGTTCTGTCTTATTTTGGATTCTTTGCCCAATAAAAATATCATTTTGAGCATCATGGATAGCATTGATCTTGCAGAAGAAAAGATAAGTGTTGCAGGAAAAAAAGAAATAAGGGAACAGGAGCAGAGAGAAGCGAAGAAGAAAGCTGCCGAGAAGAAAGCACGCAGAAACAAAGCCCGCAAGTGACTGGGAATGCATAAGCAGGGAGGGATCGTATATTAGAGAGAGAGGGTTTGTCTGAAGCCACTTCTCTTTTCGCTTTGTTTGGTTTTACATATCCCTAATACTTTGAACCTATTTATCTCTTGCAGAACTAAGAGACAAGGAACGCGAGAAGAACCTTGTACAAAAAAACTGAACACGAGAATAAACTTGTACAGAAAAAAGAACTGAGTTTAAATAAGCAGGGAGGTATCGTATATTAGAGAGAGGGTTTGTATGAAGCCATTTCTCTTCTCCCTTAGTTCGGTTTACATATTGTGTATATCGCTAATATTTTGAACCTATTTCTCTCTATTCACCTCTTCTGCGTCTCTCCTTATCTCTCCCAGATGTTAAAATACTCTTATAAATATCTTACTTGTGATTTCACATCAATTACAACTTTGCTATAAGCTTTCTAACAAAAGTGTCAAGTTAGGAGAGCTCTGAGTTTAGTTTGCTAAGTTTAACCAAATCAGAGAGGAACAAAGGCAAGCAACACCTAACTATCTTGTTCAAGAGTTTCTTGTCATAATTTCAACCTCGTTACAACCTCAGGCACTCCTGAAACATCTCTCACTATCTGCACGAAAGACCGATATGAGATATCGCCTCAATACACTTATACAAGCATGAGCTTCAAACAAAATGTACAACAGAGTTACAACAATATCCTCTTCTAGATAAGATATCATAAAGAATCTTTCCACGGAAGCAGATAACAGTAGATGGTTCATCGAGCATGCCAGAGGACAACAGTTAGTGTTATATATTGTATGGTAGCCGTGCTTTAACAGCATAAAAAACAAAATAAAAAGCAGACAAATGGTCTTCAAGTGATACTAGAAAAAGAAAGTCTATCTTAGAACTAGCTGAGAGGTCAGAGTTTTGTCGGTTATGCATGAAACTTAGAGATCGTATAAAAACAAGAGAACAAATATATACCAACGTTTACTGCTTCTAAGTATCAGTGCATCTCCAGACGTTGGAGTACGAAGGCCGACAAGCATTGATATTGTTGTGCTTTTAGCAGCCTCACCCACCAAAGGAAGCACGATTCGTTGAGAAATCAATTTTAGCAATAACATTTGTCAACTTGATTTTTCTGGATTGAGATTGCATGCATGGTATGCTCATGAAGTCATTGCAGAGACCAAGATTCACCGGAAGCAACATATAGATGATAAAGCCAGGAAACAGAACATCAAAATTTGTACATTAATGTGTTATAAGAAAGCTTTCCCAACATGTTAGAAACGTTCCAACAATGGATACATAAATGAAAACCAGATCCACTGAAAATGCACAAGAGCTCGGGAACAAAACTAGACTTTTTTGTTTGCGAAAAATGTAGATTTAAATGGAAATCCTCAACCATACGACAGAGAAGACTGCCAAAGCAATACATTCATTTTACAAACTTCTGAGACATTTTGATATAGATGTGGTACCCTAGCAAGCAAATATTAATGAGGTAAGAGGAAACACAGACCCCAGAAGTGAGAGTATCTGGTTCTCGTACAATGTAAGTCGCAATGAGTTAACGGCACAACCGTTCCTCCTTGGTGAGGCATAGAAATTGTGAAGATTTCTAATTTGTATGCACCTGCAGGGCAAACATTTAATGTGAATCCAGTGTCCAGCTTTGAAAAACATTAGTTCCGACATTTTTTTTTCTTTTTCCAGATGGGACATGAGTATACCTCTCATTAAGCTCTTGTTGCCTCATCCCCAGGCTTATTGATGCATGAAACCAGTTGATACATGATACCCCCAAAATAACACATATCAGAACTCTCAAACCAAACAATAACGTAGCGACTTTGTGCACAAGCGAGTCACTTTTCTGCTCATACGCGGAAAAAGAAGCCAGAAATCGTAAAATCTACTTTTACAGATTCTTTTTCAGAGAAACACCCTAATAAAGAATAAGGAAAACTATAAGACCATCTCCAATGGTAAGAACCCCTCATGGATTCTTAACATTATTTTAAGTATAAATTTTGAATTTTTTAAGTTAAGAACCTCTTTAAAATTGTATATCTCCAATGGTAGAATTCCACTTGAGGTTTAAGAACCTCAAGTTTGGTAAGGTTCGATACAATTTCAGTTTCATTTTTTTTAACGGTTTCATTGATATTGATCCTAACCAAAACCAGAGTTCTAAGACAAGCTCAAAACCAGCAAAAAGAAACTTAAAAAGAAAAAAGCAACAAGATACCAGTAGTTTCAATTTAGCTCATCATAATGCATATTCTTCAATTCAGATAATTTTGAGTCTTTGACACCAAAGTAAAGCAATCGGTTTTGGTTTGGTTGAGCATCCTTGGTGCGGCCTTGCTTGAGCATGTTGTACCTGTTAAAAAAACAAGACACCTTGACATGAGATTAACAATACACGAATGTAGTAAACTCAACCCAATCAAGAGAAGCAAGTTGCAGGCATACCAAACAGGAGCGGCATTTCCAACAGAGATCTCTTGGAATCCAAGTCCAAGGATACCATCAAATTTAGCTAGAACAAATGTTATACCAGGCTCCTTGGTTGCCTCAGTAAACTCCTGATAAGATAATCAATGACAAGCAAAGAAGAGTGACACAGTCCATTTGCATACCTGTCACATAAATTGCAGGTGAAAGTGCATACGCAACTTTGTCTCCCACAAACTACAAATGAAGGACAGAGGTCAAAGTTCATATTGCTACACCAACCCCTGCAGTGATACGGAAATGAGGAGAACCCAAATGATAAAGACTACATATGGCAAGGTTCGGTAATGGTTTTCTCGATTGCGAGAAAGTAAACTCAATTGCGGCGAGAATCGTTGAGCTACAAAGAAAAGAGAGACTCACCTCTAAACTCAACACCAGAATTAAGTTTCACAACAACTGGTCTCCCACTTGAAGAAATCTGCAGGTGTCTTTGTGGTTCCAGAAACTTTATCTCCACTTCCACTCATCTTATTTCTTTTTCTGAGCTAGACTTACGACTCAGATACACGACCAGAATCAATTCTAAATGGAACATTCGTCGTCAAGAGTAAGCAACATCCGTAAACAACAAAACCCAGACGTAACCTATCAGAAGAGTAATCGATTGAAGAAAGTAGGTTTGTAGGTTCCTCAACGATCTCTCAAAGTAACACTAAAGACTCCAAACCCAAAAAAAAAAAAACTAAACTTTCGACTCAATTGAAGCGAATCGATTGAAGAAAGTAGAGAAAAACTGAAACTTCCTATGGATTCAAAGAGCTAAGAAGAAAAAATCCATACCTGATGACCTACTCGAGCGAGTTCACAAAAAACGAGAGAGAGAGACAAGATTCCGGAGAACACGAAGCTATCGCCGGAGAAGACGATTATGTGGGAGAGAGAGATAGGGAGAGATAATCGAAGAAGAAATTTGAGGGAGAACGAATGAACGACATGTGTAAATTTAGAACCAATTCTTTTAAGAAATGGTTTTTAAGTTTTAAATTAATTTTCATTAATTTTAATTCATGTTTATGTTAAGAATCCTTTATTAGAGACTTGGTTGGAAATGCTCTAACATCCTTCACATCCTAAGAGCATAATTAAAATAGATTCTTAAGGACTTTTTAGGTGATATTATTCAGTATTTAATTTTATAGAATTTAAATAAATTAAAATTACTTAATAAACTAAGAATTGATTTTTAATTAAAAACTTTTTAAAAAAATTCTTAATTTTAACTTTAAAAATTTTTTAACTTAAAAAAAATCAATGCAATATATTTTTATGTTTATATCAATAAAATAATTTTCATATGACTAATGCAGCATATAATTTATTTTCCACAACGTTTTATTTTTTTTATAATATGTAAAAAATGTTAAAAAAAAATTCTTCTTAACTTCAACTTAAAAAAAAAAAATTTAATTTGGTGATAGACAAATGCATCAGTGATTGAAAACTGATTTGATTGAACATATATGACAAAAATTTGAAGAAATTTGGAGAAATTCAATATTACAACTGATTGTTCATTTCTGTTTATAATTTAAAAATCTATATTTAAAATATTTTTATGTAATGTATATTTCAAATTTCATTTAATGCAATATATTTTATGTTTTATTCAAGAAAATAAACTTTTCTTAAAATAAAAAAAATTATATTTTTTTTATATTAATAATCAGTTATACTATTAAAAGAAAAAAAACAAATTAATGAAAATGTGGGATTCTTAGATAAAACTTATAATAAAAAATTGTCTAATATCAACTCTCTCTAATATTGAAATTAGGAGACTGCAATATAATTCAGATTTTCTTGCCCATTTATCTTTGTCTTCAGTTTTATATGGAAACAAAAATGGGAAGATTGAAAGCAAGGAATAAACTTAGGGAGAAGAGAGATGAAAAGTTTGTTTTATTTCTTTCCGATTAGACAGTACAATCGCATAGCATGATTATTTATACAAGGAGCATTGAAACCCTAGTGAGTAATAGTTGTCTTCATCTTATGCATTCTGCAGAATCAAACCGATTCTTTAATGGAAGTTGTACTTTCTCTGAAACAAGCACCTTTGTTTTTAACTCCATGTGTTCTCCTTCGGCATCTTGTCGAGCTGCTGAGCTGCTATAGCCGTTGAAAAGTGATCACCAATGGGTTTGATGTTGTTCAGTCTTTTATCTGTTTTGGGCTTGTTCTCAAATTGGCCCATTGGTAACTTGCCTTTGTTGACTGAAACGGCAGCGTCTTAAGACACCTCTGAGGCTCTGGCGTCATATTGCTTTTATGGGCCTGCGAAATTAACATTGACCATCATCACACTTCATATTGCAATGCCCTTAGTAGACACTAGACACAATGACTGTGATAAGTAAAGTACACGATAATCTTATCTTTTATTATTTTGTATCTTCTCTTTAATAAGAAGAATCGTGAAACTCTTTATCGAATCAATGAAAATGTCTAAGTTTCTTTCTCTCCACTATTATCTCGTTCCGAAATCCTTCCGGTTCGTATCAGACTATCAGCTTGTTTGGGATCGATTTTATGTTCACTTATGACTACTGGGCCTTGAATCGCTTCATTGGGCCGTACTTGGAGGGTTAAATCTGGGAATGTGATGGACACTAATGACAGCTTTAACGGGGCTCTTCACATTCACGTGGAATTCTTATCTAAAAAGCTAAAAAATAATTAAAAAAAAAATAAAATGTTAAGAATCGATATTTAACTAAGAACTTAACTGATTTTTAGATGGAGTTCTTAGTCACCTGACACTCTTTTATTTGCCAGATTTTTTTTTTAAAATTTTTTTATTAACTTTAACTTTTTTTACAAGATTATTAACTTTAATTTTTAAAAAAAAAATTAACTTAAAGAAAAATTTAATGCAATATATTTTTATGTTTTATTCAAAAAAAAAAATATTTTTTTCTCTTCTTCGATTTTCTCTCTCTTTCTCCTCTTTTATGTCATATTTATTTAAATTTTTATGAAATACAATAATTTTTAAGTTTTATAAAATATAAAATGTTTTAAAATTTAAACAAAATAAATTCTCTTTAAAATATTATAATTTTCTGAATAATATCTTTTTTAGTCTTAAAAACCTTAAAATGGAATTATACCATTAAAACCATACAATTTTTTATTACTCTTCAAAATGTTCTTTAACTTACAAATTTTCAAAATTTATAACTAAAATAATGCTAGATTTTTAGCATGGTGCATACGAGATTGTATCGAAGAGTAAAAAGCCTCCCGCTACTGTCATCCATCTGATCGATCCTCCACACCCAAAGAGTTTCTTCTAAAACTTTTAGTCGCTTGTTGAAAACTAGTTCTTGAAAGTGACTTCAACAAATCAAAAGCTTTCTCTTTGTGCTTTCTTTTTGGTCAGAACAACAACTTTAAAACAGGTGCTTCAAACATATTAAAAAAAACTTCAGAGAAATTGAATATGAAAGATAAAACAAATGTAATCAATCCCAAAATGAAAAAAAAAAAAATCAATCCCAAAATGAAAATAACCTTTCATCCCTTTGAATCTAATCTTCTGTTTAAACAAAATAAAAAGGTAAAACATAATAAAACCAAACTTCAAATTGTAACCCTAGTTCTTCTCTTTACACTCAAGGAATGGAGACAAAACTAGGGATGTAACTTGTACAAGAAGTGGATAGATAAGGCCAAGGATCATCCGACATAGAATCTATCGAAATCTTCCTGAACACATCTCCCTTCACAATGTAGATGCAAATATGCTCACTTTCATCACAAGTACACACAAATAGCCTCTTGTCGTCCGTACTATCAACAAAGTAAGTAGGGCGACGACAAAGAAAATCCGGTTGTAAACACGGGAAGTTGGGTATTGATACTGTCATGAGATTTATCCACACCAGGGCCTCTCCGTTCCCGTCAATCTTTTGCTTTGTCACCAAAATCTCAACCTTGTTGGTCAATTTTGATTGCATTAACAAGGAAAGTCGATCTCCCCTGAAAACCGCGAGGGCTGTGAAATCACTGTTACCATCGATACTAGGTAAAGCACAAATAGTCTTGAATATATCCTTTGAGAAATCAAAGGTTCGGATGGAAGATTTAAGAGTCTTTGTATCAAAAGCAATAAAATATAGATTCCCATTAATAGACACGAAACTATCTTCCAATATCGCACGTGGTTCTTCGGGAGGGACACTAATAAACTTCCACGCATCAGATTTGCAGTCGTAGATGGCAACTTTGTTGTACAACTCTCCACTATCGAAATAACCTTTAAACCCAAATATCTTGTAACCAGTTTCGGGACTCATATTATCGTACCCTATGCCACAAAAACAGAATTCGTGATTCTCTATGAATCTACTCTGTCTTACCCAAGGGTTCCAAATCGCAAAGCCTTCCTTGTCCGTGCCAATTAACACGAACCCATCACAATAACCTATATTGGTTAATGTTTCAAATGGAAATTCTATAGTTATATCACGCTCCTCTATCGAAACAACATGGTCATCGTCCTCGTCGAGTTTGATTTCTACCGAACAAGTCTGGGAAAAGTTCCGAACCATGAATTGAGGACGCGCGCGAGACAAGTACTTGTTCAAGAAACTCTTATCTTCCCAAATAGCGTTCCACTCCTTACATACGGCTCTGAATCGAGCAAGAGATTTCGCTGGCAGTCGACAAAGTATTTCTTCTACCATGTCCCTTGGTAATTCCTCCGGCGGCTGCGACATTAGGTCTTTTGCTTCACAACTCTCCCTTTTGCAGACTATTAATAGGTTTGAGCTGCACCTATTAATAAATCTTATCTTTATATTTTCTATTTTATTAAGAAAATAAAATATATTTACATATTAAGATAAAGATAAAGATGTTTTCATTTATGATAAGGATTAAGTTATAACAAATATTAAAAAAATTATTCAGTTAGATTTTTTCATAATGTTAACACTAGATTCCGAAAATTTTATTCTTCACTCGTTTATAATTAAAACGTGTCTTTTAACCTAGTTTGTAATTGTTTAAATATTTTATATATTTTGATGGAATAAAATGAAAAAATAAAATATATCATCCTAATTTTAAATATTTACAACCGTTTTACTATATAAATTGACACTTATTAGCATTAAGTTTAATTTTTTGTATTGATTTTTTTTATTTTATTGTTAGTTGAAATATGTTCAAAAATATATTTACACATGTTGTTTTATATGTATGTTTATTAAATTTGATTTTATGATTTGTAAAAATAATTAATGGACTAAATTATTTAATTATATTTATCATTTGATTTTCTTTAATTTAAGATATATGTTTTTGTTTTTATTTTCGTTTTTCATTAATTATAGAAATGAAACCTATTATTTTTAGATTATTTGAATATATATTTAATTATTGTATTATTTGGAAATATTTTTAGTAGAGATAATTTATTGTATATCGATTTAAAAAGATATGATATGATTTTATTTGATTTAGTTTTGATTTAAATTTTAATCATAATTAGAATAGATCATTTGACTAAAATAGCTTTAATGAACATTTGAAAAATCACTAAAAAACAATAATATTACATGTATTATAACATGACTAAATGTTTTTTTCTATAATATTTCCTGTTTTAACTTTCTTTATGAACTTTGTCAAGATTAAAACCTGCGCTGAGCGCGGGATAGTATAAATTTTGTTTATCAAATATTATAATCTAAGTATAATATAATAATAATTATGAAACTTTAAACATTATTTTGTCTATTTTTAATAATTTTGTTTTTGAGATAAAAAAAATTTAAATATATATATATTATAAAATCTGAGGAGAATATGAGAAATTATCATCTTTTATTGATTGAATTTCAAAACGACAAACTTCATTAAAAAACTAAAGTCGTTCTCAGTAAGTTTTTTTAATGTGTTTGTATTTTTAAACTATAGATTTAGTTAATTAAATTAATGTCTTCCCGACTTTCAAAGCATATGATTAGTTTTTGACAAATTTTAATTTAAGAGAAATTAATATTTTTCTAGTTTTTAGTTTGCTTGATATTTTTTCTGATATTTATTTTTTTTTCTAAACACAATATATTTATAAATGGAAAAGTTGATATATAAATGAATTATATATTTTGTTAAAGTTTAACCCGTCCTAAAAGCGAATAATATTTTTAATATATTTTCGTTTTTATGTTTTTGATACAAAGTAAAAATTTCAGATGTATTGATATTCTTTATTTTTATTATTTTAACTCGGTCTAAATGTTTTGACATAACAATCTAAAATAGATATCAATCGTAAAAAGTAATAATCCCAACCCGTTCATAATGTAATCAAATAATATAAATATTGAATAATTTATAATAATTGACTTTTTATTAAATTTAAAATATATCAGTCTAATTTCTAATATTCTTAATTTTTATTAAAGTAAAATTTTCATTTTGTAAATTAAAAATAATAGATTTTAATTTGAATATTAGTTTTATAATATTCACATTAAAAAAATATGTCAAAATTAATTGGTGTATGTTTATTTAAAATTGATTTTAATATTTGTAACAATAATTTTAAATTAAATATTCATTTTGAAATTAAAATTATAAACGAAAATTTACTAATCTAATTAATATATATATCTAATCAAAACTTCTTGCATAAGATCTTTTGCATAATATCTAAAATTTAATATTTTCAAATATGCTTAAAAGGAAGTTAAGATTTGGTTTGATATTCTGAGATTTGATTTTGATTTAGTTTTATTTAAATTTTAATTATAATTGAGATATATCATTTGACTAAAATACCCTTAATGAAGATTTGAAAAACCATTAATATACAATGACATTTTCCGTAAATCACACGTAGGGGTAAAATTTATTTAAAAAATGATCTTGTTTTAATAAATGATCCTGTTTGAACGTATAGAGAGATATATTTGAAATAGTAACGCGTTGATTTAAAATGCGCTCAGTCATAGTAACGCACTCAGTCATGTTCAAACGTGGTTGATTTAAATTTTAATCATAATTAGAATAAATCATTTGACTAAAATACCCTTAATGAACATTTGAAAAATCATTAAAAAACAATAATATTATATGTAATATAACATGACTAAATGTTTTTTTCTATAATATTTCCTGTTTTAATAATATAGATACGTAAAAATCAGTCGATCTGAAACCTTTTTCCTCCTCTTCGTAGACTGCTGAGTAACAAAATGCGTGAGACAGTTGATCATTTTACTTCTACGCTTTTTTCCCTCTTCTTCAGTGGTAAAATGCGTTGAGAAGTTGGTAACTTTTCGTTTCTTCATGCTTGACAGAACAAACAATTTTTTAGTGGACGATGAGGAAACAGAGTATATAACTGATATCTTACGATGAAGCACAAAGCAAAAATAAAGCTTAAGATTGGCCATCTTTTATTTCTTTATTGTGGGCTAATCGCCAAACAGATCTACACTCAAGAAACACTAATGAAACATTTAGCAATAGAATCAGACATCTAAAAATCCCCAAAGTCCTCTAGGTTTTCATCAGTTGGTAACAGAGAGGTTTCATCAGAAGAAAGAGATTCCAAGTCTCACTAGGCCAAGCCAACGAGCTTCTCACTGATCTCCCACACTTTACGAGCCTTCTCAACATCACTTGCCTCTTCTGATAACTGGTTCTCGAAAGAAGCCGAAGCCTTGTTCCAGCTCCAGTAAACCCCTGATTTCGTCAAGCTCGGATCACTCACCACCTAATCAAACAAAACTCTATTCGTTAAGTACACAGCAAGAAAACAAAAGAAAAATCATTCCTTGACTCACAAGCAACGTAGGAAACTACTTTGTTTTAGTTACCTGAGCAAGTCTTTTGCCAGACTCTGTCTCGGAGACATATCCTTTAGTGATGTACTTCTGAAATGGAGGGAAGAGGGTACGGAAAAGCGGAATGTGCTCTCGGAATAAACCAGTGGAGGCGATGCAACCAGGGTAAAGAGAGGCGAATGTAACTCCGGTTTCTTCATGGTAACGCCTGTGAAATTCTTGCATCGTCAACATATTGCAGACTTTACTGTCTTTGTAAGCCTTTGCACCGTCGAAATCTCCTCCGTCAATCATCGCCGAGCTGTTTAATCCGTTCAACCCGCCCGCTAAACCTCTCAAATCCCCGAGATTCGCCTTCGGTGGTACATTACCGGCCAATGTATTCGTGTTCCCTAAACCAAAACAAAGATACGTACGATAATAAACAAAAAAAACAATAATCTGTAGCGTGCGATGTAATAGTCAGTATAGATTCTAGACAATACCGGTAATGGATCCGACGATAATGAGACGCTTCGAAGGGTAATCAGATTTCTTCAAGTCATCAAGCAACAACCTCGCGAGAAGAAAATGTCCCAAATGATTGGTCGCAACGCTAAGCTCAAACCCTTCTGCACTGTAAGTAGGCTCTTTAGCTGTCGGGAAATAAACCGCTGCATTGCAGACCAAAACATCGAGAGGCATCTCCGATCTCCTGAAGCTATCAACAAACTGTCTTACGCTGTCCAAGGAGGCTAAGTCTAAGTGCATCACCGTGTAGCTGTCTTTAGGCATCCCCGCGGATTTAGCGGCTCTCTCTGCTTTAAGGAAGTCCCTGCACGCCATGATCACGTGCCATTTCCCTGTCTCGGCTAGAGCTTTAGCAGTGGCTAGACCTAACCCTGACGAGGCTCCCGTGACCACCACGTTGCCTTTCCTCAACGTTTTCTTGCCGTCCATGGAAGATTTTGTGACCGAGGGGCTTGAAGTCGCAGCGGTTTGGGCTCGAATTGCTACATTCCTCGAGCTGTGTTCTCTCTGAATAGTAATAGATATTTCTAAATCAATTAACCATTACTAATCATTCGCAGAAGAAGACTGTAATGTAGAAATTGAATGTACCTTGAATCTTAAGGAGGAAGAGCCATGTTCGGATTTGATTTGGTCGGTAATGGAGACACCAAATAGACTCGAGTCCTTGAAGGATGATGAAGAAGCATTCAATTTTCCATCTTTTCGGACAGAGAAAGCAGAGGAGACCAGAGAAGCAGCTTGAAGGGCCATTTTCGAAAAAAAACAGAGAGAGAGAGAGAGCAAAAGCGATTGAAGAAGAAGACTAGCGAAGTGGATATATTGCGAGAGTGAGTGTGTGCGTTTATGTATACTCGCGAAGGAGTGGAGGAGGTGACATTCAGACAAGGGAGAGAGTGGTCCCCAGAGAGATCAGTGAAGATGTGTGGATAACATTATCTTAAAGAAAGTATCTGCCACATCATCGTTGAATATCCAATGACAATTCGAGGGTTAGATTTCCCTCTCAGTAGATATTTTATTTTATTGGCTTTTCTTTTGTAACAAATGGGAACAGTTCATGGGCTTCCATACTTAGGCGTGGGACAAGGAGATATCTTACAAAAATATCCGTTATGGACACTCTGTTGTGTTTGGATAATTTTTTCCCATTTTTCTTGGTTTTTATACGTAAGATTCGGAATTATGATTTGAAGTCTAAACGAAACCTAATAATTAATTTTCTAATTTTAAATACTATTTATTGTACCGCTATATATAATCTTCCTGATCATCCTCTGCCATCATCTTACAACTATGATTTACACACATTAATATATTAAAAAGTTAACGGTATTGTATTACTGTTCGGATGATATTATCATACTGGTCATCTTTAATTGATGTTTTTATGTCAATATAGTGTCTTATATTATTATTAAGTAAATTATGTAGCAGATGTTGAGAAAACAAATATAGCATATAGCACATGTCAGTGATGTCACAACCACTAACTATAAATCGCAATGCGTCAAATTACATCCGCCTTTTTAAAAATAACATTTCAATTCAATATCCATAAAAATCAATCTACAAAACTTAGAGTTGTACCCTCAACTTCAAATAATTTTGCAGTCACACATTAACAGGCAACAGACCCAAAATATGACATTAGTATATCACATAGCACATAAAAAAAAAAGAAACAATCTTATTTTGTTGGTTAAAATCCTCTAGTAAGGCGAGAGGGAGGCCTCAGCAGCAGAGGAGTAGAAGAAATAATAGAACTGAGAAACAATGGCGTTGAAGAAGACAAAGGAAGCACCCGCAGCGAAGACGCCCTTGCGAAGAGTTTGACAATCAGGAGGATTGTCCATGAACATTGTCCTGTACTTTGTGTGGTATGCATTCTCTACGGATCCAGCTAATAGACATATCTCCGCTATCAAGAAGAACATCCTATTGTTTCCCAATAAGACAACAATCAAAATGTGAAAAAACTATTAGTAACAGGGGTAATAAGACATGTTTTGGTTTTATATAACGGATTACGATGTTTGGTAATATAGATTCAGAGACACATGTTAGAACTATAGAAACATTAGTGGTTCGATTGTGGATTTGGAATCATCTTTATACTATCCATCACTGCTACAACTTTTGGTTTTTGTTTAGGTCAGTTTTATTTACTTAAACCAAACCGAAATCGCCCTACTAGAACCGTCATATCGAAGTTAGCGAAAGCAAGAGGATACGTATGTGATGAACTCATTGAGTTAAAGTCATAAAAGAGTATATATCTTACCAGCTGACAATGAAGAGAACGAGGGCAAGAGCGCGTGAACCACCAGGCTTGAGAGGCTTTCCACAACAGAAGCAGCGGCTAACGAGCATGATAAGAAGTTGACTAACTATTGAGAACAAAAAGGCTCCAACTCCATACCCTGTGGCTCTGTCCGAATCATACACACAGTAGTTGTATTGCACCTCAGTGTCCTGCACAACCTTTGCCTACCCCACCAAAAAAGATATATAAAATATTAATAGAGATCACATAAGTATCTTCCTCAATGGATCGAGAAGCGTTTAATTAAGACTTACAGTGCTTCGTCTTTGTTCAGCAGCAACGGCTAGACCAAAGGCAACGAGGTTGAACACAAAGACTATGGCTGAGACAATCTTCGACGCCATGGTTTCTCCTTAGTCTCGCTCTCTTTCACAAAATGTTTCTTTAGATATAAAGACAACTTTGTTTGCTCAGATTTGATCGTCTCGCCTAATGGAAAAAGACACGTTACCATTTCTTTGAAATGGGTATCTCACCTTTTATTTTTATTAATTCTTTTATTGTTCACTAAAAAGTACTTTTTATGTCTTGGAAAATTTTTATCTAAGAAATTAGTAAAAAATGGATGGTAGTCGAGGATGCGTAGAGCGAAAGGTAGACACACATGAGCTTCCTTGCGAGAGAAGACAAAGTAAGATAAGATCTATATTAATTTTGTTGAAAAATAAAATGGGCCGTGTCTCTCCTCTCTCCTTTTTTTTTTCTTTTTTATTCTTTTTTTGTGAAGTAAAATTTCTTTGAAATTAACGTGACGGAATCAAAGTCCTTACTTTTTTCTTTTTGATCGTTGGAAAACAGCTTGAAAAATGCCTAAAAACGTGAAAAGATGTAACGCGGGAATTAGATTCCTACTTGATTGGAACATGTTACCGAAATAAATATTTAAACTAAAATTAAAAGTAGAAACGAAGAAATGCTTATACAAATTCTAGTTGGATGGTATATGTCGGATACTTCTTCATCAATCTGACAGAACAAATGCTTAAACCCGAAGAATCATCTCACCGAATTTTATAAGAAAGCATTTTCATAATTAACCTAACCATATCCATAATATGGTTCGTTACATGCATTATCTCCATCACTCAAGAGTTTTTTTCTTACTTAATTCTCTACTTCGTCTAGTTTATCCTAATTGATCAAATAAATAGGTTTAGTTACAAAATTCCAAATATATAACCTTACTTTATTCAAACTCGCCAAAACAATTTTTATACACTCCAATGGTATAAACAACACATCAACAATGATATATAAACAGCCAAACCAAATTGATAAACACCGAAACAGAATCATACAAGAAAAAATTTAAAGAATAAAGAGAAATATTAAACCGGCTTTTCACACCGAACTCAACATGACGTCGTTGTCTAGTGCCTCTCGAGACAGTGCTCTTGACGAAGTCTTTCATTTTTTCCTTCCGAACATTAGAAGCTTTCTGAAGCCTTTCGCCGTAGCCTTCGGAGACGTCTCTTCGCTGTTCCATTTCTTCCTCGAATGATCTGCTTCAGTCGCCGGCGGTGTCGAGATGTCATTCTCCGACACCGTTGGTGAGAAATAATACTTCTCCTCCATGTTTGTCTCTGAAAAAGTCACCGACTTCTTCGGGGACACCGGTTTTGGCTGTGAAACCTTGAATTCTCCTACATCCTCCGAAAAATGGTTCATAGTGATTTGCTTATCTTCACAGACGGATGTCTTCTTCACCATTTCCTGATCATCGATTTTCATCTGATCTTGTACTTTCTGATGATTGCTGTTTGTTATTGCATCGGCCATGGTCTCATTTGGTCCGTTGTTTCCCCAAGCAGCTTCTTCTGACGGCAAGCTATGCAGCTCTTTAATGTCTTTGAAACCATCAGAAGATGCAGCAGCAGGAAGTTCATCAGCTTGCTTCACCGGCAAGTAAGACTGTGATTCGTCCACTGTTTCCTTGATTTCGAGACTCGGGTCACGAGAAAGTTCCAGACTTTTCGCATCGGATTTAACTATTCTACTCGATTTCTTCTCCTGAGATTGCTCTGTCTTGTTTCCTAAAGGTTTTGATGTTCTTTTGTTTACTGGTTTTTGTTGTGGCTCCTTTGGTGCGGTCCGGGCAACAGCAAGGCGCTCAATGGTGGAACTTCTCAGTACCGGCTTAGCCTTAGACTGCAACGCGGCTTCTGGTGTTTTCTCATTCTTCGTCGAGGTCTTCAAGGTTTTGGTTGCAGTACGAGTTTTCTTGGAGGCTAAGGAACTTGATACACTACCACCAGAACTCTTCTCAGCAATCCTCTTTTGCCTCTGAATCAAAAGTTCTTCCATTCTCTTTTTTCTCTCTTCCTCCTATCAAATAGCATGTCCAGGTGAGATTAAGGAAACTAATCAAAAAAGACAAAAAGCGGTTACAGAAATTACCATCTCGGACTTGGTTTTGGTTGCAGCAGCTCTACTTCCCCAAGGAGGTCTCTTAGCTTTTAACGCCGGATCAGGTCTATTTGATCCTCTTGGCTTTACGTCTTTCCCCTTGGAGACGCCACGGCTTTTCTTTTCTTTACCATCTGAGGGTTGTTCACCTGCAGAGGCCTTTGTTGCGGTTTCCAAATCCATTTTGTTTTTCTCTTGAGCCAAAGTATCAGTCTCGAAGTCAATTTCAGGGGTCCACGATACCAATGTAGGTGTGACATCTTGTTCCCGTCCAAGAACCATGAAAAGGTCATCTGGCTCTTGTCGATTGATCTCCGGTGCAGAGTTTTCTTGTTGTGTGATTCCATATACGTCCGAGTCCATGAGGTCTGTCCTTAACCGAGACTCTTCTACTTGGCTCTCAACACGAGAATGTATCATGAACGAGTCATCGGTCAGGACATCCCTCTCACTGCTCTTCGTTAAGTGGAAATCGTCCCCAACAAATGTTTTGACAAGACTTGGATCTCTTTCTGTGTCTGCTTGGTTACGTAAGAACCAGTCTCCCTCTGTCTCATTTCTGGCTCGGAGCTTTCCATCATAAACCGACATCTCTGCTTGCGAATAGCTTCCTGATTCACCGCTTCTACCTGGATTCAACATCTCCTCATCGTAGTTGTTCTCTCTCCTTATCAGCCGAACATTCTCATCGAGTTTCTTAATACTGCTTTCTCCTCCCCAATCCTCATTCCCATTTGCAACCACTAAGAAAGAATCATCCAAAGGCGGTCCTCTCTTGCTCACAACTTCTGCCTCCATGTTCAACGGAGATGGTGATGTTCGTTGTAATTCTTCCTGATCTGAATCTTTGTCTTTTAGAAGAAGGTTTTGGAAGGCATCCCAGTTATCATTCCCCTTAGGTTCCTTACTAACTGAATCATCATCGTCACTGTGACTTCTGTGTTTCCTCCGACGACGTGAAGTAGATTTATGCCGTTTCTCCAGTGAGCCAATGGCTTCTTCTACTTGCTGCTTGATGGAATCTCCATCCACAAACCCCTCTTCTTCTTCAGACTCCTCCGAATCGCTCTCCTTCGCTCCATTTCTCTTTGAAGTTATATAATTTATGTTGCGTATAACCACTTTTCTAGATGATTTCTTCCCTTCATTTCCGTCTTCCGACTCAGTCTCACCACTGGACTCATCGCTTGGCTCGGTGGATTCATCTTGCTTTGGATGCTTCTTCTTCTTCTTCTTCTTATTTTTCTTCTTGGAAGACGACTTCTCACTTGACTCCACATCTCCCATGTTCACAGGCCATTGCATATTCCCAGGGAAATACGGGGAGTGGCCTTGCATCCCCGGAAACATGTAAGGAGGAACAACATTCGGATACCCATGTCCTTGGAAGTTCTGCATGTACTGAGGATAATGGTTTGGCCACGGCATTGCCATTTGAGCTCTCCCTTCTGCAAAATGCGGTTAACTCAGCTTTAGTAAAACTATATCAAAGAATCATCTAAAAAACATCAGAATAGATTCTTCTAAGGACCTTGGCCAGTCTCAAAGCTACCCTGGCTCGAGGCATCCATGGAGTTCCCGAGCTTGGCGTTTGTAGCATTCAACAAATCATTCTCTTCGCCAGCGAGTATGATCCCAGAGTCACCCATGAACGACAATTCAGGCCTAGGAAATGCCTGCATGGCCGTGATTTGGTCCATCCACATTCTATCTTCGTTCTTTCTCTTGCACAAGTCCACAAAGTTAACACATGCTTCTCTGGACGCCAAAGAACACAACACTGAGTCACAACTTTCGTACACAATAATGCTTTACGAGTAACACAACGACGCTGAATGGTTCAGTTACTTACCTTAAACGCGAAGCTCCAAAAGCATCTGCGAAAGACATGAGGTCATCCATGTATTCCAATTCAAAACCAACAACCAAAGCTCTAGCGTAAGCCATGGCTTGCTCTTTGCACAAAGCCGCTTTGCGATTCTCCAGGACACGTTGGAGACCAACCCTATTCCATTCATTTCACCGCTTATCAGGATCAACCAAACTTGACATAAACTAAACCCACAAGACAGAAAAAGAAAGACTACTAAAGCTTACTTAGAATTTTCTTCCCCATTGTTTCCATCAGAATCACCTTTTGCCTATACACACAAACAGAGTCAAGATCTATTGAAACATCAAGCAATAACTCAGCTTTTGGCATCGAAGAGAAAGAAAAGGAATCACCTTTGATAAAGCCGTAGACTTCTGAGAAGTCCATGTACTACCCAACTCGTTTCCTGTGTACATGATGACGTTACACAATGTTGAAAAATATCAACTTTACCAATTTTGAATCTCACTGATTGATGATTCTGGTGTCCGTAGTTCAATCGAATTATGTTTTAAGCCCCTTTTTACAAGAGTCTGTGCCGAACATACCTTCTGCTTCCCCGGAAATGGCGGCTGCATTAGACTGAATCGAATCCTCGATCTGCTCAATCTCCTTCTCTAACGTGACTGACCTCTCAAGAACCTCCGGAGTGGTCACGAACCGCACAAATCTTTTGCCCAAAAATCAGAAACACAAGTTTAACACCTTTTTGTAGGTTTTAGAGACAAATGACATAAAGTTTTCTGGAAGACAGAGAGATTTTTCTTTCTTTTCTACCTCTGAAGCGTGACTTTGGTAAACCAAGTAACGCCTGCGCCGGCGACGGAGGAAGGACGGAGAGTGACGGAATATCCGCCTTTAGAAATCTGATCTCTAACGCTCTTGAGATGCGTAACGAACGGCTGAAAAATCCCCGAAGCAAGTTTCTCGTTCTCGCCACCGGAGAAAATCACCAGCTCGCATCTTCAGACAGAGAGCAACAACAAAAAAAAAAGACAGAGAATCAATGTTTTAAAATTGGTTATAAACAAAGGAATAAATAGCAAATCGAATTTTAATAAAAACTACCTTGTCCTGGTGGGTGTGAGTTGAAACAGAGCATAGTCAAGTCTTGTTCTTGGATCCATTTAAGACCCAAAACAAGTGAAACACACACAAAAGAAAAAAAATGGATAATTTAAGATTTCACCAGGATTTGAATCACTTATGGTGGTGCTGTTCAAGAATGTTCATAGATATCTGATTTGTTTTGCAGAGAGAAAGAGAGCGAAAGAGAATGTTTCGTGACAGCTAAGAGATAGAGAAGAGAGAGAGAAGTAAAAGCTGTAGGACGATTGAGATCCAATAGTGAGCACATGCACTGGATTGAAGCTCAGACATTCACATGAAAGAAGAAAGAGGAGAGAGAGGTTTGATTCTTTCTCTTTTTTTATTTCTTTCCTGATATATTAATATTAGTAATCATATACATGCCCATGTGGGTCCTCTCGTTCTCTACGCCGACACACCCACTTCACCCATAAACACATACTTCTATATTGACTGTTTACTAGTTGTATTTTTCTGTTTTCACATGTCATTAATCTTACCAAAACATTAACAAAATTATATGAAAAAGAGTAAAGGATTATTAATACATAACATTGGAAGATTATAAGTACGGGTTGATGTAGGAATTTAGCTATCTACCAGTTTTGTAAGTTTGTCCGAAACTTGATTACATTCCCGGAATTATTTTAATTAAATTATAGATGTAAATAGTCTGGTGTCAAGTTTCGTCATCTCCATATTCATACACATGTTTTTTTTGTTATGAGTTCTTCGTGATCACATTCAATATGTGAAATCTCGAAACAAGTTGATTTTAGCGCATTAAAGGAGACTCGTTCTTTCAGTTTCCAATGCATACCTACTTTGAGATACCAGCGACTCAATTACACATCCTTAGACCATCCACGAATTTATCAACTCCGTCCAAATAGAGTCTTTTCAACTAACTAAAATAGTATCTATTTCATGGCGTCGAAGTTCGGTACGAGTGTTTGTTTCTTAAAAGTCTCAACCAAGATTCAACTTTTGTATTATTAGTGGTGAGAATAAGAAAATAGCGTAAATCATAAATGGATTGATAAACGACGATTGAGACTGTTTGTAAATTACGATATAAATTATATAATAATTTGAATAAACAAGTGTTTTGTTGGAAATGAAAGCGTTAGTTGACATGTCAGATGACTCAAATTTGTCAAAAACTTGGATACCAAGAGAAGACAGATGATAGTAACAGTTACTTAGATAAACATTATAATCTAAAATAAATTGCAAAAAAATGTGGTGTGAGGTTTGTGTGATGTTTACTATTTATTGTTTTTCTTAGCTTGGAGGGGAGACAATCGAGTTACACAATTATTTCATAGATATATCAAACCATGTGAGGTAGAGAATGATGCGGACTTGTTGCACAAGATAAGTGATGAAGTACTAGTGTTTGCCCAGGTACTTCAAAGTTCTTACTTGCATGATAAATTGCAAAAAGACCGACTCTGCAGGAGTTTGTATATTGATGAATCGTTTATCTGTGTGTTTCATGAACAAAGTTATAAAGTAATGCAAATTTAATTATCTTACCATGGATGTTGTTGCATTACGATAATATAACTTACGCATTTTGTAGGAACTTCAGATGTGTTTTTTTTTTTCCCTTTGTTACATCAATTTAAAAATCTATATTCCATAATTCAGTTATCACTCGCGTATATTAATCGTTGAAAACACGAATTTTTTACAATTTAATTATTGTTTTGTCGGATAAACTGTGTGTATAAGGTTGGAAAGTATAATCAGTAATGATGGTAAAGTGGCTAATCACCAAAAAAGCTTCAGCTGTTGGTTAGAACAAATGCTTCATTAAATAAAATCACAAGACTATGGCCAAAAGGTATAAACCACTTGTTGGAACCAACTCGAGAATAGTCATAGTGAAGCTCTGTTTGTAATAATTATACAAGAAGTTATTAGGTATTATTATTAATGTGGGTCACGTGATTGATCAATTGTAGCTACTTGTCTTCTTATACTTCTTGTCAAAGGATATCGAGAAATGAAGATTTCATTACTTTTTTCATGATAGTTTGTAACATTCTCTTCTTCCGCTGTAGTCTTGATAATTTGTAACATTCTCTTATCTACATATATAAACTAAATGCGTACATTTTTTTCCTTCTGGCGTTACAAAAAAAAAAAAAACCTTTTGTTTTTTTCTGTCTCTCCAACAGATTTTTTTTGTCGTCCAAAAAATGATTAATCACAATAAGAGAGTAGGCATTAAGAAGTGTAGTTCTTAGAAAAGAAATTGAAATTTATGTTGGATTAAATGTATATAAAAGAAACATCGAATCATCTGAATTACAATTTGAAATGAATCTGTTGGATACTACTATTTTGGTTCAGTTCACTTGTGTTTAGCAGGATTGAACACAAAAGCATGGAAGGAAAATTTCACCAAATTAGTAATTTAATTATTACTAATTGATGTTTTAGAAAACTTAAAGGTTCATCAAACAACATAAACAGAATAGCCCGTAACAAATCTATATTTTGGGCCTATACGTGCAAAGAAGAATAGCTTTCTTGGGACTTTAGTCCGTGAAACAAATGTTGGACCTTAAGTACTTTTATGAAAAAAACTACTAAATCAAGTGTTATTCGCTGGATCTGAAGTAGTCAAGTGGAGTAGTGGACCGTCCGCTTTAAAATCCTGATAACACCTTCTCGGCTTATGTCGCTGTTCTCGTCACATATGGTCTAGGTTTGGTAAACATTTGCTCATTTGTCATTTTAGAGATGCCTCGCACTTTCTCAAGTAATCTACTGCAATTGAGCTTTGAGCTTGTAGGTGTCCATACATCATAGGACGATAGAGGAACACGAGACATCACTAACACCAATCACGCACTCAAACCATATAGTCTTTTTTTTTTTTTTTGCGTGTGTGTGTGCACATAAACCATATAGACTATTGTAGCGTTTGAAATAACAACATAAACAAAACTTAAAAGGAAAAAGCAATTTGGAAACAGAGATAATGTGTAAGTCAGTACGAGAGATGAGCGTTCCCACGGGATCACGAGATCATCGTTGTCGGGAGAATTGTCTTCCGGACACAAGATGTATGATTCCTTATATGTTGGTACCATTTTTTCAAACTCTTGTAAATTAATGACTTTTTTTTTTCTCAGATCAATAAAGAAACATGTATACTATATGTAGTTGAGAACCTACAAATAAGGAAAGCAAAACCTATATCTGTATCCCTAAATTTCTTCAATACAAAATCTTATCATGTATACATATTCATATCATCTTCTTAGGGAGATGGGAGGAGACGAGTTGTTTGTACTAGAAGAAAGAGGAACATTCGAAGCTGTGTCTGGTCCACAAATCCTCGACACGACTTCGGAGGCGACTTGTATAATTTCCCCGGTGAATTCAAGCAGTGGCTTTCGAACAAAACGCGCCCATAGTCCCAGAACACCAACCATCACCATCCCTGTCTCTGCAAACATTTCTTCCACTTCGATCTTTCCTTTGCATTTCCCTAATGTTTTCGGTAGTATAAACTCTATATGCGATTTGTGTGAGAGATAAGTAAAACTGTAGAGCAGAGAGTGGCCATAAAAGGTTTGGACTATTTCTTGATTTCATGTGGGGGTTGCAACCACCGGAAGTTGTCTCAGCTAACGGTAAATCGTTTCTAAACTCTCTAAATGGACCAGAGGGTTGAGCTTGCGTTTTTTTTTTTTTTTTTTTTTTTTAAGGAGTACCACATCCACGTGATTAAATTTCTGAAGTTAATATATTTCAAATCAAATTTTTTATAGATCTTTATAATGTTATATTTCAAAAAAAATATTTTGGAGATAAAAAATAAGCTCTTCGTTTCTGGAAGATAATTTTTAAAAATATATATTTCAAAAGATAGATTTTTAGAATTTTATGTGCATTTTTATTGATTACTAATGATAAATTTTAAATTTCGAAAAATAATTGAAAATTTTAAATTAATAATAATTTAAATTTATTGAAAGTTGTTAATCATATAAAATAATACATTTACTATCAAAATTTGATATGTGTGAAAAAAAAATATTATTCAGAAACAGTGGAAGTAATAGTTAACAAAAAAAAAACATATTTATTAAAGAAAAATGATTATTTTGAAATTTAAATAATTAAGATTTGAGATCAGAAATATTTTCTACATAGCTAAATATAAAAAAGAATTAGTTTTATGATATGTAGTTCAAGTCCAAGTCCAACTATGTAATTAATTAATGTACCTGATGAAGACTCCAACTCAGATGAAGACGAAGAAAACAATAACACTTATATGCAATATATAGAAGGGTTTCGAGATGAAATTTCTACAAATTTATGGAATTCAAGATAATTTTTGTTTATGTTTATTGTTATTCTTTTAAAATAATTTTATATAATAAATATTTGTATTTTTAAAAATATTTTTATTTTTTATTTTTTATAAGAAATAATTTGTTTTTATTAGCAAATTTTTCTTTTTGTTTTATCAATTTTAATTTTATAAACAAAATTAATAACTCAAATATAGTCAAAAACCAAAAACTAAAAAAAACCACCATTCATGTTTCTTAAAAACTAAAATCTACAGAAAAATCAAAAACCAAAAATTGAAAAACCAAAATCTAAAAGTCAAAAACCAAAAACCAAAAACTAAAATCTAAAAACTATGTAAATAATCAGAGCCTAAGTTTGATCCATGATATTAGATTTTCATAATAATTGGCTCTGAAAATCAAGCACGAGTAAAAATATCTTTTACTCATTGTATTTTTTTTCTTTCTCTTGCTCCTATATTGTTTTCATAAACTTTTTATTGAGAATATGCAAAGTAAATTAAATCAAATGAGAGTAGGAGTTTGAAACAAAATGTAAGCTAGGTTAAAGGTGTCAAGTCAAAGTGGAATTCAACTGCTCGTGTGTACAAAAGATAAAAAGTAGCCCAATGAACAGACGATGTATAAACTCCAATGTGAGAGTTTAATCCAATCAAAGTTCAACAGTTGTAAGAGTGACAACCTAAATTACTTAGTTTCCATACAAATTGAATACAAAGCAGGTTTGGGCCTGTCCTTTCAATTGAAAAGGTCTAAGCACTAATAAATTAAGCTTTCGTAAAGAAATTTTACTCGATAAAAACATATTTCCCTTCGAGTAAGACTTCCACCAAATTAATTTTTGATAAATGTAAAAAATGCAACTATATGATTCTACGACTGTATATTTTATTTTTCAGAAGCGATTGCAGCCACATTATCCGCACCGTGTCAGAAATGGTAGCATCATTCGCTTCTACTAGTGGCTTGGGGTATAATCGTTCTTTTTTAATTGTTAAGATGATTAAACCGTTCTTATTTGTTAAGAGGATGATCAAGGAGAATACTAAGAGTTTGTTTTATTTACAATGCAAATTAAATAGCGAATATTTTAATGTTTCCAATCAAAATTGATTTTTTCTTTCCTGGTCAACATCAGATTAACGAGAAAAGATTGGTCAACACATTTAATATTGCATGTGGTTAATTTACCTCTTTCCAGTTTAAGAATTAAAGCAAGTGAAAATTCCTCTATATGAAGTTGACTTTCTTTTAAGTGAAATTTAGTGCCGTAATTAACATTAGTATTAATTTAATTAATCGGAAATCTAGATATCTTAACGTTTTGTTCTTGCACGATAACTTATCATATAAATATGTACTCCATCTGGATTCAATAGCATTTATAATGCATTCACAACAAATTTGTTTGTATTTTTAAAAAGAAAATGTTGTATCTAGAACACTTTAACTAACATAAACATTATGAGAACTCATGTTATTGTTTTGTAAAAAAAAAAAAAACACATGTCATGGTGAACTTTTTAATAACCAAGTTGTATTAAGTGGATGATCGCGTGCTCAACTCTTACTTTTCACTTGCGAATCCCTACCTTTGATTTATTAAGTGGAGAGGGTTAAATTTCTTTTATGTTTTGTCATCTTTTATATTGCCATTATGATTATGTTAGTTTGGTAGTTCTGTTTCCTTTCAGATACGGAAAGATGGAATTCGCCATTTGTAATCCCCCATGCACATCTAATCTATCTCCCAGACTTTTGATTTATAATAATTTAAGCCTTATGAAATGGCACATATTGATTTCTATGATCGGTATCAAACGCATGCAACCACACTGTTCGGCAGTTCGCAAATAAACATTTTTTAGAGAGCCAATTAAATTAAACCGTAAGAGTATAACTAAACAAACATTGATATTTAAACCAAATAAAATATCGATGCGATATTTTGACATCTGGTTTAAAACGGTTGCAAAAAAAAAAAAAAGCCAGTTAAATCATAAAACTATAATCAAACAAATGCTTTGGGAAAAGTAACTTGTTTGAAAAAAAAATTATTTATTTATTTTCAGTTCATATTTGGTTAAATATTATTATTTTTGGTTAAATAATAATAAACATTGAAAAGCTTATTTAAATAGATTATTAACATTTATATTTTTAATTATATTTTTAACGTGATGGAAATATATACTAGAATCACAATTAAAGTTAAATAAGAATTCGTCGGCCTACCATTTTCGATAAACCAAATGAATATTTAATTTAATACTATTCTAGAATTATTATCTGTTATACTTTTGAAAAAAAACTTTCTATATACTCATTTAATTAAAATTTAAACATTTGATATTTTGTTGTGTATTTGTTTGGATTTTTATTGAAGTAAATATTTATGAAGTCACAAATAAATAATTAAGTGCTGATTTCATGTTAACTATTTCTATTTTTTTTTTGCCTATTCCTTGCTATTTTATTTAAGAAAAATAAATTTTCTACTTCACCATTTTTATTACATAATTAGTAATTTATTTTATTTTACCACATAAATTAATAATTTAGTTAGTGGTTTTGGAAGTAAACATTGCCTAGCTCTCTTTCCCTATTTCATTAGATATATATTTATAAAAAATTAATGTAAAATGCTATTATAAAATATGTATTTATTTAATAATAATAACTTTGTAATTTTGTATACTAAAAATAACTTAAAATGCTATTTAAGATTCTTATTTTTAACAAATGTTATTTAAGATTTTTTTGATATATTTTATTTAAGTAAAACAAAAGAAAAGCTTAGCAAATCTCTGATTGATTAGTTAAATATTAAATTTAAATCTTTTTTTTTTGTCAAAGAATCGAAACAAACATCCCACTCTAAAAGCGTGCTTAGTAACAGAAGCATTTTTGTAAGAATCTTCCGTCTATATATCCTCAAAACCCTCTCTCATTTTCCTTACGTGAACCCTAATTTCTCTTTATTTTGCTAAATAAAAGAGTTACAAGTTTTAATTTTGTCTTCTGTCTCTAGAACTCCCAGAGCCAACATAATAAAATACTTCATCCAACTTTCTCTCCTTCTCGATTCAATTTTACCAAATAAGAGTTTCTTGATAATTAGGAAGAACAATTTTTTTTCGTTTCGGTCGATTATATTAGCTTTAATCCTTAGTTACCCGTGACCAAGAGTTTATACGTCGATCGATTTTGAGAATGGATAATCAAGAGGTTTCTGTGGATATTGAATCCCAGATCGAGAATAACAACGACGATCGAACCCTTCCTTTTTCAATTTTTAAAAAGGCTAATCTTCCTATTACTTTAAAGGTATTACAAATCTATTTATTCTTTGTTACATACTCTATGAGTATATGCAGATCTTTTAACTTATGATACATGGAGAACACACAATGGTTCATTAGGTTAGAAAGTATATACATGCTCTATACGAATATTTTCATTCAATTGTTAGATTCTAGCAAGCTTAATTTTATGTGTGTGTTAATAAAACAGATCTGCTGATTCAATTCTGTGCTTGATGTTTTGGAGCAGTTTGAGAATGTTGTGTACACGGTGAAGGTGAAGGAACCAAAGAGCTGGCTGAGTCAAACCAAAGGCAAAACCGAAGAGAGGACCATCTTGAAGGGCTTAAACGGGATCATTAAACCGGGAGAGATCCTGGCTATGCTCGGTCCCTCGGGAAGTGGCAAGACCAGCTTGTTGACGGCTCTAGGAGGGCGTGTTAGTGAAGGGAAAGGGAAGCTCACAGGGAACATATCCTACAACAACAAGCCATTCTCCAAAGGCGTGAAGCGAGCCACCGGTTTCGTGACTCAAGACGATGCTCTTTACGCTCACTTGACTGTTACGGAAACTCTAGTCTTCACTGCGCTTCTCCGGCTTCCGAATTCTTTCAAAAGACAAGAGAAGATCAAACAAGCTGAGGCGGTCGTGACTGAGTTGGGATTAGAAAGATGTAAGAATACTATCATTGGAGGACCTTTCTTGAGAGGTGTTTCGGGGGGTGAGAGAAAAAGGGTTAGCATAGGGCAAGAGATTCTTATAAACCCTAGTTTACTCTTTCTTGATGAGCCTACTTCTGGTCTTGATTCGACCACGGCTCAGAGGATTGTGTCCATTTTGTGGGAACTGGCTCGCGGTGGAAGAACGGTCGTGACAACAATTCATCAACCTTCTAGTAGGTTGTTCTATATGTTTGATAAGATTCTTCTCTTATCAGAAGGTAACCCGATCTACTTCGGGCTTGGATCCAACGCTATGGATTATTTTTCTAGCGTTGGATACTCCCCATCCGTCGAAAGGATTAATCCATCAGATTTTCTCTTGGATATCGCAAACGGTAAGTCTCTCATTGTAATTTCTTTCCGGACAAGTAATCCTCCATATAGCCTTTTTGTCTCTTTGTTGAAACTCAGATCAAAACATGGACATATTATGTCTATAGGTGTTGGATCAGATGAATCGCAAAGACCAGAGGCTTTGAAGGCAGCTCTAGTTGCGGCTTACAAGACAACTCTGTTGGACAATGTTATCAACGATCTTAAAGGACAAGATGATCATTGTAACCATTCGATAGAGAATCTTGGAGAGTCCAAGCATTTTGGAGACTGGCCAACGACTTGGTGGCAGCAGTTTTGTGTTCTCTCGAAGAGAGGCCTTAAGCAAAGGCGACACGATTCTTTCTCTGGCCTAAAGATTGGTCAGGTTTTTATCGTGTCTTTCCTATGTGGTCTCCTTTGGTGGAAAACGAACCTTTCTCGCTTACAAGATCAGGTATTTAGCTTTAACTCGATATATATTTTTTTTATTGGGGTCTTTTATCATTTGTTTATATACGTATATACCTGATGCGATTATTTGTGGTTTATTGTTGCAGATAGGGCTGTTGTTCTTTGTATCATCCTTTTGGGCATTCTTCCCTCTTTTTCAGCAAATCTTCACGTTTCCTCAAGAGCGAAAAATGCTTGAGAAAGAACGTTCCTCGGGCATGTACAGGCTCTCGTCTTACTTCATGTCTCGAGTTGTCGGGGATCTCCCAATGGAGCTTATTCTACCAACCATTTTTCTCATAATCACATATTGGATGGCTGGTTTAAGCCCTAAACCTGTAAACTTCTTTCTGACCCTTCTGATCCTCCTCGTCCACGTCCTTGTCTCTGGTGGGCTAGGACTAGCCCTAGGTGCCCTGGTGATGGACCAGAAGACAGCCACGACACTCGGGTCAGTTATAATGCTCACGTTTTTGTTAGCTGGAGGATACTACGTTCGACATGTCCCAGTGTTCATCGCTTGGATTAAATACGTATCAATAGGTTACTACACCTATAAACTACTGATATTGGGTCAGTACACGGAGAGTGAGTGGTATCCTTGTGGTGAAAATGGGAAATTGAAGTGTTATGTTGGTGACTTTGAAGGTATTAAGCACATAGGGTTTCATAGTGGATTGGTCTCTGCCTTGGCTTTGGCTGTGATGCTTGTTGGTTATAGAGTTATTGCCTATATTGCTTTGATGAGGATTGGTAAGACCAAGTCTGGCTAATACTTAGCTATCTCCACTTTTTTGTTTTGGGTTTTTGCACTTTTTGAGTAAAATCGAATGTATAACACCAGTAAGTTCTTATTGCATTATTATATTTTTTCGTTAGAATCTTTAGAATAATCTATTGTGATGATATATGACGAATTATATGTTTTGAAATAGTTTGGCCTCTTTTGATGTAATGTTTTGTTTAGTTGATTGGTTGATTGATTTGGTCCGGCTTAAGTGGTCCTCTGATAAGCCAAATCTCAATAAAGGGGAGTTATATCAGAATCTAAGTAGTAATGTGAAGAACATGTTCTGTGTGTGTTTAAAAGGAAAGTTCAAAGCCAATTTAATGTTTGCTTATTGGTTATGTGTTCCAAGTCCAACACACTTTACACGTTGTAATTATTCGTACTTGTAAAGATATTTGACCTCACGCGTTTTCTAAATACTGATGGCTGATGCATTTGTGGTGCATATTAAACTTATTATGGAGTTGAAACAGCAGAGCACCTTCATTGGAAAATATCATTAGAAATCCAGTAAATATTTGTCATTCATTGAATATGTAATTTTTCTTTGTCAATTCTACTATATAATTAAATTATATTAAAATACTTATATTTTATGTTTTTGAAAATCTCTCTTAAGTTCTAACTGATTGAAGTACTCTAAGTCTCTAACATTAAACCATTATTTGAAATACTTCAATCAGTAAGAGGTGTTGGCAGAGTAATGTTTAATTTAAGAAAAAACCTAAAAATTCGGCCAGCTTTCTGTAACTTCTATCAGAGTAGCGTTTGTGTTAAAAATATATATAGGAAGAAGAAGCGTTATTAATGTCTTTAAGGAATTGACTACAAGTTAAATTTTAATTTATGTTTGCAATTATATATGTTAGAGGTTTGAATTGTTGGAAGACTGTGTTGAAGTAAAAACTATCTAAATATCAATTTAGACGAAAAAGAAGAAGAACGAAGTGGTGTCGAATTAATTATGAACGCATATAGAGTTCATAAGCGATGCATTTAGAAAGCATCATGCCTTTTTGATTTTCTTTTTGATAAACCTTCGTGATCACCTCACCTTATCTACTTTAAAGCTTTAACAAACATGTAACTTAAACAAAGAAAAGCATACTTTAGAGACGGGCAATATATAGACCTGTACAACTCATAATTATTATATGCGTCATGTACATTTAATCTTTTTGATACTTAAATATATTTTATTTAAATAAATTACAGATATTTTATTTAAATAAATTACAGACGATGTTCTTTCAGTTTAATATTCGAAAAATATCCATGTTCATTAAAAAAAAATATTATTGTATTCTAATAACTAATCTTATTATACAATTCATTGTAGTAGAATAACTCATATCCTCGCTTATATCATACTGGAAATGGATTAGTGGACAATCACATACATTATTATTATTATTACTATTTTGAATTAAATGTTAAATTAATTTTTTTTTTCAACAAAGTTTTGCTTTACAACAAACTGTTACCTAAATTAATTCCAAGACAGCTTTTAAACCCCAAAACAGCTGAATATCAGACAAATAGATTTGTCCCTACGAATGTAAACTCTAACCTGAGCCTGTCGGGGTAGTGAACTCAAACAATTTCGTCAAGTCTTTTTACTATGCATGCTTTGCCATGTTTTATGCGGATACTGAGCAGTTGATTGCCAACCGTTAAGTGGTTCCCGATGGCGGCATTTATTCCTTTCCCTCCAGATGTGACAAACACATACATTAGGCGCGTTCGTTTTTGTAGTGTTACTCGATGTTTTAGGCTTGCTCGTTGAACACAAGTAGGAGTGCTTCAAGGCGGGACTAGAGCCAACGTCATCGCTCTTCTAGAGTTTGTTCGATAAAGACTGCATCTCATGCTCGACGATTCAAGGTTTATGTGGAGGTTGTTTGGATTGCTATCAGTTCTCTCTTGCTTGAAAGTTGAAACTTCACTTCTGTTTGCAGTTGTTTAGTTTTAGTTTTAGCTTCTAACTTTTATGATTTTTTTTTTGTTTTTGTTTTTGTTTTTTTAATGTATCTCCCTTTTTCTACTTATATATCTGGAAAATTTAATATTTTCTGTCAACTCTTCTAATTTTAATTCGAAAAAAAAAAAAAACACTCGTAACTACCACAAATGCACTTACATCTGCTCTTCCTTTCGGGATTATTTGAACAAATTAAGTTGCTGTTTAAGTTTTATACCTCATTGCCCCCAAAGCCATATCAGTACATATATATATGTTGACTTTTTTTGGTCAAGATCATAATAATATTATACGCTAATTGAATAGCGATTGCGGAGTTTCTCATCAACACATTTTTGCATCTATGCGAATCGTTGAACCAAACTTGTCGTATCTTTGCTAATATTCAAAATTATTTTCTTAATAAAGAAATGGATGAGTCCCTCCCTCTATGAACAAGAATTCTCCACGTTCACTAAAATCTAAAATCCAAAAGCAAACGAAAACGAAATGCAAGAATAATAATTAAAAAGAGAAAAAGAATTATCAAGAAGAAGAAGAATCGAGTTCTTTGAATCGCGCGTCACATGTATTATATAAAGGCTTGTGACCTGTCCAGCATGGTCCATTTTTTTTTCACTTGTCAACTTCTAAGGCCATTTATAGTATTTCTTGAGTGAAAGAAACCCTGATTACTCTTTTTATTTGATTATAAAAATAGAAGAAAATAAACTCTCTTATAAGATAGTTGAAATTATTATTCAATTAGAATCAGCAAAACAATAACCTTCTGTTTTGTAAAGATTGTAACACAATTTTTAATAATAATTAAATACTATTTTTCTTACTAAAAAAGAATCATCTCTTGGAATAAAATCAATCGGACGTAAATTTAATAGTGAAAATACATTTGTCGTCTACATTTATTATACAATCTCAGTTGTATAATTTTTTGTCATAATATTTCAATTATATTATTAAAATAATAATATTGTTTCTTTAATCCTATATACTGTACGTGTCTCAAAGTAACGTAGCCTTTCTATTTTTATAGTTAGAACTTTGTAGTTTGTACACTTGTTCAATATTTTCTGTCCTCTATGATATTATTTTTTCTTCTTTTTTGTCTCTTTTGACTCTTTCATAGAAGACTTGCCTAACTCTCTCAACACGTGTACATTTCACACGAGCGGGACATTGCTTTCCACGCGTGTCTAAGCTTTATTAACGCTTTTTGCTCAATAGATTTATCTGTCGAAGCCAACCAAAAAAAAAAAAAAAGATTTATCTGTCGAATAGTTAGTGCTTCTTCCTTTTCCTTTTCTGACTCCGACGTAGTGAGTGCAAAAGATAAATCGAACCGGGCTTAATTATTTGGAGAATTCTGATAGATACACATCGTTGTTAGGCTTTTTCAGAAATCTAGAAGAAAGGACAACTGGCTCGACACGTGTCGATTGAATTTCGGTACTACTGACGGTTCGTGAACCCGAACGGCACCAAAATATTTATTACAAGAATAATTAAAATTGGAAGCTACGGTGATTTGGCAAGAAGTTACTAAGTATATAAACTAGTTAGAGGATGTTTTCAGTAATCATTTGGGAAGTTTAAATGTTACAAATGAAACAAGAGAAAATAGATTCCTGCAATAATGTTTTCTCAACTTGCTAGTAGTAAAAATAAACTTACGCATAAGAAGAAAATATGCGGTTGTGTGTTTCGCACATGTATCTCGCTCGAAATTTTCTTACAACCCACTGATAAGGTCGGCTGTTTCACGTACGTGGCAGTATGTCAATGGTCTAAAAGGGTCCCACAAAGAAAATCGTATTTAGATTTTAGAACAGTAAGACAAGGACGACCGTACTTATCCCCGAAGAACCTTTGCCTTTTCCACAGCCTATATAAAGCAGCTTCTTACATGATTGTCCAAAAGAGATCGACGAACATAAACATATAACTTTGTGGGTGTTTTAGAGTCGGAAAAAAAAAGAAACTTATAATTTTGTCCGCTGAAGAATCGAAAATGGGTGTTAGAGAGAAGGATCCGTTAGCCCAATTGAGCTTACCTCCGGGTTTTCGGTTTTACCCGACAGATGAAGAGCTTCTTGTTCAGTATCTCTGTCGGAAAGTTGCAGGCTATCATTTCTCTCTCCAGGTCATCGGAGATATCGATCTCTATAAGTTCGATCCTTGGGATTTGCCAAGTAAGCAACACTTTTTTATTTACGTTTTAGGGTGTGGTTTGTAACGATCGTAAATTTGGGTTTCAATTTGAGAAAATGTTAAAACTGAGGAGCTATTATTGTAAAGTTGCTTATCTTCTTCCGTGTTGTGTGGTGTGTATTTGCGCGCGCAGGTAAGGCCTTGTTCGGGGAGAAGGAATGGTACTTCTTTAGCCCGAGAGATCGGAAATACCCGAACGGGTCAAGACCCAATAGAGTAGCCGGGTCGGGTTATTGGAAGGCGACGGGTACCGATAAGGTAATCACGGCGGATGGTCACCGTGTCGGGATTAAAAAAGCTCTGGTTTTCTACGCCGGAAAAGCTCCAAAAGGCACGAAAACGAACTGGATTATGCATGAGTATCGCCTGATCGAGCATTCTCGTAGCCATGGAAGCTCCAAGGTAAGAAACAGATGATTGAAAATTTCGAGAAAAAAAAAATTGAAATCAGAATCGCTAAAGTTGGTGAATTTGTTTTTGCTTTCAGTTGGATGATTGGGTATTGTGCCGAATCTACAAGAAAACTTCGGGATCTCAGAGACAAGCTGTTGCTACTCCGGTACAAGCTTGCCTCGAAGACCAAAGCACGAACGGGTCGTCGTCGTCTTCTTCGTCTCAGCTCGACGACGTTCTCGATTCGTTCCCGGAGATGAACGACCGGTCTTTCAATCTTCCTCGGATGAACTCGCTCAGGACGCTTCTCAACGGGAACTTCGATTGGGCTAGCTTAGCCGGTCTTAATCCCATCCCGGAGCTAGCTCCGACGACCTACGGGCTACCGAATTACGGCGGTTACGAGACGTTTCGAGCGGCGGAGGGTGAGGCCGAGAGCGGACTGAGGAATTCGCAGCAGAACTCGAGCGAGTTGACTCAGAGTTTCGGGTACAGCTCGAGCGGGTTGAACCGTGGTGGGTTCGGGCTTTCGGGTCAAACATTCGAGTTTAGGCAATGAGAGAGACTCATGTCATTGGTGGGTCACGGTCGGAAAAAGGTTAATAATCCTTGAGCGGCTAGAGTGGCAATTGATGTAAATAAATAGGGAATTGTAATGGGCCTTCACCGATTCGGTTAGGCTTAGGATTCCAGAAAAGGGAAAAGGCTTCATATTAGTTTTGATCTGATATGACGATTATGAAAAATTCTTTCTCATCGGAGGAAAGTAAATGATTGTTCGAGATTATTATCACCAACTTTAATAAAATAAACCGGATTATAAATCGACTTTGGAAAGTTTTTGATTCATTTTGACTGCACGTTTTTAGATATATAGAGTTTATTAATTTTTAGAAATCTCAATATTTAGCTCGTAAATGAGACTTTGCTTCCCATAGAGAAATTACAAGAATCACTTCCTGCTTCTGCAAATGATTCCGTATCCCGAAGAAGCCCCACGAGTGCAATCTAAATCCAACAGTGCGTGTTCGGTCTCCCACTTGTTCGAGCTACTTAGACCGGTGAAAATGCAAGTCTTACAGTCATGAGAGAGTAGAGAAGTTGTCCTGAAGTTATCCTCACCACCAACCACTGGCATTGCGACTCCTGGCTTTGCCGGATTTTGGAAATCGGGTCTATAAGTGCGTCCCAAGATTCCATCTACTTTTTGGGATAGGTTAAAAAACCTGAACTGAACCTCGAGATGCGCGAAACAGTCATCCGAAGGTACTTTGTAGTTGTGGATCCTATCGTCTTCTTTAGTCACAGGAACCACATTGACCTTGATCTCTGCTTTGTCTTTTATTGTCACGGTCACGCTGTTCATCTTTGTCGCTCTCTCAATCTTGATGTCCTTATCGGGCGAATACCTATGAAAAACGCACATGTGCTTAGTGTATAAACCAAGATACAAAATTCTCAAATACTGCAAAACATTTCACCATCTAATTCTTTTAATATATTTACTTTTAATAATGCACGTAGACTTAAAAATTGTACTTGAAATAATCACAGCGTAAAGCATGAAGTTTTGATATAATTTACCATGTGGAGAGAATTTCCTCGGGGATATCTAAATCTTGGCCGTCGAAAGAGAATCTAAGATGGTCGATGCTGTCGTCCCAAGTGGCTACTTTGGTGGCCTCAAGGGAAAACTTATGAGAGTTGAAGAGGAAGCCTAGAGCTTGGATCCAAGTGAAGTCTCTAGAACGACCAGCGGGTCTGTGGCCAGTGAACCTAGCGTTGATCTGAACGTCAGGCTCCGAGACAAGGCTAAAATGTTCATTGCTCTTTCCATGGAAATAGAACACAATCCCATCACCACCTATAAACCTCGGGTCGTGACAAGCCGATCCAGGTCTATTACAATTTGGACGCACCCCTAAAAACAATACTTAATATAAGCTTACATATATATAAACCTTAATTAACACAAAAAAGTTTCAAGCATTTTTTTCTTACTATGACACTCGGAGTTGCAGAGAGGTTTACTACAGTCTACGTAACAGACTCTGTTCATAGTTGCGGCACCGGTGCTGGGGCATTCTTCCGGACACAGTATATACTTCTGGAAGCATGTTTCGTAAGGGTTGCTGCAGTAAACTCCTTGTGACTTGGCTCGCAAGAAACATAACATGATTGCAAAAAGAACTATCACTAGCGATGAGGTTGAGATCTTCATTTTTAGCTCTATTTTATTATCTTTCGATATGAGAAATTGAGTGTTGATTGTGAATTTATAGAGGCCACTCTGTGATTTTCCTTACCTAAAAAATTGATTATTTTACTCCAAGATGGGCAAGATGGGAGTTGCCCGGGTTTGTGTGCCATCACCCACACATGCACTCAACGTTCTTCGAACCAAGTTGTATATATTAATGAATGACTAGTTCTTAAATTGAAATGTATATGAATAGCAAACCTGAAACTTCCAAAAACAAATAAAAACGTCTTTATAGAAGTTACGTTCACTGGTTCACACGAGCGTGATCCACACTTCTCGGTCACTATATAGGAGCATTGGATCTTGTTGACCATCATGCATTATAAAATAGAGAGGCTGTTAAATTGATAAATTTGAAACCTCTTTAATATCCTAATCAAGCTTGCATTTCAAGTTAGTGTTCAAATAAAAGACAACCGATGGCTCTGAATTATTACAGCATACGGAACAAACGGATGGAACATGCCAAAAGCTACAATGCATTTTTGTATAATTCTTTTTGGTACGTTATGTTCGTTTTTCTCTGTAAGCTGTCTTACATTCGTTCTGCTTTGTACGCGGTCTTCATTCAGAAAACCTCAATATAAGAAAACGTTTTTATTTATTCACACTAGGTTTGATATGTACAACTCGAAGAATATATATAACGGGACTTTGTGAGTTCAACAGAATTTTCGGTTTTTTTTTTTCATAAGGGATTTCATCAATAATAATTTAGGACGTAAACAACTGAGTACGTTACATTCATTTTCTTCATAATTTGGTTCTTAATTAGCTTATTAATCTTCTTATTTTGACAAACAAAGGAACCTTTACATATTATTTAGCAACCTTTACACAAAGTAAAACAAAATACAGTACTTTTTTCCATTATTTCTTTCATTGTCTTTGCAGATAAGTTTGGATGGTTACTACTTCCTGCAGACGATTCCGTAACCCGAAGACGCCCCGCGACTACAATCTAACAATGCGTATTCCCTTTTGGGCTTGACTGAGCCACTGGCAACGGCCACTTCACCAGAAAAGAAACAAGTCTTGCAATCATGAGAGAGTAGAGAAGATGTCCTGAAGCTATCCTCACCTCCCACCACTGGCATCGCGACTCCTGGCTTAGCCGGATTCTTAAAATCGGGTCTATAAGTGCGTCCCAAGATTCCATCAACTTTCGGGGACAGGTGTATGAACTTGAACTGGACTTCAAGATGGGCAAAACAGTCATCCATAGGTAATTTGTAGTTGTGGATTCTATCGTCTTCTTTGGTCACCGGAACCACGTTGATCATGATCTCAGCTTTATCTTTGATCGTCACGATCACACTGTTCTTTTGTGTGAGCCTCTCAATCTTAATCTCTTTGTCGGATGAGTACCTGAGAACATGCATGTGGTTCAAGAGTTAGAAAAGATTGAATGTTTGCAAGTGCTTTTGCATTAGTTTACAAGGTAAAAACATGTTAAAATTTTTTTTAATAAAACACAATATTGTAACGCTAAACACAAATGAAAATTTGTTTTGGTTTTACAAGTTTTACTTCTTAATAATGTTATTAAAAAGAATAATTTGTAAATCTAAACGCAAAAAGAGAAAAATTGTCCTTTCAAAAACATCTTAATCTACAAGGCTAAAAAGCAAAAGAAAATTGATAGGGTGATATTTGAGTTTCTATAATTACCAAGTGAATAAAATTTCTTCAGGGATAACCAAATCTTGGCCATCAATAGTGAACTTGAGATGGTCAAGGTCGCTGTCCCAAGTGGCGACTTTCGTAGTCTCAACGGCGACTTTGTGGGAGTTGAAGAGGAAGCCGAGAGATTGGATCCATGTAAAATCTCTGGTGCGACCAACAGGTCTATGTCCAGTGAACCTAGCATTGATCTGCATATCATGGTCCGAAACGAGGCTAAAGTGTTCATTGCTCTTTCCATGGAAGTAGAACACAATACCATCACCACCTATAAACCTCGGGTCTAAACAGACCGCTCCATAGGATTCGCAGTTGGGTTTTACCGCTAGGAAATATCATATTCAAATTGTGAAAACATTGATCGTTAAAATCTAAAGTGAATCAAAATGATGAATTGATGATATTTACACATTTAAACTAAGATTAATCTACAAATATATCTAGTTAATTACCAAAACATGAAAATGGTGAATAATTACCGCGACACACAGCCATACAGAGGGGTTTAAAGCAGTCAACCCAACAAACTTTGTCCTTGGGATTGGCGGATCTAGTGGTCGGGCACTCTTCAGGACAGTCAATGTACTGGAGCTGGCATCGAGGAGCCGCGTTGCCACCACAGTAAGTCTGACCATGCCAAGCCGTGACCTGCAATAAACAAGAAGCAACCGAGACAATTATCACTAGCGTTGAGGTTCTTGAGACCACCATCCTGGAACCTTTATGGAAAGAGAAGAAGCTGATCATGATGGTGTGTTGTATTGGACGATTGATGATCTTTCGATTGTGGATTTATAAGAGGGTTAAAAGTCAAATATTTTTCTTCAGAAGATGGCTACTCTTGCAGTTATGCTGAAGTAAGGTTAGTTTAGTTGTTTCTTTTTAGTTCGGTTCAAAAATAAAAATATATGTAAAATGCTCAAATTTTTATACATCGTTTAAAATAATTTGTATCGAGATACACTCTACACGTACGTCGTATATGACGCCTGATTATATGTATTCAAGCACTGGTTGTCTAATTGAAAATCTTTTATGATCTAGTAAGACTTAATATAAAGAGCACTAACGAAAGGACGTACAATGATATTCTTAGATAAATCAGAACCAATTAGCTAGAAAAACAATGTAAATCAAAATTAGATGTATATGCGACTTTTAGAAATTAAAGTGAACATGTGCTTTCTATTATTGCACTCAATCTTAATACATGTATACAACTTCAATCGGATTTCTCACTCAATTGTATCAAACTAATGCAACTTGAGCTTTTAGTCCCGTACTTAATTCGGAATTCTCGAACCTCTTATTGTTTTTCTAGTTTAAACTTTTCTGATTAACCGCGTATATCTCTCTAAAGTCAACAAAACCGTGTTTTCCTTGCATGCATGTCCAAAAAGTTGCGTTTCGAGTAAAAAAGAAAAAGGATAAAATGCGGTGAGCGTGGATCGAACACGCGACCTTCAGATCTTCAGTCTGACGCTCTCCCAACTGAGCTATCCCCGCACTGTGATAACCTTGTTAATATCGTATATTAGACTTAGAATTACCGAATTCATCGCGAAGTCGCTCATTTGTTGATTCATGGAAGTTGTTTGAGCGTTGGTGTTCGGCAAACAAATTCAGACGATGGGTTCGATTCCGCAGATGATCCTTTGTAACTTCTCCATACACGATGGTTACAAGAAGGAACCCATAAATAGATTACACGCGAAAGTACGGAGCTTGGGTCCTTCTCTGCTGGGGAACAAGTTGGGACTGAGAGCTTGCTTGATTGAGCATAGACAGAGACGGCGAGTGATGGGTTTGGGAGAAACTGGAATTGTGCTCAGTGAGAAAGCTCTTAACCGGAAAAGGCGGGTGGTTAAGGTTAGCTGTAACAAGGGTTTAGGTTTTAACGGCGGAGATAACAAGGGAAACGGGAGAATCCTCGGAAACCTTGCTTTGGCTATTGGTCTGACTTATCTCTCTATGACCGGTCAGCTTGGTTGGGTTTTGGACGCTATTGTCTCCGTCTGGGTAATTACTCTCTTCATCTCTGTCTCTCTGGGTATCTAATTGTTGTCCTCTGCTTTTTGGGATTTGAAAAATCTTTACTTTCTGCAGCTGATTGTGGTGATTGTTCCAATTTTGGGGTTGGGAGCTTTTCTATGGTGGGCTCAACGAGATATTGTCCAAAGCAGTGTAAGTCTTCTTGTCTTTTTTGGATTAAGATAGCAAAAGACTGTGAGTAAGTCTTAAATCGTGACATGAATGCTAATCTTGAGTAAAGTTAGCTAGCACTTATGTTTTGAGTAAATCCTCCTGTATCGTGTTTTTTCATCTCTCTTTACGCTTTGTGCAGTGTCCGAATTGCGGAAACGAATTTCAGATATTCAAGTAAGGATATGACAAGAATCAATCCCTTTTGTTATTTTAGCTGTTTCCCCAAATCAGCTGACTAGATGTCGAGATCGCTGCAGGTCATCCTTAGACGATGAAGTACAGCTTTGCCCTTTCTGCACTCGGCCATTCTCGGGTAAAAATGATGATTCCTCCATCTTTCAACTTATCAAAGCACATCTCTTCTTTACAAGCATTAGCATTGTTACATTTTTTTACTTGGAAAATGCAGTTGTGGATGACAAGTTTGTTAAGGAACCTGTGAAATTCTCCAACCAAACTACTGCTTTCGGACAAGACCTAAATGGGTTTTCGTCTGCACCTAAGAAAGGTTCTTTCTTTCTTACGTCAAGATGTCTGCTTTACCTTATGCAAATGTGTAACTAAAAAGCTTTAGCAGAGGTTTGTGAATCCAATGGTGAGAAGAGGTGTTTTGATTTTGCAGGAAAAGGTTTCTCAACAGCGGTCGTAGACATAGAAGCTGAAGTAACAGATGTAGACTGAAAATGCGACCAAGAAGCTATAGCACATATTTTCCAATAGACCGAGCAAAGGAAGAGACACAACAAACTTGTGCAAAGAGCTCGTTGTTGGATATACAAGTAATATAGAAATATACGTCCATGTATATAGATATATATGTCCTTGACGTTGTTATTACATTTTGATCTTTGTTATTTGAATGATTGTTTGATGTTTAAAGAACTAAAATAGTAGTAGTCCGTAGTTTACGACTGTTTTATGTTCTTACCAATTACCCCGAGACTTAAATGTTCTGTACATTCCTCTGCATTTAGGTGTAAAAACTCAGTCTTGGTAGCGACTAGCGAACATTCCCATATAATAAAATTCCATAATCATTAAAAATTTCTGTAATTGAAGGAGAAATACAAACTTGTAGAAACTCTTTTTCTAAGATAAGCATAAACGTTAACAAGACCAAAAATAGACTACCCAACCTTCAAAACTTTTCTATCTCTTCGCTTTTTCTTTGTAGCTTTTAAGTTGTAACGAAAATCATTCATACAATTTCTTGGCCGAAAGAGTTCTCTGTTTTTTGGTAACGTCCTTTGAAGCTTTCTCTTCATACTTGTCGCTCAACGCTATAGCTTTAGCCACGGCTTTCATCTTCCTCGCATTCTTCGTTCTCTTCATCGGCTTTCCTTTCCTCATGCTTGTTCTAGAGAAAACAGGTAAAATCATCGGAATTAGACCAAAGGGCAAGAAAACATCAAACACAAGCTACCATGTAGCTCTTACATGAATATGACACATACATATATATGTTCTAAGGATACAAAATTTTATTTTTTATGCGTTGGTCCATTACAGTCGAGGGACGTCGTAACAAATGATAAATTTAGCAAAACGTTTCCTAGATTTCCTCATTCAACAGCTTGTGCATAGTGTTCCCTTAAGTGTTATCTTCTAAATGTTGAACTAATGTGGAAACTTGAGCTTATAACCATCAGAGTAATATGCTTATAATGACTCCAGCCAGATAAAACCTCAAAGGATCAGAACAGAGCAAATTCGCAATGGAGACTATACACATAAGTCTAACCAGTAACCAGCCAGATTATAAATCAAAAGGCCTAAATGAAGATATTTTTCGATCTAAGTTAAATTTTAGCTTATAAACGATTAGATTGTTGACGCTTACAGTTTACGAGTACGAGCAGCTAGTTTCGCGTCTCCGGTCTCCGAAGTGTCCATGGCTAACGAAATCAAATAATTAAAAAGGAAAAAAAATCAAACACATGACGTTGCTCCAACTAGAATCTCAACAATTCGATGAAACGAGTATGATAATTAATAAGCCCAGACGCGATTTTTACCTTCAGAGGCAGCTTCAGAGACGCTTTTAGTTTCGGAAACGTCCATGGAAACGTCGTCGTCTCTCTTCTTCTTGTTCCTGTTCTTCGTCATGGCGCCGATTTTGGCTTCTCGGCGCTAGGGCAGACGAGACGAAGCAAAAGAGAGTCGAATCGGAACAAACCGAATTGAGATTTCACCTTATGTTGTGTTGGCGGGTCTATTTATTGGGCCTATAGTTTTTTGTGAAAAGCCCATTTGAGGCCCGAAACAAAAATATGTTTTCTTCATCGTTACGCCTCGTTGGTTTTTCAAATGTTTCCTCTTATATATTCGTCGGAATGGCTCTCTCTCTCTCTCTAATTTTTCTTCTCGTTGGCAAAAAATCAGTTTTTATTTATGTAAGGTTTGTTATTATTTTTGGTTTTTTCAGTTTTCCTTCATAGTTTTTTTTTTGTTTTTGCTATTTTCCTGAATTTCTTCGACAAACTTTCATATTTGCATGTTGAGATTCCTTGTTAAAATTTCAGATTCCGATAAGCTTTTGACGTGAGTGATAATGGAGCTCCGATGTCCCATAATGCTTGTTGATTATTGATTTCTGGTGAATTCTGAGGAAGCCGATGACCATATCGCCGTCTCCGACCACATTGATGAAAACTACACCGGAGGAGGAGACGATGGAATCTCTTCTCCGATTTAAGGATAAGTCTCCGTCGCTTCCCTCCCTGCGTAATTCCAGGTCACAAATGCCGTCGATTCGTCAATCGCTTCCGGCCACCTTCCGTGATACGGTTTCGCCGGAGAGCGAGACCAGAGAGAAAACGAGGACGACTGAGCAGAACTCAGAGGAGCACAGGAAGGCGTATGAGGACGAATGGGTCAATGACGTTGAGTATTTCATCGACAAGGTAAAATAAATGAATTGTTTGCTTCTTTGGTACTTGCGTTTTACGGTACTTCTCTTTTGTCTGATTATTGCAGAACCTTTGTGTTTGGTGTCGAGTTGCTAATGGGCAGTGGCACTTGGGGAAGATTCAATCTGCTTCTGGTGATGCGGCGTGTGTTATCTTGTCCAATACGGAAGTAAGTTTTTTTTAAAAAAATTGTTTAAATTTCATATGATGTTTGATTTGTAATTCTGTGTTATCTTTTTTAAGGTTGTGGAAGTATCGATGGAAGAGATTTTCCCTGCGAACCCAGATATTTTGGAGGGAGTTGATGACCTTATACAGCTTAGTTATTTGAATGAACCATCTGTTCTGTACAACCTCCGGGTCAGATATGCACAAGACTTGATTTATGTAAGTTTACTAGAAAAATATGATTCTGGTTTGTTTGATTGTTCCTTGTTTTAGCTCAGTCTTTTAACATTATGTCATGTTTCTCTACTGTAGAGTAAAGCAGGGCCAGTTTTGATTGCAGTGAATCCGTTTAAGAATGTTCAGATTTACGGTAACGATTTTCTATCAGCCTATCAGAACAAGGCTTTGGTTGCTCCTCACGTTTATGCAGTGGCAGATGCAGCTTATGATGCGATGATGAGAGGTGAGCATAAGCATGTTCTTTTCACACTTTTTTGTTTCTTCGTGAAGCTGTAAAACCTTTTCCATGGTGTTAAAATAGTTATTGTCTGGTGTTTACACTTTGAATGTTTCTTTACGCAGAGGAGAAGAACCAATCTATTGTCATCAGGTACGACGAGGCGTTCCATTCTGATTGAATTTTGTGTGTGTACATTAACGATGATTTGACTATGCACATGTCAAAGATCATTTCTGATGTTGATATCAATAATGAATTAATATTACTATTCAACAGTGGAGAAAGTGGAGCTGGGAAAACTGAGACAGCAAAATATGCAATGCAATACTTGGAAGCACTTGGTGGAGGTAACTTTGGGGTGGAGAATGAAATCCTAAAGACAAACTGTATACTTGAAGCTTTTGGAAATGCTAAAACATCAAGAAATGATAACTCTAGCCGCTTCGTGAGTAATTCTTTTTCTTCCAATTTTCGCATGATTTGAAGTTTGGTGTCAGCCAGAAAATGGACATTCTGTAGATCAATAAGTGGTTTGGATTCAATAGTAAATCTAAATTGGTGCAGGGGAAACTGATGGAGATTCATTTTAGTGCAAAGGGAAAGATATGCGGAGCCAAACTCGAAACTTGTAAGTAAGAGTTGAACATTTGTATGATTCTTTGTCATATTTTCTTGACTATGAACTTGACTATGAAGCTCACAATTTTTTTTGTTTCCTCACCATGTTTGTGTGACTACTTGTGCTGAATGACCACAGTTATGCTAGAAAAGGTAATTTTGTTTCTTTTGAGAAGCTTTAGTCAAATTCCACTTGTTAACTATTCACGGGCTAATTTTGTAATCTCTTTGGATCAGTCAAGAGTAGTTCAGCTGTCCAATGGGGAGAGATCCTACCATATCTTTTATCAATTGTGTGCAGGGGCTTCACCAATTCTTAAAGGTAACATTTAAAAACGCAGTATCAGGTATTTGAATTATTCAGGTGCATACTATCTGCTTTGGAAGTGTTCCTGCTGAAGCAAAACGTAGACCTATATAAAATACTGATTAGCTTTACTTGCTCATGGCTGAGAAGCTAGAAGTTGCATGACCATTCTTTATATGATTTTATCTGCAGAGAAATTGAAACTCAAAGCAGCAAGTGAATACAATTATTTGAACCAGAGCAACTGCTTAACAATTGATCGCATTGATGATGCTCAGAAATTTCACAAACTGATGGTAACTCTTTCTGTTTCATGTGCCTTTCTCTGTTTCCCGTGGAATAAATGCCAGATTTTTGTAATTTTTTAAATAGTCAGAGATTTCTCTGTTATTGTAGGAAGCTTTCAACATTGTTCAAATACCTCAAGAATATCAAGAACGTGCATTTGCACTGCTTGCAGCTGTACTATGGTTAGGGAATGTATCTTTTGAAGTGATTGACAATGAAAACCATGTGGATGTGGTAGCAGATGAAGGTAGACTTTATTGTCTTGTCATTTATCATAGTGAATTAATGGACTGGTGATACTTATTACTTTGGTCTTGTTTCTGGCAGCTGTCACTAATGTAGCTATGTTAATGGGCTGCAACTCAGAAGAGCTTATGTTGGTTTTGTCTACATGCAAGCTCCAAGCTGGTAGAGATTGCATTGCTAAAAGACTGACACTACGACAGGTTTGTGTAGTCGTCATATACTACACAACAGTTGTAATTAGTAAATATCTAATTGTCGAATTGCTTTACATGTATATGCAGGCAACTGATATGAGGGATTCTCTAGCAAAAATCATCTATGCGAGCCTTTTCAACTGGCTTATTGAGCAAATAAACACTTCATTGGAAGTTGGTAAATCACGTACAGGAAGATCCATTAGTATCCTTGATATATATGGGTTTGAGTCATTTAAGGTTCGTAAACGTGCTCGACACTTGTTAGTCTATATATATTTCTTTTGACTGTGTAATGATGATCAGGTCTTCTTGGTTTTAGAATAATAGCTTCGAACAATTTTGCATAAACTATGCAAATGAAAGACTGCAGCAACATTTCAACCGACATCTATTTAAACTTGAACAAGAGGTGATCTTAGGCCTAATCATATGAAGATGTATTAATTAGTTTTTCTGTTTCACTTCTACGTTTCTGATCAGCTACACTTACCAATTGAATCTTCGCTGTTCAGGAATATGAAGGTGATGGAATTGATTGGACTAAGGTCGAATTCAAAGACAATCAAGCGTGTCTAGATCTGATTGAAAAGGTAATTTATAGCGTGCCATGTTTAGATTTGTTACTCGTCTTGTTTTTATTTTTTTCCATATGCAAAGAGATGATATGGTTATTTGATTTATGCTATGAAAGTTTTTTTTATATATTATTGTATGTAGTGTAGAAACCCATTGGTTTGGTATCACTACTAGATGAGGAATCAAATTTTCCAAAGGCGACTGATACGACGTTTGCCAACAAGCTGAAGCAGCATCTGAAGGCTAACTCTTGTTTCAGGGGAGAAAGAGGTCGTGGGTTCAGAGTTAGTCATTATGCCGGAGAGGTCAGTTGTTAACACAAATCCAAAAACTTAACGCTGCATGTTATTTAGTTCTTATGTGATATGAATCTGTGAAATTATTAAGGCGCAATATGAAATGGTACTTACGAGAGTTATTTACATTATGGTGCTTAATAGGTTCTCTATGATACAAATGGCTTCCTGGAAAAGAACAGAGATCCACTGCATGTTGATCTTATCCAACTTTTATCCTCATGCAAATGTCAATTACTGAACCAGTTTTCTAGTAAGATGCGTCACAAGTCCCTTAAGCCGACAAACTTTTCGGAGTCCATGAATCAAAGTGTGATTACAAAGTTTAAGGTAACAAAGCTTGAGTTTTGCAGTTGTCTATTTTGGTTGAATTAATCATCTCTATAAAACTTTTCTGGACCATTGGTACTTCGACTCACTTTTATGCTTACAGGGCCAACTTTTCAAGTTGATGAACAAGTTAGAAGACACAACTCCTCACTTTATTCGATGCATAAAGCCAAATTCAAATCAGCTTCCTGGAATTTACGAAGAGACTCGTGTTCTACAACAGCTTAGATGTTGTGGCGTTTTGGAAGTTGTTAGAATATCAAGATCAGGATATCCTACACGGTTGACACATCAGGAGCTTGCAGCAAGGTCTGGTCTCTCAACTCTCACGATGCACTTTGTTGATTAATCTATTCCTAAGCTTTTGTCTTTGTTGGCTTGTTCATGGATTAGATATGGATTCTTACTGCTGGACACAAAAATCTCCCAGGATCCACTTAGCACATCAAATGCTATTTTGAAGCAATTCAACCTTCCTCCTGAAATGTATCAAGTTGGTTATACGAAAATATACCTCCGAACTGGGCAAGTAAGTTCTTTTTACCTGGAATATTATGTTTGATCTATCTACAATTATAACGCCTTCATCTTTATATTTTATAGATTGGCATCTTTGAGGAAAGAAGAAAATATGTTCTGCATGGTGTAATTGGATTACAGAAGCATTTTCGTGGTTATCAGTCCCGTGTATACTTTCACAGTATGAGGAATGCAGCAGTTATACTTCAATCTTGTAATCACTGACATATGTCTCCATAGTTACTTTATATATATATATACTTTTTACGGTACTGTATATGCTTATTCTTCCTCTCTTTGATTTCATGGCTAACTTATTCTGTTGCTACAGATATCCTCGGTGAAAATGCCAGGAGAAACTATATTGTGGAAAAAGCGGCTATTGTTTCCTCAGAAATAACTAAAGAGCTTGTTGCAGTCATACACTTGCAATCTGGTAAAAATGGCTATCTTCCTTACTTGCGTTTCCATCTTGGATAAGATTCTGAATGCTCTTCACCTTTGGTGTAGTCGTACGCAGATGGTTGGTTCGTAAACACTTGAAACATAGTGTGCAACTGAAGAAACAATCACACAATGAGAAGAAAAAACCAAGAAGAAGGTCAAGGAGGAAGGTTTCAGAAGACAAGGTTATATTTTGCGTAATGTATGCGTCTTCAAGTTATATATACCCTCTGCTGAAACTTATTACCTTTCTTTTTTAGGACATGCTTTTAGAGAAGGTCCAGCCTTATGCTCTTGCTGATCTCCAGAGTCGGGTTCAGAAAGTCGAAGCAGCTATAATGCAGAAGGACGATGAAAACACTGCATTGCAGGAGGAGTTGCAACGATTTGAGAAAAGATGGTTAGAGTACGAAACAAGAATGAAGACAATGGAGGAAACATGGCAAAAGCATATGTCGTCAATGCAGGTAAAGTGACTAATTAAAGAGTGTTAATGTTCATGACTACACGCAATAATCATCATGCATGCATACTTATGGTTATGATCTTCAAATTGGAATATGTTCTTGCAGATGAGTCTCGCAGCAGCCTGTAAGATTCTGGCTCCAGACAAGACTGCAAGTCACGGTAGCGACTCAGAGGACACAATGTCCCTTGGAACTCCCACAAAAGAGCTCAAGGGTAGCGTGAATGATGATAACAATCTTTCTATAGAGTTTGATCAACGTAGAGTGGTATTTGATGAAGATGTGAAGTTTCATGTGGAAATGGAACTGGAACGAGAGTCGATTGCAATCAAGAAGCAGCATGCAGAAGAAGAACTCAGTAGACTCAAGTTAAGATTTGAAAAGTGGAAGAAAGATTACAAAGCAAGACTACGAGGGACAAAGGCAAGGCTCCGGTTAAATGGTGATAAAGGTCGTTACCGGAATTGGTGGTGCAAGAAAAGCTTTTGAAGTTAGATCTCTTTCTAACTTCATATTAGATTTTAGGACTTTTTAACCATGTAAATTTCCACATTAATCAAACTAACTATATAGTTATAGTTACAAACTAACCGGAAGGTAAGGACAAAGCTAAGCAACTTTGATCTATGATGACAAGGTTTCACACACAGTAAACAATAAATAATTGAAAAACCAAAAGTTTAAGAATTGCATGAATTGAGATCTTTGTATGTTTTTTATTTGATTATTTTCACAATAATGTGTACAAATTGGCTAGACTGTTGGTCCGGACTCTAGTTCAGCAGCTGATCCCTTAAAAAGCAAAATGGTAAGGCTGCCAACAGAGAAATGGATGAAGCAGCCACTACAATGAGCACGAACGATCCGAAATGCGTCCCCACAATACACTGCCATCCCGATCCGTATTTTCTATCATATTCCTGCAAAATTTCCAAAATATATAATATAAAAGATTTGTCTAATTCATATATGACGTGGACTATAGGTAGAAATACAGGTCCAATCATACGCTAATATAATCAACACTAATTGAAGCTAACATTCTAACACATGAACTTTTGATATATGAACCTTCTTGATGAAACGAGCGATTTGAGTGGGTTCGGTGACATCAAAGCAGTCAAGGGCTTTGGCGGCCAAACTAAGAGCATCTTCCTTCATTGTTTGCTTCATATCTGTCTCCCCCATTACTGCTTTCCCTTCTAACATCCTTTTTTATTATTTTCTATAAAAAAAAGTGATTACTAAACTTGAGAAATATAAGAGAACCAAGTGAGTTTGTGGAATGTATATATGGGGGGAAAAATGACAGGATGGTATGTGAGTGAAGCTCCAAGATAGTGGTGGAGATTTAGTTGGAACTTACAAGAAGTTTGTTTTCTTGTTTTTTTTGCTGGTCGGGGATTCATCAACCACATGAATTTGCATGGACCGGTAATATGATATGTGGTCAAAACAAATCATACAATCGATTTCAAATATGAATTTAAATACAACATATGTCATTAGATATAATCATTAAGTAATCATTGTATTTGGATTTGGTTAAAGGGAACCTTTGGTCCCAGCACCAAATTTTTTGAATTTTCTTCCCATCACCGTTTTCTCATATTATGAGAATAACTTTATAGTTAAACGTATTTATATAGCTAGATAATCAAGTGGCACTATGGTAATTTAAGAATATGAGATTTTAGTATACATTAACCAAAATACCTCTGATCTCCTATTCAAAATCATCAGTATCGGTAACGTGTTATATTTAATGCATAGAATGTGTTTTAAAAACATAACACGATTTTGTTCTTAAATATAGCCTTTAAATACAGCTTTTAGTGTTATATATCCCACACACAAAATCAATGAAATGATAAAATTGCATGTTATTTAATTAAATGACATAATTTCAAGAATATCTTTGTCCATTGAGAACTAAAAATTTCCAGTTGAGACCGTACAAATCATGGTTATATATTCAAATAGTTTCTAATTCATGATCATCTTGAAGATTAACCCCTGGCTTGGTCATTTTAACTGCCATTATTTTGAGAAAAAAAAAAGAAGAAATTCACTCCTAATTTGGAACGTTGTGTGATATGTTGTAAAGAAAACAAATTGTGGGTGGATGAACAAGTAATAGAAAAGTACAATCAAGATTATGGGAGAAAAATGAGTGGAGGGAAGAAGAAAGGACAAAACATATGTGGTGCTCCTTTTTTAACCTAATTGTTCATAAGAAAGTTCGTTGCCGACATTGAACAACCATACTCCTGTCTTTACCGACGTGTCACCGACCCTTTCTTCATACCAATTCCAAAGCCTGTGAAATAAGGATATTTCCCAAATATATTTGTCAAACATTACAATTTTCCTTTTAAAAATTAAACAAACCGGAAAATTAAATATAAATAAATTTAGTAAAAGGAGCAAAGAGACTTTGCCGCCTTTCTCTCTTTGCCTCTCGACGTGTTAGCCTTTGTTCGTCCTGAAGATTCTCAACTTTGCTGACAATCTCACAACTTCTCGGGGGGAAAAAACAAACTTTCTTTTTGATTCGCTGATTCGTTTCTTCTCCGCTTTTCCTTCTTCCTTATATCCGATTTCTTCGGGAGGCGAAGAGACGGGCCATTTCTCACCAATGTCGCGCCGTCTTTTCGCCTGTTTCCGCGGCAAGAAATCTTCATCCTCCACCCGTAAACCCGTCTCCGGAAACAGTTCCGCCTCCGTCTCCGCAGACGTTCCTTCCGGTGACGCACCCGTCCTTGTCCAGCTGTTCTCGTCGCAGGGATGCAAAACGTCGCCGGCCGCGGAGATGCTCATGTCCCGGCTCGGCCGAGGAGATTTCGACGGTGAGATTCGTGGCGAAGACGGTGGATCTAGACCTCCGGCGATGGTTTTGGTATTCCACGTCGATTATTGGGACTACAAGGGGTGGAAGGATCCTTACGGGTCGAGCCAATGGACGGTGAGGCAGAAGGCGTACGTGGAGGCGTTGAATCTTGACACGATGTTCACTCCGCAGCTTGTAGTCCAAGGAAGATCTCAGTTGATCGGAAACGAGGAAGAGACGCTGCTCAAATCTATCTCGGAAGCTCCTAGGTTCCCTTCTCCTGCGTTCCGGGTCAGTATGTTCTCTTTTAACATCTAAGATGTTTGGCTTTAACGATGATTAGATGTGAAAACACTCTTCGATTGCTGTGAATGTGGTGACAGAGATTCACACGTATAGGTTTAATAGCAAATTCATAAAGATGATGAGGACTTGGGATGAATTAGGGTTATGATTGATTATAACTCACGTTTATGTGATTTCAAGGTGATTGGTCATACACTAAAAACAAAATCTTCCTGTGTTCTCTCTGCTTGTTAAGTACGTTTTGGAGAAAATTGGGGAATGTTGAAAGCTTCTCCAATTGAATTCTTTTTATACTTAATAAGTTACTATGATTGGCTCTGCACTTCATACTTTCTTCTAACATCTATGATTACTATTGCTTTGATGCCTACACATTCAACAGCATGTACGTATCTGAATTTGTGTTAGATTAGCTACAAAATATCTATGAGAAATCTTGATTCACACACATCTTCTTGTAGATTAGCTACATAACCAAACTAGACTTGAAAAATTAATGAGTTCTTGTTAGATAACTGAACAATGTGGCTCACTCTACATTAGCATGAAGCCTAGTAGTGTTTTTGTTAGAACTTTTCATATTTAATCTTTAATCAGTATTAATATGTGTTAAAATTGTCTTTAACTCTTTACTATTTGTCTTTACCAGGCGACTTTCCAGAGACCAACCTCAGAGACACTGCAAGTATCACTGACGGGAGCATTGAGAATGAAAGTAGAGGGGAACGGAATAGACGTAATGGTGGCGTTATATGAAACCGGGCTAGTGAACGACTGTGAGAGAGGAGAGAACGAAGGAAGAATGTTGTCGAATGACTACGTGGTAAGAAAGATGGAGAAGATGTGCACTGTAAAAGACGTAACAGCGAAGAAGTCAGTGTCGGGGACTGCTCATTTCACGCTCTGGGATGGATTCAACAGCAACAAATGTGGCATCACCGTCTTTCTTCAGAACTCGTCTCTTCAGATCTTTGGTACTCAGAGTTTTAAGTTGCCCAATGAGATTTGAGTTATCCATAAAATCTGAATCCATTCTCCACAGTGGAATTACAGTTTGTACAGTTTATATGTGTGACTCTTTACAGGGTTTTAGGTCTAATGTGTTTTTAATACTTTACATTATTCTAACCGTTCTCGTGCTTATTCATTTGGACGTTTCGAGTTGAGCTTTTTTAACAATTATTAATCGTTTTGTCATTCAAAGCCTGCCCTGAGGGATGTGGTATGAAACATTCGAATGTGAGTTACGATGTTCCTATCCTACTCACATCCAAGGAAGAAACAACAGACAATGAATTGGCAGCATCAATTTGTACTCTGTATCATTCATGTAAAGCATCATTAGAAGTAAACTTGATGTTGTTTTCTTGTCTCTATGTTGTGTTAATGTGTGATTCCTAAGAAAACTCTTTGGTCGGAACAATGTTGTTTAGGTGTGATTAAAATTTCATTTAATGTCAACTCAAGCGAACATCACTCTCCTCTGTTTTTTTGGTACCATCTTCTTACCACTGAAACGACGACGTTCTTCTTGATGAATCAGTGAAGCAGTGATATCATCATCTCTCTTTTCCGATGAATCTTTGATGGGCAAACGCGGGAAATGACCTTCACCCTCCCAATATCCAGCAGGAAGCTGAGCGAATCGAGGTTAACCGGAAAATGATGTCAAAGCTGTCTCTTTTCCGAGCCAATTTTCTTCCTTTCCCGGTCTTCTCTTCTTTCTCCGTTCGTTTCATCCATAAACCCTATCCAACACCTAAAACCCTTATCCTCTGCGCCTTCTCTAGTAATCTCACTTCCTCCTCCACCACAGCTCCGTACGGCCCGTCTCTTCTGAAAGGGAAGAAGCCTTTGCCTAACGACCATAGATTGGCTTCAACTGGTCGAGACAGAGATGCCCATCGACGCAAAATCGGAGATTCCGAAGAGTCAATCGAGAAAGGTCTTCTTTTGGACGAAGACGAATTCACTAGGATTTTCGAGATTTCGGCGGTTCGTGTCCCGGCCAAGGACTGTTTCGCGCTCGAGAATCGCCTCCGTGGTCATCTCCTTAACTGGCCTAGAATACGGAACATTGCTAGGGTTCCCGGAGACGAAATCGACGAAGACATGGTGAAGCTATTGGGCCCTGAGAGTGAAGATGAAGAAGGTAGTGTTGTGGATTCGGTTAACCGGAGGATAAGAGGAAAAGCAGAAGGGGACGGGGAGAGACTGAGTTCAGTGTTGCACAGAGATCAACTCGCTAGGACATTTAATTCAACTGGGTATCTCAAATTCAGAAACTTGGCCAAAATCTCTAGGCCAAAGAGGAAGCGGAAGACAGAGAAAGTGGAGAAGAATGAAAAGGAAAAGGAAAAGGGAAAAGGAAGAAGTCGCAATGAATTCGCAGTGGTGGAAGTAGTGGAAGATCGAGGAGGAGCGGAGGATTTTGAGGGGTTACTTGGAGAAGGCTATGGTAGTAGAGGAAGATGGAGAGGTTCCACGAGATTGCTGCTTTTGGATGAGAAATATTCTGGTGAGGAAGTTCAAGACTTGCCCGAGGCTATCAAGGTGATCACTCCTCTAGTTTGAAGTTTCTGTTGTGTTGTTCGTTCTCTGGTCTAGGAAATCTTAGAGAATTGTATGGTTTCTGCTTGATAGGTTCTGTTCGCTGAAGCTAAAGAGACCGATGCAAGCTTAAGTTTCGAGCTTGTAAAATGCAGACTGACTCTGTTCTATGACTATTGGCCAATGAATGAGGTAAATGATGAGACTTAAGTTTTTATTGACGATAGAGTTGGTTTGCTTCAAAGTAAGTGTTGGTGTAGGTATTGGAAGCATTACTACCAAAGGGTATGATTGTGCCTTCAGCATTTGAGATGGTGGGACATATTGCGCATCTGAACCTAAGAGACGAGCATCTACCGTACAAGAGGCTCATAGCCAAGGTAATTAATTAGTGGACATTGCTTAAGTCTGAAACAAAAGTTTCCCCAGCTTCAGATATTGAAATCTTGTGAGCTGTTTTCTTACTTTGTATTTCTTGTCAGGTAGTTCTGGATAAGAATCAGCCAAAGATACAAACCGTTGTGAATAAGGTTGATCCTATTCACAATGACTTCAGAACAATGCAGCTAGAGGTTTTAGCCGGAAACCATTCCCTGGTGACTCTGGTTGTTGAAAATGGACTGCGCTTTCATGTTGATTTAGCTAGAGTGTATGTCTCTTCTTTCTCGTTAATGAATCTCTCGTAAATACCATTTGGACTTGGCTCTTACTTCACTCATTTTGGTGATCAAATCAGCTCCTGAGTAAAAACTGTCTGATACCAAAGTAAATTTATCTTTCGAGTGATAACTAGAATATATGTGTTCTTATTGTATCTCTTGTCATGTAAGTAACGTCAAATTTGTTCATAACTTGACATCTTCTTCTTTTTTGTATTTCTTTTCTGTGTGCAGATATTGGAATTCGAAACTTGGGACAGAGAGACAGAGGCTTCTGCTTTGCTTCGACCACAGTGACGTTGTCTGTATGTTTGCTACTTAGATCTAACTTCGAGGGTACACCATGAATAATATTGCTATGCTCTCTATAGAACTACACGCTTATGATTTAGAACCACTGATTTCCCTCTAAAAAGTGCTTGCTGGTGCATTGTTCCTCCAATTTCTGGCAAAGATCATAATTGTTGGTCTTGAATCTTGCTGCTTTTTCTGTTGCATAAGAAGCATATGTAGTTGCGTCAATTGTCTTTTTGTTGTTGCTAGTTTGCAGTTCTTCCGTCTGTCTTGGTATAGATATTGTCAATGTGTTGTTGTGTTTGGTTCTAAACTACTCTGTTCTGTTGTTACTATCAGGTGATGTTTTCGCTGGAGTGGGTCCAATCGCGCTTGCTGCAGCAAGAATTGTAAAACGTGTATACGCCAATGACCTGAACCCTCATGCAGTAGAATTCATGGAGCAAAATAGTGTTGTCAACAAGCTTGAGAAGAGGATCGAGGTAATTAAAATCCCAAACACGTTGTCTCACACTTTAAAACCATTTGTACAGTTCTGAATCTTCTATCTCTGTCTAGGTCTTTAACATGGACGGAAGAAGATTCATAAAGGCTATGTTTTCGAGCGAAAAGGGTCAAAAAGTCACCCAAGTAGTCATGAATCTACCAAAAGATGCCGCTGAATCTCTAGGTTTGAATATGCTTCTACTAAAAGCTTCCTTTTTTTTTCTGGCTCACAAGCCCCTCTTAAACCCTTTACTTAAGCAGATGCATTTCGCGGAGTATACAACGACAGGCAAAGAGAAGAAGGCTTATCTTTCCCAACCATCCATGTCTATGGATTCTCCAAGGCTGCTGATCCAGAATTCGACTTCCACGAGGTCTAAACCGATTAAAAAAAGACCCTTCAAACTCTATCTTCTAATCACATTTGAGACCAATTATCTAACGATTGATTAATGTCTAATCTGCACAATGTACTTGGTTTTGATTCTGCAGCGGATACGGATTGCTCTATCTGAGGTGGCCGTGGACGTGAAAATGCGGAAGGTACGCCTTGTGGCTCCAGGAAAATGGATGCTATGTGCTTCCTTCATACTTCCCAAGAGTGTAGCCTTCTCAAGAAGGAACATAATTTATGTAGATTAAAAGAGAAAGTCTAATACATGGCAGAATATAGGGTGCACATTTGCAAATACGAAACTTTTATTGTACTTTCAGCCTGTAATACTTGCAGTGTCTTGTTGAAGAACAAGACAACTAACAAGTGAAAGTGACAATAGCTTCTGTTATAAAAATTTAATGTTTTTTTAAAAGAAAAATCTTCCTCACAACACAAAGTCACAAAACCTATTTAAAAGCTTTCTACTCTTGGACACAGAATATCTGGTGGTCAGATTTGTCTCTGCCTAATCGACGGTCCAGATTTCAACATTGTTTCTGATCCTGTCCCTCCATTCCAAATTTTTTTTTTTAACTTACTAAGTAAAAAAAAAAAAATCCTTGTACGTTTTCGTTGGTCCTTGTTTTGGTCAGACTCAGAGGCTCATATCTTTGTACTTGTACGTTTAATCAAGTGTGGTAATTGTTGTTGGATCAATGAAAGCCATCGGTTGGTATGTTTTCTTTATCCAAGCTAACCAATATTGAGCACATTTTTCATGTCCGGTTTAGAGTTTTTGAATTTTAGATGTGGTGAGGAGCTATAAAGAAATGAAGAATCTAGATACAACAAGGGCTAAACTGTAATTTAGTTGAAAAAGGTCTACAACAACTGTACTAGTGAGGGAAAGGAGAGAATCTCAGTTGGAGATTGAGATCTAAAGTAATGATAATAGAAATCTGGAAATTAAATTCTTAGAAAAGAAGAAAAAAATAAAAAGAAGATGAGAGAGAGAGAGAGAGGGATGTGGTCCAAAAGGAGGTTTAAGGAAGGGCTTGCAAGTTTGTATGAAAATAGATAGATAAGGAAGACCATGTATAAAGCCAAAACTAACAGTTGCTCTCTTTTCAATCCTTTTCTTTATTTTTATTTTATCTTACAAAATCTCACTGCCCCAAAATTCACCTACTCTGCCTCCTTTTGTACTCTCTTGTCTATATTTACTCCACAGTATGCATATATGTTTATCATTACCACAGTATGAATATCTTATTATCATTAAGCCACAATTAGAGATCGCTATAAGAAACAAAACTACATACTATGTTTTTATATAGAGTATTTCCTCTAGTTACATCTTCTAGCTAAATCGTCTTCACATATAATCTAAACAGAGGTTATGAAACGTAAAACAATTTGATTAACCAAATAAATGTCATCTTGGTTCTATTCTATCTTAGATAAAAGCAATAAAATTTTTTTTTTTTTAAAATGGTAAAGAAGAAGAGAGAAAGGATCCAATCATTCTTAGAAAGGACACAATATGCTTCACGGATCCCAAAAATCTTTCCATGCCTGCCTAAACTCAGCAACATAAATCAAAACTTCACACGGTGCGCCTCTCTCACACGTGCCAGAAACCCTAGTAGTAGCCGCCCAATGGCCCCTAACAAGTGGTCCCACGAGGCCCTTCTCATACGTGTCAACTGGACCACACTCCGTAACTTAACATGAAAGCACATGTAGGGTCCCCCGTTCGTCCTTTGCCCTACAACACCTTCTCACTCTCCCTTCTCCTAGCCCACTATACAATCTACGCGCTATCTATATAGTATATCATCTATCTTTATTCCGGTTACACATTAAAAGAATTATACATTTAGATTTTGTTCCCCCACCATATTATATACAAGTTTCTTAGATATACAAAATTTATCCAATAACCACTAAGAATGTTGTTTTACTACATTTTTCAATTTAAATAACCAGTCAGTGATTTTTATAACACTAGGATCAGCTGTTAATAATTATCACATTTGTTAGTCCCAAGCTAAACCGCATTGGACAGTCTCTCTCTCTATATAAATATAATTATTTAGTTTTATTTTGATTTATGTAGGATGATTTGTTGTTTATTATCATTTCGCCTCTTATTCTACGCCTCTAGCAAAAGTGTAGATATGTTGGGTTGGTCATGCGGTTTGGGTCTTTTTTCAAGTGATACTAATCCAGCTAGATTTTATCTTTCCTGATATCTAATGACTAACTGTAGTAAACTCATTCTGAGCGCAAAATATTTGCGTGATACATTTCTTGAAAATAATATATATAAGAAGTGGGTGTAATTTTCTTCTTCAAAACTTACGGAAGATGTTTATAAGAACGTACGTAGAGTGATGTATAGTGATTTCAGAGCGTCTTATAAATCAAGTTAGAAATAGCCAATAAGACAAAATACTTTTAAGTAATTAAAACTTTCTAATTGTAGGTGTTGGGCTGAAGCAAAAATTAACATGGAGGCAGCTTTAAAATGTTTCCTTATATGATGCAGCCATCATTTCTACTCTACTCCTTAGGCCAACCCCTTCTCGTATTTCACGTCTCTTACAATTCCTTTTGCTTTACTGATCCCTCTTCCTCATGTGTACCAATAAATATCACAACGTCAAAAAAAAATTTTCGTTTGTGTCAAAAAGTCAAAATTTATAATGCATACAAGCTAAAAATAATTAAAACACATTCTCAGGTTAATGAATGGATACACTAACACTTTAGTATATGGTGTTTGTTGACAAAAAAAAAAAGAATAGATACACATCTTTTGCATATTTACATTTTCAAAAGTTCTTTGCGTATAGAAAATATTAATACAGCGTTAAAACGTGTTCATATATAATACATTTACAGCATAGCTATAGATTTCGTCCGTCACCTTAGATTAACTTGTAAGCCTACTCTTAATTATCATATATTCTCACTGAAAAAAAAATAATAAAAAAAGAACAAATATAACTGCGACTGTAACTCGACTTGCTTATTTTAGATGATATGAGCTGAGTAAAATCACGTTGTTTCAGACATTGCTCGCTACAATCGGCGAATGGTCTCATGTCCCGACACCTGTCGTCTTCTCCGCGGCTTTTATATTCTCTACGTGTTATATACGCGCTGGTTCTATTGGATCGTGTTTCACACGTCACGACTGAGTCTTGCACCAATCTCCGATACGCCGTCTCCAAGGTTCCACATTTCGGATTATCATAATATTACCTAAGAACAAGAAATAGTAAATAAGTAAATAGTTACAAAAGTTGGAAGCTTTGATTTTTATTTCTTACATTCTCGCTCGAATTTTTTTTCTAAAATAGTTTTTAAATTTTTTTGTCGTTAAGCATTTGAATTCCTGAAACTGCCTAGTTTTGTCAATGTATATTTATATTTCACAAATTAATCATATTCGTTGCAAAATGGTGGATACACGAATTAGGATCCAGCGGACAAAATTGTTACCATTTGCTATCACTGTCGTCCTACTTAATATAGATTTATTATATATGCACACTATATTCTATATGTAGTTAGTTTGTTACAATTCTAAAAAAGAAGGGTAGGTTTATAAGCTAAGGAGTAAGTGAGGAATGAGGATTATCGTAAGAGAGATGCATCATTTAATGGTTAGAACCAAAAAGTCAAGATTAGTACTAATTACCATACTAGTTTGTTGAATTTCTTCCTTGAGACAATGCATGCATAGCATTAATCAATCATACATTCGAGCAATAACATAATTTTCAGTTACGAAGCTCGTATTATTTTCATTTATTCCTTGCTATGATTAACATCAATTATGTCTCACCACTTAAACCCAAACAGTTAATAGGGATTATTGATCTGCATTAGTCCCATTTAATGACAAATGGAACATGAGTTTACACACATAAGTTAGAAATTCATGCAAGTGCGAAAGGAATAATTATATCTGTTTAACTATAAAACTAAGAATTAGGTATAGACTAACATCATTGAAGAATTAAGTATAGATGGGGTAAAGAAGTTAAAAAGTAAGAAAAAAAAAAAGAGAAAAGATACGTTTATCCTCATATAGTACCTGGAAATAACAGAAAATAAAAAAACAAAGGTAAGTACTTTGCTTAAGTATATATGAACAAAAAAGAGATAAACACGAGACACATAAAAAGAGAGCAGAAACAAGACACAGACTTAAAGCTATTTGCCTTTTACTCTTCATTTCTCTCTCTACCTCTCTCTTCTCTCTCTAAGAAGAAGCTCAGTGACCATCATCAATGGCGACTTCTCTCTTCTTCATGCCAACAGACCAAAACTCCGTCGGAAACCCAAACGAGCTTCTGAGAAACACTAGTTACCTTTCCAACGGCTCCGGCGAGATCCGGACAGCGCCGCCACAGAAGAGTCGTGGTCGGAAACCGGGATCGAAGACAGGTCAGCAAAACCAGAAGAAGCAGTCGCTGAGAGGAATGGGTGTGGCAAAGCTTGAGAGATTCATAGCCGAAGAAGAAAAGAAGAAAATGGTCGTCGCTGAAGGAGGAGGAGGAGGAGACACGTCGGCAGCGAACCCTAACGCTACCCGTTTACCCGACCCGGGTGTTGTGCTGCAAGGCTTTCCAAGCTACGGCGGTGGACCCAACACGTCTCTCGGAGGATATACTCGAAGCAGGTTCCTTTACGGCGGAGTCGGGTCGGGTCAGATCATGATCGACCCGGTTTGTTCTCCCTGGGGTTTTGTTGAGACCTCCACTCACGAGCTCTCTTCAATCCCAAATCCTCAAATCTATAACGCCTCCAATAATCGCTGTGACACTTGCTTCAAGGTTTGATTTTTAACTGTCTTTTTTAAGAGAATATGTTTGATATATATAATGGTTTTGGCATTTTTTTTAACGGTTTTGTTTCCAATATTTTTTTATTACACAGAAGAAACGTTTGGACGGAGATCAAAATGTGGTACGATCCAACGGTGGTGGGTTTTCGAAATACACGATGATGATTCCTTCTCCGATGAACGGCTACGATCATCTTCTTCAACCAGATCAGAGGAACCAAGGCTTCTTGTATGATCAGAGAATCGCCAGATCAGCTCCCGCTTCAGCTGCTTCCATTAATCCCTATCTTAACGAGGCGACAAATCACACGGTACTAAGTCCATTTTGTATTATATTTACATGTATATGAAGATGTGTGTTTTATATACTATAGTTCTTTACCTTGTTTAGTGTATTAATTAATGGTGAGTTCAGGGATCAATGGAGGAATTTGGGAGTGGAAACCCTAGAAACGGAACAAGAGATGTGAAGGAGTACGAGTTTTTCCCGGGAAAATACGATGATTTTCCAGGAAACTATGGTAAAACGAATCCAGTGGCTACATCAGTAGGTGATTGCAGTCCTACTACTACATCCACCATCGATTTGTCCTTGAAGCTTTAAATGTTCTTAAATTTTTTAAACATCTCTGGAGATTTTTCGCCTCTTTCTCTTTCTCTAAATTTTAAACAAATCGTCTTTTTTTTCTCTTTCTTTTGTTATAATTAAGTAGAGAAGAAACGTATGAAAAAAGAAAAAAGAAAAAAAACCTTTTTCGGTGTATGCATCTGATAGCTGAATCGAAAGAAAGATTCAGCTTTTTGATTACCCTTTTGGTTGTTTATTATGAGATTCTAACCTAAACACTCAGACATATGTTCTCTCTGTTCTCTTCCTTAACTGTGTCATGAAACTTCTCTCTCTCGTGGTCTTTCTAAAGCTGTGTCAGATCTCTCGGGGCTTGGATCCATTTTGTGTTTATTTAGTTAGGCAATGATGCTGTCATGATTCATGTTATCACCTAATCCTCGCTTTAAGAACTGGTGTTATCTGATTTTCTTGTTAATTTGATGAGATAAATAATATCAAATCGCTCTTCGCTGTAGCTTTTTCCAATAGTAGTGCATAAAATATGTTTGAAAATTGTGTGATATATACAATTTCATATATTAATAGTATGCAAAAACGAGATATTGGTTTGATACCAATAAATGTATATTCGATTTGGTTCAAAATCGACTTTAAGTTTCTGATACTTTAATTTAAACTATTTTACTATTTACAAATAGTTTTTAAACATAAATACCTTGCCGTCGACCTACGTTAGCTAGCTGATTTTAATCTGATTTCAAGTAGTAGTTTAGATGGGTTTTTTTGGAACGGCTATTTAAGTGATCTCTTAGTAATAATTTGTACGTTTTTTGTTTGCCAAAAAAAAAAAAAAACCATTAACAAACTTTCGTACAATTATATATTCCTCTCATATTAGTCGAGTGACTTCGTTCCTTGAATCATGATCTATCACGCAATCGACAACAAGTGTAATCCCTTGGTCTGATGGCTAATCAACGATTTAAATGTTATTATATGTTTGAGGGTTTGCTTTTCCGAATATGTAATCTATTGCAGGTTGTATGCAAAACTTATTGAATATTAAGTGTGTTCATGTAGAATTGTTATGTTTTATATGTAAAAATTGTCAGGCATGAATGCTACGTATAATATATATATCGTTTGTTTTAGATTTGTGTGTGTTTGGTGAGAAACAGAGAAAGTTATGCATGCATTACAACTAGTTAAATTCATATCATCATGAAAGTCAAATACTTTTGATAATGATGTAACAAAGGATGCTACGACCGGGTCGGCAAACAGCAATCTATTGTTTTGATATATTGATTATTATATGTGTTTTGACATATTGATAGAGTCAAATGTTCTCACCAAAATATGACATATGGACCCTTTAATATAAAGGAGCACGGCCCATTTAAAAATGGAAACTGATTAGATAAATAGTTCCATGGTTCATCCTGCTCAGCACGTTCTCGTATTTTCCAACTTCTTTGAAAATTCAATATCCATTATCCAACAATTAGCAATAAATAACACATAAAATTAATCTTTTTTTTTGTTTTAAAAAAAAGTAATAAGACAAAACACGGTTCCGTTCTTCTTCTTCTTCTTCAACCTCTTAGATTGAAAAAGAAAAACAGAAGTTTCTATAATTTGTCCGAAGGCAAAGAAGAAGGAACGAGAAGAATCAATGAATCCAGATTTCGACCATCCTCACCTCCCCAACATTAAGATCCACCACCCATCATCCCCTCGTCACTCCCACCACCACTCCTCCTCCACTCCTTCCGCGACTCCGACCCCGACCGCCGGCGCTCGCCGTAAAATCGGAGTCGCCGTTGACCTCTCCGAAGAGAGCGCCTTCGCCGTTCGCTGGGCCGTCGATCACTACATCCGTCCCGGAGACGCCGTCGTCATTCTCCACGTGTCTCCCACCTCCGTTCTCTTCGGCGCCGATTGGGGACCTCTCCCTCTCCAAACTCAGCCTCCTTCCGTCGCCGATCCGAGTCAGCAGCCGCAGCCTAGCCAGGAGGATTTCGACACGTTCACAGCCTCCAAGGTAGCGGATCTCGCGAGGCCGCTCAAGGAAGCTGGGTTCCCTCACAAGATCCAGATAGTGAAGGATCACGATATGAGGGAGAGGCTATGTCTCGAGATCGAGCGGCTAAGTCTCAGCGCCGTGATCATGGGGAGCCGAGGTTTCGGAGCCGAGAGGAGGGGAAGCGACGGCAAGCTTGGCTCTGTTAGTGACTACTGCGTTCACCACTGTGTTTGTCCCGTCGTCGTCGTTAGGTATCCTGATGATCGCGACGGTCCTGCTCCTGGCAACGGTGGAGGTACTCGGAGAGCCATTGTCACCGTCAAATCAGGTAGGGATGATGATGACGAGGATGACGAAGAACACGACGCTAAGATTGCTGCTGCTTCTGTTCATCATGAACACATCAAAGGTACGTATGATCATTTCGTATTTTCTTCCCGTTGACTTGCATAATAGTTTGAAAAGTTTGATCTTTATGGAGATTTATATCATTTCCAAAAACTGAAAGTATAGTGCTTTTCTTTAGCTCTGTATTGATTGATGTTGTTTATTGTTCCACTCTGTTTCAGCTTGTAAGAGTCTGTTATGCGAATGAGTCTGTTATCTAACTTTATGCTTTAGTATTTAGAAGTAGAAGTGATAATTTATTCTGTGTGATTCGTTTTCTCGTCACGATTCCATTTTTGCTTCATCTGCTGAGAGTTATTCTCTGTTGCTGTTGTGTAGAGTGTGTGCTATTTTCGTGGCCTTTTTGTCTACAAGTTTAGGTAGAATCCCACTGCAAGTGGTGCAAATGAGCTCTCAACATTTTTTGTCACTTTATGATTTTTCTACACTGCTTTAATTTCTGGTCCTCTCCTTGGTGTTTGCTCTTCTTTTCTTAACACGGTTTGTGTTTTTATGATTCGAATATTCTTAAACCTCTTCGTCCAAAAGATATTTGCTTTTTTGCCCACCAAAGATGCTTGTCTTTTTCTTTTTCTCTATTGGGTGTTCACTTGACTGTAAGAGAAATGAATCTTCTCAGCTCCCCGCTTTAATCCTTTAGTAAATTAGTGAAACATGCATTTAGTAGAATGTTTTACCTATAATCTGAAATGTAAATCAACATCTTCTTACTTTTTTAGCTGCTGAAATCAAAGTCTTGATTAGAAAGAGTTATGTAGAAATCACAAACACTTCTGTTTGCATAACTCTAGCTGGCCTTTTGCTTGTTCTCACTAGGACTGTATACACATCTTGGACATATCATATCTGTGTGCAGGGTGATGCAAAATAGGTATGAGATTGTCAAAGCCTAGGGTTCAGAAAGAAACAATCGATGGTCTTTGCTTGATTGATTCAATGATTCCTCATGTGTGCTCTTTAGAATCTAGTTTGAGCACGTTCAAGTTTACAGTTGTAGAAGGACACTTTACATCAAGCTTACACTACATAAATCGTCACAAGTTGTTTCATAAATATCATCACTGCATAAGCGAATAACAGTTGGTCATGTTCCTTTTACAGATGAGTAATGCGCCTTAGTATCTCATTGGATTCACCCTCTTAACAGCCAGGTAACATATAAACCTTTTCGACTTTGAAACCACTTTGTTCTTCTTTTTTTTTTCTGATTCTTTTGAAATTAGTAGGTACCAATGATGGGTGGAAACAAAGGATGTTAAGCGGATTCGTGCAGAGGAGTGTGTTTGTGTGTGTTTTGTGCTATCTTTTGCAATCATCAAGTCTCTGGAATCTCCTCTGGATTTATTATTCTCAGTCCTCTTTTTATTTATTTTTATAATTGACCATATGTATGATTTTCGCATTAATACAATGAAGGAGTTGGTATGAACATTAAACCCCTTTTGGGATTATGATCTTCGTCTTCTATTTGATTTGATTAGATCGATGCTGATTTGCTATATAGCATTTTTTTCAAACTGACCAAGTCGGATAAAAACAAGTTTGGGGATAGTTGTCTTAATTATATTCAAAAAGGCTTTTTCAACAATCTATAAACAAATGATAAATTGAAAATCTACTTGAGAAATAAGCAACTGAAGTTTTCTAAATCTGTCACCTATAGTCTGGCCTGTTTGATTTTATCGATCCAATTATAATAAAAGACGACTTTTGTCTCCTGTTTCAGTTTTGGATTATATCCTTAACTTACGATGTCGTGTGAATGTACATTACGTTATGGTTGAGTGAATGTTAGTTAGGTTGTGTTAAATTGGTTTAGTTTAAACTAATTGTCAAACTCAACGTATGGGATAAAGACGTGTCCATAGGGTTTTTAGTTTGACTTTTGCAAACTATGGACTAAAGCTTGAATTATTTGACGATAGTCATACTTTTGATTGTGAAAGCCACCCAATTTCCTAACAAATGTTTTGTACTTTCTGATTTCGATTTATAATGGTTTTTTTTTTTTTTTGCCTTTTTCTGTCAAATAATGCAGTTTTTCGAATGATTCCTTTTTTCTTTTAATTGTAGAAAAAGGTACAAAACTCTAACATACCACTTAAGAAACAAATATCGGTTTTAAAATATTTTCGTTGAATTAAAATATCACTCCATAGTTCGGAATTGAAACTAATGGTAATATTATGACAAAAGGTTAAATGAGAACCACATGTTTTTATAATCAGCCCCAAAGGTCCAACCGCCACACACCACTCTCACTAACCATAGAATTAATTTTCTCAAAACAAAGTAAAACGTGTTTTGGTAGGATCTGAATATTTTTTATATATAACCAAATCACAAAAAAAAAAAAAAAGTAAATTATAATCCGAAGTACTATAGTACACAAAGATGAGATCATGTGAATCAAGAAGATGGTGAGATAAGATTAAGGTAAGTAAACAAGGTGATGGCATTATCTTCAAGGGACCATCGAAAACAGTTTGCAGACTCGATTGATAAGACAGGTTCAATGTTCTTGGCGAATGAAATAAACTTTCAGGACCCATAAGACTTCTAAAAAATCTTGAATTTATATCATCTCTTTTCTGTATAGTCCCCCAATTTTATTTTTGAGTGGTCGAAATTACAAAGCAAACCACAATCATATGTGTATTTTATGTATATCAATCAATGTGTCGATTTGTCACCAATCTCCCCCATTCCTTTGATCCATAGAATCGTTTGATATAAAGTCATATAAGCTTATAGAATCAAATTATGTAATTCAGATCTAACAAGCATTTCAATTCATACGAAACCAAATTAGTTACTTGGACAAAATCAACATAATAGTGATATTAATAGACCAAATACAACACCGTTTAAAATTGAATTTGTACGACAACAATTAAACTACTTCCTCGCTAAAACAAGTATTGTTAGAATTTAAGAAATGAACGGTAGTGATGTACCAAAGAGAAAGATGGAGAATCAACGGTTGAGATCTCTCCGGTTTTGGACATCGCACAGATCAGAGAAGAAGACGACGACGACAAAGGAGATGATGAATCAACGGCGCCGTTCAGTGTTCTCTCTCTCTCTCCTTATATTCTGATGAGAGAGTTAATCGCAGCCGTCGATTTGAACGCGGGTTCATCTCTTGACGCTCGCTTCGACGGCCGAGAATAGTTTGACTCTTGAGCTGAAGAACATCCGATCTCGTCCTGCATTATTTCCAAAATAAATGAAAATTAAAATCATAATTAAAACTGAAAAGAACAGAACTCGAGATTGTCTGAACAAAACTGTAAGAAGAAACATAGATAGATCCGTACATCGGAGCAGTCCCTCGTCCTCTTCGCCACCAGATCTCCGTTTCCGCCGTCGGAAGATGATGAACTCATCATAGGAGGCGGTTGCGCCGCCGCCGCAGCAGCCCACGGCACCACTTGATTCTCCGCTTCCTCGTCGTCAACGTCATCCTCGTCTTCGTCTTCATCACTGTACTCCTCATCTTCATCTTCGTCCTCATCGTCATCGTAAGACTCGGCGCTATCGCCGTCATCATCTCTGCGGCTGAGCTGATCCTCTTCTTGCTCCAAACCATTGATCTCCTGACCCCGATTATCCGACAAAATCCGGTCGGTTCTGACACCGCCTCCAGCGCCGGCGCCGGCGGATTTAAGAGCGACGCATGAATCGCAGACGGAGAAGGTAGGGCCGAGACGAAGCCCGGTGGCTTTCCACGGCGTAAGGGACTGGCAGGCGCTGCAGAGAAGACATCGCGTGTGCTTAGCTACGAGGAAATTAGCGCCGTGAACTTTGCCGTCGCAGTTCCAGCATAGACTCGCCTGATCTGACTCGCAATACATTCTTGCAACACCGTCGCATAAATCACACTTCTTCCCCATTAGATTCGCTTTCGAGCTTCTGGGTTTTTGCTTTTCTTCTTGATTTTTTTGTTTTTTGTTTTCCTCTGGGGACAAGAAACAAGGGGAAGCAAAATAGAGGAGAAGAGGAAAGTGCAAGTTGTAGGAGGAGGATAATTTTCGTGGCGAGTTTTGTGTGATTCAATTCTTTTTTTGAGGAGGCTACTTTCGTCTTTTTCTGTCTCCAGCAAAAAATCTATTTCTCTTCTTTCGTTTCTCACGATGGCATGTTGTTTTATATAGCACCCATCCTTTTTCTATTTCTGTGGTTAGGAACATCTCATTTCCATTTAACTATACTTACTTTCTTAAAGTATTTTAATTAAATTAGAAGATTGGTTCAATCTTTTTATTAAGTGATTGGTTCGACTTTTATTCGTTTTTTTGCTTTTTGTTTGTTCGGATAAACTGCGTTTTTTAGTAGTAGTGGGAGTTTATTTCTTACTCAGTGACCCATGAAGATACTGAGTGTTATGCAAACAATTAGTATCATAAGAAAACGTATCATTCATTTTTATTAGCTATGAATTATCGTTATCACGATTCATAAATATCATGCAGCTAGCTACTTGTATTTTTAAACTATTTTATCATTTTATTTATCATAATAATTACTATGAATTAAACAGTTTATAGTAGTTGAGTAGTTGAAAATTAAATTTGAAATTAACCATAGATAACTTGTTTTTTTAATAATAATTGACTACTTTGAATGTTTCAGATAACAAAAATACACCATTCTTTACAAATCATAAATTTAATATAGAATCCACGATAATTATTAAAAGAAGATAAATGAGCTCTGCTTAAATATGTAACAAATGATTCAAAATGGGTGTTGGTTTCTAATTTTAGAACCACTTAAATACGTATGGGCCAAACGCCGTTTTACGTGGCGACCAACTCATGGTGGAGTTTCAAGATATTTTGTGGGTGATTTTGTAGTAGATGACGTGTCGAGATCTCAGCCTTGGGAGAAGAAGAGCGAGATTCTGGTCCGTCCTACGTGGACGAATCAGGTTCTCAATGGGCTTAGGAGCCACGTGAGCCCACCTGGGATTTGTCTGGACCTTAAGTCTAAAGGGGCCCACTCTCTTTCAATTATCTTTCTTTTCTAACCACTTGTTTTGTTTTTTTTTTACTTCTCCCATACTTCTCTTCCCAAAGCGATCCAAGACATTTGTGTTCCTATGCTTTTGCGATAGAAGATAAGGTAATAATGAATTTTAAAATATATTTTTAAAAATGCATCGGTATGGGATAGAATTAAATCTTTATGGTATAGTACATAGACGCGGATTATTTATATTTACTTGGACCATAATTCTTTAATGTTTTTTGTTTTTTTTATATATATATGATTATCTAACTTGTGTTGTGTGTGGCTCTGGCGAACCCATTATAGAAAATACAAGTTTAAATTTGTAATAAAGTATAACCACATGATGTTAAATTATGTGAAGAGGAGATTGTGCCTATGTGGCATGCTTTGATATGGGGAAGTCCTACGTGGCGAACGACGGTGGTGTGAAGAATCAAAGGAAGATGAGATGTCATGATGAGAGCCACCAGATGTATTAAAGTTTGTGGTGTGTGGTGGTTTGCTTCTTTACTGTGGTTTCTTGATCTTTTTTTGTGTGGATAAGAATTTTGGAACAATTCAGAACGTTGAAAAATTTTCAGAATGTAGATAAATTTATATACGTACATATATAAATGAATTTTTCCGAATAGTTGAATACATCCCTCCTTCTCAGTTTCTCATACCTAAGAGATGTGGCATGTATGGGTTTTAGAGGATATGCATTGCTGACACCACTTTTAATATAAAGATTTTTTTTACAATACGTACTGATACAAAGCTGTAATAAAAATAAAAGAAATTTGAGTTTGTTTTCTTTTTTTTTTTACTATTCAAGTGTTCAACCACTAAAATATAATAGTTAAAATTAAATTTAAGATACAAACGAATATAAGTATATATCGGATAAAGTCATAAAACCCATCAAAAAAAATCCACTAATGCTCCATATCGAAAAGACATACGTTTAAAACCCTTAATACGACACGTCTATGAGAAAAAGACTTAAAAAGACAGCGCATAAGCTAAAGGCCTAAGGGATGAATGAACATGGGCCTCTTTTGTCCACGTTTTCTCTCTCTCTCTCTCTCTCTGCATTCACGTTTTTTGGTATCTCTTATATTCTCCACGTTGAAAGTATTAGCATTAGAGAGATCTCTCACTAGAGACAACAATCATCTTGTATGTCTGTTACGTTTTCATGTGCCAAAAGTTAGGTATTGAATTTTTATGGTACATATCAGTTTGTACCATTTGGTCACTAGACGTATGGTCCAGATTCTTAGAGAACTTCTTACTTGCCAACAAAATTTGTCCGCTAATAAAAAGAGTCGGGAGTTACAATAGTTAGGGCACCTAAAACCAATAGGAAAACTTTGGATCATGGCTTCAACTACTATTGTTGCAAACTATTTAATGCTTTCTGCCTCCAGCTTCCTCGTATAAAACTTTTGTTTTGGTGAATAACGTTACAGCAGCGCGGCTTTGAGTTGCTTTGGAAAGTAGTATACAGTATACATAGAGTTTTGTATAGTAGAGAACATTTAGCTTTTGAATGCTAGTAGCCAAAAAAGGGGTTCAGTACGTAAGTTGTGTATTAGACCGTTCTATTTTCTAGAAAGACAGTAATTTGTAATAGTTTATAACATTTTCATCGTAAAATCTATCCAACATAAACTAACAGTTTTTCTATTATCGCTATATCCAGATTCCAGAGTGATATAAACAACCACCATCAAATCTATAGTATAATCCAGCTTATGTTCTAAAACAAAGTGCCTTTAAAAATGTTCCAAAACAAAGTTTCCGATAGAGGTTTGGGTCTTATTTGGGCCTTTAGCACACATACATGCAGCGGGACAACTATTCTAAGTTCACCAGTCTTTGCGTCTGAGCCATATCTATGTGTCATCAGGTCACCTGTAGTTCTTCTACTGATTCGACAAATAATAACTTGCTGAGTATATGGACAAATTAGTTTCTTGTACATATTTACTATTACGATAATTTAGTGGGTCATAGGTATTGAAAAGAATTAAGTTCAATAGTCACATACAGATTATATTTAGAATAAACCATTTCATGAATCAGATCATATATATAGTTTATATATTGAATATATGTGAACTATGTGTAATATCTTGCATATTTTCAAATTCAACCTCACTTGCAATAGTTTTCGACTTTTCTTTTATGATAACCAATATGTTTTTTTATCATAGATTATGAATGTAAATACATCCATTAATTTGCATCCATCCACAAGTTTCTCATTAATTTTATGATTTATCACTGAAAAGACTAGATCAATAATCATAATGCAGGGTTTACATGGATTCTACTTGAATCGTTGTAATGTTTTAATCAAACTATAAATGATCTGATTCTGACACCTCACTAGTCCCCTTATATAGGACTAAGTCAAGGAAGATTGGCTGCATCTTATTTATTGCTTTTGTCCTTGCTAGGCTTATACACTATTCTAATCTGAGAAACTTCTAACAATTTCCCTCTAAATTTAATGTAGTGGATCATATGTTGTCTCTGTATTAAAACAAAACATCCTAATAATATTATATTTACATACTTAAGAAAAGTTCTATCATTGAGTTTCAACACTCAACAGCCACATTCAAGCTGCATTGAATTTCTGTTGACTTCTCGCTTATGCCAAGTTGGGTCGTACGAACTTGATCAAAGATATTAAGTAGGTGATATTTATAACATATATTATTATGATTCACTTTCTTGGGTAAAGAGCACATATTGCTAGAAAGAGAAGGGTTTGTTCTTTCGATCAAAATACTATATATTTTCTAAAACAGAAAAGCTTCATTCAATGAGAAAGATTCCTTCTTCGTTTTGGGTATCTCTGTTCTTACCTCTGTTACTGTTCTTACTATCATCTTCTTTCTCTCTTGCTTTGGATTATAGTGTCATCACTCCAAGAGAATTTCTGAAGGATGGAGATACTCTTAGTTCTACAGACCATGTCTTCCAATTAGGGTTTTTTAGTTTTGACCAGGAAGAGCAGCCTCAACATAGGTTTCTTTGCTTGTGGTACAAACAACCATTTGCAGTCGTTTGGGTAGCCAACCGCAACAATCCTCTCTATGGCACTTCTGGCTTCCTGAACTTGAGTGCTCGTGGCGATCTTCAGCTGTTCGATGGGGAACACAGAGCCTTGTGGTCATCATCATCATCATCATCATCAAAAGCTTCTAAAACGGCAAAAAACCCCTACTTGAAGATCAACTGTACAGGGAATCTTCTCTTGAGTGATGAAAAAGAAGTCGTGTTGTGGCAAAGTTTTGATGATCCCATGAATACAATACTCGCGGGTATGAAGCTTGGAAAGAATTTCAAGACACAAAAAGAGTGGTCTCTATCGTCTTGGAAAACCCCAAAAGATCCATCCACAGGTGAGTTCACTTTGTCTCTAGATACTAGAGGTTTACCACAGTTGATCTTGAGGAAGAAAGGAGACTCGAGCTATTCCTATCGCTTAGGATCCTGGAATGGCTTATCCTTCACCGGAGCTCCAGCTATGGGACGAGAGAACAGCTTATTCAACTACAAATTCACGTCGAGTGCGCAAGAAGTAAACTACTCGTGGACTCCTCGACGCGAAATAGTCTCAAGATTGGTTTTAAACAACACAGGGAAGCTCCAGAGGTTTATCCAGTCGAACCAACACCAGTGGAACTTAGCCAACACAGCACCAGAAGATGAGTGTGACTACTACTCCATATGTGGAGCTTACGCAGTTTGTGGGATTAATAGCAAAAACACACCTTCATGTTCATGTTTGCAAGGATTCAAGCCAAAATCAGGTCGAAAATGGAATATTTCGAGAGGAGCAGACGGGTGTGTCCATGAAGTTCCAACCAACTGCGGAGAGAAAGATATGTTCGTGAGGTTTCCAGGTATGAAGTTACCAGATACTTCATGGTCTTGGTATGATTCAAGAAATGCAATGACACTTGAGGGTTGTAAGATCAAGTGTTCAAGTAACTGCTCTTGCACGGCTTACGCAAACACTGATATTCGTGAGGGAGGAAAAGGTTGTTTGCTTTGGTTTGGCGACTTACATGATATGAGAGAGTATCCTAGCTTCGGACAAGATGTTTATATAAGAATGGGTTTTGCCAAAAAGGAGTTTAAAGTAAGAGAAAAGGTGGGAATGGTCGTTGGATCTTTGATGGGCATCATAGTTGTTTTGGTTGCAGTATTTGCTTGCTCCAGAGAGAAGATTATGATGAGATATCGTGGTGAGTTTTTTGAATTATTAACTCTCTTTTTGATATTATCTATCAGATATTTTGTATTAAAATCTGGTGGCTGTTATTTTTCAGGAGAAAATTGGAGAAAAGGGATTGAGGAAGAGGACATGGACATGGACTTGCCTATTCTTGACATTAAAAAGATTTTCATATCCACTGATGATTTCTCATACATAAACTTTCTAGGAAGAGGAGGGTTTGGACCAGTTTACAAGGTTGTAAATGATGTATTCATCACATGTCGATTTCAAAGTCATGATTAATCTTGAATTATGATAAACTTTTTTTTTGCAAATTATCAGGGTAGGTTAGAGGATGGACAAGAGATCGCGGTGAAGAGATTATGTGAAAACTCAGGACAAGGAGTTGTAGAATTCAAGAACGAAGTTAAACTAATCGCGAAACTTCAACATCGTAACCTCGTGAGGCTTTTAGGATGTTGCATTCAAGGTGAAGAACGTATGTTGATCTATGAGTATATGCCTAACAAAAGCTTAGACTTCTTTATCTTCGGTATGTTTTACTTTACAAACTTAATCTCATCATCTTATTATAGCTTTTAAGGTAATGACCAGATTGCATAACTTATTAAATTTCAAATGATTGTAAATAAAGATGAAATGAGACGTAAAGAATTGGATTGGGAGAAGAGAATGAACATTATCAATGGAATTGCACGAGGGCTTCTTTATCTACATCAAGATTCGAGATTGAGGATCATACATAGAGATCTAAAAGCTGGAAATGTATTACTAGATAATGATATGAACCCTAAGATCTCAGATTTTGGACTAGCCAAATCTTTTGGTGGAGATCAGAGTGAATCAAGCACAAACAGAGTCGTGGGTACATAGTAAGGACACTCTATCACCTTCTCTCTATCTATATATGTATATTTATATCTTGCGGTATTGAATATCGAAATTATAATGCTCTGCTTGCCATAACTACTTGCAGTGGTTATATGCCTCCGGAGTATGCAATTGATGGACATTTCTCAGTGAAATCAGATGTGTTCAGTTTTGGTGTATTAGCACTTGAGATCATAACTGGCAAGCAGAACCGCGGGTTTCATCATGCAGATCATGATCTTAACCTTCTTGGACACGTAAGATCATTTTTCTTAAATCAGATCTTATTTTCGGGTAAACTTGAACTGTAATATTATGTGAAGTTCATAGATTCTTCATCTTAGAAACAATTAGCTCTAAGTGAAGTAACTCATGCCTATAGTAAACAAAAACCGCCGATAGTCTTTAGTAAAATATCTTGAAAGCTGTTTATTTTTCTCTATATTAGGTGTGGACAATGTGGGTTGAAGACAGAGAAATAGAAGTACCCGAGGAAGATTTGTTGGAAGAGACATGTGTTGTCTCAGAAATTCTAAGATGTATCCATGTGGCCTTGCTTTGTGTTCAGCAGAAACCAGAAGACAGACCAAACATGGCTTCTGTTGTCTTGATGTTTGGGAGTGATAGTTCTCTCCCTCATCCGAAACAACCCGGTTTTTTCACCAACAGGAACGTTCTAGATGTTTCTTCATCTCTAAGCCTACGTTCGGTTAACGAAGTTTCCATTACAATGATGCAAGGTCGCTAGAAAAACTAAAGCTCATGCTTTAACTATGGTTGGTAAAGTATGTAATAATGTGTCACCAAAGAATAAACAATCAAACATTAAAGTAGTTAGAGATTATAGGATATACAAAGATTGATTACAAGGTTTATCTAGGCTCTATTACACTCGTGGTTTGTATGTTATTGGAAGGAATCTCGAGATTAATCGATATAGTATCAGAAAACAAGAGATTACGTTCGTTGTAAAATCCAGGCTCCTTCGGATCAAGAAGCAACATTTCACTACTTAGCATCAAAACCACCACTGACATGTTTGGTCTGTCTTTGGGATCTTGTTGTACACATAATAGACCGATGTGAATCGCTCTTAACACTTCAGAAATATCGGTACACGAATCCTTGAAAGCTTCATCGATTAACTCACATGCCTTATCTTCTGTGTGTTGCCTCCAAGCCTAAAAAAAAAGATAATGAGTATGTAAAGCGAAAACAAGAAGAAGATGAGCCAAGTTGTGTTGGTGCAAACTCCTAATGTACTTACGTGTCCAAGAAGGTTAAGCTTGTGCTCTTGATTGCAGAATCCGCGGTTTCTTCTTCCTGACACTATCTCTAATACCAAAACCCCGAAGCTAAATACATCGGACTTTAATGAGAAATACCCGTCGATTTGATACTCCGGAGACATATATCCACTGCAGAACGATAGAAAACAAACCTTTCAGAAAATAATAATAATAAACTGTTAGCTTGCTTTGCAAGTCAAGAAAGATGGCTAGTCTTACTATGTTCCAACCACTCTGGTTGTGTTTGCTTCAGTTTCATCTCCTCCCAAGGTTCTAGCCAATCCAAAATCCGAGATTTTTGGGATCATATCGGAATCAAGCAAAACATTGCTTGCTTTGAGATCGCGGTGGATGATTCGAAGCCTTGAATCTTCATGGAGATACATCAGTCCACGAGCAATCCCTTTGATTATTTCCATCCGTTTAGGCCAATCAAGTTCTTTGCGACGTTCATTATCAAAAATGAAAGAGTCCAAGCTTTTGTTCCTCTGATACTCGTAGATAAGCATTCTTTCATCTTCCTCCACGCAATACCCACGTATTTTGACAAGGTTGCGATGTTGTAGCTTTGCAATAAGCTTGATCTCGTTCTTAAATTCTTCTATCCCTTGTCTCGACGTTCTTGAAAGCCTCTTTACAGCGATTTCTTCTCCACAGGACAGTGTTCCCTGGTAATGAAAAACCAAGTTATCTTACCATTTCTCGCATAATCTGAAAATCAGACAAGAAGCTGCTGACTTATTACCTTATAGACAGGTCCAAAACCACCTTGTCCGAGTTTATTCCCATCAGAGAATCCACCTGTAGCTTCTGCAATCGCCTTAAGGTCAAGAAACGGTAATTCAGGATCTTCCTCTTCTTGTTTCCTGCTCGAAACACGGTCTAAATCGCGCTGCAAAGTTTCTGAATAAATCAACGGGTTTTATTAACTAATAAGCACAATTTTAAATCTAGATACTTCATTTCTAAGATCTACAAGCATTTGTACCTATTGTTGCAAGTTTCTTTATCTTCATGTTGCAGAGATTCAAACCTATGCAAAGGCAAATAAGAAACAGTGCTGTAGATAATACTATAATGAGCATCATCTTTATCTTCCCCTTCACGTCATAGATCTTATACTTTTCTGTGATCAAACAGAACCAAACAAAAAAAAAATGATCTAGAGTTATCTCAGTATAAAAATGTTTCTTGTTTCACAAAGTCTTAACATACCTATTTCAGAAGTAGCAAGCCTCACGTACAGATCTTGTCCATTTTCATTATACTCTCTTATATCAATCAAATCTCCAAACCAGAGGATACATCCTTTTCCTCCATCTCTAATATCAAAATGCGAATAAGCTGAGCAAGAACAGTTTCTCAAGCATACCCTCTTGCATTCATTCAAATCCATTCTCTTATCGTACCACGATGTTCTTGTGTCAGGTAACTTCAACTTCGAAATCTTCAGAAAGTCTTCTTCACCTTTACCACAACCCAATTTCACTCTTCTAACACACCCTTCTGACCAATCCCCTGCAGAATAAGCCTCTGGAGATTTAGGAACAAACCCTTTTAAACACCTACAAGCTGGAGATTCATTGATGTTGCAGCTTCCGTAAGAGCCACACAACGTGTAGAGATCACAGCTATCCATTTGAGCTGATAAATAGAAGTTCCAACTTTGAAGGTTATCGACCCAAGTGTAACGTTGCAAAGCTCCATTGGGATTTAACTGCATTCTTGTGATCACAGAAGGGTTTTCAAGCTTGTACATGTAGTAAGCTTCTTCCTCCGTGAACACGAACTCGAATCGATAGATAGGGTTAGGTTTTAGGTGAGGCATACCGGTGAATCTTAGACCATTCCATGGACCAGCCCTGAAGACATCAACAGAGTTTTTCTTCAAGAAAAACTGCGGAACACCACTTGGATCCATTTTGTTCGTGTAGTTACCTGTTGATGGATTGTCTGGAGATATCCAAGATGTCAGGAACCGGTTTATACCGGTTACAAAATCGATACCATATTTCATTCCTGGAAGAAACGTATCTCCTGGGTAATCTAAACTCTGCCATATGTAATCTTGACCATCCCCTGAGTTTCTCACAACTAAGTTACCTGTATCAAGAATCTGAACAATCGGGTTTCTTACACCGGTTTTCTCCAAAGAAGATGATGACCAGATGAGAGAGTTTCTGCCATTGAAGAGACATAAGCTCCCGTTTCCAGAGACTTTTAAGGCTCCTGAGAGATCGTAGAGTGGAGAATCTCTGTTTGCGACCCAAACAACGGTCTGGAGAGAGACTTTCTTATACCAAATACCGAGGTAACGGTTCCTTGATCCTCCCGGAGAGAAAAAACCGAGCTCGAAGCTACCACCTTTTGAAACAATGGTGTCTCCGTCTTTTAGAGTCTGGTTTGCTGTGAAAATATCAGTTGCTTCCACGACAAGGGAAGTTAAAAGCAGAGAGACGAGGAGCAGAGGAAGCACATTAATGGCTTCCATAGTGGCTCCTGTGGAACCGGAGAGAGTTGGAAACGAATGATGCACATATAAACAAATGATGTTAATCTGTTGATTATTGATTTGTATATTGAATTTAGGAGGAAATGGTATAAGTAACGTTGGATGGCATATATTTTTATTACTTGTTAGTGAGAGACATGGAAGATAATTGTAATGAGTAGCTGTGCAATATCTTGCATCGTGTTATTATTGGCTCTTAATGTCAACCACAACGTGCCCAAGAACTGAGTGTATGTTACACAATATACTATATGACAATTGACAAAAGATGGAACGATTCGAAGAAGATGTAGATTTATTTATCATTTGGACCTTTTTTTTTGTTCATTTGGAAGAGCCTAAGAAAAAATGTAATTAAACGAAGATTAAAAAATAGAATAAATTCAAGTGGGGAACTTCTCAATTTACAGAACGTAAGGTCAGAGACGACGAAACTTTTAGAAAGCTTTCTGGCCAATGATCAATGAATAAAATTGAATATTCAAACAAACAATCCTCAGTTTTAACTAACTTCTTGATGATAGTTGATACAATCAAATGAATTAATAAGATGTTGTGAACTTGTGATGGGCTTTCTCGAGCCGACCCGTTTAAAATCTGCCACGATCGGTATTGCTGATTCAGCCTATGGGCCGCCCCACGGTTAAACATCAGATTATGCATAAAAATTGCGCTGCAAGATGAATTAAGTAATAGGCCCGATTTAAGTAAAAAATCAAATATCAGATTATATATACTTAAAAGGATACCATCGGTGAGAGTTTTTTTTTTTTTTGGGTTATATAGCTGATATTAAATACAAAGATGAGCCTACACAAAAGGAGTATAATTTTATGGAGTTTGTTGGATATCCTTTACGAAATAGTATATACATTTATGAGAGGTTTAGTAATAGCACAATTAATGGTTTATCGCCATTAAGAAGACAAGGCAATAAACAAGGCAAAACTTAAGATATCATTAATCAGGATTCAATGTTCGTTCGTTGAACTTGAATCTGAGTCGTTTTTTAATGTATAAGCATTATTATTGCAGTGTGATTTTGATTATATATTATACATGGATAATCATGAAAATAATAACAGTGGAAGATACTAATTGAAATAGAGACACGCGGTAGAGACCGGGCAGACCAATCAGTAGAATATTATTTCTGTCGTTGCATTTAGTTTCCCATGGCGTTGTCCTCTGAATAAAGGACACCAAAATATGAATAAATAAAATACCATGCATAGAAACGTCGCATCCGAAGTAACGAAAAATATGAGTCAAACATTCATTATTCATCAGGTTGGAGCTGAAAATCCATCCATAACTTCTTTTATACAGTTTCAGATTTCAAATTCAATTCAAATAGACAGATTAACAGGAAATAATAAGGAAAGTGTAGAGTAATTTCTACTTGAGCTGAACAAATACCTTGAAAGAAAAAATATCATATTTTTCCAATAATCAGAATAAAATATCTAAAGACACTTGCGGAGGAAAGTGGCAGAAAACTTCCACAAATAAACAAAACCTTCTTTATTTTACTTAACTCGGTCTGTTTCTATATAAAGCAGCGGACGATTTTACCCTCTATCCCTTTCCGTGTCCGTGGAAACAGAGACAACACCTTCGTGAATTACCTATAGTACCCCCAGAGCAAGCTTCCGAGAAGAAACCACACGACAGAACAATTGAGGGCATATCTCGCAATTTCCAAGACACGGACCTATCTCCATTATCTTAGTTGGCTTCCACAAGATGTGTTCCTTCTCCGAAATCACAAAAGCCTCCTCCTTTATATACTCTCTACTCCATCATTATATCACACAAAAACAAAGAAACGTCTTAGTAAATTAACCTCTCGACTCGACGATAATCTTCGGAATTGTCAACAAACAGAGCTTCTTAATGGCGTCTCCAAAGTCACCAACCAGACCGACCCAACGAAACTCAGAACCCACTTTTCACGATTTCCTTCCGGCGATGGCCGGGAAGCTGGGAGGCGAGGGTCTGATTGGAGAGCTCTGCAACGGATTCGAGCTGTTGATGGATCGAGAGAAAGGTGTCATCACCTTCGAGAGCCTCCGGCGTAACGCGGCGTCGGTTCTTGGTCTCGGAGATCTGACGGACGAAGACGTGCGTTCTATGATCAACGAAGGGGATTTCGACTGCGACGGCGCGTTGAACCAGATGGAGTTCTGCGTGCTGATGTTCAGGCTTAGCCCCGACTTGATGGAGGCGTCGCGGTGTCTCGTAACGGAGGCGATCGAGGAGGAGTTCGGCGATTGCACGCGCCGGCACTAACACCGGAGAGATGGGAAACCCTCTGGACGATTCCGAGGGTTTTCGGTTTCTTTGATTTTAACCGATTCATTTGTTACTACTTCTTCACATTTTTATTCATGTAACCACTGTTCACAAAATTCTTGGAAATTATACGTATAATTGAAAAAAAATAAAATTTGGGATATTAATAATAGGAATTTTTAAGTTTGTTTTTCATATATTCATATCTCAATCTTTTGCGAAACAGAAATAAAATCGAAAAATAGAGAAATCATGAAGCGGGTTCTTAGAGTAAAAATAAAAGGAAGGGGGTGAAATATATAAAACCATCAAATATTAGGGGGTTCGCCTTAAAATTCTCGAAAGAGAAAATACGACTTGGTGGACTTTGGAGCTCGATCGATTTTCCTGAAACAAAGAAAAATCAGAAAAGCTCTCTCTTCTCAGAGATTCTCGAAAGGATTGAACAAAAGGGCACTTCTTTCAATGGCGACCAAAGTTTATATCGTGTACGTAAAAAAAACAAAAAAAAATCAATTTCTCTTTTCGAATTCTCTCTGCGTGTAAATGTGCGATCATCAAATAATCGATCGGTCAACTTTTATTGACTCGATTTGATTTTGAGTGATCTGAACTTGCATTTCTGTCATTGTAAATCGAAGATTTTGGAATACATTTCTCCGACGATTTTGCTTTTCGCGACTGTGATTGGATAGTTTTTTCTATTGCTTGCGGATTTGATTTAGAATCCTGAGTGTGTAGAACAGGGATGATACTGATGTTGCTTACATTACTCCTCTGATGGGTTTGGATTTGAAATTCTGATATTTATGGTGAAATAAATCGCTTTTTGTAATGATTTGATGTGGAGATGCATTGAGTGGTCGTTGACAAGTCTGGTGAGTGTAACAGGTACTACTCGATGTACGGACATGTGGAGAAATTAGCACAAGAGATTAGGAAAGGAGCTGCTTCTGTTGATGGAGTCGAAGCCAAACTCTGGCAGGTCAGTGCTTCCTGCTTTGTGAGAGAGCTCCCTTATCTGAGATTCTAGGCTATCACGAGAGACAGTTTCAAAGGGTTTAGAACTGACTACAGAATCTTTGAAACAGAGTAGGTGTTGATGTTTGTTGATGTTAGAAGTTCCTGTGTCTGAAAGAAAGGGGGGGGGATACATGTCTAGATTTGGATTTGCTGGAATATACGTTCGCTGCCAGCATTCTTAGGCTCTTTGATATCTTTTGAGTGACTTAACACTATTTCACTGATGATGTCGACTTACTTCGCTTTGCCTGTTTTCAGAACCCGACGAGCTATCTTAGATCTAACTTGCATTATCTCTTTTGCATATTCTCATGTCCTTGTCTGAATTAGTGCTTCACTGCGTTCTATTCATCAAAACTAAAGTTTGCTCAGTTTTCATTTCCTCTATACATTTGTAGCTGACAACATTTTTGACGGTCTTCTCGTTCTCGAGCTCTTATATTGACTGACTACTAGTTATTTTTTTGGGGTTCACAACCAAAACAATACTATATCATCCCGGCTGCATATTTAACTATAAGCTCTGCTTTTAATGTCTCTAGTTTGCTTTCCCATTTTTAGCTAAACCCGACCGAGTAGGTTCCTTGGTTCTGCATCTGTTTTCTGCTCTCACTTTTCTTTCTGATCTGAAGTTACCTTTGAACATACACTAAAGCATCGACCTAAGCGTTTTCTCTTGACAGGTACCCGAGACGCTCCAAGAAGATGTGCTCTCTAAAATGAGTGCACCGCCAAAGAGTGATGCTCCTATTATCACACCCAACGAGCTCGCCGAGGCTGATGGCTTTGTCTTTGGCTTCCCAACAAGGTTTGGTATGATGGCTGCTCAGTTCAAGGCATTCCTAGATGCAACTGGTGGCCTCTGGAGGACTCAACAACTCGCCGGTAAGCCAGCCGGAATCTTCTACAGCACAGGGTCTCAAGGTGGTGGTCAAGAAACCACCGCGTAAGTTTCTTTTCTCAATCCAAACAACACCTCACCAAACAGACAAACTTTTGCTATATTGTGATAAAAAACAAAAAACGCGTTTGATGTGTAGATTAACTGCCATTACTCAGCTGGTTCATCACGGGATGATATTTGTCCCGATCGGGTACACATTTGGTGCTGGTATGTTTGAGATGGAAAAGGTGAAAGGTGGAAGCCCGTACGGGGCGGGAACATTCGCCGGAGACGGGTCGAGGCAGCCAACGGAATTGGAGTTGGAGCAAGCATTCCACCAGGGGAAGTACATCGCCGCCATAAGTAAGAAGCTCAAGGGACCTGCTGCTGCATAGAGCTCTCTCAAAACATGAATTCTACTAAAATCTTGATTCTTTGTTGGTTAAGTTTCTACAATTTGGCATTTGCGATTTTCTCGTTTGGGAATTATCTAACACTGAAATGAGTTACTTCAGTTCACTGCTATGAAACACCATTGCTTTGACTTGTGCGTGTGTTTGTGTGCGCGTGTTTGATCAATGGATATTTTTAATTCCACGAACTATACATATATGAAACAAATGAATTGACTATATATCTCTAAAGGCCCATTAATGGAGAAAATGTTAGCCCAATAAATCCACAGTAGATTAGCAAAGATCCAAAACTGGTTTAAATCGGGCCTGCTTCTAATATATGATTAAAAAAAATTGAACCTTCATATTTTTCAATTTGACATCTGGTTAAATTACGATTTATTAGTAAGACGAGAAGACCATAATCAAGACTCGTAAGAAGCTGCATGTGGTTAGTAACATGATATACTCTTAAGTCTCAATATGATACTGCATTATTCTAGTTTCCTGTTGTATGCTGATAGTATATTTTGGCAAAATATATTCATTTATTCTTCGGCATATATTCTTCTTGCGTAGTTGCTTATACGTGGTTGCTTCACTTATGTTATTGGTTTCGATCGTAAAGGCAAGATTATAATACACATTACACAACATAGGTAATTAAGCTGTATCAAACTTAATGGATAAAACACTCAGGCTTATTTTTTTATGTTTCAATATGATCACGACAGTTTTTTCGCTTCCATTATAATGACGATTACAATACCATTGCATGTAACCTATAAATGTTACCAACTTAACATTGCGGTTAAAACCACACCATGCATGCCTTACTCTACCCACTGGTTTAGTTAAAGGCGTATATAGTTTTGTTAATAAACAACTTTACCTACTGCATTATTAGTATACTAAAAGATTTAAATAACTTTTTGTGGACTGGTCATATATATATATGAGCTAGGGAGTTAGCGAGGGGACCAAACTAGTCTTATAACTAAAATAAGTAGTCGAACATGGGGGGGATCAAATTGGTTTATTCGCATTTGAAGTATGACTTAGATAATTAACATGATTTGGTCTAATAAATCGAGACATATAAAACAAAATAATTGAAACTTAATAAGGGTTACTTAATTTGGCCAAGTATTATTTCATATCCAAATAATCCATGAAAGTAATGCCAAAAAGACGAAATAATTAATCCAAAATCATCAAGAAATTAACCCTGGATATTATAATAATAGATCTCTCACATAATAATTCCATTGCTGTATGAAAGAGTGACAACACTATGTTGGGTTTAAGTTGTTGCATGTGCAAGTCCCGGAAATTAAGTATTGTTCCTTTGATGATGATTTTATCTAGTAAATGTTTTTAATATCATATAGATTTCTTTTACGAAAGAAAATCAGATATCTTCTTCTTTTTCTTCGATAATTATGGTTTCATTTACTTTTGAGAGTTTTAAAATATTCATTTTTTGTAATCTAATAAGATGTTCTATATAAACTTCAAACTAAATATGTGGTAAATTAGGTTTCAAACCCTAAAGCTTTTTAACAGAAGAATTAGAAAGATAGTAGTTGGCAATCATGGTTTAAAAGTATATAATTAATGGAACCAAAAAAACTTTAGATATATATTACACTGACATATATATACATGATCAAATCTGGTTTATGACTTCGACCTAACAAGATAAATGTACTGCATAAATCATATGATTCTTAAATAGACATATATATATCAATTGTTTAGGACAAAATTAACGAGAGTCGAAATGATGGTATCCTAAAGCAATCGAACTCATTGATTCGAGAAAACTCATGTGGGTCATATAATAGAAAGAATTGATTAGTTAATCAAATAGTATCACAAAAGCATATATAGTAATTGGTAATGACTACCATTCCATTGGTTAGCGTAACATTTTTTTTATCATCATAGTTCATGTAAGTTGGCATATTTAAAATATATATACAAATTTCATGTGGTTGGTCGTGGACTTAACAAATTGGTTCGATAAAATTAGGACAAGAAAAGAAGATATTTATGATGGTTTTTCAGAAAATTATGGGCTTGCGACATAAAAACATTACATAGCGCATTATGCGTGTATGCATGTATATTCTATTGTCCCAGTTTTAAACAAACCATGATGAACTTGTTTAATTATACTTTTATCATCTTTATAGATAATATTATAATGTTCAGGTCATCGTCCCAATGTAGCAACAAAAATCATTGACATGGGCATGTCTACTGTTTCATTATTGATCTTTATAAACATATATACTATCATATTTTGTTGTCTCAAAGAGGCGCAAAAACGGCATATTATAGTTTTATTTTTGTTTGTTGAGGTCCACAAAAGCTAAGACTGTGGTTAATCGGTCATTAAAGGCTATGTGAATGGACGATTAAAAAGTTGATTACAAAGAGATCGAAAAAAATAAATAGTTTGTGGATAAATACGGCTGAACATATCTGCACTAAATATAGTATTTAATGTTGTCAGACATTATATCAAAGAAATTTCTTGACTCGGTTGGTTGATAAATCCAATAGGTCTATATCTTTGCTTGTCTTTTTAAATATGAATCAAAGTTGGAGACGAAAGAAGATTGGAATTGAAGAACTCGTCGTTCTACTTCAACAGTCAAAATGGGCCAATATTTTTGTTCAATACGGCCCACTATGTGAGCCCGAAAGAAGACCAAAGCAATGTCTACCACACGTGCGGGGTATTTTAAGGGACCCGGTCAAAAGTCAACGTACACTTCGTCGCACGTGTCCGTGTCTCTGAGCAAATAAGTCCAATTGTGACCTCCTAAATCCTACACCGACTTGTTGTCTGCGCCATCTCAAAAAATTTTCTATTTATTATAAAGGTATATTATTTTTAATCGATCATAAATTATTAATATTATCATTCTCTATGTCCCCGCAGGATGATTTTTAAGTTTTTAGTTTACTTATAAAGTGAATAGCTAATTAACTATGAAGTAAATACCAACAAAATGAAAAGCAGTTCTTAAAAGGGTAAATCCCAAAAAGAAAATAAAAATTCCAAGGAAACGAAGTATGTTATGTTATATTCATTGGTAAGAAAAATGGAAAATAGAGATGTTTTTCCATAAACAACTGAAATATATTTAGTCTAGCACAATCAAGTCAGCTTCTAGACCCCGTTATATATAAGATTATGTTTGTTAAGAGGAACTCACAATCAATAATTTTGAAAAAGTATTTGGGTCTAAATATGATTTGTCTGCATAAAATGTTGTGTAATTGTGTATTAACTTTAGCACATGATGCTATGACTAAATTTTTATGAAATGGACGTATATATATATATTCGTATTCTAATAAGCTTTGTCTCCTCAAACAAACTTGGGGCATCATTGCTAATTATGTTTGTTTTTATTTCTGTCTCTCCCTAGTTATAAATATAAGCATTTGCTTATTATAATTACGGAGATGTGTTTCTATGGGTTCATTGTCTCCGATCCACCTCACAGGTATGGGGCATACTGCATATAAATGGTACATCATACATGCACAACTATAGGATAAGCTTTGGTTAATTATACGAATTAAATAAAATATGTATATTGTATAATATATATCCGCCCAGTAACTAATCTACGTCCCTAACATCCAATATTCCATTCTTACATACATAGTTGACTAATATTGAATCACAACGTATGAAACTATAAATTTATTAGTCTGTGTTAGTATTATTGATCTGTCACTGCGCGAAACACGGTTAAAAATTCGTGTAGTGTGTATTGTTATTGATAGTAAATTTGATTAATATTTGGTAATGTTGGTATGGTTGATCAATATTTGGGTTTATCACTTATTCGATTACCTTTCCTACTTTACATTTGATGTCCTTACTAGAGAAGAAAAACGAAAAATAAAACAGTAGTTCACGGTGACTATGGAGGAGAATAAGAAAAGTATTAATTAGCTTCTAGATTGTTTACAGTAACAATATTTTTTCCTTCTCTAGTTCTTAGAAATTTTATCAAATTACTTTTTCATTTCTTTTACGTTCCTCCTCTTTTGATTTTTTTCTCTTTTTTTTTGTTTGTTCTTGTCATCTGGTGAATTATATTAAAAATCTTAAGAGGTAATATTACAAAATCAGCGGTTTATATTTTTTTTTGTGAGTGTTTCAACATACCTCTTTTGTTAGGGCTTTTGACTTCAGGGACACATTTGGTGAATTTGCTTCATTTATTTTATTAAATTTATTGTATTAAATTTGATAGGTTGATTATTTATAAATATGGATAATTAAATTGCTATAAAAAACAACAACTATCTCATACATATATATCATGGTCTTAAGTGTGCCTTTTTGTTTGTTTTAAAGCTAAAGAAACTTAATAATATGCCTTCCCTCTTAAAAACCCATCATAAGCTAATAAACGCATATTTTAGTTAAAATCTTAAGACAGTATCACGTGAACAGCCGTGTGTGTTCAACTGTTTATCGGCTCCACTGGGTCCTGGTCAACGTAAGCTTGTGGACACTTGTTGCGTTCGGAGAGGGTTGTTACGGAGAAAACGGGACACCTGATTCTGTATTTGAGTCCCCACAGACAGTAGCAGTGAACCGGTCGGTTCTGCGCGGGTTTTTTGGTTTAGGTTCCCGCGCCTGAACTTCTCTACAGTTTTAATTATTCTCCAGTGATCAATTTGTTTTTTTTGTTCTGTCCCAAGTGAATACTATACATTTAGATCAAGATCAAGAGGAAACAAGTTCACTAAAAAGATTTAACAACATCCTGTTTGTAATTTGTTATACAATCAGATTTTAAATAGACATGGATGGATCCTGATATAAATTTTAAAGATTATGTTAAGTAAACGACTTTAGAAATTTTGGCTCTCGTCTTCGTAATTTGCTTTAAAAAGAAGAAACTGTTAAATTCAGAATCTTTTCAAACTAGTGAAATTAGAAGGAAACTATTAACAAAGTTACAGTTAAATCTCCAACAATGTTTGCTTCTAATTATCAATCACACTGAAGAATGGGTTATGACATGAGACAAGACAACCTTATCTTTAAAGTCAGTGGCTCAGAGTAGTACTCAAGTACAGTTTTTTCATTATGGCAAACATTTAACGGTAAATATTGTCTTCATAGATAAGTATATTAAATATTCAGACAATACACTGTACTTGTTCAATATTATTGGGTTTTGGGTTGTCCATCTGTTAAAAGTCTGACGTTTTCTTTTTTTTTCTTGAAACTGTTAGAAGAGTCGCACTGTCTCAGAACATTGTCTGGTCTTCTTCACCAGTATGACATAAATGTTTGATAATATGCGTACGTGCCCCACAATTTAAAATAACAAGTTTTGTTTCCCCATACAAGAGCATTTGTGTCTACATATAAACTTCATTTTGATTTTGAGTTAAAAAGAAAAAGAAAAAAAAGACTAAATGAGTTCCACAATATTTTCTATTATAATATAGTTGATAAAATTAACATTGGGTGCATTTGTAAATTTGATAATATCTGTTTGACTGATTTTTTTGAAAAATGGTAATAATAGTATTTAATCTAACAAAGTAAAATCTAAACATTTTCATCGAATTATAAGCTGAATAGTTATAGCTTGTTTTGAAATTAATGAAGCCAATTTTCTAAAACTAAAACATCTACTAGTCGACAAGGAGGAAAAAAAATAAAACTTGTTACGTAGTTTTTGATTAAAGAATGTTTCTCTCGACACGGAAAGTCAGATCCCACAAGCCAAAGGTACCGACTTACTCCGAATAATTGTTTTGGATAGTCTTATACAGTAGATGGTTTATCTTTTCTTGGAGAAAGAGACACAGAGAGATCAGAGATCAATTGCAAATAAAGTTTTGAGGGAATTTTTATGTATATAGAGAAAAGACTAAGGGATATGCAATCAAAAAGAAAATTGAAATTTTTATTATAATAAAACTTGTGGGTCGTTTATATGTCATCAAAAAGGGACCTGCCAACGTAACAATAATTCAGGCCAGTGTTGTTATATGATCACACAAGAACAATTGTATCTAGACTTGAATATGATTTTTCTTTCATATTTATAGCTACTTTCAAGTTTCAAGATAGTAATTACGGGAAATTATATAATATTCTTGGATGTGTCATTTTACGTACGTAACTCGCGATCATGCTCAAAGAGCTAAATTATACAATATTCCAGTAAAAGTTGGAAGATGTTTATCCGCTATCTTTATTTTATACGAAGTCATTCATGATTTTGCTTTTGCTTGGTTAAGCAAACCCAACACAAGTAGCGGTCACAATGTTGTTATATGAAATTGGTTTTCATCTTTTAACTAAACCAGCTTGGTAAATTGCATTTTAACGTTGCTTATAAAGGATAAAGGTCTAAACAATTAGGCATTAAAAAATAGAAAGTTTAGAGGCTGGAGAAAGTGACGGAGAGAAAGAGAGAGTCGCTTGGAGAAACATGATTTGCCTTTGTACAGCTGGTTTTCAAATCCAGAGGGACTATGCATATTAAAAGGATACCAAAAATTGAACTACAATTAAGATTAGAGAGATAGATGACATCATTTGCAAGTCCCAAATCTTCTATTTCAAAGAAAGTCTCTTCGTGTTTCTAATTCCATCTTAGTTACTTCCCCACTGTTTGTGACCAGGGACCCATTTAGGACACTTGGGGCTGAAGTAACTATCAACAACTCTTGAGTTTAATAGCTCAATAATTGGAGCAAATTTCACGCATCTTGGCGTCTTATATTGATTAATCGACGCTCCCAAGCTGATCGCGTAATCCATGAGCTTATCGAATGTCCCTGGCTCTACAATCTTGATCTCGAGCGGGCCTATGGACTTGTCACTAACCCTTCCTTGTCTATAGACAGTGTTTAGAGACTCTTCTACGGCTAAGCAGCAATCCTCAAAGACTGAAGGAGGGATGGGTGTGTTTCCATCCAAACATAGCTCCCAGAAAAGGACATAATGTCCAGGGATAGAGCTTGTATCCGCATAGCTCGTGTACTCAGAGAGTGAGGCATCGAATGGGACGAGGTTTGTCACTGCGTTCTTCACCGCGTTCTGAAGCTCAACCTCGTCGGTCTTGTCGGAATCTATGCTCAAAACCACGTTCTTGCGGCATATGAAACTGAACTGAGGTGCCTTGTTCTTGAATCCAGTCACTCTCAGCAAATCACCAACTCTGTATCTACAAAGCCCTGCAACAAAATCACAAACATAAGACTAGACCCTTAAAAGTTTTTAACTTTCTACTATAAACTAATAAAAGATTGTTTTTTTTTCTTTTTCTTACCGGCATAAGTTGTGACAACGAGCTCGTACTCCTGGCCAAGCTGAACATCAACTAGATCAACAAGCTCTTGTTGCTCTTTCTCAGTGAGTGCTTTAGGTAGATTGATGGAGTTAGTAACACCTGTGTTTCTATGAACAGGCAGAAACTCGAAATAGGCCATGGTTGGTATGAGCGTGTAAGAGACCTCGCTGGGTTTGCAGAGTGGCCGTAAGTTCACACCAAAGTAACACTCGGAAGAAGCATACATTGTGCAGACAAGGGGCAGGCCATTGCTGTAGTAATCCAAAGTTGGAATGTATTGAGACATTGTCCCGGTCACAATCACATCCACATACTTTGTGTTAGGCCATAGCCTAGTGATAATCCCTTGCCAAGATTTCTTTTTGCACTCGGATTCCACGAAATCTGCGAGTTTGGGGCTCGGCTTAAGGATCTTGGAGACAGCTTCGCGCACTGAAGGATCGGTTATCACGGAACTTAGAGTACCGGTTCTGATGTCACGGACCAGCTCGGTCCAATGTTTCTCAAGAAACTTGATAGCTCTGATGAATCCAGAGGCGAAGACAGCACCAACTCGAAGAACCTCATGGTGTTGGCATAAGCCACAGAGCATCTGCGAGTACATGCTCTGGTAAGAGTCAGGACAAAGGATGGTCTCGTTGGGGCTTGTGTAATTGGTGTAAGGGTCATAGGGTCTTTCTTTGAAATGAGAAGACTTGTAGTAACTGGTTAAGACAGGACGAGCAGGGAGGCCTCCTGGTGTCTTGGATTCGGACTTGATGAACAAGAAATACATTCCTTTGCCTTTGTCGAGACCAGGAACAAACTGGCTCATCACGGGCATCAAGAAACTATAGAGAAGTGACCTTCTGTCTAACTCCTCTTCGATTGTCGGCATTAGCTTCCTCTCCCCACCAGACGTCCCAGAGCTGTCAAAGAACATACAAAAAGCCTTGTTAGGCTCTTTATTGTTGAGAGATTTCATGAAAAATATGTCATAAGTTCGATCTTTTGGGTATACCCATCGCCGGAAAGAAAAAAAAAAGTATGACGTGAGAGAAAAACAGAGCATCGGACAAAAACACAAGCAAAAAAAAAACAGAGCATCTAGAAGAAGAAGAGAGAACGTTAGTAACGAACCTGGTGAGGAACTCGGAGATGGGCTTTGAAGAGAGGATAGGGGATTTATCACCATTAGCGATCCTGTTGATCTCAGGCTGGATGTCCTCGTAGGTTATAACCGGCATCACGTTTTTGAAAGTCTCTCGGTCTGTACGACCGTCGAGGTCATGTCGCCTGAGATACTCCACGTCAGCATTACGGGTCAAGATCTCCTCCAAGACACGTCTCTGGACTTGGTCGGCGTTGGAGGTCAGCTCCTCGATTAACTGAAGCTTCCTCTTGTTCTTCTCGTCGAGCGTCAGATCGAAAACCTCCAAAGAATCATTTTTCGGTGCCTCAGGCATGGTATGGTTTCAGAGAAGTTGAGAAAATATTGAGATGGGTGAGAAGCAGATAAGCTTATGGTTTTTTTTTTACGAGCTTTTGGTGTGTGAGGAAGAAGGAAAGAGAAGTGTCGATATATATAGAGGAGAATGAAAGGGAAGGTGAAACTAGGCATGAACGTTGAGGAAGATGAAGGGTATAATCGTCATTTACTAACTAGTTAATCCGGGAATTAGGTGAACGCTTACTATTCTTGCTTTTAATTGCACTAATTTGTTGACAAGAAAAAGTTGCCCTAATTATTTAATTCTAGTGTGTCATTACAAAAAGTGGAATATGACTCTCTTACTCTTTTTTTTTTCCGTAATGGTCAAAACCTGTACTGGATGAATAAAGGACATCTATCACTATATAATTAGTCGTTTAGTACTCTCCAATTCATATTCTTTTTTGCAGTCGTCTTTTTTTTTTTGTGAAAAAATAATATATACACTTTAATATAGAATTCCATGTGACTATAGCTAAACTGTTATGGAGATTTCGACTTTGACATATAATTGAGCTGACTTGGTATATACAAGGATAATGAACCAACCACTAGTACGTTTGCATTGTCGTGAAGAAAATCACTTTACAAATTATGGTTTTTATGGAAAAAGGAGAGAATACTACAACGTACTATAAACAAATCAATCGTCAAGTGTAAAGGCAAAGGAAAAGTATCACAATTTACTTTATACAAAACTCAAAAGCCATGGACACAAGCCGTTATCGGTTTTAAATCCATCATAATTGCATTGTATTTGGTATGACAAACAGATATATTATCCGAGACATTTGGTTCAGTTAATGCGGATTAACTAAGTCATAATACAATAATGCGAATGAAGGTTAGGTTAAATGGTTTCTACTGATGCAAATCACTCATCCAATATAACAAAATGCTCAAATCACTCATAAATCATGTATAAAACAAATAATTAAACCCATTAACTAACTATCTTAATCAGACTAGACACTAAAATAAATAAATAAACATGATATTAATATAAGTGTCGATTGATAACAACAGGGCATGAGAGATGGGGGCACGGATTTTATAACGGGGTTTTACGCGGTTGACCAGCTTTAGTAAACCGGCAATATCCGGTTAATCCGCAGTAATCTCGTAGGGGTTGTCCCACAAATGACCGGCAACCAACTTTAAGCCTTTTTAATACCCTAAGCTAACACAAATTAAAAAAACCAATCTCTCAATAACGGCGTTCGTTGCGAATTTATCACGGTATTTTGAGATGTAACGCATCTCGGCGAGAACAAGTCAAGAGGTGCGTGTGTATTGGGGGGGGGGGGGGGGGGGAGACCAGACAGCTGGACTCCACAGTTGATAGGTTGACACGTGTACGGGATTGTTGCTCTTGTACTAGTTTGGTGCCTTCACGTTGTTTATTTTGAACCTATATTTTCTTCTTTTATTTTGCGGGATCAAATTGTTTTGTTCATTATCCATGTAAATCAAATGTGTGTAATTCAACATTTTGTTGGGTGTGAACGCATTATTTTGGAGATTTCAGTTTCTTTTTGTTTGAAACACAATCAACGTGAAACTTTATATAAGCCTCACCAAAATATAATAGATCATTTATTATTTAAATTGTAATTCATATTGTTTAGGGTCTACATGATGTGACGAAAACGAAATCGTCAAAGATAGATCAGATAGATATCATAGCACTTATGAAGAATTTTGTTCAGATTCGATTTAGAGCTTTGATCTTATTTATATTACATGTTACAATTAGATGGAAAGGCTATCTAATCAATAGCGAACATTGATACTTCAGATATGCTTCTTTTGTTTTTCAACTGTACTGTTTTTCGCTGGAATTTTATTTTCTGTTCGTTAATTAGTGTTTTGTTTTGGAATGTTCTATAATATATGATGTTATTGAACATTCTAGAGAAAGATGTTCACTAACAATTGAGTGTATACAAAGAATAACTTTTACGTGCGTAAGATTATTATCAGAATACCTTCAAAAGGAAAAATGATTTCTCTTAATAAGTTGTAAGATAACTTCTCTTAATATTATACTGTTTAATCTGGTGAAAATTAATATCCAAACATACAATGGTATTAGATACTTTAACGGTCGATATATGACTAAACATGCTTAGTCAAACTCGTAACACACGTCAGTCATTAAAAAAACTAATACGGCAACAACGAAAAGAAAAGAAAAAAACCATTGTCAAATTATTATTTTAAATGGTACATGAAATGAAAAAGAGAAAAAGCCAATCGCTGTTGTATGCTAATCGGATAGGGTTTAAAATCGGTGCCTAACAAATTAACACGTACATAGACGATTTTACCAAAGAATTTGACTCCTGAATACATAAATAGCGTAACAGTTTTAATTTCTTCTTTGCATTCAGGAGTCAAATAATTTGGTAAGTTGCTAATGTATTGTGTGTATATCATAAAGACTCGAAATCTCGTACTTCATATTTCCTTTGCATCCCAATATCAGTGTTCAACGGAAATTGAGTTTCCAACAATCAAACATTTGTAGCTTTACGACATTTAAAAAAAAACTATATAGATATATATGGTTTAAAAGTTCCATTATAATTGATTGGACAATTCGAGAGACTCACAAATCGGTCCCATCATCAGTCACCATTTCCAAATACCAAAGATAGGTTAAAACTGTTCTAACATTCAGTCAGTTCGCAGACATTCTTTACTAGGTTTAAACTCGTATTTTGTGTGTGTGTGTGTGTTTAATGTTGGATAGTCAGGTTTTAGGTTTAACCGAATATCTGACTAATTTCATAGGTGAACGTACACCATATATACCAAAGTTCAATGTCCAAGTGACTGTGATTCTAACTATTGAACTTATACATATGCTTTTTAAATGGGTAACTATGATGAATTTTGACACTTTCGTGGTCATCTAGATGATTTCTAATTTTCTTTAATTACTTCGTTAGTTGTTTTTTTCCAGTATTTACACGTAATATCCCAGCATGTTCCCCCACCGAAAATCAGGTGTGACCAGGTGTACTAGGGAAGTATATGTGTAATTTCAAATTTAAGAAAGTGTGTTTTTTTGGAATTTGGGTGTTCTAAAAGAAAACGTACTCTTACACTACTCTTTCGCAGTTTGTGTTTTGCTAATTCATATACGGAAGATTGTGGCGTGGCCGGGAGACACCGACAGTCATTAACAAGTTGACTATCTAATTATCTCGGAGGTTTTTATTTTACAATGTCTCATTTTTTTCTTCTTCTTAACTAAATATATAAAATAGTCTTTTCTTTCTTTAATATATCCAAAAGAGTTTTCTTCCACATATCTTATCATCGGAATTACCCTACTTCATAAGTAAAATCTTTCCACGACATCAATCTATTTTCTTACATCCAAAGGAAAATGAAAGCATATTTTGGTGCATACTACATATATAGCTAGTATGAATAGCCATGCATATGTTTAGTTTAACACATATATACATGTCTGATGCTTCGCATGCAACAGAGGAAAAAGAAAAGAATGAAAACAGATAACTGAAGTTAAGTTAAAATTGTACAGATCACGATGTCAAACTTAACTTAAATCATGGTGCTACAACTTACAAACGTGCATGCGTTTCGTTGAATCTCGAAGATGACTTTATTGCTTTAGTATCAGGGTACAAGATAGAGAGTATTTTGAATTTATTGTTTAAGGCGATAACATATTACTTACTCCATAGTTTAATAACCCTGTTGTTAATATCGAAGTACATTTAATTATGCAAACCAATAATGTGGTCCCTGGGTTATTTACATTATTATCTTACTTTTCTTTAACCAAAAACTAAAATTAAAAAAAAAAAAAAAAATCATGTTGTTTCCTTAAGCGCGCAATAATGGTGTCCTAGTTAAAGTCTGTGTACACATTGTAAATTAATCAACATTTTTATTAATTGTAATTTAGTTCATAAATCAAGTTTATTATATACTGTCTTAAATTGTCGCAAACTCAGGCCACTACAAAATAAAAGTCGGGCGGAAGCCCATAGCATAAGTGGCAAAACACGCAGACTAGGTGAGCATCGCAGTAAAGTATGAATTGATAATAATTAGTCTTTCTTTATCTATGGTTAGTTCTATTGATCATGACGCTTTTTTCATTATGTTTTTAAATAAAGCAATGTGTTAAATTTACATGTGAAAAGTACAAATAACATTACTGGTATATTTCACCCAAATCTGAATGAACCAATTTTGGATTATGGGTATACAATTTTTACGACATGGTGCGAGTTTATTAGATCCCGCTATTTTAAGACTTTAAGACCGTTTAGTTTGTTTCACACCATATTATAAAGTATCTGTATACGTAACGTGAAGGTAGCTAGGATCGTGTCCGACTAAGATGATAAATGGAATGTAATTACAAACTGAAGAATTAATTTGTAATTAATGAATAAAAGGGACATTAACAAAAGTCGTTTGGTCAGAGAATTAATGGTTTAATAAACCACATGAAAAAAAGTGGCTACGCTTTGAGCCTTTGACAGTCCAAAAGAGTTTCGGGGATTGTGTTTTTTTTGCTCTTCATATTTTCTCATCTTTTGATGCAATCGAATCTATATGTAGTTAGTGACATAAATCATGGGTTTCCTATTTGTAGATCTTTGTGCATGTGTGTATAATATAATCTTTAAATCCTTCTTTAGCTTAAGCATCGTGCTTACAAATAAGGAGACATAACATTAATTAATGAAGGAGTCATTCTATTGCAACCCAACTTTTTTTATTAGTTGATCTTGAGATCTATTCTTTTCCTAAACCACTTTAACTCGTCAAGATTAAAGAAATAAAAAACAACTAATAAGCTCGAGAAAATGATCAAAAATCCATCTTTAATTTTATTACTCTTATAAATTTAGAAAAGTACGTGCAGTAGCGTATATAATCATACTATTTATATGTTTTTCGTGTTTGTCAGATAAACAATTTATAGTTCATAAACACTCATCAAAGTGCTTATTAATGAGTACTATCAGTAAATAAACAATACAGTTTCCTTCATAATCTGTAAACAAGTTTAATATTTGAATCATCAAGATCATAGATAAATAAGTTTTAAATCGCATAAGTTCTATCTATTTTACACCGGATATATTTTACGACGAGAATTTGATCTGATGGTTTGCAACATACTCCATCATGAAGATCATTCAAAACTGAGTTCAATATCACCATAAAAAAATCTCATAATTCACTTAGTTGCATTACTTTAGAAAAATTTCGTTAGTCCACATATAAACAAACTAGACAAATTTAATATTCTAGCATTACGCCTAATTGGTACTAATCTCAAAAAATTTGAGACCCTTTTTTAGAACTGAGAGACTCTCATGTCAAATTAAATTAAAACTACAATTCGGAACTTGTAAAACAAGGCGAGTTTATCACTTACAACATCTACAGTGATCAATATTGAAATGACTTTAATCTAAACTTAAATTCCACAAGAAAATTCCTCATCGTTGATAATTCGCCACTGACCCATTACTCTTTGGTTAAACATAAACTGAATTTGTGTGTGTCAAATAATTAAACATAGTTCTATCATATAACCATACAATATCATAGTTTGAGACAGTATGTTGTCAGTGGCCACCTACGACATTAGTAGTTTTGCTTGTTAAATTGCTAAAAAATATTGAAGTAAACTAAACAGTTTTTTTTTTATATAACTATAATAACATTAGTTTTGGTAGCAATTTTGCTGTATTGGATTTAGAGTTTTCAGGATTTAAAATGGGTGATCCCTCTTAAAAGATTCGAGGAGAAAGATTAATTACTGATAATGATAACATTGATGTCATATCATGAAATCATTAACTGATATTGAAATTGATCGTTCATGGGAGAAAAAAAGTAAAATGTTTATAGAGATCCCAAATTTATATGATCAAAAAGTAAATTGGAATGTTTAGTTTTATCCTTATCTTTTTGAGAGGTAACTACTAAAGTAACCCACTAAATTAGGACAAAAGCTCTCGAGATTGAAAGAAGCATTGACAATTTGAGTTTCATGTCTCCTTCGTTTGTCTTCACTACTCCATTATTTATTTTTACTTTTGCCCTAGAAAAATCTTATTTACTCCTTTGAAAAACGTAGACTTCAGAGGTATAATAATGAATGCATTCCCAAATACAAGGATATCTAATATCTATTGGTCACCAATTTTAATAAGCCAACTGAATCGAATAAAAAATTGTAAAATTATAGAAGAATTTTTTTTGTTATATATATTGTATTTTCACAACATAATTTTGAATAATGAGTAAGATGGTTATTAAGTAAATCATGCTAAGCCATATTTGAATTTTAGTGAATATGGACCAAAGTCCTACTTAAAGATATATTTTTAAATAAATAATTGTCAAGATTTTTTACATAATATTTCAATTTTTTTTTAAATGAGTCCATAATATCAAATAAATCTAAATCATAGAGATATTATTCAAATTATTATAGAATTTTTTCCCCCTTTATTTGCAGAACAAGAAAAAATATCCACAATAATATTTTTTCACATTAAGATTATCATTATATATATACCTTATGTTTATTTCGATGCATGCTTTGCATTGGCGTTATCCAGTGTAATTATCCTGATACGTATCCCTAATTTTACTTTGTGTTGTGAGTATTGTGAGGTTGAGTCACTGCTTAAGTTGTACCTATTGATGGCTACAAAATCATGGATTAGTGCTGGATAGAGTCCACTGGTCACCAGTATTTTAAGGATTTTGTCTTTCAACTGCCCTTATATATATGTCCATATACAGTTTTTAATATCATATAACATCTTTTTAAAACAAAATATATGGCTATCTTTGATTTGGGGTTAAAACGATTCATTCGTTTTCCAACTTTTTGAATTACTTTTCGAATATTTATATGTTTTCTTTTCTCGCATGAGAGAGCGGTCGAGTCAATCAAATATTGAATTGTTTAGAGTCTAATCGACTGTGTCTTCACAGTTGCATATCACTTTACGGTTTTCTCAAACCTTCCTATACTTATTTAGTTATTTTATTCAGAATCTTACAAAATAAACCAGTCCGTAACTCCGAATTGATTATTGACAACCGGAATGATGGTTAAGCATGAAGCATCATTCGACATCTATGGTTCTGTGGGAATAACTGAAACGTGCCTGGTTTCTAACTTTCTAGTAATCTGGTCTTACAATTTTCTTATATGAAATATAGCTTAATCAATAGGACAATGTTTATAACAATGTATTATCAATATCTCATCGATTTGAGATGTTTATATGTTCATGGCTTCATTTGGTAAGAGAAGAAACACACAACCTTGAGATTATACAGAGTAAAAAGCTTTATTAAAATATGTAAATAAGACCATATGATTTGAGTAAGAACACTTTAAGACAACAAAGTTTACAACACAACCAACAGAATTGATGGGCATGGACATAAACCACATGCTACTAACCAATAAAATGAGTGTGTCGGTTTTCACCTTTTGCAATATTTCATTACAGTCAAAATATTTGATATTTTCTATCAGCCATGATTGATAGCTTTATTTCCCATTAAGTAGTTATAAACTTGGGAAAAAGTAGTTAAAAATTTCATGGCCTTAGGCTATGATAAAAATTATGTCTAAAATAAAGTTGACAAGATGGGTCACAAAGAGGGTAATACAATTAAACTCACAAAAAGATTATCCATGACAACATCTAAAGCCTGATTATATTGTAGCTCATTTCTACTTTCTATTTTATCTTCCTAGCTTATTTCACATCAATGTCGTACTCAAAAATGTTTTGGAAAATCAGTACTTTTAAGTATGACTAACTATATTACTTACCTCTAAAATTTTGTCATCAATTCTTATAGTCGTTTCATACTATACATTTCAAATCATTGAAGGTATACCTTTTGTGAACCAATTATTAACGATTTTGATAGAAGAAAATATCAGGAGTATAAAACTCGAATTTAGTATCTAAATAAAATAGTTAATAAACAAATTGAAACATTAACGCAGAAAACAAAGATCCTCATTTTCTTCGTGGACATACCATATTTACATTGTTATCAGTTCATATCAATAATATCTCTAAAGAATGGGCTACAAATTAAAAAATTAATTATCATAAGCGAAATTTATATAGTCATTTGTTATATATAGATATATCTATCTATATTAGTATAGTCGATATATTATCATTTATATTTTGATTTCAAAGTGTGCAAGTACGACACACTGGTATACTCAGTTGCCGTGGTCAATAAATTTTTTTTTTTATAAACATAACACAAATCATAAATCTGACTAGAATCAAGTAAGTGAAATTTATATGGTGTTAGATCTCTTATAAAAGTGTTAAGTAAGCTTCACAAAACTATAAATTCAATATTAAAAGAAAAATCAAATATAAAAATAAATAAAACAATGCTAATTCGATTGATATTTTTTAATCAAACAAACATTAGTTTTTTTTTTATTTAAAATTTTGGTTTATAGCTTTACTGAAATATATTTAACTCTTTTTAAAAAGATAAAAATATCTAAGACCGCACACAGTATTAACCAAGAAGATCCAGTCTTTGACATGTTTCTCTTTTAGCAATACTTACGCAAATATTAATCAAGAATCGGCCTAAGATTGATTTAAGATGATTATTATCTTATACAGAAATGGTTGAAAAAAGCAAGCGGGTTTTAGGTATCGCAGAAACAAGGTGCTTCAAATACAAAATGTCTTTAGACCATGTAAGTTAATATTCAACAGGGATAAGGTGAAACCGTGAAATGGATCTTAGGTCATAAGAACTTTTAAGCCCATTATTATTAATTCTTGTCCCCAATAATCATAACCGATGGGTCCATGCACGTAGCGAACGCCCCGCTTCACCCACAAGGCCACAACCACAACCAGTAAACTAGTTGACTTGTTTTCTTAGAAAGAAATAGATAATACGTGTCCTTTACATCATTTCCTTTCATTCATTTTTTTTCTATTTAGGGTTTTGTTCAACTTATCCATTAAAAACACAACTTTTCAAGGTTATAAATCAAATTAGTATCCCACACTTTTTTAAGAATGAAGTAATATAATAATTAAAAAATACGCATGATATTTATCATTCATTAGTTGCCAACCAATTTTTAAAATGAAATCTCATAAACTTGAAATTATGCTATATATGAGTAATTATACTGATCATTATGAACTCGGTCCAAAAAAAGCAAGAGTATATATATGATACTATATACATGTCTCTTTTGATGTACGTAATTGATAGTGAGATCAAATAGATTCATCTTAAAGAGAAGTGTGACGATGCTAGTTCTACCCAATAATGAAAATTCTGGTTTTGGCTTAATGAGAAGCTTTCTAGATGTGCGGAAGAGTATAGAAGAGGAAATCATTTAAGGATGGATTGTTTTGATGATTCCATAAAGAAATGCCCTATTTTCTTGCTAGGGTCAGTGCCCTTTTATCTTGTTATTGTTACTATGGTTGACAATAATAAAGGATAGATTTATAAATACGTCATATGTTTGAAAAAGAAAAAAGAATTGGAATATAATGATAAGAAGAAAGCAGAAAGGTTGAGAACTTTTGTTGGAAACCAAAGAAGGTGGGGAACAAGATTAAGACCACAAGTGGAAATTATAGAGCTGTATACATGTACATTGTAATCGCTTTAGGCACATAGGGTAAAATAATATGGCCTCCACAAAAAAAACTAGTTCACTAAATAAAAGGGAGATTAGAGATTTTGGTTAGGATGATTCCGTCGCATCCATTTATTTATGTAACGAGGAATTTGAAAGTGGGGGAAAAGATTAAAGATTAACCCGAAAAAAGAGTTTTGACTTGATATAAGAAGTCAACAGATAAAATCGGATCGACACACTGAACTGTACCTCTCGAACTGGTGATCATCATTAGTCGGATCATCTTCACAATTTATTAGTGGAGTAACAAGTTAACCATCACAATTTTTATCAGTATATACATCAAAAGATTCTATCACACATGACGCTATGACAAAATAATTGTACAAGGACCATAATACGAAACTAGCTAGAAGTCGATATTTAAGTACTACAGTCCATCTTTAGTAGAAATTTCCAAATGATTCGTTTATATAAACCATCCTCTTAAATATCTAGGTATATAATATTGTTGACGATAATTAGCGATATACTTCGCCAAAAACAAAAACTTCACTGTACCACTAAAATATTATGAGTCTACTCAACTCCTAAGAGACTCATACTGATATTCATTCGATCATTTGTGATATTCCAATTTTGATTCCCCATTCCTTGTTTTACGCATATTTCGATTAGCCAACTCAAATGATCTGAGATGTTCTGAGAAATCTTGGAGAGATATATTATAATATTGATTTATCGGTCGTTATGTTGAATACCAAGCTCAGAAACTGGACAAACTATAAGCTAAGATAAGATTCCCTTTATTGTTGAACCGTGGTGTGTGTTGCGGTCATAGATTCTTTATTAGTAATGAATATACTATAGGTTTGGTGGTTATTGTGGATTTGTGTGTGGGTATTGAGTGGGTACTAAAGATAAGGGTCTTTTTGGGTGTCCCCATGAAGAGGTTTTGTGTGATTGTGTCTATGTAATTTCCCAACTTTGTTCCTTTTTTATCACCAGACACACTACCCACCACCTTTTCAACACTCAGCATATGTTATTAGTGCTAATGATGTGTTACTATGATAAGATTAGTTTTATTGTTCAGTAAAGTGTGGATCTATGGGCCAGCCCAGAGCGGCCCAGACCATCCCAGCCTTCTTACAAGTATCTTGGAGGAGGGAAACGGAACACAAGTGTTAGCCCCTTCACTAGAAATGGCGCTCGTGTCCTCTCCGGTAATTCCAGATTCTCAAATTGAAAAGCTCATCCCTCGCGAGAGATTTTTAGATTTTTCTTTTGATTCGATCTCTGTTATATAGTTATGTGAACACAATCTACGGCATTAAAAAAAATGTAAGGAAATTCAAGGAGGCCAAAAAATAAGAAACCACACAAGTCGCAGTTTTCAAGAGCTGTCTCGTAACTGTTGTTAGTACATGTTTTTCTGTCTTATCCAATGAAGTTGTATCTTTTTAGTTTTTATCTTCTCTACTTGCAACTCTCAATTTCCACAAGAGTATTATTATTATATATCAAAATGCACTATGATAACAACGCCAATGTAACAAAATCAAATCTTACCAAGTATAATAAAATGCCAAAAAGGAGGAAAAAAATCTGTTCGTCTAGTAGTTTTCCAAACGTCAGGTTTTCGAAAACACAACTTTGTCGAAAATATCAAAAACGTAAAAACACCAAACCAGATAAAAACAAAACAAGCAATATTAAAATAGCACAGACAAAAGGCGGTGGCATCCGTTACAAGCCAAAATTAATAATTTACACTGTAATAAACCTGCTACGGCATTAATTTGGAGAAGAAAAAAGAAGAAAGACGATGGAATCGAATGGAGAGGAAAGGAACACGACGACGTATTGCGTGACGGGTGCAAATGGATACATCGGTTCTTGGTTGGTTAAGTCTCTTCTCGAAAGAGGCTACACTGTTCATGCCACCCTCAGAGATCTTGGTAAGTTCTTGCATGGCACTGGAATTATTTGTTAATTTTAATGCAATCAAACAGAATTGAAACTTCGTTTGTGACAAAGATCAATATATGAAAGTCTTAAATATGTGTTTATATCGAATATTATGTACTATACAGAGCTTTTCAGACATACATAGTAATGTTATTGGTTATTCTGACTCAAAGTTGTACTGATTTGTATAATAGGTTTGATTATTAAGTCATCATTAGTTAAACTAAAAGCTTCTTCCTCTGACAGCAAAATCTCAATATTTTCAATCCAAGTGGAAAGAAAATGAACGGCTTAGATTATTCCGAGCGGATCTTCAAGATGATGGCAGCTTTGATGACGCCGTTAAGGGCTGTGACGGCGTCTTCCATGTCGCGGCTTCCATGGAGTTTGATATCTCACCGAATCACGTCGATCTCGGTACGACCTTTTCGTTCCACGTACCCAATTTTTCTTTGTTTCACATTCTCTCGGTTTAGTACTAATTCTAGAATGTTATATCTGATCAAACCACTGAAAGTAGATTTGGTGAAAGGTCAATTTATAATGTAGTAAATGATGGAAAAGGTTAGAAAAGGTTAGAAAAGGTCTCATGTCAAGATCAAAGAACACGTATTTGCTAAACTAGTTCATCGGTCTGGTCTTGGATTTAACCGAAATGAACCGGGTTTTCAATCTCAGAGGGTTATGTCCAGAGCAAAGTCGTCGATCCGGCGATAAAAGGCGTACGGAACGTACTTGGTTCTTGTCTAAAGTCAAAATCAGTCAAGAGAGTTGTATTCACGTCATCCATCAGTACTCTCACAGCCAGAGATGAGAATGAACGGTGGAGATCAATCGTAGACGAGACTTGCAAGATTCCCATTGATCATGTCCTTAAAAGAAAAGCAAGTGGATGGGTAAATACTAGTATTACAATAGTATAATTCATAACATGACTTATAATTCATTAGATGAATTATAATTCATTTAGGCGCGTTATAAACAAATTTTAGACTTCGTGTGGATGACAGGTTTATGTACTATCGAAACTCGTATCAGAGGAAGAAGCATTTAGATATGCAAAAGAGAGAGGAATGGATCTTGTTTCAGTCATTACAACCACTGTCTCGGGTCCATTTATTACTCCTTCTCTGCCATCAAGCCTTCAAGTTCTCTTGTCTCCAATAACAGGTGCGTGTGTGTGTGTGTGTAATATCTTTTTGTTATCAAATATAAATGAAAATGCTGGGCATAATTAACCATTATGGTTTTTAGGTGACTCCAAGTTGTTTGAGATACTATCAGCAGTGAACAAAAGAATGGGTTCGATTGGTTTAGTACACATTGAAGATATCTGCATGGCGCATTTGTTTCTGATGGAAGAACCAAAAGCTGAAGGTCAATACATATGTTGTGTTGACAATATTGATATGCATGATTTGATGCTTAATCACTTCTCTAAGGAGTATCTTTGTAAAGCTCAAAAGTAAGTCCTTGAAATGTTACAATCTTCAAATGCGTTTATCGACTCTAGACTAAAAATTTCACATAATTATTATTCTTGGTTTATAGGGTAGATGAAGATCTGGAAGAGAGACAAAGTTTGATGAAGCCTATGATTTCTTCAAAGAAGTTGAGAGAATTGGGGTTTAAGTACAAATATGGTATTGAAGAAATTGTTCATCAAACCATTGGTGCTTCCATCAATTATAGGTTTCCTACCTTGAACCACAAACTCAAGCAGTGAGCTCAACAACAATTTGTCTATTTTTCTTTTGCTTGTGGTTTTGATCAGGCCATAGTGCTTATTAAGAATCCATCAGTAAAGCTTTTTACAATTCCGACAAGCTGTTTATTTTAAAGGTTGTACCATGTATATACTACCAAAGCGAAGCCGATAGCCAATGAACCAATGGAAGTTCATAGGAAGCATCACGCGGATGGATTATTTTGTTGTCTACATTATTTAGGTTATGTTATGACATGTTTAGAGGCTACATAATATGGATTTGGCTGAATTAATCAGATTTAACTAACCTACTATAAATCAAACTTTTCTCAAAATCGTTTGAACATTTAAACGTCTTACTAGTACGGAGTGCAATTACTTCTAGTTGTGTTTAATTTGTGTTTTAGTAGTTCTAGTCTTGTCGTCACTTTTGATGCTGTCTTAATGCCTTTGCAATTGGTATGGACTGCTTTATTCAAACAATATGGTAGCTACGATTCATGTTCTTTTTCTTGTTCGCTCGTCTTTTCAATTGTAAACAAAAGCATGTTTGATTTAAGCCTGATTTTTCAATTTTGAATCTTTTGGTTGTTTATGATTCAAATTTGATTTTCTAGGCCGGAACGCTTATAGTTTAGGACTAGCACGTCAATTATATATTTTGTATTCTATCAGGCAATAAAGTCTCAGCGACACCCCAAAGTTTGAATCTCGACTAAAAACTAGATTGTTTTCTACGAACTTTATATATCATTCTATTAGTTAAAGAGAGGTTTTAGTTACAATGACAATTGACTAGCTGAATACGCTAATTTGCTCAAAAAAGAAGAAATAAAGAAAAAAGAAAAACAGTTTCACTAATTCCATTTACTCGAGATTATAACATATTATTGTTCATTATTTTTCTCTGCACAAATTATTACACGATGTTGGCAAAATAGCAAGATAGGCATGATTGACAAATTATTTATTTCCCTGACTTTTTTATTTGTTTACCAGGTTTTGCCTGAAATTTGGCATTTACCAGTACTCTCCACCCGTGAAACAAAGCCTCTCTCTGACGCTCTTCAACCTCCGTTCCTTTTTATTTTGTGCATTAATTCAATTCCCTAGTTCATATGAATCTAATATATCCAATAACATCAATTAAATTAAACACTACCGACAAAAACATTCTGTCCCTTTTCCACTTAGAGATCAGTGCCAAAATAGCCTGATAGAAGCTTTTCATTTTGAATTTGAGCTCACAAGTATACATGTATATACTTAGTTAATTAATAATCTAGATACTTTCACATCATGTGGTTTAATATACAATTTTGTTCGGTTTACCAAAGCCAGCCCAATAGTCATTCATGTTATCTTATGTATCCGAAAGCAAAATCAAACCTAAGTAACGAGAAGGCAGAGTTACATTATCGTTAAGAGTGTTGATTGAAATAAGAAGAAGAAGAAGAAGAAGTTTTGATACATAAGAGCTAACACTTCCACAGTGAGATCAATATACCAAACTTGCCTTTAAAAAAAAAAAAAAAAAAAAAATTAATGGCGCTAATCAACTTATCATCCAAAATTTTCCAAACATTTTCTTCAATTTCAAAATATTGATTTTTAGGGTTTGCAGATAACCACAAAACAAGGAAGCAAAGCTCGAGAGTTGAGAAGATAGAGCTCCTCAACATTTGTGTACAAGCCAACTTTACCAGCCAAAGAATCAAACCCACTCAACGCACTCATCTCCTCTACATTCTCCACCGGCCGATGAACCCTCCCGGCGATCACCCGACACACTATCAACGCCTTCCTCTCCGTCGTCCCATCACCACCGGCGATGACGATCGACTCGAACGCCCTCCCGCTCGTCGACGCCGTGAAAACGCCGACTCCGTTGTTCATCTCCCGTTTCGCCGAGAACCCGTTTCTTATTATCCGGCAAACGCAGCATTTCTCCGACGAGCATAGACTCGTGCACCCGTTTATTCCAAGAACGCACGCGACAGTGGTTCCGTGGAACCTGAGCAGCTCGTTCCCGTCGGCGATGCATCTCGGGTGTTTCTTCTGCAGCTTGCTCGCTCTGATCTTCACAGTGTCTCTGTACTCCTCGAACCTTGCTAGTGTTTTCTGCATGTTGTGCACTTTCAGGATCCTATCGATTCTCCCGCTTTGATTCTCTGTCTTTAACCAGCTTGTCCTGCAGATTATCTCCACGATCTTTCTCGATGAATCGCCTTCCACGAGCTCAGTCACTGAAATTTCGGTACTTTCTTTAGTAAACACACTCTGTATCCTAATTTCGAAATTCAAAGATGAAAACTTTTTGCGGGAAAAGTAAGAAACTTTGTGAAATTCGAGGATGAAAGTATGGTTTTGATTTGTTTGCAATGTGATTTGTTATTACCGGCGTGTTTGGTGAGATGATGAGCTTCTGCAGCTTCCGGTTTGCTAAACTTCTCGCCGCATTTATGGCAAGAAACAGAGGAAGTGGCGGAGTCTCTCTCCAGAGAAGCTCTCCTGCTCGGTTTAAACCCTAGTCCTTCCCTCTCTCTCTCCGACACAGCTAACGAAGACTTTCTCGACGCGTGGCTTTGGTAAGAAGAGGAGTAATTCACCGGAGTCCCCGGCCTGAGAGTCCCCACGAACTCCCTTGCTCCGGTGGGGGAGGCTATGTCTCCGGCGCCGGTGATCTTGAGCTCGGAAGTGGAGCTGCTGATGATGACCTCGTGAGTAATGGGATTGAGAAACTCACTGCTTCCGATAGAACGAGGGCTAGAGCAAGTCGGCTTCTCCAAGTGCCGGTTGCTTCCATGGATTACGTCTTTGAGATTGGCTATGGATCTTGAACAACCGGACCGGTAGGCTGTTCTCTTGGTGGATATGGTAGCTGTCTCTTTGCTTCTGGATCTCGGGTCGTGGACATCGGAGGGATCAGATTTGCAGTAAAGAGATTTCTTCAGAGAGAACCAAACACTAGGCAGCTTCTTGTTCCTTTGAGCATTGGTGTTTTCTCTCTCGAGCTGCTTCTTCTTTTGGGTTCTTGTGCTTGAAGCTTCCATTGTTTTATCCTCTCTCCACTGTTTTTGTCTTCTAAAGGATGTGAGAAAGATGCAAAAACGAAAAAATATAATTTGAAATGAATGTTAGAGGGTGTTTCTACTTTCAGGATTGGAGAATCTTGACTTCCGAAATTTCAGTTTTCAATTCTATGGAAAGGGATAGTTAAAGGTCTAAAAGAAGGGGACCAAACCGTGGGAACTGAATCCTGACCTGATTATGAGTTTTTTTTGGTTTTTGTCGTGTGAAGAGTAAAGATACGAAAAGTAAAAGTTTAAAACTATAACAGTAAATTACTCCCAAAAGAACTACAGTATATTTTTGGTTACCGGAGACTCCCGATAATATTTGTTTACTTCATCATTGTTGACAGTGTATGAAATATATCACATACACAGTTATATAAAAAAGTCTCAATGTGACGAGTTGAACAGTGCGGCCAAATCGATCCAGGACTGAAATACTAGATTTCTTTCAAGTCTGGCCCGGATTGGGAAATCTCAAATGTAAATGTGAATTGTAACATCAGTTGTATTTATATACTAAAATTATTCAAGAATCGTGAGAAAATGCTACACAGCCTACACTCATACATTGCTTCTAATAATTTCCTTAAGTCGTGTGTTACCTGACTATAAACCATCGCTGAGTTATCAAGACAACAGTGATCATACGTAGGTAACTTAACTATCTATGGACCATAGAGTCATAGACTATGGTACTATTTGACTCACGAGGCCACAGTGTACATAATTTGGCTGTCTCCTGGCTATAAATACGCTTATGTACAAGTACAACCTCACATTTCCCAAATCTAATGCTTCCTATTAGAATTGTATATAAAATAGTTAAATCTTCACATACTGTCTGACCATAAGGACACTTCCACACCATGTGTTGTCCTTCGAACAACCATTCCAGTGAAGAAACAAAAACTGGAAAATTGATTTGTCAATACCAACAAGTACAAAAATCAAATTTAACTGGTTTAAAGATGAAGTACTTTACATGATTTTTTTTTTTCTTCAATCCGGACAGAAGAAGATTCTGTATACATATAGTACCCATATAAAATGATCTGTTTTAATAAATTTCGCATGCATTATTATTATTACTTTTTTTGTTTGTGAAACAAATAATGGTTGTGGTGTGATTTTTATGCATTATATATAGACATTTCTACATCCCACATTAATGAAGAATTTAATAAGTGTGATCCACCTATTTTTGTTTTGAAGGAATTGGTAACATCATGGCCATCCCACCACCACGTTCATGGCATGCACTCTTTCGAATGTCTCTATCCGGTTTCCTTTTCTTTGGTATCCATTTTTTTTGGAGAAATTAAACGAAAATTGTAGCTTGATTTTAATTTTAAGTGATAATTGAAATTCCTTTGTCGTAAAACGAATCACTACAGAACAACAGTTGTGCATGGGAGTTAGAATTTGCACAAAAAAAAGTCATGGAAATATATAACGATCCAATTGGTGGTGATCGAGCTTTAATGGATGGGAATGTCTTAAGAGTACATGGAGTTGACCCAAAGTAATATAGGCCGAAGAATGTTAAACTTAAAGGGCCTGTTATTTTGGGCTAAAGTTGTAAAGCCCAAATGAGCCCATGTATAGAGTAAATACATATCCATTGAAACTATAAATCGTATCCCTTAAACTTCAAACCAATCTAACGGTGAGTAATGTCGATCCATGTACTGTTATATCATTGGTCACCGATACCTTTCATCTCCACTATATTAATACTCATGGCGGGTTTCGCTGTAAACTCATTATTTGTTATTTTCTCAAATACGCTTTGTTCATCTACTTTTTTTTTTTCCGAGAGTTTTCTCTTTGCTGTAGAAATGGCGGGTCGGGGAAAACAACTTGGATCTGGCGCGGCGAAGAAGTCTACTTCTCGTAGTAGCAAGGCGGGACTCCAGTTCCCTGTTGGTCGTATCGCTCGATTCCTCAAAGCCGGAAAGTACGCCGAGCGTGTTGGCGCCGGAGCTCCAGTCTATCTCGCCGCCGTTCTTGAATACCTCGCCGCCGAGGTAATCACAAGCTCATATCTCTATATTAGTCACCTGTTTAGTTCGCTGATCTCGCGCATCTAGGTTTCTGGGTTTTCGATCTCCTTCCCATTTCGTTTTTTATGCCAAATTAGGAAAGTTCTTTTTTTTTTGTCGTGTTGTTGTATTTGTTATACTTAGTAGGCACTTGTTGATCCTGTCTGTCTTGATGAGTTTACTTTAACAGGTTTTGTCTGGTTTCGATTTGTAAACATGGGTTCACTAATTTGGTGTGATCGAATCTATATAGGTACTTGAGCTCGCTGGGAACGCAGCAAGAGACAACAAGAAGACCCGAATAGTTCCTCGACACATTCAGCTTGCTGTGAGGAACGACGAGGAACTAAGCAAACTACTTGGAGATGTGACCATTGCCAATGGAGGAGTGATGCCTAACATCCACAATCTCCTTCTCCCCAAAAAGGCTGGTGCTGCCTCTAAGCCTACTGATGAAGACTAGGAGATCTAATCTTACAAAGCAGAGCGGACAAGCAATGATAGTAGAACACGTCTAGGACAGTTACCTTGTCTTTTTCTTTTTCATTTCTCTCTGCAGCAATGGAAGCTGTGTGAATGTAGTTGTTCCAAGGATGTTTTGTTTCTGTTTGTATATGAATGAACATTGTTCTCTCTGTTTCCTGATTCTACCTGCTTTAGTAGTTTTGCACATCTCTTGGGATGGACCTGCACAAGAAAGCTCTTGATTTATTTATGATGGAGCTTGGCTCTTGATTTATTTCTGCAAAAATTGACGATCAGAGCAGCAAACCCAAGTTTACCATAATGTTTTATGTTATTTGGACAGCTGGTTCTTGTTATCCCAAGCCAAGAGGATCCACTTCAGTTGTAAGAAAACGGAGTACCACGTCTTGAAATTCTCTCCTTTGTGGAGACCAGACACTTTTGAGGCCTCCTTGCAGTAGGTTAAACTAGAGTGGCTTAGAGAAATCACTGCTCAAACCTGAAAACTTGTATACAATTTGAGGGTCGCTGTTTGAATTTGAAACTTTCTACAAGTCGAGGGATTACATTGGCCCTCCAGAAGCTCCTTAGCCGTTAAGTCTTCTATCTAAAACTAGAGAAGCCTCTTCTCTCTCTATTAGATTGAGCTGAAGCCCCGGTGCAAGAAATTGCAAATAACAGATCAGTCTCTAGATGCTCATATTTTCCTCTAACTAACATCAAAACAAACATAGGTAAGTGAAGTGACAATCTCGAGCTGAAAACTATGGCTTGATCCAACTGCTGGCAAATACATCAAATCAATATACAGCAGGACAGAGGCTAAAGCGCTTTCATAATTGTGGAAAGATTGCAGTTTTTTTTTTTTTTATCAGACCTTTCGCCCAAATTCCATCAAGATTGAAGCTTTAAACCGAAAATTCGATGAGTCTGATTGAAAGTCCAGAACTTGGAGCTGATTTCGATCCGATTCCCTGGAAGAGCCTATTCAATAAACCTCACAGGCAATAAGAGATCAAAACACTGTACAATTTTGTGGACAAAACAACGAGAAGACAAAAGGCCTTGTTTTTATTATTAGTAAGGATTTTCACAAAAGGATAATTAGTGCTAAGAACTACGATTATTGCCACACCTTATTGAGAGAGCCCACCTCACGTTACGGGACCCAATACAGAATCTAAAATAGCTTTCCTTTTTCTTTGATTTCACATGAAACTGTGACACACTGCAAGCATCTGATGAGACAGAAGTATCGGAAAAAAAAGACAAAGAGAACTTTGTATTTGGACGATTTTAGCCCATACCTTTTGGGCCCATGAGCGTTAATAGCCGAGTGGTTTTGGACCAAAGGAAAGGGTAAAGCAGGTAAAATTAAAAAAATCAACTTTTTTGACAAGAATCTATTGTCTGAAATGCCAAGTGTTGCCGACGTTTAGTATTTTACCGACACATGCTGTTAACTTTTTCTTCATAATCGTTACTATTAGCTTTTTATTTATTAATGTCACATTTTATAAAAGTTCACATTCATGATTCAATCTCTGAAATTTACGGTATCTCGTAGTATTAAGCAATGAAAATATGTTATATATATAAGATCTATGCTATAAATAACAAGGTAGACTTCTTGTTGTACGTACTAGATAACATTACTTTCCAACTTTTTTTGACAAAAAATGTAACTTTCCAACTACTACGTAATAAAATCTATAGCTCAAGAAATGTTAAATTCTTTCACGTAAATGAATTGATTTAGTTGTCACCTAGACATATTGTACATGGGTTAAGTGCAATAATTATTCAAATCTGAAATACCAAGAGTTATTTAGTCGCAGCTGAATTTCAAGATATGTGTAACTGTTAGTAGTTAAATACACTAAATTCATCAACTGAAACTTTTATTTTAAAACTAGCAGATTTTCATTGGAAAAAAAATCTTAAATGCTGGAGTATACTATAAGAGTTGGGAATCAGAAAAATACAATGTAAAGAGCGTTTGACCTATTCCGAGTTTTTCGAAGAGATAGTTTACAATACAAATTTGTATTCCCTTCAATATTTTCTTTTAATTACCAACATCTTCCTTCAATTTATCCTTTAACCAATACAAAAAAAAAATCAATTAGTTCTCTTTTCATTTTTTATTTATTTGGTGAAATAGGTAGAAAAAACAATAAACAAAGCAACGGACGAGATCGCATTAGTTCGGTGAATTAAGATCCAATCAACGGCCCCACATTCATCTCTCTCTCTCCAAAGAAGAGAAATACAAGTAGCCAGCAGCGAGCGACGGGAGAACAGAACGGAGACTTGCCTCCATTCCTAAGCTAAACCCATAAATTCTAAAGGTCTTCTTCTTCTTCTCTGTCTGTGTCTTCTTCTCTCCCGAAATTCTAAAAAAATAACTGGAATTTGTTTCCTCTATGAGACCACCACTCACCAAAAGTTTCAGTCTTTTATGTTTTTTTACTCACTGATAGTGTTTGCTGTTTAGCTCAAAATCACTAAACAACTTTACTGTTTCGAAATTGAAAAAAAACCCACCTTTTCGATTTACCCATTTAATTCCTTTTGAACAGTTTCCAAAGAGACAAATCCGGAGTAATTAGGTACGAGAAGAGAAGAGAAGAGAAGAGAAGAATCTGAGCTATTTTTTTCTTATTTTTCTCTGGAGAAAGATAAAGAGAAATAACAAATGGTGGGGGAAATGCCAAACGGTGGAAGAATCCGGCAAGCGTTTCCGGGAACGAAAGATCTGACGAGCACTGAAGGATCTGAATATGGTCCCGTTGAGTTTACCAGAGAAGACGTTGACGCTCTTCTTCATGAGCGAATCAAGTACAAGAGCAAGTACAACTACAAGGTCCCTCTCTCTGTTTCTCTTTCCTTTTTTGATAATCTTTATGTTTGGTTTTGTGTTTAAAATCGAGATCTCTCAGTTCATGCAAATTTACTATCTATGAAAAGGTTTTTTCACTCATTTTATAGTTCAGTCTCACGATTGTAGTGAGTAAGGAATCTTATAGTTCCAAGCAGTTTACTTTATCTTTTTTGTTCTTCCCTAGATTTGAACGCTAATTATGGGAACCTTGGTTTGAAAGAGTTTCTGTTCGAATGTTAAGCCTGGATTATTGGGTCTGGATGCTTGGTTTTGCAGGAGAGATGCGAGAATACGATGGACTATGTGAAAAGGCTTAGGCTTTGCATTAGATGGTTTCAAGAGCTCGAGTTAGATTACGCCTTTGAGCAAGAGAAGTTGAAGAACGCGATGGAGTTGAACGAGAAGCATTGCGCGGACTTGGGTGTGTTTCAAGTTTCGATCCACCTGAGGATTTACATAGCTCGTTCTTCTTATGAACATTTGGGATTTAAAAAAAAAAAAACTTATCCTGTATGCATTTTCTCGCAGAGGTTAGTTTGAAAGAGAAGGAAGTGGAGCTGAATTTGGTTATCCATGAGCTGAGGAAGAACTTCTCCTCTGTTCAGGTGCAACTTGCCAAAGAACAAGCAGAGAAATTGGTAAGAAACTGCCATGTTCCAGTTAAAAGTAACTCGTGGCTAGTTCATTTTCTGTGGTTTACTAACTCGGTGTTGTTCTGCGTAAGGCTGCAATTGATTCGCTTGGAAAAGAGAAAGAAGCAAGACTTGCTGTTGAAAAGTTGCAAGCTGCTCTCACAGAAGAGCTGGGAAAAACGCAAGGAGATCTTCAAACAGCTAACCAGAGGGTGAGAAATTTATTGAGAGATTCGAACGGGATATGATTAGTTTTGACCTACATTGAATGTTTTCTTTTTGCGTGTTTCAGATTCAAGCTGTCAATGACATGTACAAACTCTTGCAAGAGTATAACTCGAGCTTGCAGCTGTACAATAGCAAGATCCAAGGTGATCTTGATGAAGCTCATGAAACTATAAAGCGAGGAGAGAAAGAACGGACTGGCATTGTGGAAAATATTGGCAACTTAAAGGGTCAATTTAAAGCACTGCAGGATCAGCTTGCTGCCTCTAAGGTGATTTGATTCTGCGTTTATTCAAGCAACGAGAGAAAACTACTTGTTCGGTCAGGGTATGATGATCTGTCTTGTTTTCGTCAGGTGTCTCAAGATGATATCATGAAGCAAAAAGATGAATTGGTGAATGAAATTGTAAGTCTCAAGGTGGAAATTCAACAGGTCAAGGATGACCGTGACCGCCATATTACGGAAGTTAAAAATCTGCAAGCCGACGCAACCAAGCAAAATGACTTCAAAGATACCATAAACGAGCTTGAGGTTCGTTTTCATTCTTGAATGCTGTCCTGTATGTTTTCTGGAGATTATTTTATTTTAAGAGAATGTAATCTTTTTGTCCAGGGGAAGTGTTCTTCTCAAAACAAGGAGCTACAAGAGTTACAGGATCAATTAGTAGCTTCTGAGAGGAAACTGCAGGTCTCATCACATTCTTGAGTTTAACGTATACAAATGAATATATGTATATGAAAACATCTAAATTCTTATTTCATATATGTTCATTATGGTTAGGTGGCTGATTTGTCTACCTTTGAGAAAATGAACGAGTTTGAAGAGCAAAAGGAAAGCATTATCGAGCTGAAAGGTCGCTTAGAAAAAGCGGAACTGAAACTCATCGAAGGAGAAAAGCTACGGAAGAAGTTGCACAATACCATTCAGGTTAAAGATTGCCCATTTTATCCATTTTTCTTGTGAAATGTTGAGTTAACTTGGCTGATTCTGAGACATTTAAGTGTTGCAGGAACTGAAGGGAAACATCCGCGTATTCTGTAGGGTTAGACCTCTATTGTCGGGTGAGAATTCTAGTGATGAGGCTAAAACTATTTCGTACCCTACATCTCTGGAAGCACTTGGTCGGGGCATTGACTTGATGCAAAATGGTATGATCAAATCTTCTGAAAAAAATATTCGATTTTTGCAACAACAAAAAAAGAGACTCATCTGATGTGTGCTATGGACAGGACAAAAGCATTGTTTCACATTTGATAAGGTTTTTGTACCTAGTGCATCACAAGAAGATATTTTTGTGGAAATTTCTCAGCTTGTTCAGAGTGCTCTTGATGGTTACAAGGTACTTATCTTCTTTGGCTTTGTTACATTCTCTGTTTGCTCATTTGTACAATTGATGATTCTTCATATTTACACCGAAGAATTTGGTAAATACCAGTCAATAAAGCTAGTGAGTGATGAATAATGCTATGTTTCGTTGTGTCTTCTTGGACTAAAGCTGCTATTAAACATTTTCAGGTTTGCATCTTCGCATATGGACAAACGGGATCTGGAAAAACTTATACAATGATGGGTAGGCCAGGAAACCCGGAGGAAAAAGGACTGATTCCTCGATGTTTGGAGCAAATATTTCAAACGAGGCAGTCACTTCGAGCACAGGGTTGGAAGTATGAGTTGCAGGTAACAAAATCTCCTTGAGACTTGAGATAGATAATGTTCATTCATAGTGTTATTGATTGGTGCTGTATTTGTATTATAGGTGTCTATGTTGGAAATATACAATGAAACAATTCGGGATCTTTTGTCAACAAACAAGGATGCTGCGAGAGCAGACAATGGCGTTTCTCCTCAGAAGTATGCAATCAAACATGATTCTAGTGGGAACACGCATGTTGTGGAACTTACTGTTGTAGATGTTCGAAGCAGCAGAGAAGTTTCGTTCCTCTTAGACCATGCAGCTCGAAACAGGCAAGTATCCATTTTGAAGATTGCCAATGATTCATCTCTGAGAGAAACTGAAAGCTACTAATGATTCAAACTGTTTCTTTAAATTTTGTCCAGGTCGGTAGGGAAGACCGCGATGAATGAGCAGTCATCGAGAAGCCATTTCGTTTTCACATTAAGAATCTCTGGTTTTAACGAGGTACTAATTGGGGTTCTTACTGCAACAACATAGTTCAAAAGTGTGGTGTTTGTTTCATCTAAACCAAATGCTGTTTTTTTTCTTACAGAGTACAGAACAACAAGTACAAGGTGTCTTAAACTTGATTGATCTTGCCGGTAGTGAGCGCTTATCTAAGAGTGGATCAACCGGTGATAGACTTAAAGAAACTCAAGTAATGTCTCAGAGAATAAATAACACATCACATTCTTTGGAGACACTTCATGAATAATGATTCTTTTCTTCTTACTGAAATCTAACTTAGGCAATCAACAAGAGCTTATCGTCTCTAGGCGATGTCATATTCGCCTTAGCGAAGAAAGAAGATCACGTACCCTTCAGAAACTCGAAGCTCACTTATCTTCTTCAGGTAAAGAACAAAGTTCATCGTCATTTGACCATCTTATCATATAATTGAACAGTAATGAAACTTTGTCGAATTCTGTTATTAGCCCTGCTTAGGTGGCGACTCGAAGACGCTAATGTTTGTTAACATCACACCGGAACCTTCCTCAACTGGTGAGTCGCTGTGCTCCCTCAGATTCGCAGCAAGAGTGAATGCTTGTGAGATTGGAACGGCACACCGTCAAGTTAACAACAGGCCATTGGATTATCGCTTGAGTCTTGGATGAGATTTACACCTCCAAAGCCAAAAAAAAGAGAAGAAGTTATGTTGATACCTAAACGTGGTCACTACTTGATTTGAGTTGGTGCTAAATCTGTATATAGCTTGTATTATTAACCTTAAGGGTCTGTTTTCTCTACTTATATCTTGGATCAGGAGGATTTATGTGTTGACAAAATCATATTAATGTTCTGAAATCTTGAAAAGACAAGCACTAGATAAATAAAATTATATAAATCATACTATATTTGTTAAGTTATCCTCTAATTTTGGGTTATAGTTTTGTACTTTAAATTTCTTGATTTTTGGTATAACGTTGGTGAAAACAAAAGACTGAAGACTTAATTTCACATGAATACCTATGCTAGTAGTCTATATATATTATCTTTTCCCGTTCATAGAATACTGTTGTTTTTCTGTTTTAGCGTGTGAAAATAGATTAATTCTACTTTCTATCTAAACGTCCAATCACTTTTTTTGTAAGCTTCGTTACGAGAGAGCAGCAAGAGTAAACAAAACAGATATAAAAAGAACTTCTCTTTATTATGGAGTAGTGCTAATTACATTAGCCTCAAACATCCTACATTCTTTTTTTTCTAAAAAGACACACGATCGATGACTGTGACGTGTTAACATACATCAATGGCCACATTCATGAGTGGTAACTTAGAAGTAAGGAGGGAAGAAAGGGGTGGCCCTGAAGGGGCAGACACCAACTTGCTGGATGTTGCAAACCTTAGGTAAGCGCTTATCTGTCCGGAAGATACGCCTCGCTTGGTGATGTTCGTGCTGTCCCTGGAGCCTAACCGACTTGGCGGCTTGTTTCAAGGTGGGGCAAACGCAAACTGGCTCTTCCTGCTGAAGCTCGTTGCAGCACTGTTGGAGCAGCTGCGGTCTCTGTTGTGGTCCTTGGTACTCGGAGTCGTTTTCGAAATCGAACTCATCGTCCAGTGCCATGGGACCTTGCCTTGTTTTCCGGCGGATCCATTGTTGGCAAGCTCTTAGGTGTTGTGCTTGCTGAAACTCCTTCCGGCATCTCTGCTGTGGGCGTATCTGGTTGGTGGCGTCATCTTCGTCGAACTCAACGACGGTGCGGTAGATGGAAGCGTTGGTGAGGAGGAAGAAGAAGGCCAGAGTTACGCTGACGAGGAAGAGCTTGTTCGCCATTTGCTATTGTATGTTTTTCTTACTTGTTTTTGATGATATGAGTTTTGGTTTGAGTAGGGAGTGATGTGAGGGGTTAATTTATAGTTGAGAAAGATTTGCATGGCGATCACGTGTAATATAATGCATGCATGTATATCTGAGCATTAATTAGCCGTCTCTCATGTTCATTAGATCAATTGTTATTTGTTAGCATATTTATCATTATCGCTTTTTAGGAAGTAGCAAGAGTAACCAAAAGAAAAAAGAAAGCTTCTGTTTTATTACGGTCTACGAAGTAGTGCTAATTACATTAGCCTCGAACATCTTAAAGTTACATTTTTTTAGTAGAACACACACGATGACGGGGTAGTGTTAACATACATCAACAACCACACTCATCACCATGGTATATACACTCCCGAGGGCTTCGTTTGGAATCTAGTAGTAGTGAGGGAAAGGCCTGCCCTTCTTGAAGGGGCAAACGCTAATTTGAGGGATTTGGCAAACGCTTGGCAAGTGTTTAGCGGTCTGCAAGATACGGCTCGCTACTTGGTGCTGTCCCTGTGGGAACTGGAGTCTAACCGCTTTGGACGCTCGTTTCAAGGTTGGGCAAACGCATTCTGGCTCTTCCTCCTGAAGCTCGTTGCAGCACTGCTGGAGTAGTGGCGGCCTCTGCTGAGGGCCCTGGGGGTTCTCTATGTCGTCTTCGAAGTCGAACTCATCGTCGAGGGCCCAGCGAGGACCACCACCGGGTTGCATTGCTCGCTGTTGGATCCATTGCTGGCAAGCTCTTAGGTGCTGTGCTTGCTGAAACTCCTTCCGACATTTCTTTTGTGGGCCGAATGGGCCCATTGGGTTTGTGGCGTCATCTTCATCGAACTCGACGACCGTCCGGTAGATGGAGGCATTGGCGAGAAGGAAGAAGAAGGCGAGAGTTGCCGAGACAAGGAAGAGTTTGTTCGCCATTGGCTACTTGTGTGTATGCTTTTTCTTGTTTTGGTTTGAGTAAAGAGTGAAGTGGGGAGTTGATTTATATAGGTGAGAAAGGAGATTTGCATGGCGATCACGTGTAATAATGCATGCATGTGATTGTGTGTGTGTGTGTGCGAGGCAAGCTCTTAGTGTTTGAAGTGACAAGTGACGAAACCAGTCCTCCGCGTCTGCATTCTATGTGTGACTTGTAGCTCATGTTCTGACATGACATTTTATAAACCGATTTTTTAGAAAGAAGGTAAAAGTAAATTTATTCATAAAATAAACACCTTCGTTAGTTTGGTTTAAAATGGGATGAGAGTTTATATTTTGGAGGTAATGCGGTTGGAAATAGATATTTAGAGCTTAATCAGAAAATATAGCTAGAAGTTAAAAGTTGATCGCTAAAATCACGGTTAAAATTTATCTCGTACATATGTGACTGTCCTCTTCCATCAATCTCTTGCGGAAAGGTATCTGTCTGCGACCGGCCGACAACTCTAGAGAGAAATATAGTTGATGACAGCGGTTATTGCGGTGTATGTGGAGGCGTAGAGAGCAACTTAGTTAGGTTCTATGGAGTTTTAGCGATGGATTAGTCAGTGAGATGGTGGAGTAATAAGAAGATGCCACACGATATATTACGAATGGTGAGTTCGTAGGTCTCTCGGCTAGATCGAATCTTGCAATTTATTACGTTTTTCGTTTACAGAGAAAAAACATAATATGTTCTAACTTTTTTTATTTTTATTGAAATATATGTTCTTAACTTTCTAACTACGTTTTATCCCAAACCTAAATAGAACTTTCTCATATGATTCTATTTCGAAAAAAAAAAAAAATTCTCCAAACCATACCAATAGTTCCGTCTGAGATCTTCACCACGTCAACTCTTAACTAGAACCAACTGTGATCACGAAACCAATTATTTGATTGGTAACGTTTTACAATATTGACCACAATGGCTAGCTCTTTTTACCACAACTGATAATGCAGAGTAAAGTTCGTTTTTTAAGTGGCTGGACCTTGCAGTATTGTAAATTTTTATTTTTGGCATGTGCCTCTTCCTCGTGATCATGCATGTGTTATTTCTTGTGGCCAACAAATAGCTATTAACACGTACGTTCATGTAATATTCTCTTCTAATAGATGACAACTAGAACTAATTGCAATTTTTCTTCGTCTTCAGTGAAAACAACATGCTTAGACGTACAAAACATATCTCCTCCATGCCGTTGCCTATGGGAGAAAAAATATAAGCAACTTAAAACCTAGATATGATTGATGGATGAGGGCAGTCAGAGAGCAGTTTGAACGGTGTTTTGCCGTTAAAAGCCGATGTACGAGTTAAGTTGATCAAGTAACCCGCAAATTTGTTTGGTAAATTTGCTTGAAAACTAGTATCTTGGACCACTTAGAAAGCATATACACCGAATTAAGCATAAAACCTCTCTTTTATTATGGAGTAGTGCTAATTACATTAGCCTCAAACATCCTACATAAGACCTTACATTTTATGAAACACGTGATGAGGTGTGGTGTCAACATGTATCAACAACCACATTCATACACGCGAGGATTTGGTTTGGAATCTAGTAGTAGGGAGGGAAAGGCCTGCCCTTCTTGAAGGGACAAACGCTAACTTGTGGGATTTGGCAAACGCTAGGCAAGTGTTTAGCGGTCTGCAAGATACGGCTCGCTACATGGTGTTGTCCCTGTGGGAACTGGAGTCTAACCGCTTTGGACGCTCGTTTCAAGGTTGGGCAAACGCATTCTGGCTCTTCCTCCTGAAGCTCGTTGCAGCACTGCTGGAGTAGTGGCGGTCTCTGCTGTGGGCCCTGAGGGTTCTCCATGTCGTCTTCGAAGTCAAACTCATCCTCGAGGGCCCAGCGAGGACCACCACCGGGTTGCAGTGCTCGCTGTTGGATCCATTGCTGGCAAGCTCTTAGGTGCTGTGCTTGCTGAAACTCCTTCCGACATTTCTTTTGTGGGCCGAATGGGCCCATTGGGTTTGTGGCGTCATCTTCGTCGAACTCGACGACCGTCCGGTAGATGGAGGCATTGGCGAGAAGGAAGAAGAAGGCGAGAGTTGCCGAGACAAGGAAGAGCTTGTTCGCCATTTGCTATTTGTGTGTATGCTTTTTCTTGTTTTGGGTTGAGTAAAGAATGAAGTGGGGAGTTGATTTATATAGGTGAGAAAGGAGATTTGCATGGCGATCACGTGTAATAAATGCATGCATGTGATTGTGTATGTGTGTGCGAGGCAAGCTCTTAGTGTTTGAAGTGACAGGTGACGAACAACACCAGTCCTCCGCGTCTGCATGCTATGTGTGACTTGTAACTCATGTTCTGACATGACATTTTATAAACGATTTTTTTTTTCAAAGAATGTAAAATTAAACTTATTCATAAAATGAAAAACCTTAATCCGTTAGTTTGGTTTAAAATTGGATGTGAGTATATATATTTTGGAGGTAATGCGGATGGAAATAGATATTGAGAGCTTAATCAGAAATATAGAAGTTAAAAATTGATCTCTTAAGTCACGGTTGAAATTGATGTCGTACATATGTGACTGCACTACTGCCTCTTGTGTAATAAAATAGTATATAGATGATGGTACATATATATCATATCTATGCATTGCTCTCTTATTTGAATCTCCGATATTTGATCTACTTTCAGTCAGCGTAAAGCAAACAATAATTTGAAACCTATGGGATATGTAAAAGATACTGTATAATATATTTTCATGTACTGCATATGGATGTAAAGATCTCATACTAGTATGTATTTATAACCAAACACCAGCACGTTACAGCGAGTCCCCAAGGCTTTTTCTTACTCTTGTCGAAAAGGGTTTTACACGAGATACTGCGAATAAGCAAACTAAGAAACCGAGATCTCTTCCATGCCGCTGATTTCTTCAGTTAGCTGATGTTGTGCTTTGGGCTCCAAGTCGATGAACTGGTTAGACTTGCTTGCTAGATGTGAGATACTAACTCTTCCTTGACGTTTGATGTAATCCGCAACCGCATTCATCTCTTCCATTGATATGTATATGTATTTTCCTCTATCATCCATAACCCCCGAGAGCCGCCCTAAATAAAAGAGAGAAGGCGTTCAGATCCTAAGTGTCCCAATACGGTTTCACATGTATGTATGTATATATACACAGTCACCGATGTCTCATCTGCTCATTCATATTGCTTGGGGTTTATTATACATCGAATACTAATTTTATGGTTGGATAGAGAGAAAAAATTACCAATGCTCTCCAAAGAGGCGATCCTGTTGATGCATTCCTACAAAAACAAGCAGTTGAATCAGACTTTAGAACAATGACAAGAGGTATTCATATATTTGGCCAACTAAAAGATGAAGCCAGATGATACCTGAGTCCGTAGATTAAATTCTGCGGCGAGATCTTCAAGTGGAACACATTTCTGTTTCTGCAATCACATCACAAATTAAAGCTCACACTGATATGGGATGAAACAATACTTGTATATATTCTTCATCCTTAACTTTGTTTCTGTTCAAGATATACCTTAATGTATTCAACAAATTCTGAAAGCAAATCTTGATTTCCACCCTGCACTTCCTCTGTAGTACCTTCAGCGTCAACTGAGAATTCCCCTTTCCATTTGTCAAACTCTAACGCAGCTGCCTCTTCTTCCTTGGCTTGTCGTGCTTTTTCTTCTTCCTCCTACAAAACCAATCAGCCAAGTTCAGTGTTTCTAAAGCAGGAAGCCTAATCCGAAAGAAACATGAGATAGATGGATTGACCCACCAACTTGCGCTCCTCTGCCTCGCGCTCTTCATCCTTCTTCCGCCGCATCTCTGCATACCAATCCTGTTTTGTACTCCTTGACTCGCGTGTAGCTTCTTCAGCCTTTAGCAAACAATATGAAGAGATTTTGATCAGGAAAGTCTTGCCACGAAATTATGTACTACTCTGAACCAAGGACCAATGCTTTATCCTTACGCCACAATGTACAACTTTAACATTCCTAAGATTTCTCATCCTTAGTACTAATAGAATTTCTGGTAGAATATTAGAAGAATTCATGGAGATATAGATTGTATAGCCACCTGTCTTTGTGCTTCTCGTTCTTGTCGCTTCTTCTCTTTCTTCTTTGATGCTCTGGCTTGATTTCCACCGGCTTCATCTTCCTCTTCGTCTTCACTCCCACTGATGTTTTCTGTTTTCACATTTACCCAAACAATTATCATTCCAGAGCCTGTAGCTCATATATTCCCAACCATCTCCGTAATCTTAAACTAGCTTTACAGCAAGATGACAAATGAAACTAAAAAACTACATTTGACTATTCTTGCATAACTGGTTCCGAGTTCTAACCATTCAACATGTAGCAGAAACTTGATATTCATCTGAAAAACCATGTCTTTTAACATTGAATTACGTAAGAGAGGTACAGAAGCTTTCAAGTACCAACCTTGAACGTTGGATGATGAGGAGCTAGCACCAGAAGCTGCAGGTCTCCGACGCATTCTACGCCCACCAGCAGCACGTACCACGTTCTCACGCGCCTGAACCTTTGAGACTCCACGCCAATGAGCATAATTTCATAGATCAGAAAATTCCAATCCTTTTCGCAACAATGACGAAATGTTTTGAGAAGTTACCTGTGGCGGTTCTGCACCTTCTTCCTCTCGTGATCTACCATCTATGCGACGTTTCCACAAGAAGAGAGGAATCACCGCAGCTATGAGGATCATGGAGACTATCAGAGCGAAAATCTCCTCCATCTCTTACCTGCGATCGCAAAATTAACCCAAAAAGGGGTATTTGAAGGAACTGTAGAGAAAATCAAGCTACGATTAATGAGATTGGAAAATGTTCGATTCAGATTATTACACACTCTAACCTAATTGCGTTTTTTCCTTTTTGTCCTGTCGGATTTCGTTTCCTTGTCTTCTCTATTCGTAGTTTAACCTAAAACCGCCTTGCTCGAGGATTGCTGCAGAGCTTCACCACTTTGACTCGGTAGAGAAGACAATCCACGGGGTTAATTTGGTAACTTAACGTTACTTCCAAAACCCTCTGCACCCCTCGGAGTCTTCGAGGCCTCTGAGCTCTTCTCAAGTTTGACGGATTTGTCAACACAGCAATTCAGATGTAATTTTGTATGAAATGACTTCTTTAGTTTCATGTTTTATGTTCTTTTGCCTTCCGGATCCATTCTCAGATTTGCACAACCATGAACTTCTGTAGACGAGACAAAAACTATCCCTTCATCTTATAATTTTGAAAATCATAAAACATGAATGACAATGGTCAAACTGTAAGAATGAGATCGACCTTGGTAGGAAACATATTCGGAGAAGAGATGAAGTTAATGAAGAATTCTTGACAATCTTATATTATATAAGTAGCAAAGTATCATACCAAGGCTAAATCAAAATAAACTAGCAACAAGAGATCAAAGAGGAGAGAAATGTTTTGGAATGGGAGATAACAGTAATGATCCACTAGAGCAGAATATAAAGCACACAGCCTAGGGCCAGTGCAGCACAAGCAGCTCAGAAACCATGAATCTTGATGTTGTCCTTCTTCACAAGGCCAGCCTGTACCATGAACAAAGTAAGGGAAATAAGATCATGCAAGCAACAACAATCTTTTACTTAGCTTGCTCGTGAAAGAGTGTGATTATTACCTGGACTAGAAACGTGGAGACGTTCTTCCTCTGGTCGCCTTGAAGCTGAATAACCTACATATTTGTACAGTAGCACAGTTAAAGAGAGAGCATAAATATAAAGGACAAGGTAAAAACTAAATAATTCCTCGGCTAAGCTTTGCAACTAGTCTTTTAACTATAAAGACAGTAGTGGATGCATCATAGAGTTTTAAAACACGCACCTGTCCCAGTTCAGAGTCTTGAACCACAGTTCCGTTGCAACAAAATTCCTTCTTGAGATCCTTAAGTATCTTGCTGTAACTGTACTCTTTCTTCAGCCCCTGGACAGTTGTCAAGCTTTTCCTACCATTGCGCTGCTGGACACGGATGTGTACGTACTCCTTTGTTCCCGCACCTGAGTCCTCAGCATTCGCATCAGCAAACGGATCTGCCGGAAAGAAAAGAAGTCCAAAAAGAAACTCATTAGCTCATATCGATTACCACATGGGAGTAACATTCACAGAATCCCATGTTCCAAATCTGTTACAAAACACATGAGCCAGATACGCAGAGGTATTACGACTGACTATGGATCAAATTTAATAGTCAGAACTTACCGAAGGCAGTAGGGACCTGGGAATCAAGTTCAGACATGAAACTTTGTTGATCTGATGGGTAAACGACAGAGAAACTGAGACCTGAACAATAAGAGCAATGACACATAAGAACTTGGCACATTCGAAGACAAAAATGTAATAGATTTAGGTACAAAGATTAGGACTAGGTCTTAGACAATAGCTAAAGACATGAAGCTACACACAAGAAAAGTTGAGATGAAAAAGATACCATCTGCATATTGATCATATCCCAGGAACCTAGTTAACCAGATCCACTTAAATTACACAAAATATGTAAAGAAAAAACATCAATCCATCAAAGGTTTCAAATTTCAAAGGGGATCAAAGCAAGATCCGTTTTTTTTTCAAATCCAGCAGCAAATCCCATATATCATAAACAGAAGCTCGCATCCGATCTTCACAAATAATCATACCAAAAACGCACTACCCAAGTGATGAACGGAAAAAATAAATCAGCGAAGCGAAAATTAAGGAACGTGGGACGAAAACAAATTTCACCTCGAGATTTCTGAAATCAAGGAAAGAACAAGAGACAATTTACAACATAACAAACGCGGATAGAAGAAGCACAATTCTACCTGATTCGAAAAGTAGGGTTTCGAGGATCTGATTATCGGAGAAGAGAGAACGAAGAGAATGAAACCCTAAACTCGGATAAAGTATGCAAATTCTGTTTCGGTGGCGAAAAAGTAACGAGAGGAAGAGAGGAGATATTTTTGTCTCAAAATATATTTACAATCTCTAGATGGGAACGGGCTTGGTATTGGGTTTGGTATTGGGTTTGGTATTGGGCTTGGGCTTCACACGTATCCACTTGATATATTTGGGCTTTACACCAGTTCGAATCCCGTCAGATATGTAAGGCATCTCCAACAATAAATATCTCATTGACTAAAAAAAATATTAATATTCTTTTTTTCTAATTGTTGAGATATTAAGGTAAGATATACTTGTTGGAGATGTTTTAAGCAAGATGTCTTATTGATATCCCTAAATTTATTCCAATAAGCTGTTTATTAGGGCATCCCAATTGATGTTCGATCTCCAAAAAAAAAAAGATTTCGGAAAATAAGTTTTTATAATCCAATAACGAATCAAACTTATTTAAATTTTCAATTCTCGATTTTCCTAAAACTATGCTTAACCAACAAAAAAGTTCATAATATTTTTTGAAAAATATTTATATTATAAATATTTAAATGGTAGTTTAACTCTAAAATAATGGAAAAAAAAACAATATAAAAGTAAAGTAGAAGAGAGAAATGAAATAGGATTCCATAATGTAGACTGACAATTGGTTATAAACTATTTAAAGAGTATTTAATGAGTTCTATAATGAAAAATAGTTTTTCTATTTCTTTCCTACTTTTCATTTAAAAAAATTTCTTTATTCTAAAATACTTTACCAAACCCTTCCGTTGGAGATATTCTAAGAAGTAAGCAAATATATTCTATAGTAACTTTTCGATGATTATGGTGTTTTTTCTATAACATGTTTTTTGTGTGTATGTGTGCTTCTAAATTTATTACTTTAATAGATGAATTTTAGAATTTAAAAATGAAATTCTCATAGTCATAGTCATCCACCGAAACCAAATTGATTTTTATTCGAAACCTTCATCTAAAAATAGTTGGCATGTCAGAATATGAGCTACACATACATGCATGGTTGCATTAATTGCATGTAGACGCGGAGACTTGTCACTCCACCACATTCGAGTTTCCAACACCTAATCGCGACAACAACCTTACAAACACATGCATGCAATGTTACACGTGATCTCCATGCAAAACTTCTTTCTCGCCTATAAATACTATCCAACTCCAACCCTTCTCTTTACTCAACCCAAAACAAGAAAAAGCATACACACAAATAGCAAATGGCGAACAAGCTCTTCCTTGTCTCGGCAACTCTCGCCTTCTTCTTCCTTCTCGCCAATGCCTCCATCTACCGGACGGTCGTCGAGTTCGACGAAGATGACGCCACAAACCCAATGGGCCCATTCGGCCCACAAAAGAAATGTCGGAAGGAGTTTCAGCAAGCACAGCACCTAAGAGCTTGCCAGCAATGGATCCAACAGCGAGCACTGCAACCCGGTGGTGGTCCTCGCTGGGCCCTCGAGGATGAGTTTGACTTCGAAGACGACATGGAGAACCCTCAGGGCCCACAGCAGAGACCGCCACTACTCCAGCAGTGCTGCAACGAGCTTCAGGAGGAAGAGCCAGAATGCGTTTGCCCAACCTTGAAACGAGCGTCCAAAGCGGTTAGACTCCAGTTCCCACAGGGACAACACCATGTAGCGAGCCGTATCTTGCAGACCGCTAAACACTTGCCTAGCGTTTGCCAAATCCCACAAGTTAGCGTTTGTCCCTTCAAGAAGGGCAGGCCTTTCCCTCCCTACTACTAGATTCCAAACCAAATCCTCGCGTGTATGAATGTGGTTGTTGATACATGTTGACACCACACCTCATCACGTGTTTCATAAAATGTAAGGTCTTATGTAGGATGTTTGAGGCTAATGTAATTAGCACTACTCCATAATAAAAGAGAGGTTTTATGCTTAATTCGGTGTATATGCTTTCTAAGTGGTCCAAGATACTAGTTTTCAAGCAAATTTACCAAACAAATTTGCGGGTTACTTGATCAACTTAACTCGTACATCGGCTTTTAACGGCAAAACACCGTTCAAACTGCTCTCTGACTGCCCTCATCCATCAATCATATCTAGGTTTTAAGTTGCTTATATTTTTTCTCCCATAGGCAACGGCATAGATATATTTTGTACCATGTTGTTTTCATCGAAGACAACAAATTTGCAATTTGATACGTAAATTTGCAATAAGTTATAGTTGTCATCTATTAGTATATAATATTACTTGAACTCAAACATGTTAATTAGCTATTTGTTGGCCACAAGAAATAACATATGCATGATCCTGAGGAAGCCGTCTCTTCAACTTCAAGCGTCTGATCATTTACATGTATAGAAAAAGATACTGATGTATCACTTTGTTCAATCAATGTGTTACCAGTTTTTGTGCTCATAATCACATTGGTTTCCACAAAATTTATTGTTTGAGATCATGGTTGCCTATCCTTTTCTAAAGGATTTTGATTTATCGGGAAATCAGTTTGGTAACGAAGAAACTAGTGTTAGCGTTGTAGAATAAATCTGATTAAGCAGAATGTTTAAAAAAAAAAAATTCTTATACAAGCTCTGTCATGAATATTTTGAGGAAAGTTATGTATTAGTTTTAGACTTGGTGGTTGTGTGTGTGTACCGGATGTATAATCAAGGTTTTTTTATTCACAAAATATATAGAAAACAAAATGGTGATATGAGAGATAAATAAGCTCAACCGGCTAGAGATTCCCGGTTTGTCCATTCAATTTGACATTGTAAACAGAAAGACAAATGAAATTAATCTTTGTTGAAATTACACTGATTCAAACCTCTCGATTTTTTTTTTTAGCAACATATTATCCTTAGTTTGAAAGAATTTCAAACTTCAAACATTTTTTTTCCAACTGTTTTCGGTTTCAAATTGGGTTTTTGTACATTTTGTTCAGGTCCGGTTCAACCAAATTTGATATTTGTTCAGGTACGTTTTTTTCTCCTTTTAAATTATTTTGTATTATCTCTGTTTTCTCCGGAGAAGCAGGAAAAAACTAGAGGAAGAGAAACCGTTATGCTCTACCTCTCTAATTCGTTTAAGCTTTTTGATCATCTCTCATCTTCTTCTATAGTTTCTCTTTCTTGCGTCCTAAGAAACTTAGGAAACACGGCAGAGATGAAGATACGCTACGTTCATTCAAACCTAGTTCTCCTTCTATTACCTTTAATCAATCTTCAGTTTCCGACATTATCTCTGGCCCAAGACTACGGCGACGATGCCCCGAAGAAGGACACTCCTCCTCCAGGTCTTATCCATTGCAACGGAGTTTATATGACTTACAGTTCCGGCGGCCGCGAAAAGTTATATCCTCGCACCAACAACGCGACAGCTCAAGCCTGGTCGTTCAAGGCAACGGCCATGATCGTGAACACGGGGATTGAAGAGGTCAAAGGTTGGCAAATGTTCGTAGGGTATCACCACAGAGAGATCATTGTTTCCGCGACGGGAGCTGTCTCATCTGACGGTGACTTTCCTTACGATGCAAGCAATGGGACGACGTTCATTGGGTCTCCGAATACAGATCTAAAGACCTCTATCGAAACAGCTGGTGATGAGACTCAGATCTCGACCAATATTGAGATAACAGGAACGCTTTTCGGTGGTACAGGTACGGCTACGCCACTGCCGAAAACGATCAAGCTCGTAAATGATGGATGGGAATGCCCTGCTGCAACTTCGAAAGGTAAATAAACCTGATTCCTAAACTCCCCTTAGTTTCTTGTTACGGAAGAAACGACTTGTTATGACCGTTGTCTTAATCTTTCGGCCTGGTTTTTGGGTCAGGCGGTACAATGCAAGTTTGCTGCAAGAGGAACGCAAAGTTTAAAGCTAAAACAAAAGCCAAAACCAAGTTCATGCGTAGACAACACGGTGACCTGAATATAATATATGATGTTCTTCAAGCCTACACGAGTAACTACATGGCGCAGGCGAGTCACCGGATCCATCAGCTCTATCGATGTAGTGGTTCACATAGACATAAATGATTGAAATTTATATATTTTGGACAGGTAACTATAGACAATGATAGTCCCTTGGGACGGTTAGACCACTGGAACTTGACATGGGAGTGGATGCGAGGCGAGTTCATCTACTCGATGCGTGGAGCCTACTCGGCCGAGAAAAACCCGTCGGAATGCTTACACAGCAAGGCCGGACAGTTCTACGGGGATCTAGATTTCACTCAGGTCGCTACTTGCCAGAAGAAACCTATTATCAAAGATTTACCGGCTGAGCGTAAAGAAGATAATATCACCGGGAAGTTGCCTTTCTGCTGCAAGAATGGAACTCTCTTGCCCGCTCTCATGGATCCCTCTAAGTCCAGAGCCATTTTCCAGTTACAGGTTTGCCCCAAAACGAACCTTTTATAGTGTTTGGTGACTAAATAATTAGGAGTGTTTTGGTGTGTTTGTTTCTAGGTCTACAAGGTGCCACCAGATCAGAACAGGACAGCGTTCTTTCCTCCTCAGCATTGGAAAATAGACGGTATAGTCAATCCGCAGTACAAGTGCGGACCACCTGTTAGGGTGGACGCGACTGGATTCCCTGACCCGAGCGGTCTCCAAGCGACCACTTACGCAATCGCCAGCTGGCAAGTCGTCTGCAACATAACCAAGCCTAAACCAAAAGCTGCTCGTTGCTGCGTCTCTTACTCAGCCTTCTACAACGACTCAGCCATTCCTTGCAACACATGTGCTTGCGGTTGCGGGGACATCGACACGGACACTTGCAACGCCAATGCCCGACCGCTTCTCCTCCCTCCCGACACGCTCTTGGTACCGTTTGATAACCGGACGCTCAAGGCAAAAGTATGGGCAAAGCAGAAACACATGGCTGTTCCAAAGAAGCTTCCTTGTCCTGACAACTGCGGAATCAGCTTAAACTGGCATGTTAACTCGGACTACAGTGATGGATGGTCCGCGAGGGTAACGTTGTTTAACTGGGGAGACAATGCAGTGGAGGACTGGTTTGCGGCTGTGGATATGGGCAAAGCTGGTTTAGGGTATGAGAATGTTTACTCTTTTAATGGGACAAGAGTTCCACCTAAGAACCAGACCATTTTCTTCCAAGGTCTTCGTGGTATGAACTACTTGATCGGTCTCACAAACGGGTCGAACCCTGCGAGAGACCCGCAGGTTCCTGGGAAAATGCAGTCTGTTATATCATTTAAAAAGCGGAACTTGGGGAGTTTGAATATTCCAGGAGGAGATGGATTCCCTAAGAGAGTTTTCTTCAATGGAGAAGAATGTGAGCTTCCTAAGTACTTCCCCAAGAAGAGTTCCGGGAAGAGATTATCCGTTATTAGATTCTTGCCATCAATTCTCCTTGTCATTACAACATTTCTTGCGGTCTCAGATCGGTTTTAATTAAGCGATGTTTTAGGTATGCCTTAGTTAATTATGTAAGTTGCTTTCTGTTTAGCCATGGTCAAGGAACTTGAAGAGAACGTTTATATGTCTCTCTACTCAAAGTTTTGTTTCATCCAAGAAACTTGTATCCGTTAATCGGAAGGAACTAATGCAGATTAATTCTCACTTCTTGCACTCTTGCCCTTTACTAGAAACTGTGCCTGGATCCGGTGTAAAATTATGATCTTCAAAATGTTTATATTTTTGAAGTATTCATGATCCAAAAGTTGAACAAATGTTGAAGTGTTTTACTGAAAATTACATTTAGTGTTGTTTGATTTATTTTCTTCTCACAATTCTCTGGTTATTGATCTATTGCCATAGTCCCTATTGATATGCTTTGAATTGTCTGTTAATATTTTTTGGTAAGTGGTGATGTGAATTGATATTTTCGAATAAAAGTAATCTTCAGTGCTAAAACAAGTATCAATTAATCAAAAGGAACTAATGCAGATTGATTCTCACTAAATAGTAAATACACTATTGCCCGTTACTGCAATTGTGCTTTTGGTTTAGAAGATCCAATCCTGCAAATTCAATTTGGCACAAATATATGTTCTTCATGAAAAAACTTCCTCTGTTTTTTCTTTTTCCTATATTTTTTTCTGGTAAAATAAACAAGATCCATTAATTATCCTAAACACGTCCTACTCCAAAATTCAGATATTTCATCTTTGTATAACAGAGAATGAGCATTATAAACAGTCTCTTTCCTTCTTTATTTTCCCATTTGGTAAATACAAAAAAAAAACATTGTTTTTTCATATATAAATGCAACATCAACTTTTATGAACAGCTTACAAATTTCATGTTTTTTTCTCGTGTGTGTGTGTATATATATTGAGTGTAGTAATCCAAGGCTCCAAGATTCTTCCAGATTAGTTACCAGCCAAGGAATCGTTAGCAAAGACGAAAGAAGAAGATCGTGAACGTTTAACCATCGGTGTCTCTCGCCATATCTCTTTGTATCAAACTGTGGAAATAGCAAATCAAAAGAAAAGAAGAACAAAAAATGGGAAAAGCTTCCCATGATTCCACGGGTTTAAGCCCGAGAATCATGAATGTTCGCCAATGTTATTTCTTAGCCTGCAAGAAGAGAGAAGACAACAGAAGACAGAGTTTCAGGTAAGCGTTCCTTCCTACTTGTGTCTGAAAGAGAGACACAAATCCAGACAGATGAAAGGTACTTAGAGAACTAACCTTTCTTAGATATTTCTTGTGAATTTTTATGGCTCCAGAACATGTTTTCTTAGCATCCAAGTTTCCAGTCATGTCATTAAGTATCTAGGGACACCATAAGAAAATAGGATGAGGAATATGATTCACAAGAAAAAGTTGAAAGAAGTGGTAGATGTTTAACCTTAACAACATCGTCGAGTCCACGAGCTTCAGTCATTAGCTTAGAACTCTTGTCTTTCAAGACACTAGCCACTAAGAACACTGATATAGGCAAAGGACCTTCCGCACTTTTTCCTCCATTCCTCATGTTTTGCCTCTCATACTTTCCACATTGGTTCATCGACTTGGGTTTACCTTTGGACACTTCTGTTTTCTCACTCCCGCTTTGATGCGACTCATATACGTAAAAGAGGTCGGGGTCGTACTCGAGGGCCCACATCATCTATGGGAACAGGGATTGGCATTGAGATCAATTCAAGAACGAAGAAGAAGACTATATATATAAGAGAGAGAGTGAGAGACAAGAATCATTACCTCCCAAAGGTACAAAGAGTCACAAAACGAGAATTCTCTTCGGAACTGAACCATTAGCATCCGAATCGCAAAGAGATAGTCACCTCCACCCAGTTTATCTGCATTGTAAGACACATAACTCCATTAACCTATGACTATATACAGAGAGAGGCAAAGAAAATGCAGTGGAAGTAGTAGGAGTACCTAAATGTTGGTGAAGTTTGGGGTCCATAATCTGAGTAATTGAAGACAAATGAGTAAGTTGAGCTTCAACTCCAACAGTTCTCCCGGTGCAGCGGAAGTTTCCTCGCTTTTCAATTCGACAAAAGAAAACACACATTTAATACAACCTGATTGCATAGAGACAAATGTAAAAACAGTTCATACCAAACACACAACTACAATGAACTTATGTGTAAGGTTAAGTAGTACCAATCGACGCATAAGCCGCTCAAAACACCAAAAGGCATCAGCTTCGTCTTCAAGAAGAATAATCATTGGAGAACAAAGATCACTCATTCCTGATCAGAGCAACAAGAACAGAATACTTGTCAAGTAAAAACTGGTTTTCGAATAACAGAGGATACAATGATATAAAAAGTTCGGTTTTGACCTTGGCAATACCCGACATCTTTGTCTATCCAGGCGTAAACAGACAGAATATCCCAGAGCTTCGACAAATTCTCCTTTTTCTCATAAAACACCAAAGACCTGTCTGTACGATTCACATCAAGACCTGCAAAATATAAAATTAAACGACAGGTTGATATTCAGTTTTTTTTTCTAGTTGAAGATAGAGGAAGCCATGATAAAGTCACTAACCTATCTGGTGAAGTGATAGCAACCATTGAATAACTTTCTTATCGAGCGGTCCACGACTTGTGAGCTTTTTGAAGAAATCTGAACCATTTGAGTTTGTACCTGAGAGAAGCACATGAATACTTGTTCAAATGCCTATTACAAAGTTTTTGTAGAGTTTCATATTAGAAAAATCCCTTGTGGGAAAGGCAAGAAGATTTTTTTACCTATGTTCATTTCTTGAAGAACAAGAGGATCAAGGTTCGGTTGACCACTTTCAGTAATTACAGGAGCGGTAATAAATTTTCCACTTCCAATCACAGGAAACATTTTCTTACACTCCTCCTTCCAAGAAGCATACTGCAATCTGAAGGAGATATCAACACATATATAAAGCAAAGTAGCAGCAAGAATGCAAGTAAAACAGGATCGACGAAACAGAACTTATGGTTTATATGAGTGAAATAATAGAGAAAACCATGTAATAATGCCAAAAAATTAACGACAAGAACCTACCTTCTGCGTTGTCGGGTTAGCTCTCTTTCCTCGAATGTACTCATTGGGTCATAACAGCCAAGTAGGAACTCCCATACTTCGCCTCTAATTGATGGATGGATTCCCTACAGATCAATTTTATAAGGATTAAAGTAATACGAATGTCACATGAAGCAGAAACAAATCAAGTCTTGGCAAAGCCTTCTCAAAACTGACATACCCCTCTTCGGATTCGTCTTAGAGTCTTGCCAATATCGAGAGACCCTTCTTGGACAAACGCAGCCTGCCATTTTCTTACACTTAGAGTTTTACCAGGCTGCACACAGACATCACAAAAGGACCGGTCAAAAACTTCAATTGGCTCAACATGATGCAGTTCTTCAACTTATTCAATCTGGGTTCCAACTTAGTCCCAATCATCAAAACGCATAACCGATGAGAAACACATGTATATATGACACTTCTCAATTACTGTTGTATGCCAAACTTCTCTCAAGCGTTTTAGATACATATCAGGAAAGATAAACATTCATCAAGTCCCTGCCTTCCTCTAAACAGTAAACACAAATCAGTGAAGCTAAATGAGATCAATGATAGATCCGAGAGCCTAAACAGCTCCTAAGATCAATGTGTCCTCATTGGGAGAGATCATGTACCCGAAACACAAGAATCTACGGAATCAACAAATCCAAAAGAAAACAATGCATTCCGGAAAACATCAATAGACAAAGAATCTGGATGTAATGTAATAGGAACCCAATTCTGCAATCACGCATCGTATCCGTAATCACCAATTTGTCAACAGAAAAATAAGGACGAATGTAACGAACGACGTAACCTTGATTCTGAATCTAGTCTTGGGCACATCTGTGCACTCGGGACGAACTTGGTAATAAGAATCTGCCGGCTCAGCTGCAGCTCCCCACATCTTACGAATTTCCGACCAAATGTACACCAAACTTTTACCGGGAAACAAAATAAAAAAGAAAGGAAGCAACGCAAAATCTTGAGGAAAAAAAAAAACAGAAACCAATACACTGGATCGGGATCCCCTCAAAACTCTAAAGATTGATCGACGATCAATGAAGAAATTTATTAAGTTTTGTCGATTTTAATGGAAAAATAAAAGTTGAGAATTGGAGGGGGACCCAGTGGATTGGAGCCGAAAAGACAGAAACTTTCTTATTCGGTTTCTGTAGTTTTTTTTTTTTTGGTCGTCGATTATAAGTTAACTACTTTCATTATTATTTTCCTTGGTTACGACCAGCTGGTCTCATGAGTCATTACAATAGTTGGGAGTTTCGATTTTTACTGTCACCCTTTTTTATCTGTTCTGTAATAGAAAAGTAATTTACGAAAGACCAGTTGAGTTATGTGGTTCTGTCGTAGATGATGGATGAAATGATTTGTATAACACGATTCTTATTGCTTCACCATATTGTTGGGCTTTTAGTTTTGTCTAACCAATTCAAATATGGGCCTATTGAGTATTTATGAAAAATGTAATGGCCCAAAATAGAAAACCCTAAAAATACTTAAGTATATATAGTCTCTTTCGGCGAAAGGTAGACGCTTCAGCTGTTGTTGCTCGTCCACTTTGCTTCGACCTTCCAACCTACCGGCGGCGAAAATGGTGAGATTTTACATTTCTGATTCCATTGTTCTTGATATTCATAAGGGATTAGGGTTTAGGTGTCTTCAATCAAGTGACGTTTATCTCTTTAACATCGACCAGGTTTGTGACTGAGGTTTCATATTTGTTTTGCGATTGTTCAGGTTTTCAAGAGGTACGTGCAGATAGGGAGAGTTGCACTGGTGAACTACGGAAAGGATCATGGAAAGCTCGTCGTTATCGTCGACGTTGTTGACCAGAACAGGGTAAGTTTATTTTTATTCTTACATTACATAAAGTATTATCTATTTCTTAGTGAAGTTGAATTAGCTGAAAATCTAGTTCGAAGATCTTTCATTGCTTAAGTATTTATGAAAATTGACTCTTTCTGAATCCATATTTGATTGGAGCTAGTTGATTTGCTGATAAATACTATAAAGGCATTACCTTTTTCCTTTATAACTCTGAGTTGGTGCTATAGACTTGTCTATGCTCTTGTTGTATTGTGAATCCTATTTTTTTCACAAGGCTCTAGATGTTTTTATAGAATCCTGATTCTGTTCTTGTCATTTAGGCTTTAGTAGACGCCCCTGATATGGAGAGGATCCAGATGAACTTCAAGAGGTTGTCTCTTACCGATATCGTGATTGAGATCAACCGAGTGCCGAAGAAGAAGGCTTTGATCGAGGCAATGGAGAAAGCTGGTGAGTGAAGATGTTCAATGTGTAATGTCGAAACTTTATAAGTGTTTCTCCATCTAATCTAGGAAAGCTTTTGCAGACGTGAAGAACAAGTGGGAGAAAAGCTCATGGGGTAGGAAGCTCATCGTGCAGAAGCGTAGGGCTAGCCTCAATGATTTTGACAGGTTCAAGATCATGTTGGCCAAGATCAAGGTCAGTGTGTTAAAATCGTTGGAAATTCTATGACATAATTTAGTTAAACGGAAGAGTTAATATGGCTTGTTGGTTTGTTTGCAGAAAGCTGGTGTTGTTAGGCAAGAGCTTGCAAAACTCAAAAAGGAGATCACTGCTTGATCAATTTGAGTATTATCTGCGAATCTGTTTTTTTTATTTTGGATTGGTAATTAGTGTTTTTTGCAAATCTCAACATCATAATCTGCTTTGTTGTTCGGATGTTAGTTTCAAGTTTGAAACCTTGTTTGGAAAATTTTAGTTTGTTATTTGATCATACTTCTCTTTGCCAAAGTTCCATTTGCTTTCTTATTGCATCGTCATTTGATTTTTTTTTTTTTAATTTTGGATCTTAAGATTGTTCACGGTAATAAATTTCCCTGCCTAAGTGATAAAAATCATGATGTTTTTTTCCACAAGAAGAGACTATTTCATTTCCTTACGTCAGATATAAAAAACATAGTGTACGAGTTTCATCTCGGTTAATGCTAAAGAAATACAAATGCTGGTGTTCTCAAATAGTAACTATATTGATGATTGTCATTGGTCCAAACTAAATTTGCCCTCAGATTCCTTTTCTTTTATTCACTTCATTCCAAAATTTTGATGAGTTTCATCTGACGAGAATTACCCGTCATCTGTCTCGACGACGACGGTGATCTCTTATGTTCTAATATCCAAATAAAATTTAAGACGTTGTCTCTTTATCGATATCGTGATTGAAATGAAATCAACCGAGTGGCAGTGCCACAGAAAAAGCTCAAGTTATGGAGAAAGCTGGTGAGTGGTGTGCAATGTTCGAATTTGTGAGTGTTCCAATCGTAACCGGAGAGTGTCGGCCCGCGACAAAGATGAAAAATGGTCGAAAGGCTTTAGAGATTTATCGTAAATACTTTAACATTTAAAAGGATAACATGTTCCCAATCTATTAACTGGATAGTTTTGTCTCATCTTGTTGTGTAAAGATAACAAAAATTTCGGACTCGTTACATAAAAAACGATATGAACCCCTTGGGAAAAGCTTCAAAAGTTTTTACCAAGTTCAATCTTTTTCATCAGTGTCATCGTCTGGTGGAGAATAGAATCCAAGATTCCGGCAACCTGAAAAGAAGGAAAGAACACGAGTCGTAGGGGATGCATTAATGAATCATAATAAGAAGAGGCTTCTAACTTCTCTACTAACCGTGAAGACACCACCGATAATGGCGCATACGTTGGTGATGAAGTGTGAGAAGGATTTGGAGTTTTCGGTTATGAGAACCTGCAACCAAAAAATAGAAGAAGATGAGCAGAGTGTAACTACGGTTGTTGTCCACATACGGACCAGCCCGCGATGGCGGGTTCTGGCAAGTCTTCTCGGCCCTAATGGACTTGGAAGCTAGACAGGCTATGACCGTGTGAGCCCTGACTTTTCCCAATGCAGAACGAGCCAACTTTCCAGAGTCCGGTCGGGCCAGCCCACAGGGCTTTCGGCTCAGCGTTGCATGCCTAATCTGTGTAACAGATATGAGTAAGCAGCAAAAAGAATGTTGAAGCCTACCTGCATCGGTGAGAGCTCGAAGTGAAACTTGGCGACTGGTAAATAGTAACTATGAGCAACGCTGCTGTGTGCTGTATACTCATACTCCTCAATCAAAGCCTGTCCATTGCTTTTCGCCACCTCCGTCTTTACTATTTGAAGATAATGCTCGATCTGTCCATTAAAAGCAACACCTTAAAGCATGCTACAAAGCATAATTAGAAGATTTTAATAGTACTTTTCCTGAATTATACAAACTTACGGTAACATTAGGGCCGAGATCACGTTGGTTGATGAAGGGGCGGCCATCCAAACGGTTGTGGCTTCGGCCGAGATACGGTGACAAACGCTTTAAATCAGTGAATGTCTGAGGCAAAATCCTCCGCCCAAATGAAAGATGGTTAACAACATGGGACATATTCATCTGAGAAGAATCAAAGGAATGAGATCCCGAGCGAGCTGAAACCATTAGGTTGCCTGGAACCTGCAAAGACCATAAAATAGTAACTATTTAAGTTTTTTAGCGATTTAAAAGGCAAACAGGACAAAGCAGGAGTAAATTCTCCTTATCAAATGCGTACCTTCTTTACACGCATGTATCCTTCAATTCGACATCCTCCTGTAGAAGGTGCCTTTTTTAAAGTTTTAGATGCATTGTCTGATTTGTCCTCCAATGCTAGTCTTTGGGGTTCTAGATGGATTGGTTCAACCAGACCTATCACCATCTACAAGAGAATGCAATATATTCAGAAATAAGCTACAAACGAGGCACGATAACAACCTCTTGTCAAACTTGTTTAAGGGGCACGGAAAAGATGTTGAAAAAAAACCTAGAATAATAACTACCTTCACTAAGCTTTCTGTATCACGATCTCCATAGTACGATTCATGATCGTGGTGTGCATTGTCATCCCTATGAAGCACGAGAATCCAGCAGAGTAAAGAAAAGTATAGAAAATAGAATTTAGGAGAATTGGAGCAGATGATGGTCATGCATTTTATAAATAAGTAAACTAGAAGTTACGTCACTTACTTAAGATCACTGCCTTTGCGGAATATGCGAATGGATGGATACCCTTGAATGTGATGCCTGGAGATCATTTGAAGAAGAAAAATACGAGGACACATTATACCTCAAAGTATATGATTACGGAGAAAGCATTATGCTATAGTAAATGGAATCCTAAAGGTAGTCCTTAAATTATGTATGGTATGACTATCTTTGGTTCGACCACAATTTTCTCTGGAAGAGGTGCATGTAATATATTACAGAAACAAAAATCATTTTTACGAAGCCAATACAAACTTGTATAAACTTACTGACTATCCCTCCCTCTAATGACGAATAGAAAATGCATCTTAGAAATTATTTACAGAGAAATGAGTTAAAGACATCTCGGATGATCCCACATGAGTCGCCTATACATTACTGGCTCATGCTAGCTCATGCTCCTGAAGACTATTCAGTTTCAATTCTATGTTTTGCATCAATTCAAATGAAGTATTCGGTGGAAATGAGCCTAACAGCTGCTCATAGTAATATTATGCGCACTGAAAAAGCTATAGCTAATACTTTTTGCACAGTAGGAGAAATTAGTTAAGTTTAGTAGCTTAAAAAGTGAAATGGAAAACCAGATCAAATTTGATACAACATACCTCCGACAGAGATCACCTTCTTGGGTGCAGTCAACTTTTGCCAAAATGACACGCCCGTCCATTTCTGGATCATATCTACCAGAAACAAGAAAGTTATGAGGAAAAACAGTATCACATAATTTCTTTTATTTAAAAAGAGTATAATGGCATACCTCTCTTTTATTTGTTTTGCTGCTTTCTCCCATGATGGTTTCTGACAATAGAGAATAAATTTTTAGTCTTCGAGTAAATTCAGCAAAATTACCACTGTACTGTACAAAAAGTGCCAAAAAAGCTACTCTACTTTATAAGTTTAGTTGATCGTTAGATAAGTTTAATCTTTCCATGAGCCCGTCTTAGGCACTAAACATGTAGGATCGCTTATGTGATCCTTGCCAACAAGCAGCAAAAAGTGGTCCTGGATGGCAAATATGCTGTGACATCTAGAATATGTAAGAGACGAAGACAAAAGATACGGGACTTACCAGGAGATTACACCAATAGCACCACGGAGCATAGAAATTAACAACCGAGATAGGAAATCTGCAAATTATATGCTTCATCTATCGTCACTAGAAGCAATAAAATGTACGTACTAGGAAAATTTTCCTAGAATTCTTGCATCTATGTACGAAATGTACAATAAAGATTTAACTCCTTACTGATGTAAAAATGTGTCAAAGTTGCGGCCGGTGAGTGATACAGAATCTTCAACTAATTCTTCACCAGCTTCATCTCCATGATTAATGAGCGATAAAACTTCCCCAGAGTGAAACTCAGAGCCAGTGGGTCTCAAATTCGAATCAATAGAAAACTTCCGAATTGTCTTTGTTACATTAAGCCTGTTCTGAAAACAAAAGTTGGCAAAAACAGGTTAGAGAACAACCGAATATTTCGAGTGACCAAATCGACAGATGTTTAGAAGGAATAACACTACATCCAACCCCGCACATATACAATAGACTATCTTTCACAATTATGGTGACATTTTCACTCCAAGAAAATATTGTGCAGTCCAAACTTTTGGATGCACATAGCAGATATTTAAATACTTAGGAAAACAAAGAATTGCGATGAGCAAACAAAGAAACAAACAGAGACCTGAAATGAACTTATGATGAAACCAAACTTACAGTTCCTAATACGTCACTGACATCCACGGCTGCGAATTCACATGAGAGTGACGGGAAGCTGTCAAAAAATAGAATCTTCATCTAGTTAGCATTCAGATAAATGTTGAATTTTGCAGGGCTTTGTTTAAGCCAAACATATGACATTTCTGAAGGGATAAGGTATGCTTTTAAGAAACTAACGTTCTAACAGACAATAGAGTAACGTTTCTACACTCTTTTACCTCGAAACTATAAGACATGTGTGTTGGAAAACAAAACTGGGTATAATGTACCTTATGTTAAAATCTATGCGCAAGAAGTCTCCATCAGAGCTTCTGTCAACAATGACGGAAGTTGTAGTGCTGACAGCCAAATAATTATTCAATTCCTGTAATATGAAACTTACGAAGTCAAAAAGGCATTCATTTTTCCTAATAGTAACAGACTAAGCATTTATCAAAATATAGAAAATGAAATGAAGCTTGTAAAGATCAGTCACGTTAGTCTTCAGCATAAACAACTAAAGAATCGCCACAGAATGTCATAATATCCGCAAGTCAAGTGAAGCTTGAAAAAAACTTTACCATTCCAAATAAAAATAGCATAGAGAGGGCTGCTACAATGGACAATCCAGCTCCAGACAGAGTCGCCTCTGTCAAATCCCTCGGGATTTTCCTGCAGGCATCGAAAAATTCCAAAGAAACAAATATGAATTTTTCTAGTTCAGAATCACAAATCTCAGATTTTATTGGACTTTGATACAATTCGCTCATAATCTAAACTTAGCGACAAAAGCGGAATAGAAGTGAGCAATGTCAATCTTAAACCTCATTAAACCAGTCAAATTTCACTAAGATCACATAATAATTTGACAATGCTAAGGCAAAACCTACAACTTCAGGATCGCCTCTTCACGCCTAAACCCTACAACTAATCAGCGTGCAAATCCACACTCTATTCACACTGAAATATATCAATACAAATTCTGTCACTGCCTAGATCGAGAAAATTCGAAGTCTATAACACGAGAAGCAAGCTGGAGAAAGCCGCAAAACGAATACACAAACAAACAAACCTGTAGAAATCAACGGATTTGATCTTGCTCGTGGACACCATCTTCGTCAGATAAGAAGTCAACTGGAAAAACAATAGCTGCTTCGGGCTACTTCTAAATGCTTCGGGACGAAGAAGCACCTCTTGCGATTTATCTTCAGCGTTTCAGATTTGAAACTCTCTCCCCGATCGGTACATAATTACAACACTAGTCCCCTCTGCTTTGGTTCCTTTCCCATTTGACCCAAATAGTTTTATCAAAACAAATTAGTACCTTATCGTCTCAAATGTTAGTCAAAAGCCATTTATGATGTTCGGCGTATGTGGTGCGCAATTAAATGCTCCAAACGATGCACGAGTTAACATGTAAAAGATCATCATTATGTAACTAGCCTATTGAAGAAAATAAAAAGCGATAATTTAGTTAAGATCTAATGATTGTACTTGAGTAGTTTTTTATTGCATTGGTCGATCATCGATCGTGCAAAATCATTTATCATCATTAGTTCTTCTTGTTCAAGATTCTGGTCGGCGTTTTGATCGAACCTCTCTCTGTCTACTAGTTCTTTTTTTCTCCCTAATAATTCGATCATAGTTGTCTTTTTATGCAAAGCCAAGTCAAGAACAAAACAGTTCGAATTTCTTATAAGAACATCAAATGTCCGATAGAACATTCTTATTTTATAGGATACATTCTTAACATATGTTCTCTTGTTAATACTTCGTTCCTATTTTGGGTTTCTCGACCAGAAGCACGAACTAACAAACTAAGAAATGTCTCTGTCTGAAAAGGAAGATATTCTTCTCTTTAAACTTCAAGATATTTGATGGCCGTCTGAACATCCTTATCGCCTCTACCGCTGAAGTTTAAGACCACTCTGGTTCCATCCGGTAACGTCGGACAGAGCTTCTCGAGATGGGCCAATGCATGGGATGTCTCCAATGCCGGGATTATTCCCTCCAACCGCGACACTCTCTTGAACGCTACACACAGAGATCAGTTGAAAACAATGCAAGTTCTCATTAGATTTGAAAGAAACATACGTAGAGAACGAAATGATGGGACGCGCAAGTACCTTCTAAGGCTTCTTCATCGGTAACACTATAGTATTCAGCCCGTCCCATGTCTTTCAGGAAACTATGCTCAGGTCCGACTCCAGGATAGTCCAAGCTGTTAACATGAACATTTTACTCACTTAGAAGGGATGTTAACGAAGACCACAAACCAGATTTGAACAGAGAAGAATCTCTTACCCGGCACTGATGGAGTGTGGTTCAATGATTTGGCCATCATCATCTTGCAGCAAGTAACTCATCGCTCCATGGAGTACACCGACATCTCCTTTTGTCAATGTGGCAGCATGTTTGCCGCTGTCCAATCCAAATCCAGCGGCTTCCACACCAATCATTCGAACCTCTTTGTCATCGACAAATTCATGAAAGAGCCCCATGGCATTCGAGCCACCACCAACACAAGCAACCAAGACATCAGGCTTCCCGCCCCATTTCTCCATCGCTTGTCTCCTTGTTTCTTTACCAATCACGGCATGAAAGTCTCTGACCATCATAGGGTAAGGATGAGGACCCGCAACAGATCCCAATATGTAATGAGTAGTCTCCACGTTTGTCACCCAATCCCTTATAGCTTCGGATGTCGCATCCTTTAAAGTGGCTGTTCCAGAGTGGACTCCCCTTACCTACAAGCACCATAATTAGATAACGATCTTGAAAGCATAGCGACTTTGCGAGGTTTGTGCATAGAATTCACATCACCTCAGCACCGAGAAGACGCATCCTAAATACATTAAGAGCTTGTCTCTCCATGTCTTGAGCACCCATGTAGATAATACACTGCAAACCGAAACGGGCACACACTGTAGCTGTGGCTACACCGTGTTGGCCAGCTCCTGTCTCGGCGATAATCCTCTTCTTTCCTAAACGCTTGGCGAGAAGAGCCTGAGCCACGGCGTTGTTGATCTTGTGAGCCCCCGTGTGGTTCAGGTCTTCTCTTTTGAGGTATATGAGCGGTCCTTCACCGTTTTCTCGGCGGTAATGCTCCGTAAGCCTCTCTGCGAAGTAAAGAGGACTTTCCCGACCCACGTAGTCTTTCAAGATCCCTGCCAATTCCCTCTGCAGTTTCATCAAACATTAATTTTTCCAGATTGCATTACGCAGAAGCATGTATTGCTGTAGAAAATATGAACATGTTTCCAGATTCCATTACAGTGTTTGGGGAATCTTCACTTAACATCAGGAAACAAACTATTCGTTAACTTTTTACCAACCATACCAACGACAACGATTAGAAATGCCAAAAGAGCAAAACTTTTATCGTCTAATCGACTCAAAATCGACCAATAAAGAAGAAAGCAAATCAGCCGAGTTACCTGGAAGTCTTCGTCGGTGGCGAGCGAATAGAAAGCTGTCTCGAGTTCGGAGAGGGCGTGCATAAGGGTCTCAGGGACGTACTTCCCGCCAAACTTCCCGAACCGACCGAATGAATCGGGTCGTTGCCATAGGGCCGGATCAGATCCAGCGGCCTTGGTCTTCTCCGCCTCCGCCATGAGAATAGTAGGGTCCTTGGCGATGGTGCAGGAGACGGAGAACGACGAAGACGACCGTGAGCGAGACGATGGCAGGGGCGTAAATTTGGGGAGTTTGGAGGGTGATCTCAGATGGGTCAATTCAGAAGAAGCTGAAACGGGCGGTCTGAAAGTAGAAGCGGTGCCTGATGTGGCCATTACTGATGAAAAGACAGATGTTTTTTTTTCTGGCTGACAAAACCTGTGAGGGCTTTTTATAGATTCGTTTAAAAGAGCAAGTTTGCTTTGCAAGTTCTGTGACTAGAAATGTCAATTAAATACAGAAAGGAATCGGTATCGCATTAATTTATTTGTCAATGACAAAAATCACGAGGAGGTTGGTAAGAAAGAGGCGGTGTACATCTTTGGGGGTTGGATGTGTTTATCACATGCCTTATTATAGTAGTGTTAACTTTTGGGTGGTGAAATTTCTATTCTCATCCTCTCTTTTTTAGCAGAATGACTTCTATAAGCTTTCTTTTTTGAATTGCTAAAATAATCCTTTTTCTTGGTAGGATGACTTAAATTATTTTCTGTATATAGTTTGTATTTAGTTCCTTGTTGTTAAGCTAAGTGATGGTCTATGTAAGCTCATGCATGCCATTCATTTTTTGTTGTTGAACAACAGCTCATGCCATTCAGTTCACGGAATATGCGTCCGTTTACTTGTATCATATAGCGAATGAGAAGCAATTGGCAAATTATACAATACATTTGGTAAGTCTACATACGAAACAGTGATCACTTTACTAATAGAATATCATTTTGGATTGATTTAAAATAAAAATATTTTTATATGATCACTAATTTAAAAGTTTCATAGCTATATTTTTTTGATATAATTTCACTGGAAGCTCATATGTGTTGGATTACTAGTGAATGTGAGTATGTGGTTTGATCATGTTGAACCTAACTCGATTTCACTGAATGCTCGATTTCAAATCTTTTTTTATCCAGCTTTAGGTATGCTTTTTTTAGGCAGAACAACGATTATGATGGCCCATAGCAAAAAGAGTTGTCTCTTTCTAAAAGCAGAAGTTAATAGAAGAATACAGATGAGTTTAGTTTTGGACATGTTTTAAAGGTGATCATAGTCATAGGCCGAATCAAATGGTAGGTGAACGTTTTCAGGAACATGGAAACATTTTTGCGGAACAGAGTTGGAACTTTTCAGGAAACGAACGAAGTCGGAAAGACTGTTTCTGATCCTCGACAAGACAAAAGTACGAACACAAAAGTGATATGGTCTGCAACGTAAGGTGAGTGATTTACAAAACCATACCGAACACAAAATGATTTACAAAAACATTTTTGCGGAACAGAGTTGGAACTTTTCAGGAAACGAACGAAGTCGGAAAGACTGTTTCTGATCCTCGACAAGACAAAAGTACGAACACAAAAGTGATATGGTCTGCAACGTAAGGTGAGTGATTTACAAAACCATACCGAACACAAAATAATATTCCGGCACTGAAAAAATAAAATATTTGTTTATCTTAAAATTTGAAAAAAAAGTTTGACAAAAGCTAAAGATTTGATAAAATAAGCGACTCATTTCCTATTCCTCAGTCTTAACCGTTACTCTTTCAAGTGACAGATCTCGTCTCTCTTCTGCGAATCGTCTCTCCTCTTCTTCTACGATTCATCACTTCTCTCGTCGGCGATTTCGGAATGAGCACACCTACAACGTCCGGTTCGGCGGCGAAGCCGACCAGACCAGCAAGGTCGTCGAGCGTGGCAACTAGGTCATCCTCCAATTCCGGTTCCCTCACTTCTTTCCAAGCCATGGTGGAGCTGAAGCAGAAGATCCTCACATCCATCTCTAAGCTCGCCGATCGGGACACATACCAAATCGCCGTCGAAGATCTCGAGAAAACTATTCAGTCTCTCTCTTCCGAAACCCTACCGATGTTCCTCAACTGCCTCTACGATTCCTGCTCCGATCCGAAGCCCGCCGTGAAGAAGGAGTGCCTCCACCTCCTCTCGTACGTCTGTAGCTTGCATTCCGATTCGACGGCTGCGCATCTCACTAGAATCATCGCTCAGATAGTTAAACGGTTGAAGGATTCTGATTCCGGAGTGAGGGATGCGTGTAGGGACACGATTGGTGCTTTGTCTGGGATTTATCTCAAGGGAAGAGAAGAAGGGAACAACACCGGTGCAGCCTCGTCGGCGGTGGGGCTGTTCGTTAAGCCATTGTTCGAGGCAATGGGGGAGCAGAACAAAGTGGTGCAATCTGGTGCGGCAATGTGTATGGCTAGGATGGTGGAATCTGCGGCTACTCCTCCGGTTACTTCTTTCCAAAAGCTTTGCCCTAGAATCTGCAAGCTGTTGAGCAATTCCAGTTTCTTGGCTAAGGCTTCCCTTTTGCCCGTTGTTTCAAGTCTTTCTCAGGTTTGCGCTGAACACTTAATCTCCTTGTTATGTGTAGACAATGCACTCTGTGTTTGCTGTGGTAAATGGACGAATATGTTGAGTTTTGAGCTTAGTGCCATTATTGAGGAAAAAGCGTTAGTCAACATGTTAGAAGTAAAAGAGCAATAACTCCGTTTCAGGTAGGAGCCATTGCGCCTCAGAGCTTGGAGTCATTGCTAGAAAGTATCCATGATTGCCTTGGAAGTACAGATTGGGTAACACGAAAGGCCGCGGCTGAGACCTTGACTGCATTGGCATCACATTCAAGCAGTTTGCTAAAGGACAGAACAGATTCCACTCTAGCGGCGCTTGAGAACTGTCGGTTTGACAAGGTAGATACGTTCTCTTTCTCTAAGTAATGTTAAGAACAAAGCCAATTCCACTATGACCGTGTTTGAAACATCATGAGCTCAATAATTGGTTGTGAAATAATGTCACATGTCATCAGCAGCTCAGACATATCAATTGGTTGTTGATGGTGTTTGTGGGCCTTCCTCATCATTTGATTTTTCACGGAGCCCTTTCGTTCATTTATTTACTATGATCTGCCTGTCTCAAGTTTCAGTCATCTATCACTTTTCTTTCACTGTTGAGCGTTGTAATGAGTGAATGTATTGGGTCGATTATGTAGTGATCTTCTCTAAACATTTTTTAATGATGATATTTTCTTGAGCAGATTAAACCTGTCAGGGAAAGTGTGACAGAGGCGCTACAGTTATGGAAAAAGATTTCTGGAAATTGTGTAGACGGTGCTGCAGATGAGTCAAAGAGTTCATCTGGTGAGCAGATTGGTTCAGAAAAAAACGGGGATAAAAGGTCTAATCTAGCTGATCTAATGAAGGCATCCGATGGTTCAATACTCTCACCGGACTCTGCTTCTAAAGCAAAAGGAGGCCTTCCTGAAAAAGCAGTAGTAATGTTGAAGAAGAAAGCACCTGCCTTAAGTGACAAAGAGTTCAATCCTGAATTTTTCCAAAGACTAGAAAGAAGGCAATCCGTGGAAGTAGTAGTCCCTCGTAGATGTAAAAGCAACGATGAGGAAGAATCAGGACTCGATGATCTCAATGCCATGGGATCTTTAAATCGCTTCAAGAGCATCCAATCAGATGATCATGGATTTCCAGATTCCAACTTAGAGTCGACGAGTGATAGACTGGTAAAAGGTAGGTCTGATGGGAACAGATCACAGGCAGGGACATCTGGTGATGATAAGGCTGGTGTTGTAAACGGAAAGGAGACATCCGGAAATCACGCTGCTATTTCCAATACTGATAACCATTCTGAAGGACCTTTCACAAGTAATAGAGGAAATTGGTCAGCGATCCAGAGGCAGTTATTGCAGCTAGAGAGACAACAGACTAACCTTATGAACATGCTCCAGGAGTTTATTGGTGGCTCACATGACAGTATGGTGACCTTAGAGGGCAGGGTAAGGGGTTTAGAGAGGATTGTTGAAGACATGGCAAGAGATCTTTCGATATCTTCAGGTCGTAGGGGTAATCTCACAGCTGGATTTGGCAAATATAATAGCTTTGCAAACTATTCCTCTGGAAAATATAATGGCCGAGGTCCAGGAGACAGAGGCTCACAACCTGATGGACCTATGAGGGGCAGGATGTGGAGTTCTGACATGCCGGATGACTGGTTCATGCATCAACATGCTGCTTCCAGAGGCGGACAAGTCGGGTCAAGAAGATCACCCCGGTCAGAACAACATCAGAATGAGCACATGGGAAATGGCAGGAGAGGTTGGGATAATAAAGCAGCTGGGACTATTAGATTTGGTGAAGGCCCCTCGGCAAGAAGTGTGTGGCAAGCATCAAAGGATGAAGCTACACTTGAAGCTATTAGAGTAGCCGGCGAGGATGGTGCAGTCACTCGTCCAACCCGAGTTGCTGCTGTCCCTGAAGCTGAAGCCATGGGAGATGAAGAAAACGAAGGCCAGGAGCGTGACCCGATATGGAGCTCGTGGAGTAATGCAATGCACTCACTCCGTGTTGGTGACATTGATTCTGCTTACGCAGAAGTCCTTTGCGCCGGTGACCAGCACTTGATCATCAAGCTGATGGACAGGACAGGGCCTTCTCTTGACCAGATGTCAAATGAGATTGCAAACGAAGCTCTTAATTTCATCGCTCAGTTTCTGTTGGATCACAATCTCTACGACATATGCTTATCTTGGATTCAACAGGTACATCTTCTTTTACCGGACATTGGGTTCCAAGGACCATATCGATGTTTGATCTTAACCTGTATATCTCTCTCCTTTGTTTTGCCATTCGCAGCTGCTGGAATTGGTTTTACAAGACGGTGCAGACACATTTGGAGTTCCAATGGAACTGAAGACAGATATCTTGTTCAACTTACAAGACGCATGTTCGACCATGGATCCGCCTGAAGACTGGGAAGGTCCCGCGCCGGAACAGCTCGTGATGCAGTTGGCTTCAGTTTGGGAAATCGATCTGCAACAATTCGACAAGTAAACTTGAGCTTGTGAGAGATTTTTTTTGTTTGTTTCTTCCATTTAGGAGTTTTCTTAAGCATGTCCTTTGTCTGTAAGATACGATATTGTTGAAACAGAGCTTGGCTTTGGTACCGTTGTTCATAAATTTCGTACACACATGATGTCGACTTCTAAATTTTTTGTTTCTTTTACAAAATCGAAAAAGGTGACTTGTATTGATCAAATATACTGCTGTGGATGTAAAAATGTTAACACTACAGCCTACAGGGCCCCGATTCTGGATCAACTTTCACCACCATTGTAACATATATAAAGCATGAGGCGTAATCTCTGAAAAACATGTGATCTCTATATTTCAAATTTTCAACGTGTCGTTTTTAGAAGATTACTTGAGATGATGAGAACGGTTGGAAATAAATTTGTTTAACTTTTCCTCGAAGAACTGTCACTGCTAATAAAATATATAGAAAAAGAGGAGAAAAAAACGGAAGTATCAGAGCCAGGTTTCGATCCTGGGACCTGTGGGTTATGGGCCCACCACGCTTCCGCTGCGCCACTCTGATTTGTTGAGAGCTTTTGATTCATATACATTAAAGTTTCTATAATTCTCCTTGTCGACCCTATTATTTCTACTCTTATTTCTTCTCAATCCCAACCGGAAGAGAGTTGCAAAGATCAAAAAACACTGAAGGATGCGGCGGCGACCAGGAATCGGAGGGCTACAAAAGGCCGCGGCTGCTCGGGTTTGGCTTCTAAACCAGATTTGATATTCTAATTCGTCGAATCTGTTTGTTTCCAATGTCTCGTCTATGCCTTTGTCACTTATTTTTTTGATTTTTTTTTTTGCTACAACTCTTCTTATCCATCAAAATCAGGATCAGTACCGGTTACTAGGAGAAAATGTGGCCAAGTTACGGACTGATATGATGAAAGAACAGCTCGCCACGTTCAAGTCCCAGCTTGAAGAGTTCGCTCGTAAACACAAGGTCTAAAGTTTGTTCCTTTGATGATGGGTTTGCTGTTACAATCATCCTCTCTTGATTGCCTATTAAGTAATATGATATTTTGGATCAGTGTGGGTTACTTTCACTTGAAAAGAAGCATCTTTTTGCCTTTGTTGCAGAATGACATTCGTAAAAATCCAGCCTTCAGGGCTCAATTCCACGAAATGTGTGCTAAAGTTGGTGTTGATCCACTAGCTTCAAACAAGGGCTTCTGGGCTGAGCTTCTGGGAATTGGTGACTTCTACTATGAGCTTGGTATGTTTGGTTTCTTACCTGACAATCTGACATGTTCTCTTCTAGCGCCAGAGAAGATATGCTTATATTGTTAGCTATGACTTCTTAAGTTCATGTTTGAATAGGGGAACATAAACACTGGCATATATATATGTAGTTCTTTTTCTTACTTGGAATCGCACATGCCCTCTGTGATATTAGAAAGCAGGGATGTAACGTTTTTCTGATAAGTAGTAAGTTGATCAAACAGGAGTTCAGATTATTGAAGTTTGCATGCTTACAAGGTCACTCAATGGAGGTTTGATCAGCTTGCAAGAGCTCTGCAGCCATCTTCGTCAGAGAAGGAAAAAAGACCGTGAAGCTGTGACCGAAGATGATTGTCTTCGAGCTATTAGTAAGCTAAAGGTATCTAGCTTGTGTTTTTCCTTTTCAGATTTTTCAAACAAAAAGGAAACTTTTTAACTGTTTTTGCTGGTATCTTGGGTTTTTTTCCTTAGGTGTTGGGTAGCGGATTTGAAGTTATAACAATTGGCAAGAAAAAGCTTGTCCGTTCAGTCCCCACTGAGCTGAACAAAGACCATAACCAAATCTTGGAGTTGGCTCAGGTTATAATCGTATACATACATTCTTTCACACTAAAAACTAAACTTTCACATGTTTTGCATTATCTTAAAAGTTTTAACTGAAGTAACTCGAGGATTTGTGTTGCTTTCCCCACAGGGTCAAGGCTTTGTGACTGTGGAAGAGGTACAAAGACGGCTCTCGTGGACATCTGGTCGGGTCATAGATGCTCTCGAAACTTTGTTAGAAGTATGCATTTGCTATTTTATTTCCCCAATTGATTTATGTGATTTACTACATATAGTAAATCTAATACAACCAATGTGGGTCCTGAAACTTTGTAAATTTAAAACAATTTTTTTTTCAGGAGGGCCTCGCAATGATCGACAATGGCAATAAAGACGGAAAATGTCAGTACTGGTTCCCCTGTGTCTCTTCTGTGTACTCATTCGTTGGATCTGATACTTAAAACTGTTACATGCTCTCTTTTGTATTTTTGTTTTGTACTCAATACACTCACTCTGTATTGCATATAAATTACCGGAAAAAATAATTTTATCAGTATGTTCCTTCAATTTTCGTGTACATGTATAAATAATAGTTTTTCAAACACCGCATAGATCCCACCTTCTAAAGCTTTGATTATGCTTGGTTGTTGGAGATGTCGGTTTCTTCCGTCCACTCTGAGTTTGGCTCGCTCCATGACCTCGGTCTTACCCCCAGCTTGAAATACAACACCATCTCCAATGCCTCAAAGGCCTTACTTTCATCCAAAACCTTGTTCCAAGCCCCACTCACAATGCAGTAATTGTTGTTATACGGTGCTCGGTGATGTTCCGCGTGCTGTTTCCGTGAAACAAGCAGTCCCATGTCCTGCAATGCCACCACGAGAGGTGGAAGCTTGCTCTTGGTTCCATGAGCCCAAGCATGGAATTGCTGGCTAAACATTATGCAAAAAGCAAATGTGCTCACAAAGCCATGAACCACAGGGTCATTGAACGCAAGGTCTAGTGGAAGCACCGTGAAGGTTATGACTCGAGCCAGAGCATGTAGATTGTTGGCAAATTGCCTTTTGGTGATTGTCCAAGGCCACTTGTGGTGACCCTGAAACGCTTCGATTTGGGTTCCTACTAGAGGCGTTGACTCATCGCCATAGTTATCAATGGCCCAGTGGTACACACCAGAGCCTAGATCAGCCAAGATGTAACCTGCATAACCGGCTAAAGCTGGCTCGAGCCAGAGATGAGAGCCAATCCCTCCAATGATAGATTTAGCTAAAGAGGCAAACAAGGTGGTGCAACCCGCTGCAACCCATAAGCGGTGGGTCCATGTCGATTGCAGAGATGGGTCGTTGGAAAGAGGAGGATTCACAAAACGTTTCTCAACCACAAGCTTCTCACGGTTAGGCTGAGGCTTCGTGGTGGTAGTAGCAGAGCACGTGACACGAACATGGAGAAGTGATGGACGGTTGGTTCTTGGGATGTTAGTGATGGGTCTTAGAGGGTACTTGGTTTGAAGTGATACAGCCATTGGAAGAGATTATGTGTGGAAGATACCAAACTTTTAGGTTTTTTCGAAGCTTAAGCCAATGATATGAGGAAGAGATTACGCTTTAAGTTATGTTGTGGTGTATGTCAGAGATGCGTGGGGCTATTGTGATCGCTAGCGATAGCTGTGAAAACTTATAGAAAAGTTTCAGAATTTGGATTCTTAGTTTCTAAAATCACCAGCTAAAACCTAATATTTTAAAAGGGACTATTAGACCCCCTCCGGCCCTCCCCCACTAGGCCACTAAAATAGCTCTTCACACCGGATTTATATTAGTTTTTTTATTGTTAAAAAATATGAATAAAAACATAATAATCATTTTTTATTCATTAATTTGTATTTAAAAAGTTTTGTATAATAATTTTGTAACTCCGCATCAAAATCAATTAATTTGTTTGTCAGAAAAAAAAAACACGGAATAATATTGTTTCAATTAACTAGCCAGTTAAGGAGAAATTAAACGGTTTTGAGATTGACACTCTGCCTAATGCATCATTTTTTTCACTATTACCGAATCATAAAATTCATAAGATACATAATTTGGACATTTCTCTAACTATTCATCTTAATCAGTTAATGGTTCCACAACTATACAAAATAGCTAACAAACAAGACTACAAGTTATTTATTTAACCAAAAAAGTTCCAAAAAATGAATAAAAGTTCTTTTCAAAATACGTTATTTAATTTTCTTTTTTACATTTTTGTTGCCGTAGATGTTGGAGCGCTGTCGCTTCCAAGTGTGCCTGGTCAGAGAATCCTAAACTAATAATTCAAAGAGATATATCAATATTGATTCAGATTCAATAACCGCAAGCTAAGCCAATCACAGCATGCTAAGCCAATAATATAATACTATATAGTTAAAAAGATATGTCAACAATTAATGAGATTCAGTTATCCACGGAATTTAATATTCAACCTCGATCTGACAAATAACAAGATTTGATGTAACTTGATTTTCGGCCTCTATCCACATAATAAAATCCTTATTTAAGAACTAAAAATGAATGCTTTGAATGACACAGTATTTATTTAATTTTTACAGCAAAAAAAAAAAAAAAAAACATATATCATGTTCCATTAAGCTTGTGGGAAAAAATGTTTTCCAAATAGAGAAACCAATTCGAGAGCTTATACGGAAAAAGAAAAACTTTGTGTTCGTGCTTTTTTAACGAGACAATCTACACGAAACATTATTACAACATGAGATATACGATAAAAACAACAGATGAAAAAAAAGAATTGAAAGATTTTGTATTAAGAATTTGTTTTTTCTTGAAGATTGATATTTATGCTAGCTTGTTGGAGCTAGATGTTTATTTCTTCTGTCAATTCGGAGTTTGGAACGCTCCATGACCTCGGTGTCACCCCGAAGTGGAAATATAGCACCTTTTCCACTGCCTCAAAGAACTTGTTTTCATCCAAAACCTTGTTCCACGCCCCACTCACTATGCAGTAACAGCCATACGTACGTTGGTGCCGGTGATGATCTACGTGCTGTCTCCGTGAAAGGAGAAGGCCCATGTCCTGAAACGCCACCACGAGAGGTGGAAGCTTGCCCTTGGTTCCATGAGCCCAAGCATGAAACTGTTGGCAAAACAATACACAGAATGCAAACGTGCTGACAAAGCCATGCACCACAGGGTCATTACATGCAAGGACTAGTGGCAGAACTGCGAAGGTCATGCCACGAGCCAGAGCGTGTGAGTTGTTTGCAAATTGTCGTCTGGTGATTATCCATGGCCATTTGTGGTGACCTTGAGCAGCTTCGATTTGGGTTCCTAATAGAGGTGTTGACTCATCACCGTAGTTATCGATGGCCCAGTGGAACACACCAGATGCTAGATCAGCTAAGATGTACCCTGCATAACCGGCTAAAGCTGGTTTGAGCCAGAGATGAGACCCAAACCCTCCAACAATAGATTTGGCAAAAGAGGCAAACACGGTGGTGCAGCCCGTTGCAACCCATAACCGGTGGGTCCATGTCGATTGTAGACTTGGGTCGTTGGAAAGAGGAGGATTGATAAGGCGTTTCTCAACTACAAGCTTCTCATGATTAGGCTGAGACCTGGTGGTGGGAGTAACGGAGCAAAAGACTCGTACACGGAGAAGCGACGGTCGGTGACTTGTTGGGATGTTGTTGGTGATGTGACTTGATGTATATTTGGTTTGAAGTGGTATTACAGCCATTGGAAGAGAGTACATAAGATGATGTGAAAGATATCAAGTTTCTAGTCTTCCAAAGCTAAAAAAATAACGTTAGAGGAAGAAATAGTATAAATCATTAAAGGAATATGTTTCTTCATTAATATGATTGAAGGTTCACATACGCAATATATATCTATACAAGTATTTGTAAAGTGCTAACTCTCCTAACCAATTATTAATTAGGCAAAAGTTATTTAACAAATAAAAGAAAAAATAGATTAGGCTAAGTATTTGTGGTGTAGGTTACAGATGCATGCAGGTCGACAATGTTATCGCTAGCGCATTATTAGCTGTGAAATATATAGAAGATCAATTTTCAAATTTTGGATTCTTAGTTTGTGAAGTTACCGAATAAAATCCAATAATTTAAAACGTAACCAAAAATTGCTCTTTAATCCAGATTTTTTTTTTTTGTTTGCTTAAATATGAAAAACTAACTTATTCACTTGGTTTAAAGACGTAATCCGGGTATTTAACCAAGGAAGATGAGAGACACCATTAAAGGATCGAATCACTATCGAAAATCGTGATTGTTTAATCTCTGCGCACCCTTAAATAATATATTGAAGGACGGTATGGTGTCAACATGGAGAAATCAGATGGAGAAATGTCTCGTCCACGGAAGATATACTATTTATGATCAACTGACCTATGTAAGAGCACTTCCATACTTATTGAATATCAAAATTATAAATTTTAAAAAATAAATAAGGAGAGATAAGAAAAAGCTTTTCGTTTGAAAACTGGTAAAATACTCTTTAGATATTTTAACGATGAAAATGCTTTAAAAGACGTGTTATTTTCTTAAATTAATCGAAATGGTTAATTGTATAATATATTTAGGCCTCGTGAGTAATTTTCAAGTGTCTATTTTCTTATTGCAAAATCATAGTTCTATTTACTAAACTAAAGGACAATCTTGACCAATTCCATCACATCAGAAGTACTAATTAGGTCAATTTCCTAACATACCACGTTTCCATGTTTTTACTCTAAATGTATCAGTATGAAAACAATTAGAATTTGACTCACAAAAAACGTGTTAAAAATGGTATCATGCAATATATATATATATATATATATATATTTTTTTTTTTCCTCTTCCACAAATTTATTATCAAAATGACTCAAATCTCCTTCCTAGTGAGGGATATCTAAACTCTAATTTATTTAGCTTTGTTTAAAATTTATTTATAATAAACAAGTAATTTGATATTTTCATACAATAATTTAACAATAGTAATGCTATGTTTGGATCCAAACTTAAAGTGTGATATCTTGACTCATCACCGTAGTTATCGAGGGCCCAGTGAAACACACCAACGCCTAGATCTGCTAATATGTACCCTGCATAACCGGCTAAAGCTGGTTCGAGCCAGATATGAGAGTTTAACCCGCCAACGATAGATTTGGCAAAGGAGGCAAACACAGTGGTGCAGCCCGTTACAACCCAGAAGCGGTGGGTCCATGTCGATCGCAGAGCTGGGTCTTTGTACAGATGGGGATCCATTAAAGGAAAATGTATCTTCATTAATGAATGAACGTAAACATACACAGTATATACAAATAGGCATAAGTGTTCAAACAAACAAAAAATGTTTAGTTAAGTCTTGTTTATTAATTATGCTCAAGTTATGGTATGGTGTACGTTAGAGATGCGTGCCCAGCATGGGGCTAGCGTTTGAAGTGGTACAGCCATCTAGAGAGATCACATATGAAAGCCTAAACCAACGATAGATGAATAGTGTAATACGATACTATGTCAAGAAACAAAAGTATAAAAAGGCTTAACGTAGAAGAGCCTAACTTAATGTACAGAAGAACATGCTAATTTACAAAAATACGCAAAGAGAATATTTACGTAACCATATGATATGATATATGGGCATGTGGCAACTATCATATCATAATAGTATTGTTGTGTACGCTAAAGATGCGTGGCCAGCATGGGGCTATTGTGATCGCCAGCGCATTACCATCTGACAGCAAGCTATGATACTTGTAAAACCCAACATTAGTACATAAATAACCCAACATTAATTAGCCCATTTTAGCTTGCTGATTGGTTATTTGGTGTACACGACTGAATATGAATATGTAAAATTTCTCTATAGGAAAATAACTAATATCAACTATGTATTATTTTAACTGTAATATAATAGTGGGCCTACTTAAATCAGAAAAACCAAATTATCCTTTAAGAAAACCTTAACAATAAGCTTAAATTTTTTTTTGTTATATTTGACCATAAAAAATCTTGCGGGCCTTGACAGGTACCATACAAACAATCTGAATATACCAATCTATAATAAAGATCCAATTCAAAACTGGACCAAAATTACTTCAGAATTCAGATACAATGATGTCAACTTAATTTTTTAGTTATGATGGAAGCTCATAGATTAAAATTTATTCCACTGTTAAGAGTGATTTCTTGTAAGCTTACTTCCTGCATCATTAGTTATTTGGTTCCCCTGTTTTTCTTTTAACTTTCTGTAGGATCCTATAAAGATGGTTTTCTATTGACCAATCCTAAATGGATTTAGGTCCACTATTTCCAAGTGTGACTGGCCGGTCAGAGAAAAAGCAATAATGTAAAGAGATAATATATATGTCAACAACTGATAAATACTGGAGAAAAATATCCTATATATAAAACTTGAATACCACTTCCCAATGTTTGCCGGCTAACATTTTAGAAATTGTTACGTATTTACAAAGTTATTTAACATAAATAGTAAATGATAAAATCTTTCAAAATTTTTGATCTTCATATATCTAAACACAAAATATAACATTTGATTTTTGACAATGGGGATAAGTCTTAAACTAAAAAATAGATCAATCATGAAGCCGATGTTGGAAAAAAAATTTCTCACTGAAGACATCTACAATGACAAAGAATATAGCCACAAGTGACGGCTAACATTTGGATATGTCGGTTTCTTCCGTCCATTCAGAGTTTGGATCGGTCCATGACCTCGGTCTCACCCCAAGCCTGAAATACAATACCATCTCTAATGCCTCAAAGAACTTACTGTCATCCAAAACTTTGTTCCACGCTCCACTCACTACGCAGTAATTGTTGTTATACGGTGCTCGGTGATGATTTACGTGTCGTGTCCGTGAAACGAGCAGTCCAATGTCCTGCAACGCCACCACGAGAGGTGGAAGCTTGCTCTTGCTTTCATGAGCCCAAGCATGAAACTGTTGGCAAAACAATACGCAAAATGCAAACGTGCTTACAAAGCCATGAAGCACAGGGTCATTAAATGCGAGGTCTAGTGGGAGAACCGTCAAGGTTGTGCCTCGAGCCAGAAAGTGTAGGTTGTTTGCAAATTGTCGTCTGGTGATTGTCGAAGGCCACTCGTGGTGATCTTGAGAATCTACTACATGGGTTCCCACTAGAGGCGTTGACTCATAGCCGTAGTTATCGGTGGCCCAGTGGTACACACCAGAGCCTAGATCTGCTAAGATGTATCCGGCAAAACCGGCTAAAGCTGGTTCGAGCCAAAGATGAGAACCAAACCCTCCAATGATGGATTTGGCAAAAGAGGCAAACACGGTGGTGCAGCCAGCTGAAACCCAAAAACGGTGGATCCATGTCGATTGCAAAGTTGGGTCATTAGACAGAGGATGGTTCACAACCACAAGCTTCTCACGGTTAGGGCGAGACTTGGTTGTGGTAGTAACGGAACACGTGACACGTAGAGGGAGAAGCGACGGACGGTGACTTGTTGGGATGTTGTCGGTGATGCGACTTAGCGTATGTTTGGTTTGATGTGCTACCACAGCCATTGAAAGAGAGTACTTGTGATGTGATGATGTAAAAGATATCAAGCTCTTTGATTTTTCTTCATGGATAAGAGGAACTTTAGAGATGTGTGGGGACTATTGCCATAGCTAGCCAATTACCAGCTGACAGCTGTGAAACTTATAGATTCTTTTAGAAGACTTAAACCGAAATATATTTGGTTTTAGAATTTTGGTTCAGTTTCGAATTGGATTAGACTGGTATGTTCTGATTGTTTGTCTTATCCAATTCTGTTTGTTTATGCGCGAAATTAAAATATGATAAAATATATAAATAGTGAAATTAAGACAAAGTTTTGATTACGTGTAATGATGTGAAGAATATACTCGAATAAATACGTTGAGAAAAACAAAAAAAAAGCAAGTAATGGTCATGGACGATCGAAGAAATTAAATAGTTGCGAATTCGACACGGAAAGGGAGACACATACCGACACCAAGGCGTTTATTAACAATGGCGGCTTCGTCGTCGTCTCCGGCCATCTTCTTCGCCGTTACCGTACTGATGCTTCTCAGTTTTTCATCCGTGAAATTACCGTTTCACCCACGGGACCTGCTCCCGCTATTGCCCAGGCAAGTCTCGTGGCCGCTTCTCAACTCTTTCAACTCCGCCGTCGACCTCCTCCCTACTTACATCGGCGCCGCCTCTATTAAAAACGACGCCGTCGAGTGGAAAGGCGCTTGCTTTTACGAGAACAAGGCTTGGTTGGAGCTCAATAACAAGTCCGGTTCCGAATTCGGCGGCGGCACACTTCACATTAAGGTGACGAAATGATGAATTTTTTTCGTCTTAGAGAGCTCTATGAATTGTTGTTTTGCATGTGAGGAAATATGTTGAGGTTTTGTCTGTAAGTTTAGACTTTTGAGTTTTGAGCCTTGTTGACTGGATTCAATCTCTGTCCTACCTTGGATGTTATGATTGAAGCTCTGTAAACTTCATCCTGCATCAGTAGTTACTTAGTTTCTCCCTTTCTGTATGATCCTGGGAAGCTGTTTTCGATTGATGAATCTTAAGACTGATTCAAGGCTATTGCGTGTTTTATGCAGGTCGACAAGGCACATAGTTGGACTTGCATGGATATTTATGTGTTTGTGACTCCATATCGTGTGACATGGGATTGGTACTTCATTTCGAGAGACCACACCATGGAATTCAAGGAGTGGGAGGGAAAAGCTGAGTATGAATATGTAAGCTGCTGTTTTTTCTTTCTTCTCTTTTGCTATATCTTTTTTTTTTGTTTTTGCCCGTTTTAGTATTCATACGTTTAATGGCTTCTTTTTTTTGGTTGCCTTTCGTGCTCACATGTGATCAGGTCAAGCAGAAAGGAGTTTCGATATTCCTCATGGAAGCAGGGATGGTGGGAACTCTCCGAGCGTTGTGGGATGTCTTCCCTCTCTTTACCAATACCGGTTGGGGGGAGAATTCTAATATCGCGTTTCTTGAGAAGCATATGGGTGCTAGTTTTTATGCTCGTCCTCAACCTTGGGTTACAAACATTACTACCGATGAAATCCACTCTGGGGACTTACTAGCTATCTCAAAGATCCGTGGGCGGTGGGGTGGGTTTGAGACCCTTGAGAAGTGGGTAAGCGGAGCTTATGCTGGTCACACTGCTGTCTGTTTGAGGGATTCTGAAGGGAAACTATGGGTTGGTGAATCCGGGAATGAAAATGAAAAGGTAACACTTGAAATGCTGGATGAATTAGTCTGAACATCATTGCAATGGTTCATGAGTAGCATTTAAATTGTTACCCTGAACTTGATATGTCATGTTCATATTTTTACAAATGACTTCTATCAAGCCTATCTTTGTAAGAACTGATTCTTCTTGTGGAACTTCAGTCTTTCTTCGTATATTTTTGTGCATGCATGAATTCCGCACTGTCTTCTCCTTTGAATGTGTGGGTCATAGGGAGAAGATGTAATAGCGGTACTGCCATGGGAAGAGTGGTGGGAGTTCGAACAAACCAAGGATGACTCAAATCCCCAGATTGCATTGCTACCGTTGCATCTTGATTATCGAGCTCGGTTTAATGTTACGGCTGCATGGGAATATGCTCGCAGCATGGATGGTAAACCATATGGCTATCACAACTTGATCTTTAGCTGGATCGATACCATCAGCGGGAACTATCCACCTCCTCTGGACGCTCATCTTGTAGGTTTTTATCTCTTAAAACGTTGGCGTTGATGAAAATATAAGCTGCAACTCGGCTTTTTCTTGTTCTCTCATTAAATACATTCTTTGAGGTTAATGACTCCTTCCTCTGTCTTTTCTTTCTTTTGTTTTATGTTTCCAGGTTGCTTCTGTCATGACAGTTTGGAGCAAAATCCAGCCTGATTATGCTGCTAATATGTGGAATGAAGCCCTTAACAAGCGACTCGGAACAGAGGTATTAACTCAGAAGCTTTAGATATGGGCATTGGCTCTTGGCACATTGGCTCTTCAGTGGTCACTAATTTCATGGAAAAAACAGAATAATCCTAGCTGATAAACATTGTTATGGCATGTGTCGTATTCTTCTATGTTTAGCAAGCGCATCTACACCAGTCTCGAATGAAATCCACGTTTGATTCTTCTGTATTCTCAACTTACCTCCATATAAGACGACTCTGCATTCTTCTCTGTTATCATATTATTCGTTTTCTTTTGTTCTTTCTCTGAGATGTTCTAAATTGGCAGGGTCTTGATCTTCCGGATGTACTGGTGGAAGTCGAAAAGCGTGGATCCTCTTTTGACGAGCTGCTAACAATACCTGAACAAGATGACTGGATATATAGCGATGGGAAATCAACTTCTTGTATCGCTTTCATCCTCGAAATGTACAAAGAAGCTGGCTTGTTTGATCCAATCTCTAGTTCCATTCAAGTCACCGAATTCACGGTAAGAACCAACGTATGCATAATCTAGAAGATACCCACACACACACACATACACTGAACAGGGGAATCCATTGTGCAGATCAAAGATGCTTACATGCTCAAGTTTTTCGAGAACAATGCAAGCCGTTTACCCAAATGGTGCAACGACAACGACAATGTAAAGCTTCCGTACTGTCAAATACTTGGGAAATACAGAATGGAACTTCCTGGTTACAACACTATGGAGCCATACCCGCATATGAACGAGCACTGTCCGTCTCTGCCTCCAAAGTACCACAGACCAAAGAACTGTTAGAAGAACCAGCAAATTAATTGTGTTGTCTGTTTGTTAGGAATGACTTCGTGTAATGATCTACGAATTAGGTGAAAGTTCACTTTAAAAACATTTGAAAAAGATATACCGTTGGTAAAGATCCTGTATATTTTTGTATATAAAGACTAGTTTACACGTATATTCGGAGAAGATTACTGAAAGTGGCCAAGCTGGGTACTTTTGGTTGCTTTATTCTGGTTTTATATGCAACCTGATTCCATATCATTTTAATTTATCATGGATACAACAAAATTTAACACTGTTTCACGTCTATAAATCAACAACTTAAGTCATTTGATAAAGCAAAACTGATTGATTTGGGCGATACAATACGAGGACTAGGTCTCAATTAAACCTCTTTCCCATTCAAATACACTCGACATGTCAAAACTTTGATGACGCAACACCTGTTTAGATTCCCGTGGCTTGACTCCAAGCATATTAGACAATATCAACAGAAGGTGTTGGCATGCGTGGCGTTCATTGATCTTTTGCAGATCTGTGGCCGTTTCCGATGAAAGATCCTTCCATGCTTGATAATATGACCTGCGGATAAGAATTCAAGTCAAGCTTTGGCATGATGAACAAAGCTTTAGAAAGTGACTGCACAAAAGAGGAATCGTTTACCATCTCCAGACAGGAGTAGCCTCAGGAGGACTACTTATTCTAGAACACAGAGATTTGATGAGCTTGTGGTCGCCATTGGACTCTGAACCTATGCAGAATAATAATAGCAAAATTTCAACTTACAGATACTTTCAACCTAGGAACAACAAACCAATCTAATACTGTAGTTTCAACAGATATCATCTAAACAACTGAAATATATGCAACAAGCTTCATTCCAATATCAATAGTTATATAAGTCGGTGAACAGCAGCATACCTGCAATTTCGAGGCAATTCCGAACAAGCATGGAAGAAAGTGCACAAACAACAGAGGGAAGAACAGTGTAGTTTGTAGACAAAAGCTGTTGGAGGTGTACGATTACTTCCCCTATTATTTGCTCTGACTTTGTCTCACTGCGTTCGAGATTCCTTGTCTTGAAGTACTCTAACAATGTCAGCAAAGTTTCTGGCTTTGTTTTACTTAAGACTGTCGGGTCCGAATCATTAGCTTTTAAATAAAGCTTCCCAAGAATCACCGAAGCCAACAGCCAACGTAAAAACTTTGCTACCATAGTCTCCTCTTGTAGTTCTTCAGTGACTGTTTTAGTATCTTGATGAGACTCACTTTGCTTAGATCCCTTTTTAAGGTCACTCTTCAAGGCTGTGGAGGTTCCCCACAAAAGAAACCTTCTCAGCTTGTCTACGTCCTGACATGACATCGTATGATACAAAAACTTTCTAAGCTGTTCATAACAAATTGGAGGGATGCTGAATAAGTCAGAGAAAGAGAGAGAGGGAGAAAGATACCATGCATATAATGCCCATTGGCGGCGTGCTCATTAATATAGTATCAAGCCCACGCTCTCCACTAGCTTCGACTTGAGGAGAATCGCAATTAGTAACAGCCTCAAAGAGTTGGAATATACCCTCGGTTGTGATGGTGAGATGTGGCTGGTACACTTTTCGTTTCTGTGATATCTTTAGAGTAGCAGATAGTATCTGCAGAATTAAATCAAATGAAGTACCATTTTCTTGTATTGAAAGCAATCCACCACCTAACAGTCTGCATAAACGCGATGAGATTTCCATTAGCCCTTCGAGGGCAGATCTTTGCAACCACTCTGTAACGTTTCTGGAGGCGAGAACTGCAGTTATAACCTGAAAAAGCAATATCACAAAGCAAGTAAATTAACCAATACACTATTCTACATAAGGATTCTTGATGCAAAATAGACAACAATCATATGGTTGACCATTGAGAAATTTATTTAATATTGCATTCATCATCATATTTTATAGATTTTCAATTGCAAAAATGTATCCATTGTTTTTTTTTTTATATACAACTCTATGTTCTTTAACAATGTGCACACTTGACCATCACTAATAGCATTAATGGACTAATGGTGTACATACCTCCAAGACAACCACCAAGCGCAAATCTTCATCTCCAATGGGCTTTGTCGTAAACGTTGATATAATTGATGAACACCATGAAAACAGATCACAATCTTCAACTAGATGTCGGGCCATCTTATGGAATTTGACTGACTTTCTCACAACCTGAAAAGTAAAAGAAAGAAGATTTTGTCGCTTTGAATAAAGAGCGCAAAGTTGAAAAAGATACCACGGAAACATATTTTCAGAATTAGCCTTATATTGATATTGAAGAAGGAACTGCATACAATGCAAAATTAACACGAAGTGACATTAAGGGAAGAAAGTATCACCTGAAGGATTAGTCCTTTAGTGTCATCATCAGCAAGAGGAGTTGAGGAAAAACTCATCATATCCTTGAGGATAGAGTTTCTAATGTAAAGTTCAGCATCGTCATCTGATTTCAAGCCCACACACACTAGGCGAAGTTCCCAAAGCCTCTGTGATCTAAAGTTAACAGCATTGCTCCACAAAAATTCATGAAACAAAGGTATTCCCTAACAAAGAGAAAAAGCAAAAACAGTTTCAATGCTGGCGAAGTGTGAATGATAAAAACAAGATTTCATAGTTTTTAGAGAATAAGTACCTTCAGATTCAGTGAAGATGAGCTCTTCAATAGTTTTTTTATGGGAACATAATGTTCGTGAGAAGAATCCAACAATATAAGAGATGCCTCAGCGGCAAAAACAGCAGAAACAGTTGGGATTCTTTGCCATGGTTTCTCAACTCCATTTTTAACATACAGCAGCAGAAGCCTAAGCCACTTTACATGCTTATTCTTCGTGCAACTCTACATCAAAAACTTTTAGTTAAAAAAAAAGCAATATAACTTTGGAATAATCGAGAACAAATCTGACCAACGAGTCTTTGCAAAACCAATTAATTAAAGAAAGAAACGAAAAGGATTGGTAGGCCTAGGACCCATAACCCCAACAAAATAAGTACTCTTACTAGCTAGCAGTTGCAATTACAAGTCCTCTGCGCAGATAGGGTAGGCCCAAATCTTTCCCTTTTTATTATCCTTTCTCATCTTGTGTAGAATTTAAATTACTAAAAGTACCATTTACTAAAGAAATGATAATACCTAGAGATTCTAAGGAGAACTTCAGTAGACAGTCAAAACAGGCCATAAATACAGATAAGTTAAACAGGCCAACTATTACCTCAAGAGCATCCAGAAACATCTTAAGAGTGTCATAACCCAATTTTCTCATCCCAAGATCTGCTGAAGACATGCTCACAAATGCAACTGCAAGCAAGCCTAAACTAGTGAATTCCAAAGGTTCAATATATCCCACGGACAATGAGTGTACTGAGAATCGCAAGATGAAAGCCGGATCATATCGTTCAATGTCCTCAATTATAGGTGAGCATTTCTACACAGGGAAGATGGATTAGTTTGAACGATGTTTGAAAATGCAATGAAAAGAATTCTTTAATGAAATTTAAAAATTAAAGACAGGTACCTCGCTTATTGGATCATCAGATAGGTAAGAGTTATCCGATACCTCTGCACTTCGTTGATAAGGAAAATACAAAACAGTTAGAGCACATAGTTTGGGATCAACACAAAGATTCTCTTTGAAAAGACTCTGCCGGAGATCTTCCAGTAAATCAGCTTCACCACCGTCAGATGCATCCTGAGATAAACGCAGTCCCTCTCTTATTTTCAGGGCAGCTTTACCCCACAAATAACCTGTTTCAGAAACATCTAGGGTGTGTTCGTCATCAATCAACTCGATATCACGCATCAACTTGTAGAGCTCTAAGTCGATTTCGCTCAGAGTTGCACCATAAGAACACAAAAGAAGAAAGTGCAGTTCTTTCAGAATGATTTCTGAATCTTTTCCACATTTGAGGAGCAGGACTCTGAGAGTTTTGACAATTTCTAACTGCTTCACATAGTCAGGTGCTTCGAGACAACAACTTCCAACTCCGACAGAATTTGGACTTGGGGTGAAAAGATGTTTTAGAATGCTGGAGACAGGCCTGAATAATTCACCAGTGTGTGAGGATGATAGAGAACTGATAGTCGGTGTAAACTGAGAGTGAGATATTAGGAGTTGGATATATGGTGCATAGGAGTACTTTCCTCTAGACAATAATGAGAAAATTTCCCTCAGTATCTTCAATGTCTTCGAGTCCTCAAATCTATACAGAAGAACTGATTTCATCAGTCCCTCCAGGAAAGGAAGGGAATCCAAGTGAACAAGCTCCTCGCACATGTCTTCCAAAAACTTTAGAATATTTCTCAGAATGAAGTTTTCAAGGCTTTTGCATAGGAACCCACATTTGTCTTGTTTCCCGCAGGAGTCCCCTTTAAAACACCCATCAGATTTCTTGACAACACATTGCCACCTATCAACTAAGAAATTTAATAACGGCGTGAATAAACTCTCTTTGTTGGATCCCATTTCTGGAGAATTTTCCTTCACACAACTACCTGCTTGACGTTTGAAATTGTTATCCGCAGCAAACAAACAGATCCTTGAAAGTTTTACTTTTGCAACTACACGGATGGCAACATTAAACATACAGTCCAGTGACTGAACGTCCACCTCTTTTATCTCGTCATCCAACATCTCTTTGCCAGCACTAGTGTGAGGAAACATGGACTGGAATACCTTTAAGAGATCTTCTGCTTTGGTTGGACTTTCATTCCAGGCAAAGTGATCCTGAAACATACGTACTGCCTTCCCAAGAAGACTCGCCTTAAACATAGTGTCGATATCCTCAGTCGTCGACAGAAGAATCTCTTCATATTTCTCTTCAAAGATGCACCTAGAAGAAAACTTTGGCCACTGAAGAAAACCATTTATTAGTATATTTGAATAAACTGAAGTTATATCCAAACATCTATTACACAGCTTCTCGGGTTTAGCAAAATCTGGTGTCAGATACGATAGCACAGAAGGCAGAAGCATGATAAACTGATCATCAGAAAGCGCAGAGTCACCCTGTTGCTTACTTAGCATACTACAGAAAAAGTGTCCAAAGACTGACAGATGCAAGGGACTGGACTCCACAAGATAGAACAATATCTTGGCTCTGATCATGCTTGCCCGGTTAATGCAATGGATAATCAAGTCTTGTGGGGTTCTACCAACAATTTGTGACATTATCACGGTCAACGGGTGAACACTACAATGCTGATTATGTTTTCCCCTGAAAATGCCACCCCCAACTTTAAGCAAACAAGCATCTGCCGAAACCAAACCAAAAGAGGTAGAAAACCTGCATGCCAGGCTGTAGACTTCCTCAAGGAGGTTGCTGTCATAATTATTTTCTTCTAATTCCCACGGCAAATCATATACCCTTCTCTTAGCAGCCGGCTGCTGTGAATACAATATAAGCATTTCAAAAGCTCCCCCAGCAATATCCAATCCCAAATTGACAATCATACTCAAATTTGGGCTTGCCAATTCTCCCACATCAATCAGCATGGAACGAGCAAGATTTAAAAGTTTAAACGGTGATATAAATCTCAACAAAGCATGAATTATTTGTGATGGTTGGAGAAGCGGCGCGTAACTTTGAGAACCAACACAAAGCTTAAACTTGCCTCTGAATTCCAATAGAAGCCTTTCAACCAAGTTCCTAAAAGCCACAATTGACTTATTTTCCCTGAGGTCCCCTTTCCGCACAATGTGTCTCTCATCAAACAAAAAGTTCTCACAAGTAGAAGCCAATAGATCAAGGATGTGCTGATCTATTTCACTAATAACTAGGCTGCCTGTTGTCAGCGACGTTTCTGAAAAAATCTCAACATTCTGCACAAGAGGTAAAGTGCCACAATCTAAGGGACTCTCCAACAGTGCAATCACAACTGGGTGCCAAAGAACAGTCTGGGCCACTTGATGCTTCCACATTGCAAAAGGAGCGAGCAATTTATCTGTAGAGGGTCCAGAAACAACGTCCCGCTCTAATATTTGAGAGAACAAGTGCTTCATGAGACGTAAGCAGATCTCAGAGAGTTGGCAAAGTACCGGAGCTGGTTGAACCTTGTAAGATGATCGTATTTGGAAGAGATGGAAGAGTATTAATTTGATAAATTCAAAACTATCACTTTTAGGTTGCGAAACTTTTAGCAGCAGTAACTCTGATATTCTTGGTAACCAAGATATATCCATGCTCCTAATTGCGGTAAGCAATTCAGGAAAAGGAAGATGCTCTAAAAATGTAGGGAAGGCAGGAGATTCAGTATCACGAATGTCCATCTTACTTTTGATTTCTTCAGTTATGGATGAGTGGTCAGCAAAATCAATATCACTATCTACTGTTCCTGCATGGAGATTCCTTGACTCAGTAAGTTCTGAACCTCGCACAAGTAAGTCAGGCGATAGCTTTGAAAGGTCTCCGAGGAAGTTTTCCTCTAGAAAGGCGATGGCCTGTAAAATTGAGAATGGTACTCCGTAGAGAGCCCAAGATATAGCCATCACAGAATCAAAATTCTTCGAAATCGATTCAGGTGTTGCACATATCAATGCAGAAGAGAACGATTTAACAATTCCTGCAATTTCATCCGGAGAACTACTTCTCACCAGTCGTTTTATCTCATCAATAGTATCTGCAAAAGAAGTATCGGCCAGTAGACCTATTGTCCTTCTGGAATGCAAGATGAAAGGTTTTTTGTCTGACAAAGATTGTGAGAAAAACAGCAACGCTCGCAATGGCCACCATTCACATAAAGAATCCTTAGATCCATCAACCACCTCAGACAAAAGTGACTCGACCAAACATGAGAGTGGTCTGGAATCTACCTACAATATTCAATATATAGGAAAGGTATGGGTATCTTCAGCGGTGTAAACTAGAATATAAACATATTGCATGGTAAAAGTTAGATATATATCTGCAGATGTATATTTACCTGAGTTTGCAAAAGATATTTCAATGTGTTGCAAACGTACAGAGATATTTCCGTCTTCTCCGGGAAAGTATGCCTTTTAGAATCAGTTAGTAGCTTCACACACTTCTGCAGTACACAAACAATTAGGGGGCTGAAACCAATTGATACACCTGCAACCAACACATAGAAGGTAGACCAGTCAATAAATTCCTCTAGGTTTATCACAAGTCCACAGGAATAGCACCTAGGATTAAACTTGCATGAGATCAAATAAATTGTGTTCGATAATCAACAAATTATCTTTTGGGCAGACAATTTGGAACTCATAACCTACAAATAGTTAAAGAAAATAAGGTAGATAAACAAACATAGATCAACATATTATACATCTCAGATGCCTATCCTGAGCAAAAAGAGTAAAACACATGAAACCATTGATTTCGAAGGCACTAATATTTATACCTTTTAAATGGGACAGCCTACTTCTGATAATATCCCAGTACTTGGATATATTCTTTCCAACTGTCTTAACTGCATCATATAAAAAGGAGATGACAACTACTGACGTGCTCTGTACAGCCTCCTGAACCTTAAGAGGTCGTTTAGTCTTTCCAAAACCTTGTAGAAACCGAAACCATGCACCAATTTCACCAGGATTTTTGTCAAAAGCACCAGTGCTGCTCATAGCTACCATTGCTAAATGGTACGCTAGATCCTTCACCTCGTCGTCTGATGAGAAAAGTAACAAATGTACGAATACATCCAACTGCGTGTACATAAGTGGGGGCATTCTTGTAGGAACTCTCTCACTTTGGGACCTTGGCGTCCAACTGATGTACTCATTTAGCAAAGACAAGACTGCTCTCTGCAATTCAGCAGGCAACCATGAAGAACGCTCCAAAGAACGCTGATTAGGCAGAAATTTCATGAAGACATCAAACGATCCTTCAAGCACATTAGGCACAGTACGCTGCAAATATGAAAAACATGTAGCTTAAAACCAGAGCTCATCAAATACAAAAGAGGAATGTCTAAGCTACTAGCCTGTTATTAATGCATATGCATCTTAACAATAACCAAATAAACTATATCAAACTAAAAAAAAAGCTATTAGAAATTTGACCAGATCTGAGTAAGCAAAGCAAGACCATTTCCTGTTCTCTAGCTGTCAATTGGACAAACCACTACAACTCAAAAATCAAACTTCAGTCGGCATACTACGTTAGCAAGAACTTCAAAACTAAAGTTTGACACTGAGGATCCAAGAAGACAGTGCAAAACAATAAGACACCCTGTTATTATTTAACTATCATTAACCAAGAGTAAAACAAATTTTGTAAGAATTGTGAAAAATCAACATACCACATAAATCCTTAGAACATCCAGAAGCTTTATGCGAAGGTACATCTCTGCCTCTTCGGATGAATCAGGAGGCTTGGAACAACGCTCTGAACCCCAAGTTTCTGAAACAATCCCGACATATTCCTTCCCATCTGCCTGATCTGGCATATGAGCATCCACAGGATCCTCTGCCAAAAAGATATCTTTATCAGAACCTAACCCACCAATGACGATATCATCAGCCTCTTTTACCAAAACATCCGTCTCAGGTCTCTTAACGCGTTTTTTCCTAGCTACTAATTCACTATCCAACACTGCTTTTCTCTTCGAAGACGGCTTTTGAGATCCCTTTTCATTCGCCTCATCTGTCATATGAGCATCCACAGGATCCTCCGCCGAAATTATATCTTTATCAGGACATACCCCACCAATGACGATATCACAAGCCTCTTCGTCCAGAACATCCTTCTCAGATCTCTTAACGTGTTTTTTTATAGCTACTGATCCACTATCCGACACTGCTGCTCTCTCCAAAGACGACTTTTGAGTTCCACTAGAACCGCCCTGAGACTTCAGTACAGTCAATAACACCTGTGAATCTGGAAAAAAGCTTCTAACCTCACTTATGACATCCCGCTCAAAAGAAGCCTGATTTTGCTCAGAGCAATTATGAGATGAGCAAAGGTTCCAAGCAGTAACAAAAGAATCCCAGAGCAAAAGCGTCTCCGAGAGAAATCTCAAGGTCTCATGTTTCACACGAAAATCAGAATGCAGCATTCCTCTAGTGATCAACGACCGGCTAAATGGTCGGGGGCATATACATTTCATGATAGTCTGAACTTCTAAATCCCCAGAAGGAGTAGAACGTTGATCTCGATTGAGAAAGTCAAAAGAACATGAAATTCTTACCGAAGATACCAAATTTGCTGCCAAGGAAATAGAAGAAAACCTGCAATGACTTCAGTTACTACGCGAAAAAAAAAATGAAAAAAAAGAGCAAAAATCGGACGATACAGGCAGCACTCAAAATAAAGATATAGATATACTCTCGTACTCTAAAGAAGACTAACCAGGATGGTGATGCAAAATCTTCCACATTGTATGGAAATTCTTCAAAGAAGGCTGAAGTTATAGAGGGTCTACCCCTAACAATTGCTAGAAGCAAATCCCTGTGATAAACAATTTCTGTTGCTCTCAACTTCTTCATGAGCATTAGTAGTCTTTGTAAATTGCCTCTCAACTTTCTCGTTTCATCTGGCATCAATCCATTACAGGGGTCTGTACAAACTTTAACAAGAACATCATGGGCCAGCTCATTCACAATCCCACCATCCTCGCTTGCTGAAATGCTGACTAGCTGCCCTAGTGTAGCACTTCCAAAAAGAACACTCCTTAGACTTGGAAGAATCATTGATTCTTCAACAAGGATCTTGTTATTCAAGGTAGACAAGACATAAGCCACAGTGTCTTCATCGTCTTTCCCAAGGCCTTGTAGGACTTTTGAATACATTTCCCTCTGCTGTAAAACATCCCTTAACAATCTCGGCTTCCCAACTTCGAGGAATGACACTGCAAACACAACACAAGCCCTCCTCGTTGAGTGTTTCCTTACGTTGTCAGCCCCTCGCGTTTTATACTCCGCCAGTTTTGCGAAACCCTTAAAATCAAATTTCTCAGCTATTTCTGATGCCATGCGTGGACCACGTCTAACTATCGAAGTCAACAGCGAAAGCGCAGCAGTCTGCTGTTTTCCCTCTTTGCTGTTTAATTCTTTGTAAATGTCATCCAGTTTTCCTTCAATAAGTGACCAACAAAACCGGTCAATAGCTGTTCCAATATCAGTTGATCTACCTTTTCCTTCAGGATGACTCAAAATCGTCTGGATAAGCGAGAATATATAGGATAGTCCTTGTTTTCCATGTCGAAGCTTCCATGCCTCATGAAGCTCAGCAAAGTTGGGTGACTTTTGGAGATATAGACGCAACAAATCCCCGCCAGTTTCTCCCTTTAGTAACTTAACAAATTCTTTTGCAGCATCAGAGCATAGCTTAATCTCTTCTAAGCAAATCTTATGCAACAATTCCCTAAGTTTAGCTTCGTGGGATGGTCTGAAAGCCATCACTGGCTCAACATTTCTATTCCCTCCGTTCGCCACCATTCCTGAAATGGCAAACAAGTGATTCAGTCAGAAAGTAAACTACCTCTCCACTAGCCTACACTGTCCAAGAGAATCAGAGCTAACCAAAGACTAAGACTTTACAGCGCAACACAAACAAGTGAAACAAATAGTAGTGCTAAGGAAAAACAAAGTTCGGATTTTAGATAGAAATATATATTAAATTGACTCAATTAGCAATTAGCAGTTTTTATTACTCTTCCGCAATTTTCAATCAGAAAGAACAACATGGGACCTTTTTTTTTTTCGTTTACCTTCATCTTCTTCCATGTCTGATGTTGATGCCGCCGTTAAGAGTCGGAAAGAGCTCCTCTCTCCTCGTGGGGTTTAGGGTTTAAAACGAGACAAGATTCCGGCGCCGAATCCCAACCGGTCAAAACTTCCAGTTATTAGCGATTTAGGACCGGTTTGGGATTAAACAGGGTTGTTTTAGTGCTCTCATAGTGGGCTGAAACCTTCTAGACTGGGCCATGTGAGGTCCAAATGACACGATGTTTTTGTTTTTCTCTTTTTCTATAAAACGCAACCGAGACAGCTTTAGCTCTCCCTCTTTTGCCCTTTTGTCCGAGAGATAACCCTTAAACTGCATCTGCGACATCGTCCCTTGTTTTAGGTTTTCGTCGTCATGATGCAGCAGCCACCTCCAGCCGCTAACGGTGCTGCCGCAGGATCAGGGCAGATTCCTTCGGACCAGCAAGCTTACCAGCAGCAGCAGTGGATGATGATGCAGCAGCAGCAGCAACAACAACAACAGGGTCAGCCGCCGGCAGGATGGAATCCTCAGTCGGCGCCGTCTCCGGGTCAACCGCAACAGCAGCAGTATGGCGCTGGATCGCAGAATCCAGGATCAGCTGGCGAGATCCGGTCCTTGTGGATCGGAGACCTGCAGCCATGGATGGACGAGAGCTACCTCATGAACATCTTCGCTCTCACTGGCGAGGTAAATATTAATTTTCTGGAGAAAGCCATTTCATTGCTCTGAGTGTTTGATCTTAATCTGAAATTTCAAAATTTCCTCCTTTTGAAGAACGAAAGTTTTGTCCTTTATAAGTTTTTTAGCTTCATTCGATAACTCTAGAATTTGTTTTTCTGTTGGCACGTTAGAGAAGACTCAGTTTTTTTTTTTTTTTTTGCTGGATGCAGGCTCAACAAGCTAAAGTCATTCGCAATAAGCAGAGCGGATATTCTGAAGGATATGGGTTTATTGAGTTTGTGAGTCATGCTGCAGCTGAGAGGATCTTGCAGACTTACAATGGTGCTCAAATGCCGAGCTGTGAACAGACCTTCCGGCTGAACTGGGCTCAGCTTGGAGCTGGAGAGAGACGCCAGGCTGAAGGGCCTGAGCACACAGTTTTTGTAGGAGACCTGGCACCTGATGTTACCGACTACATGCTTACCGAAACATTCAAGTCTGTATATTCCTCTGTCAAGGGCGCAAAAGTTGTAACTGATCGGACCACTGGACGGTCCAAGGGCTACGGGTTTGTCAGGTTTGGTGATGAAAGTGAGCAGATACGTGCCATGACTGAAATGAATGGTCAATACTGCTCATCGAGGCCTATGCGTACTGGTCCAGCTGCCAACAAGAAGCCTCTTACGATGCAACCAGGTATGTTTTGTTATTAACGAACCAAATTTTTGATGACTTGTGAATATGTTGAGCGGGACTCACGTTGTCCTTAACTGTCTATGTTAGTTGATTGTCTTTTCCTTGGGGTATTCCTTTACCGCTATCTTTCTGATTGGTGAAGCTTGTTCTGTTAGTTAACGCCTATACGTTTTGAAGAATTTAATACAGTCCTTTTCCTTCCGCTTCTTGCCTTTCAGCACTTCAAAGAATTTAATACCGCAAAACATCCTAAAGCTTATAAGAAAAAACTCATGTTGTCTTAAAGCAGGAGTACAAGAGGCTCTCTTTGGGGGGGCCTGGAACTGATTTCAGCTGAAAATGATACCACCTTATTGCGTGGCCTCATTTAGGTCAGTTGGTTATCTTTTCAGAAGAAGTTAATTACAAGTAGCTTTTATTTAGCTACCGTCGCTAATTATTTTCCAGTTCCTTATCGAGCATAAGTCTTTCTTACTTTTAAGCCCTTCCTTTAAGTTAATTCTTTTCATATTGTACAGTTCATTACATTTCGTTTCTTTTCCATCCTTAAAAGAGTGTTTTGCAATCTGCTTCAGACCTCTCAGTTCATCTTCTTTCAGTAGTTAGTGTTACAAAACAAATTTCCTTCTTTCAGATTACTTTTCTCCTCTAAATTTATGCTATCAGTTCTTCTTAATTGTTACTTTTCTTTGTTCGGCAAGTTGATAACTAATTTACTATGGTAAAGAGTGTCACACCATGGGAAAGAATTTAGGTTACTTGTGATATCCTAGAGAATTTTAGGTCCCATTCTCTAGTTTCTCAAAGTTGGGTCCAACTTTCGCCTAGAACATCCTTACTGATTTGTCTATCAGTTGTGTACTAACTTCAGAATCTCTTTACCTTTATCTTCAAGTTGTATGCATTTGCTTTATCTGCTGCTATTTTGGATCTTGATTTGGATAATTTTGCAACTTCTGTCGTTTGTGCCTGTTTGCTTTAGTGTCTGTTTGCTTTAGAATATAGAGGTATGAGTTTGTTCACTAAGCTCCCTTGTCTGTTATTTGAAGGTGCATATCAGAACACTCAAGGAAATCCCGGAGAAAGTGATCCAACTAACACAACAGTGCGTACTTTGTTTTTGTTTCCTTAAGCCTGTTCTATGGAGGGTTTACTGTGTGAATTTAAGCGTCATTTATGCTTTACCAGATTTTTGTTGGAGCTTTGGATCAAAGTGTGACAGAAGATGTTTTGAAGTCAGTTTTTGGTCAATTTGGTGAACTTGTTCATGTGAAAATACCAGCAGGAAAACGTTGCGGATTTGTTCAATATGCTAATAGGTAGTGTGACCGTGAAGACGAACTTCATTTTTATTTTGAGAATGTGTTTTGACATTTCTTTTCTCTGTCTGTGTGCTTCAGGGCATATGCAGAGCAAGCACTCAACGTGTTGAATGGCACACAACTTGGCGGGCAAAGCATTCGTCTTTCATGGGGTCGTAGTCCTTCCAACAAACAGGTGTGTATCCGTTAGACAATGCAACAAGTTAACTATGTTCCCTACTCTATGTCGTCTGATGGCTTCGATCCATGTCACAGACTCAACCTGATCAAGCCCAGTATGGTGGTGGTGGTGGTGGATACTACGGGTATCCTCCTCAGGGATATGAAGCTTACGGATATGCACCTCCTCCTCAGGACCCTAACGCCTACTATGGTGGCTACCCTGGTGCCGGCTATGGAAACTACCAGCAGCCTGGTGGCTACCAGCAGCAACAGCAGGTACTTGTTTGGTTTATGGCCTGAAAATCTTTTGAGGTTTTTAAGCAAATTGGAAAAAGTATCCATAACACTCTAAATCTCCTTTTGCAAGCTTACTGATTCATGTTCCCTCTGTTTGTTCTTACGTATTGCAGTGAAGCATGATGTGTATGTCGTGATCGAGCTGAAGTTCCAGAGGGCTGTGCCGTTTTGGAAATGGTTAATGGTTAATGCTCTCTCGTCTCAGATTCTCTCTACAACTCTTCTTTTGTTTGTTTTTTTTCTCTCGCGTGACAATTGTTGAGTGTCCTCCTTGAAGTCGTAACAAAAAGCTTTAACTGAAATGCTTTTTGTCATTTGGCTAATTTGACCATTTATGTTTCTTTTTGCTGTTTATGTACTGTTTTCTTGCATCCCATGCTATGACTATTTTTAACAGATTCTACAAGGCCACAATAGCCAGCACAACGCCCTGTTTTTATAATTTTTCAAGCAATTATAAGAAATGAAAGTGTTCCTTAAGTTTTTACCATGCCCATTCCTTTAGTTTTAGTTTATGTAAAGCCAAAAAAAATAACCAAATTTGTTTACAAAACAATTGGTTTTTAATATTTTTAAGGACACGAAATCCAACATATTTAGTATGCCGTATAGTAATAAGGAGATGTTTCATTTTAGGATTGGTAATTAGTGATAGTTTTAAATGATGATCAATTAAGAACATAATGTGATACTAGTTAAACGATCTTATGCTTTTAGAATGCTTATAACATGACTACTAAACAATGCTTACAATCTCTGAAGAAAATGGTTACAAACACATTGTTTTGTCATTTCTGTGTAGCTAAAATAATGGTTGGAGGAGGAAGAGAATAGATGATTAAAGCTCACAACAGAGCATAACCATTGTATATGCCTTGAGTAAGAATCGAATACTGTCTTGTCATGTAAAATCATTTAGATGTAGATTTTAAACAATAGTCGATTAAAGTAATAAACAACATTTGATTATTTGCATAAACAAAAATGAAGAAGGTAAAAAAAAAAAAAAAAAAGTGGGCCGGGTCTGTTTTAGGAAAAAGGGCCCATATAGATTCAGGAGAATGAGGGAAAAGAAAGGAAGAGTCGCTTTACCAGGTTCCCTCGTACCTCTAGATCTGTTTCTTCTTCTTCTCCACCTTCTTTCTCTTGTACCGTGTCATGTATATAAATCAGCTTCCAATAGACAATAGAAACTTCTAGAGATTTCAAAATTTTCCAGAGAGAAAACCATCAAACTCGAATTTGCGTTGAAGGCTGAAAAGGATGGGATACGCAATGAAATTGGAAGACGACGACTCTTCATCGCCACTGAACGAAACGATGTTGATTGCGGCTATGTGCATCATCGGATTGCCGGTCCACGTTCACGTCAAGGACGGTTCGGTGTTTTCTGGTTTATTCTACACAGCTTCCGTCGACAACGGCTTTGGTACGTTTTTGGTTCATTGTTCTTTGTCGATCAGTATTGATTTTGAATTTGTTTCGATTGATTTGGTGTTTTTCGAGCTTCTCTCTCGTGATTTTGGGTTACTGTGTTAGCTACAGTGTCGTAGCAGAGATCTGAATTGGATCTTTCGGTATCGAATCGAAGATTCTGTTAAATTAGTTTGTTTTAAGCAGTCTATTCAATTAGTGGAATTAGGCTTGTTCCAGATCAAGGTTAAAGCTACTTTTTTTAGGCAATTGGTTTTGTTATTATGCCTGATACGTATATGGTGTTTGTTCTGTGTAGGCATTGTTCTGAAGAATGCGAAACTCACTAAGAAGGGGAAGAGTAAAGCGAATGTAGCAAGCGGAAGTGTGGTCGAGACACTTGTTATTACGTCTTCCAATATTGTTCAAATAGTTGCAGAGGTGTGTTGTCCTTTTTATGTACTTCCTTTTCTTAGAGCTTCGTTTATGACAGTATGTGACATGCTTTGATAGGGAGTATCGCTTCCGTCAAATGTTACAGGCAATAATGAGGGTGTCAATGTTGGATCTGCCACGGAAACTTTACCTTCTGAGCCTCGTTTATCTGCCTCAAACAAATCGAAAGGAAGGGGCAATCATCATAGGAGGTAAACATGCTTTAAGTTCATGTTGAAACATAAACTAATAGTGAAGGGGTTATGGATGGATGGATGAATCATTATTCTATGATCCCTCTCTCTGCACTTTAGCTTCCTAAACTTTGTTATTCACTCTTTGGCTTTGTTAGCACCTGATGAAAAAATATCTTGAACTGCCGAAAACAGGAATTTTTCTGTACTTACAGTTCATCTGAAAATGAAGTTAAAATCGTTAGAAAATTCTGATTCCCGTCTCCGTATTGCCATGCTGTAACAACTTTTCTATCTCCATGTCAATCTTAGTTATATAATATTCTAATCTAGCAGCCGCATCGAACGTATCGATGCTAGCACAAGTCAATAACTATCTTGGACACACCACTGTCTAAAACTTTGCCTGGATAAATTTCTTTCTGATTTTGGGTATGCTTTTGTTGACAGACAGCCAGGTGCCAAGATTTTGAAGCGTATTGAACAAATTCCTGACACTCGCCAGTTGGATAATGTTAGTCTTGCACAAGGATAGTTCATTTTCTCGATTCGCTTATTACTTAACAGCTGCTTAATTTTTTAATTTCCTATTGCAGGGTGATATCCAAAGCTCAAGTTCTAGCTGTAAGTTCATTTTCTCCATAATTGTTTTTATCTTTGTTATTCCTGTGGAAGAGTTGTTTCTGCTTCTCTTTTTTTTTATGACATTGAAGTGTTTCTTACATGCTTATCCTCAACTTTTATTCTTTTGCTATAACGACCATCCAGTGGATAGCATGTCTGAACGAGTTAGACCAATAGGCGAAAATAAGTTGATGGTAGAATCTTTAAGTAACGGTTTTCACGATGCTGCTGAAAGTCCCTCTCCCACTGACAATTCATCCTCACAGAGTACAATTGTTGAGGAAACCTCGGGTTTAGAGGCATCTCCTAACGAATCAGTACCTGTCCAGGCCATCAAAAAGTCTAAGGTAATTCCTGAGCACAGTTATGTTAGATTGATTGTTGGGTCTGAAAGAGTTGTCATCCATTCCTTCTTCTTTGAGAACATATTCAGAGTCGTTGGTATATGCTAAATTAGTCTGAGGTTCATTTTACTTTTATCTGTTACTCAATTAGCAAGTTTCTGTTCTTAGAACTCTTACCACATACTTACAGGAGTTCAAGTTGAATCCAGAGGCAAAGACTTTTTGTCCAGCTTATACAAAACGTCTTTCACCGTCTCCTGCTGCTATGCCTGATCTTGGGAATATTGCTTATATACCAAACAACACTCCCATGCTATCTGTTCCTGAACCTGTTTACCCAGAATATGGGAACAACCCTTATATGCCCCAAACACCTCCACCTTCCAAGTTTGTGCCATATGGTAATTTGACTGCTGGAAATGCTGTCGGTGTTCACTTTCCTCCACACGTAAGTATTATCTTTCCAATATTGTCTCTGCCTCTCTTTGTCTCTTCGGGCATATTATTTCAAAGGGGCCTTATCAACTAGCAGTTGAGAGTAGATTACTTGTTTCAGCACTAAGCGCCTGTATCCTTAACAAATGTCGGTATAGAAGACCAGATTAGAGATCTCTTTGAATTGACATGACTTAATTTTGTAAAATGCTCTCCTTACTTTTTCCAGCAACTTTTTTTTCTTTTGCAATCAATGAATCATACTTCCCTTTTCATCATACTTTTTTGCAGATGATCGGCCCTACTGTTAACAGGGCACAGCCGCAGAGATTCACCCCTCAGTACCAACCTGTTCAAGCATCCCCAATGTTTGTAAATCCAAATCCTCAGGTTGTATATCATGGAGGATCCCAAAACTCACTTCTGTTGAAAACGTTGTAATTATAATGAATTGCACTGTGGTGAGCTTTAGTTGTGTACATGTTTCTAAAGACTCTCGATTGTACTCCAGGTAATGGTTGCGAGATCAGGACAGCTAGTATATGTCCAACCAGTTCCTCAGGTAAGAAGAACTTGGTGGATGTAATTTCTTGATTAGTTGTTCGCATCACGAGACACAAGGGACTTGGTGAACTTTTTCATGAGGAAATGGTCTGTCGTGGATCACTCCTGGTAACCGTCGTATTTCTTCTTTTTCCAGAATCTGATTCAGGGAACACCACCTCTGCCACCTATGCTCTCCCGTCCGCCACCACCCGCACAACATGTCCAATACCTGAAGCATCAAGGTAAAAATACTTGAGTCTCTTAGTAGATACCCTAAAGAACAAACGATGTTTAATGTTCCTAACTAGAATGAACCATTTTGTGATGTAGGTGTAGTTGCAGCTGGCCATCCGCTGCAGCTATGCGTTTCCCAACCGTTCACGACGGGTGGACTGCAACCATACAGCGTTCCCGCCCAATTTCCGGTTATGCAGCCTCCTTTCCCGACGAATCAGCCGATGTCAGTTGCAGTTCCTAATGGTTTCTTTGGCTCAAAGTTTCCATAAATAAAGTCTCCTTTTTTTGGGTTTCATACCTTTATTCTTTGCCTCCTCAACCTAATTAGGGGTTTTTTCTTTTAAAAAAAAAATGCGTTCTGGGTTTTTTGTTCGGTTTTGGGTATTATTACTGGTTTTTCGTTCATTGGTGTATCGAGTTGGATTTGTAGAATGTGAAAAACATTATCATACTTTGGTTGACATAATTTGGAAAAAGGTACTATTATAGATTCATATTTGGTGAGCTCAATAAATGGCACTTCATTGACGTTGGAGCAGAAATCACGTTTGAAACGCTAACGTATACGTGGAACTGTGGAAGAACAAGCGGGGCGAATAAAACAAGTTGGGTTGATGTAATAACAACATATCTCAGAATCAGAATGCCTCGTCAAAATTATAAACACTAAAGGCCCATATCCGAACGGACCGAACACATAACTAAAGGCCCGCAGCAAGATGACGTTTATGTCGGTTTTTTTAATCATTTCTGTCTTTTTCTTTCGGTTGACTTGACCGGAGATTCTTATAATCCGCCGCCCGTAAATAATTCTCGCCTCCAAAAGTTCCGGCGATCAGAAATTTCGCGGTAAATTTCGATGGAAGTACGCAATTCAGAACGAAAGCTGCCAATTTCGCTGAAGAATCTCGACTTGAATGCGAATCATGGACCAGAGAAGAAGATTCCTGTTTCAGCTTATCTATCTTCCTCACGTAAGCCTCGCTTTCGACATTCTGTTTATGGGAATCTCTGTTAGTTTGCTCCTCGTAACTATTTCTTCGGTGGAAGGAGTGTGAATGGATTGTTTATGCAAATTGCAAAGCATTACCGGAAAGCTACGGATATTCCAAACCCGACCAACGATCTTATTTTCTCGAGCTGGGTTAAACTGTGTTAACCGGTACTAAATTTGAGCTGGTGAAGCGTAAGAGTTTGGATTCTGACATTGTTCCTTCTGGTTTTGCTTCAATCACAGGGATTTCTGCATTGAAATCAGGACCACCATCTCTTGTCGGCTTATGTCTTGGGGTTGTCGGAAGGCATTTGGAGGAAATCATTCCTTGTTTAGCTGATATCTCTGCCATATTCCCTGCCGACATCAAGGTTAACTACTCTTTAATTGTTTTCTTGCTCCAAGCTGTATGGGCAATGCCCTTCAAGTCTATTAGTCTATATAGAGTAGTATGCCCATTTCTAATCAAAAGGCGAATTATTCATGTGCAATAGATGTCGATTGCAGCCATTGCTAAAAGAAGAAAGCTTCTGGATGATGATTTGATTATCTCTTTGGCTGACAGTTCCTGGGAAATTCTAGACGTTAGCGGTTCAGATATTACGGATTCTGGCTTAGCTAAAGTGGCGGAAATGTGCAAATCTCTCCGAGCTGTGGACATTAGGTATTACAGTTGATTAGCTGAAGATGATTGCTTACTCAATGTGTTGTTTTAACTGAGCTATTACTCGTCTAGCCTATGATCGATTTTTTGGAACCATCTACTTCCACGAAGATGGGAAGAACATAATCTACCAACTACCAAGACCTATGTCTAATTGTAGTTTTCGTTAGATTTTCTCTGGTAGAATAGTGATTTTTTTTTGTAGTTCTGGTCTTGGGGCGTTCTTTAGCTTGGAGCTTCTCTGTTCATTGGATAAGTGTTTTTTTTTTTTTTTTACCCTCGGGTATGATATAGTTGCATTGTTTTGCTATGCAGCCGGTGCAACAAAATAACATCAATGGGCGTCTTAGAGCTGGTACAACACTGTCGATCATTGGAGACTCTAAGATGCGGGTAAACTTTTTTTGCTCCAGCTAAGTGCCGTAAACTAACCTTTTGTGAGTTCTTGTTGGGGTGGCTTGTCTGTTTATTCATGTAAAGTGAGATAGAATTTAACACATGGTGCGTGGGTTTACCTAGGGCTAACAAACTCTATAAAACATGCAATGAGACCAAAAAAAATTGATTGCAGGGGATGTCCGAGTAGCGAGTCTACTGCACGCAGATCTTTGAGTATGTTTAAGCCAAACTTGAGTAATGTTGAAGGGGAAACGTGGGAAGAACTAGACACCGCAGAGATTGGTCATGGTGGTCAATCGTTGCGTTGGCTTGTTTGGGTACGTATTGTCGCTCTGACTAATAATTTCTAGTAAATAAGAATAATCTACTTTCTAGTCTTGGTCAATTCTTTCTTTGCGTGCGTCTTTTACCACTTGATTTTCCTTTTCTTTGGTGCAATAAATTCACACACTCTGTACATTTAATTTGCTTTTTTTTGTGCAGCCACGAATTGATAAGGATTCATTGGAGATGCTATCCATGGAATGCCCAAGAATAGTGGTAAATCCCAAGCCGTCGTTTCTTACTTACAGTCTACACGAGGTTCCTCGAGAAGCATTACCAGATGTTGCATTGGATGAGCCGTTTGTGAAAGATATTGATCCTAAGACGTGGCTTGTTAGAGGAGTTGTGCAGAATCCCACAACATCCTCACTATCCTTGACCTCCAATGAGCTGTCAATAGCAGAGAAGTTCAGACTAGCGTTTGCAGAGAGAGATGCAAGATTGGCCCCTAAACGAGCAAAGAATGCAAGGCAACAGCAACGTCGTGCTGAGAGGGATTGGATGATGTCCAGTGACGAAGCCAAAGCAATGGTGTTTGCATCAAAGGCCACCAGATCTTTGCGCAAGAGGTAGTCTACTGATGAATGAGGTTTCTTTTCATAAACAGGTGTCAAAGAAACCACAAGCGAAAACATCAACGGCCACTTCTCTACTGTGGTTATGTTGAATCGTTTCACAGCGGGTTTTGGGAAGCAAAGCGAATAGAGAAGAACAGTGGATACTTACTGAAAACTGTTGGTTCTGTGCCTTCACTATTATTTGCTGATCTTTTGTTAATGCTACAAAGTAAAGTGGTACAAAATGAATTGATATATATAGAATGAAGTGCGTCTCATTGCATTTTCTGTGAAACAACTCTTGCTGAAAAAGGTTCAGTGTAACCTGAAAGAACAAAGATGCTCACAAAAATTTTCTTTATTTTGGAACTATGGAAACTTTTATAAAGGACGAATAAAACAAAAAGCGAGAAACACTTGATCACTTGGTGCTCAAGCTCCGGATGACGTAAGGAAGAATACCGCCGTGGTCATAGTATGCCAGTTCCACCTGCGCACGTTCCAACAAAACCAAAGTCTCAGACGAATTCATACTTTGATTTTAGAGATAGAGCTTTTAATTTTTTTGTTATATGGTTTACCTCTGTATCAAACCGCAGAGTGCAAACAAAGGATTTGCCGGTGTCAGTGGTTACAGTGACGTCTTGACCGGGTCTAATGTCACTGACTTTGGTAGGAAGGTGGACAGTGTAGCGTTCTTGACCAGTCAGTCCAAGGCTGTCTGCGTCCTCACCAGCCTTGAAACACAGAGGAATGATTCCCATACCCGCCAAGTTGCTGCGGTGGATTCTCTCAAAGCTCTTGGCAATTACAGCTTTCACTCCCTAATTTGTGGTTACCTCAGTTATGATACAGGGTTTCAAAGGATATAACTAGAATCTGATGACCGTTGTATATAACGTCAACTTACCAAAAGCAAGGGACCCTTTGCAGCCCAATCCCGAGAGCTACCACTTCCATATTCAGCACCAGCCAGGATGATCGTATCATGACCAGCGGTCTTGTATCTCTGAAAGTTATTTGAGTGAACAGTTAAGAACCAAATGAAGGATATAGTTGTACTTGGGAGTGTATGACGCTGTGTGACGTTCCTACTTACACTTGCTGCATCAAAAACGGTAAGTTTCTCTCCCGTAGGAATGTGAACAGTCTTGGGACCAACTTCTCCATTCACGAGCTTGTTAACGATGCGGATGTTGGCAAAGGTACCACGAGCCATCACCTCATCGTTGCCCCTTCGACTTCCATATGAATTGAAGTCCTCTTCACTCACACCATGGTCCACTAGGAACTTTGCAGCAGGACTATCTTTTTGAATATTCCCCGCTGGAGAGATGTGGTCTGTTGTTATGCTCTCGCCAAAGTTCAGTAAGCAGTAAGCATCTTTCACGTCCCGGGGGCCAGGTGGATTTGCGGTCATATTCTTGAAGTACGGAGGTTCATGGATATACGTGGAGTTGGAGTCCCAAGAATATAATGTCGAACTCGGTGCAGAAAGTTCATTCCAAAGGGGATTGCCCTCTGTTATTGTCTTGTACGTGCTCTTGAACATGTCTGGTAATACGCTGCTTTGGACAACCTAACGCAAAAAGTACCAGGAAAGTTGACAAGGAACGTTAAAAGGGTCAGAGACATTACTGTGAAGGACTCATTCTCTTAGCATATGGTCAATGTACCTGAGCAATTTCCGCATTGCTTGGCCATATGTCCCTCAAGTACACACTTTTGCCATCTTTTCCAGTTCCTATCGGTTCTTTCTCAAAGTCAATGTTAACCTGTATTTAAAGGAGTTCCATGTTAAGAAACAAACCCGGGATGACTAAAGAAGGCAGATAAGATAACATTCAGTGAGCCTAGTTAGCGAATCTATATCACTCAAGCATATATGTTGTTAATGTAGTGATAAGATCCACGCCACCCAAGTTAGGGATATCCAAAACACATTAACAGAAAACATCTACATTTGGCACAACAGAGATCCTAGAGGTCAATGATTGAAAAGATGAAAAGTACTAACCGTTCCAGCAAGGGCATAAGCAACAACTAGTGGCGGTGATGCAAGATAGTTTGCTCTTGTTAGTGGATGAACACGGCCTTCAAAGTTTCTGTTCCCGGAAAGCACAGAAGCTACTACAACATCTGTGACAGGAAGGAGGAGAAAAGGGAGCAAGCACAAGTGAGGTTCAGAGCACACTCGGGGAAAACATAATTTGTTGAGGGTTACTGGTGACTGAAGATGAGATTCCAGAGACGAGGGAATACAGTGTTAACTCTTATAAAGCATGCTTCTTGCAATTTCAAAGAAAGTTCATACAAAAAATAACACCGTTACCATTCTGTTTAATAGCAGTTTCAACTGATTTTTTAAGCTTGCCAGAGTTCCCGATGCATGTTGTGCAACCATAGCCGACAATTTGGAATCCTTGCTTGTCCAAGTACTCTTGAAGCCCACTGCATAGACGGTAAAAGTTGAGTAAGACTGTTAAGATCGGATGAAGTCTCCAGATGGGAAAAATAATTGGCTCCAACAGACCTTCGATCCAAATATTTGGTGACAACCCCAGAACCTGGAGCAAGACTTGTCTTAACCCATGGCTTTACCTGAATTAAAACGTCAGTGACAGCCATTAGAGGACTCATACACCAGGTGACCTCAGGGCTAAACTAGGGGAGGAGAGATGGAAACTCACCTTCAGACCAAGATCATAAGCTTTTTTAGCAACAAGTGCTGCCCCGAGCATGACACTAGGATTTGATGTGTTTGTACAGCTCGTAATTGCCGCAATCACAACACTTCCATGTTTGAGCTCAGCAGGTATTTTTTCTTCGAACAAGAACTTAACAGTGTCCTCTTGTTTTTCCTTTGGTATTGCAAAACCCTTGAAGAAAGAAGATACAAAGTCTTAAAGTCTATCCAAAGGAAAGAAATAAACTTCCTTGGTCCTTGCAGGATGAATTTTCAATCAACAAGTTGCATCTCACCTTGAATCCAACAGGATTGTCAAGGCATGCATGCCAGTCAGCCTTCATATCTTTCAGAAGCACTCGGTCGTGAGGCCTGTTTTACAGAAAATATAAGAAATGCGCAAAAGGGAAACCATGATTTTCAAATAAAATGATGATTTTATAGGAGTGAAAGTAACCTTTTTGGCCCAGAAATACACGGTTCAATTTGTCCCAGATCCAACTGCAGATAAGATGTATAGGCTCTTTCTTGCTGGGGCTGCAAAAATAAACCATTTGGATTTGAGAATCCTGTCATAATAAAAAAAAAAAAATACTACCGTAAACTGATCCAAGAATGTCCATACCTCATTATAGTCCACAAACATATTGTTTGCACGCAAGTAAGATTCTATCATTGCCACCTAAAAATAACAACAACATGTTGATCAAGTGCGCCTCACAAACCATCAACAGACACATAACTTCGATTTTACCAAAAAGAAGAAAGAAAAAGTGAGAAGACTCACAGTTTCATCGCTTCTTCCTGTCAACTTCAGGTACTCCAAGGTAACATGGTCCACTGGGAAGAAACCCATAGTTGCTCCATACTCGGGAGACATATTTGCAATCGTGGCTCTGTCAGCCAGTGACAGTTCACTCATCCCCTCACCTTCATGTCGAAACAACGATGGCATAAGTATTCTAAACAAGGGATTATCAACAACCGAAAGTCATAGTAAAGCATCCATGAATCTCACCATAAAATTCAACAAACTTGCTGACAACGCCATGTTTCCTTAATATTTGAGTCACAGTGAGAACCAAGTCAGTGGCAGTAACCCCTTCCCGCAACTTTCCATCCAACTTAAATCCGACCACACCAGGTAATACCATGCTCATGGGCTATACGTTTTTTTGAAGTACAAATCAGCGGCAGAGCAAATTTTCCATATACATGCAAACAAAACAACACAGGCCAATAACAAACTGTAAAATGTGCAGGTACAAAGCAAATGGAGCCCACCTGTCCAAGCATTGCTGCTTCTGCCTCGATTCCTCCAACACCCCACCCAGCAACTCCTAGTCCATCAATCATGGTGGTGTGGGAATCGGTACCAACAACGCTATCAGGGTAGAGAAATCCATCCGAATTGAAAACAACACGTCCAAGGTATTCCAAGTTGACCTGCACTCACGAGTGGTAACAATGTATCATCACCAGAAAGATAACACTTGTGTTATAGGAAAACTGTTGACAGTTGCAACTAGCAAAACGGACCATCACACGTATACATTCCTAGTTTAGAATAACAGTAGCATCTTTGTACCTGATGAACAATCCCAGATCCAGGAGGAACCACCAGCATGTTGTGGAAGGCTGATGAACCCCACTTAAGGAACGCAAATCTTTCTTTGTTCCTCTTGAATTCGAGCTCCTCATTTATCCGTCGGGCCTTTTCTGTTCCCGCTGCATCAACTTGGACTGAGTGATCAATGACAAGATCAACAGGAACCTGTATACAGATATGTACATGAAATTATGAGACCTGTTAGCAAATGAGCAAACTGTTCTTGTTCATAATAACAAACGGGCAAACAACTGGATTCAACATATATCCCATCCGAAAGCGATAAGAGAAGTAACTAACCAATGGATTAATCTTGTTAGGATCACTACCAAGGTTCTTCATGGCGTCCCTCATAGAAGCAAGATCGACTAGAGCCGGCACTCCAGTAAAATCCTGGGAAAGAAAAGCAAAAGACACTGTTAAGTAGGTAAAGCAAAAATACAAGTTAGCATATAGAGTAAAGTGAAATATCAAGCTAGAAACCTGTAAAATAACACGGGCTGGCTTGAAGGCAATTTCAACTTGCTTAGTAGATGTATTTTCCCAGTCAATGATCTTCTCAACGTCGTCCTTTGTGACTTGATAATTGTCACAGTTCCGAATGGCGGACTCCAACAGTATCCTTACAGAGTATGGCAATCTATCTGCAATATTCTCAAAAATGTGTTACCTTCATCAGAAATCCATTACAACGGAACAGATAGAAGGCGTGACAGCAAGAAGTTCTCGAGGAACCATACCAATTCTTGGGTCGTTTAAAGCTGGTAACGAGTAGTACTTTCCATACTCTCCACCACCAGGCTTAGGAAGACTTGTCAAAATATCCTTGTACGCATGCTCAGAAGCTGTGTGTTTTTCAAATCCAAACTATTAGAAATTTTATAACCGTAATTCAAATGAGTCTTCATACCACAATAGTTTACTTGTTCGTGATCTAAATAAATGCCCTTTTATAAAATACAAAACGAAAACTTTAGTTGCCTACATCGTTGGGCAATTATAAAAGAAAAAAAAACTTAATGCAAGAGCAAATCAAATGTTTCAGGACATTTCAAAACATTTCATAATCCAGGAAATCCCGAGATCAGCTGATGTATGCCTAACATAAAAACCAAGTCGATCGAAGCAGATGTGTCGGAATTTAAGGATTCTTGTGATGCAAGTTAATAGCAAACCATTCCCAAACAAAAAAAATAACAAAGAAAGCAAAAGAGACATACCCATTGTAGCATATTTCCTCTCCAGTCTCTCCATCACCGGAGCGGAAATCCTAGCCTGAACACGAAGGCTAGCTGGCGATCGCCAGTTCCCACCATGGCTCCACCGCGTGGAGGCAGAGCACACTCGAAACGAGCGGAGAGCCGACGAGAAGCTCCTAGATCGGTTCGTCTGACTGAGAACCGACGCAGAAGGAGCCGAAGCGGAGGCTGCGGGAGTAGAGGAGATCCTCGAGAGGGAAGAAGAAGAAAGCCTCGTCAGCGAAGTGGAGGCAGAACGAACGCCGGAAGTGGCGCGTCGATACATGGCGGAAAATCAAAACAGTCGAAGAGATTGTGGGAAACAGAAATCCCCAGAGGAAGAAGGATCAGTGAGACCGTAGAAAATGGGACCTTTTATTGGAAGAAGAAGATCGTGGAAGGAGCGAAGGAGAGAGAGAGAGATTTCGTCAAGCTTCTGAAACAGCCCCCATTCAAGAGAATTTTTATAACAGAACCTCTTTTCAGACACTCACTAAAATATACAATGGCAAGCCACGTCAGGGTTGTCTCGTTGAACCGTCGGATGCACTCGAGACGGGAAGAACGGACGGCTATGATTCTTTTTTTACTGCTGACTAACTAAAATAAATATGGTTGCAATTTGTTTTTTATGTCAACGATTGGGTTTTGGTTTTTGAGATATATGCACAGATATATGTTCTTGCAAGTTATAGAAAGAGTTGGTATTATTATTATAAAAAGTTTACAGCTAAAGAGACCAACGTGAGAACATTCGAATCATTGGCTTTTCGTCTAAAGCTGGGAATATTTCTTTTTCCAGAAACCTTTTTCTAAAGTTATAAGGTTTATAATATTTATTCACTTATTTTACCACGTTTTGATTGGCTCGTGTTTGACAGAAGCTAAATAGGACTTCTCCTCTGAATAGTAAAATCAGTATATTTTCTTCTATCATATGTATGACATGAAAATAAATACTATTTATTCAATCATCAGATGTTCATTTCCCAGGAAATAAATCGTTTAATTTTAAATCCTAAAAAATAAAAGTCAACGAGGAAAATATGTAAGGCGAATAGGCTCTTCTTAAGCTATTAAGGACAACGACAATTTAAGTCTCAAGCACAATGCCAAGAGACAACACACCCAAAGAAAACAAATCACAAGGCGATGGCTTCTCATTTTTGACTCTTCTAAGTCCTCAATAACGACGTGAAAGCCTGAAAGGCCACAACTTTAGGGTCCTCAAAAGCTCTCTGAACCTTCTGTAAGACTCGAACCAATCGGTTTATGTAGACTACAACAAACATCTGATTAGACAAAAAAAAAATTGTCGGTTGTTTGTTATCTGCGTGAACAGGAGATGTGTTTAGGATGGTGGCTGCCATGTTCCGGGCCTAAATGATGATCCAGATCCTGATGGCTCTGTTGTTCTGCATTATCATCATCGAGTTTTGATTTCAGCATACCAAACACTACATTAGTCCATATTCATAGAGAACAGATTCCGCTTAATATGGCTTTGTAACAATCAGAAAGAACATTTCACATTTCATATCCGTGAGTCTGAATGTATAGTTTTTAAGGTTGACAAAAGAACCAGCTAGACTTACTTTGGCTCGGGTGGTTCTGCAGTAACTATCTCGGGTTCATGTTCCTTGACCCTGTAAAAGAAATGTGGAGAACATTTTGTTATGGTACTCTTGTGAAAGATGCTCTGTTTTGCATTCGGCAAAAAAATATGATATGTAAGAGATTTCAAACAATCGGTGCAGAGATATTATGAATCATGATGATTCACCTTGATTGATCTGCTTCTTCACTAGCTTCCTCTGGTTTATCACCTTAAAGCATTAACAAACAAACAAAAAAATACTTAATCCGTTAGTCCTACTTCCACGAGGGTATTGTAGAACAATAATGTCGTTTATGGCCATAAGAAAACTAGCTTACTGTAGTAACCTCATCCCTTGAATCAACAAATGACATTATAAAGTGAACAGTTGTTATTACCCTTCTAAGGTATCACAATCATAATGGACGTATAGGGAACCCTTTTTACTATCAGAACTTCATCACAATCACCACTTCACAAAGCCGATATTTCTGACTCAAGTTACTATAATCACCAATGCAATAGTTAGCCACGGAAAAGCTGAACAATAATCAATAAATTCCCTCGTAAATGGACATCATTCCAAAGGCACTTTACCAAGACAGATTTAGTTCTAATGAAACCACGTTTAAACGCCTGCCCATAACAATCTTTATCAAATTATACAATGAAACTTCAGAAAATGGGAGAATACGAAACCTAAGAGGCTACTCTTCAGCACTCTATGGTGACTCGTTTAATCAATTGATACAGATAAAATGAAATACCCTTTGCATCCGCTGGGAAATGGCGAACGAAGCTTGTCAAATCTGGACCCTCAGCTTTACCTTTATACAAAGAGAGCCAACACTAAGCGTCCACTTCATAAATGAAAAAAACAACTTGAACAAATTTTGTGGGTACTCAATGTTTGTTACCGATGCTCGAGATTTTGCGTCCAGTTCCTTCTCTGGCTTTCTTCTCCTCCTCTTCTTTCTTAAGAACTTGACAAGGAATTGCAGGCAAAAAGAAAAACAATAAACATTTGCATAGAGCTTGAAGCGACGTCAAATGGACAAAACAAAAGACTTTCTTTACATGCTAATACACAGAGCCGCAAAAATAACATTCGACTTTGTTCATATAGAACTTCTAGATTCCATCAAGTCCTAAAAGTCATAAACTTTTAGCAGCAAGAATCAATGGAGGCCAGAAAAAACGAATGCTGAGACATTTAAAAGAATAGATAAGTTCTGCAATATATATTAACAATGTGGAACACGTACGAGCAACATTAAGCTTCACACGCTCACGCCTTGCTTCAAGTTGAGCCATTTCCTGGACCAGTAAGAAACAGCAACATCTAAGGCCGCCAGATACAAAATCGATATAGCCAATCTTTATGCAACGAAAACCTGCATGCGAAGAACACTATGCTGACCACAAGTAACCGTGGTTAAAGAGGAGTTTATCTTACCTCTGGAGTCGGAGCCTTTTTCCGCTGCCCATTCAGCCAACATATCCATTCAACTACAACATTGATCAAACAAAGAACGTAACCAGATCAGCTTATGCTCCCTAGATATCGGCTTATGTTTCAAATCTGATATCACTGCTTCGCTTTGACAGATAATCCGGTCTACCTATCTTAAACCCCAAGAGAGCATGCTCATACAAATGAAACCATGAAACAACCCATTTAATGAAGTTTTGAAGAAGAGTTACCAGGAATAGAGGTTGGGTCCTCTTCACGCCTAAAGACAACCCATCTTTTCTCCTTCACTGTAAAGTAGAAAGAACACAAATGGATTTCACAAGAGTCTTTGTTAATCGTTTCGTGCATATAAACAAGTTCCGTCAGCTTCATTTGGGTATTGGGCATCAAACACATTATCATTACACGATCACACGTAAATGAATCGATTCATGAATGAAAAGAGAAGCACAATCCTGTTTCAACATCGCTGAATAATCGAATTCGAAGCGTTACTACCATTTCACGAAAACAATAGACAATAGAAACAAAGCCTTTGAAACGGAATTTTAAGTTCACCCCACGAACCAAAACGATTTCTTGCTTCAGTGCAACACAAAACAAGGCAAAGTCAGCTGGTTCATCTAATCGAACGGACAAAAAACCAAAGAAATTCAGCAACTTTTCAAATTTAATGTCTTTGATCTCACATGAATGACAGAGTTCCTACAGAACCTAAAATTAACAACAGTAAATAAAACAAAAAAGGAATTTTGCGGGAAGAGGATGGAAGAACAATACTCGCCCAGTCCGTCAATCGGCTCCATTCTGGAGAAGTACTTGTTACCACTCTTGTCTGCTCCGATGAAACTCTTGCTACTGAACAATCCGGCCACTCTCGCCCATAGCCTCGACATAGCTTCTCCCGCCGATTTCTTCTTCCTATGATCGATACAAACACGTCCAGAATTGTTCCCCGATCAAGGTCTGCTCCGTCTGGATCCGAAATAAAACTCCGGGTTCGACCCGGATCCACCATTATTTCGTTATATCGGGTTGGAATAAAAGATCCGACCCGACTACAGATATTTACTAATAAAACTTTTTTTTTCCTTTTTTTAACAGCAAAAATCATTAAAAGCAATTCTATTACAAGACAACAACAACAACAAAAAAACAATTCTATTACAAGACAGGCGAAACGCAGAAACTCCCGCGTTGTACCTTTTAAAACCCTAGACGACTCATTTTATTTATTTTCCCACCTCTTTAACTCCATTTTTCCCGCCTCTCCCATCATCACCTCTCATCACTCCCGCTCCTTCCTTCTACAAAAGCCCTCGTTTCTCCCCTTATCTTTCACTTCCCCTCGCATTCTCAACATCCATGAAGGGAATCTCAACATCTCCGGCGAGAAGAAACGACGGCTTCCACCGCTACTTGAAGCCAGGGGCTCTTGCTCAGATCCGTAACACTAGACTCAACGCTAGATCCAACTCGACAATAACCCGTCTCCTCCCCGACCGAGTCGACCCGCCATCGCCTTCTTCCGAGAGCCGTGTTGAAGACACGCCGACGATGGATCAGATGCCCGATCTCTTGAGCAAGATCTATGGACCGTACCGCATCGGTAGGAAGAAACTGGGTCCTGCTAGATCTGTTTTGCGGACGATGATGAACCTTAACCCTTCTCCAAACTCCATACTTGAATCCACCAATGGTAATAGCACCGATGTTTTGGTTGCTCACTGAATCGAGAGCTTAGTTGGTGTTCCCTCTTCTTTGTAGATTGTTTTAATAATTTGCTTTGTAAGTGATTACATTTTGTGGGTAATATCTTCAATACTCTTCAGACTTGTCTTATAAACACACAAGTTCCAGTTAAAAAAAAGAAGAATATTTCCATTCCTTCATCTAACTGAAGATTTCCCTTTGTTAATTGGTTGATTCAATATATGCCCAATTTGGCTTACAGATCATTGATTGTACTCCTGCATGATTTCGTAGCTTGTTCTTCATTTCAGTTACTTATAGCTTATCTATCGTGTATGTTGATCGTCTTAAAGATTTTGCATTTAATTCATTAGACTGAGTTTGGTTTCTGAGGATAATCAATAGTTGATACAGGGTATTCGAGATTTATCTCTAATTTGTGATTTATCATTCTCTGATTGTGAATCTATGCATCTGATTTAATTTCAAAGTCACTGGTCTATGCTTTTAATAGTCTTATCATCCTAATGAGAGTGTGATCCACATTTTCTTGCTCCCTTGTAAAAAAACCTTTGTGTCATTAAAAAAATAAAAAAAATTGTTGAGAGTGATGGTTTCTTGACTGTTTTGTTGGATGTTGCTATAATCTTAAACCCAATGTTCATCTTATGGATGAAGTTGAATTCAGATCCAGTTGCATCTCTTTTTATGTTGGTAAACGCTCTTTGTGTCTATGAATTTTGGGTAAGTTTATAGGTTAGTCAATGAATCGTGTGTTTTAAATTCTTGTGAGATGTTGGATTTCTCAAGGAAGTGCAGTGGGGAGTAGCTAGTAACAGAGTGGCCATCTAAACAACACAATAACTAAAAATATGAGACGATGAATTGTTGAGTCTTCAGTTAGTATGTTGTTTTATTTGTCTAGTAATATGATCATTGCACTATTATGATGTACATTTTCAAGTTTGGTCATACAAATGTTCTTTCACTTTATGGATGTCGCTTTATGAAATTGCCATGGAATATCATTACCGACGATTGAATAAAGTGATGGTGGAAAGAACGGACTATATGATGATGGAAAACTCTCCCATCTCTTAATCTTACTTGGTGTTTATTTTTCAAAACTTCAACTGTGCCATGTTTGGTAACTTTATTATATCCTGCTTTGATTGTATAAATGAATTTGTGCTACGCACAATAATGTTTTGTGTTCCATTAGTAGATGAAGCTTGTTGATTATTAATTTCAACCACGAAAATTAAGAAGTTGGACCACCAAAAAAAGAATGTAATGTTGATTGATGTCCAAAACAACCCGTCGTTTTCACAAAGAGTGGCTCAAATTGATTAGGTCAGCTTTAGGTAAGTTAAAATCATCAAGTGAGTGATATTGTTTTTATATGTAAGAGTACAACAAAGTTCGATGAATGACGGCTACTCAAAACTCAAAGGGTCCCAAGCGCTCGTCACCCATTGAAGAATCTTCCTTTCAAGCTAAACGTTTTCTTTGTTCTTAGAAAGCAATCACTTGCTATGTTTTTTTTTAACTTTTTCAATTCTTTCACGCCTAGATTAAATGCGAATGCAATTATATTATTATGTACATTAAGTAGCCGCCATGGATAATATTTTCTCTGATTATCTTCTATGAAATTTCGTGTAGTTTTAGTTTAAGGAAGAAAATTCACTTCATGGCACCACTATCCGTCTGAAATTGGACCTTGTCAAAACTCAAAAGCTCCAAATTTTTCATCTTAATCTTAAGAGGATGAATCTGTGAACTTTTTCATTTATTTGATAACAAAATTGTTCGTGATACACGTTTTATAATATAAAACTTGTCTAGTAAATTCAAATAATGATTAAATTACTTCCCGTGGTGAAGAAACCAAAAGTAAAATTGGCCACATATGCTTTAGAATAATAGTGTGGTGTACTTTGTTTGACCGTTACTCCTTTTCATCATCAAAGAACAAACCAATGTTCATGATGATAATTAATGTCCGGTCGTAATACTGTCTATAGGTTGGATCATATCTATAAAGACAAAACAAGAACCAATCTATGTGTTGTTCTTCAATCCCACACCTCTTGTGTCACTTTCTTCCTTTCTCTTCTCAGATTCCACTCTATAAATCATGTGTATTAAAATCTCCCTATTCATTTAATATTATATAACCTAATATTCTCTAAGCTTCAGATTCTAAGTAGACAAAATGTACGTATAGATTCTTACATTCTTTTAGTTTCTTTTTTCTGATAATGCGACTAGCTAAGAGTTCTTGTCTAATTAATGTTTTTAATTGGTGTTATGTTTGTAGAAGCGAGTATCAATGGAGAAGAACAGCAAGAGACATGAGGTATGGAGATCTTTGAGGGATGCAGATTTTCAAGAAGATGATGTGTGGAATGTTCTTGATGGATATCATGAATCATCGTTCATGATCAGCAACCATACCACTAAACCGTCTTTCTCAACCCAAACTTTACTTCCAAGCGAGCCTAGAATGATTCCTGAGAGGCAGAGCAGAGAAGAAATGGCACCTATGACACAACACTCGGCTCCTGTAAATGTCCCTGATCATTGGTCAATGGTTCACAGAAGGCAGACAAAGAAAGTCGATGTTGATGATGATGATGAGAATGTGTCACCGGAGGAGTATTTTATGCGGCGCAGTCGATCATCGTCGTCGTCTTCGGTTATGGAAGGAATTGGAAGGAAATTGAAAGGAAGAGACTTGAGCAAAGTTAGGAATGCAGTTTTGAAGAAAACTGGATTTCTTGAATAGACCAAGATTGTATATATGTTTAGATCTATGAACCGAATGTTTATATATTTCCCTTCTCACTAGAAAATCTTTTTTTTTTAGAGTTAATTATTAGAAAATCTTCTTTTTTTTACTCTAGGTTACTAAGATGTATGTATAGGTGATTTCATTTGGCATAATATATAATACAAATGTCTATTATTGTTGAAAACGTACGACGATTCAAGGTTTTCCTTAAACGTTTAGTTGGTAAGCAAAAAGACTTTCAAGTAAAGACTTCCAAAAAAGACTTAAAGTTTACTAAACAAGAAGATTCATTGAGTTACACGATTCGAACCGTCGATGACAACGAAAGACTGATTCAAAGACTCCCCGCAACAACAACACAACAACTTAAAGAAATTATTCTGCAAAAATATAATTTGGAAAGAAATAGAGGTGAGTTGTAAGAGGAATCACTGATTGAAGATCATGTGCTGCACACGTGGTCTGTGTTGATTCCATTTGTCGTCATTCTTCAACAGCTCAGGGAACATGTGAACGGAAATTCTATTAAACCTTTTTTCTGTTCAATAAATTTTATTCAACTTTTATGTACAACCAAATAATCAAAATCGACATTGAATGCAAATGAAAAGATGGAAAGTGTTAAGTTTTTCGACGTATGAACCTTATTCTTTGCAAAGTTTCTTTAAAACGTAGTCCACGTTGATTGACTGATAGGTTACTTAATTTTCTTTTAAAATCAGAAAGAAAAAAAGTCACCTAATATATATTATCCCTGAAAAACTAATTAAATCGCGAGTTGTGTAATCAAATTGAATTTGTTTATTGTTTTCAGTTTTTGACTATGTTCGTTGTTCGTCTGGTGGTGATGTCGGTTGCTCCAACTTCGATTAGTCTTTTCTAATATCCAATCTCATTTGTTATTATTACTATAAAGTATAAAGTGAGAACTTAATTAAATAAAAAAGCAAATACTAATATTAATTAAACTATCCCAACACAAAATCGGCAATAATAGTAATAATAAGATTCCATTAATCTTCCTTCAGCTTCGAACTCCACGCACAAAGCAAGAACAAAGCCACGGCTTCTTGTCTTGTCGTTTTCTCTTACTATCCTTCTCCCTACATTCGTCTCCAATCTTATCATAGGATCAATCAACATCACGAAATAATCTAACCTTTCTCTGTTTATATCTCCGTTTCCGAAGAGAGAAAAGGCTCGATCTATTGGATCTGAAAACTTGAGGAGGTTTGTGGTTGACTCGGTTGACCCGGGGAGAGTCGTCTCGTGAGATGGGCGTCTCTGGTTTAGTAGCTCTTTGAGATTCTTACAAAGGTAGATTCTCTTAGAAACACACACACAAAAGATGTCGTTGAAGCATCATCATAGAGGATTAGAGCTGTCGGCTTCCAAGAGTTTTGTCTCAAAGAAATGGACTTTCTTTCTCTGTGTCGGATTCTTCTGCGCGGGAATTCTCTTCTCCGACAGGTAATAGAACAATGCTCTGTAATTAAAATCTCGTATCCCTTGTAACTATTTTGTTTACGATTTTTCCGGGGGGGGGGGGGAAATTGGAATTTTTTCTCTTTAGGACTGTCGGTGGATAAAAAAGTTTCTTCATTTTCGGAACACCTAGATTTACATTTTCATGAAAATCCATGCTTTCGAAGCTTTAAATATGTGATTTCTTCTTTTCCGAGGTTTGAGTTTCCCTGTTTGGATGAAAAAGTTGCATTGATTCTAATGTCATACTTTCTATTCTCTATTGGCAAATTTGTATTTCTTCATAAAATAAGTAGAGACTTTCAAGTACATAGCCTGAGATGCATTTATAGACAAAAGGATACTCTTTTATAGACAAAATGCTTGGGACGCTATTGTAGTTCGGGGAAGAACCAAAATCAATCATTGTGAGACATTCTCTTCTGGTGTATCCCGTAATTGTGCCCTAATTAGACTTGTGTATGTGAATAGAATGTGGCCTGAGCCTGAAGCCAATGTTGTATCAAGGGAAGCTTCAGATGAACGGCTGCATTTAGTGTCAGAGGACTGTGATTCATCAAAAGTAAGTTTCCTACTGTAGCTGGATCTGGTAAGTGTCATGAGCCCTAGAAGGATTTTTCTTGATTCCGAGTTGTTCATAGCATTCTTTATGTTTATCAGAAGGGTTTGAAGCTTGATTCAAAAGACAGCCTTGGAGAAGTTTACAAGAGTCCAGATGCAATTCAGTAAGTGAAAAACAGTGATATGGAACTTCATTCGTTCTGTTTAATTGAATTTTGGTCTCGGATTAAGCGTTTTGGTTTTGCTTGAATGGTGTTACGCAGAACGCTTGACAAAACGATTTCGACTCTGGAAATGGAATTAGCGGCTGCAAGAGCCGCGCAAGAATCCATCATGAATGGTTCACCCGTGTCTGATGATTTCAAGCTCCCTGAAACTGCCACCAGAAGAAAGTATCTGATGGTTGTTGGTGTAAATACTGCGTTTAGCAGTAGAAAGCGCAGGGATTCAGTCCGTGCTACTTGGATGCCTCCCGGTATGCTGATCTAAGCTCGCGGTTTTAGCCTTAAGTATATTGTTTGGGACTGAACATGGGTCTTCTTTTAGGTGAGGACAGAAAGAAGCTCGAGGAAGAGAAAGGGATCGTGATGCGGTTTGTAATAGGCCATAGGTAAAACTCTTACCTTAGATTGGCCCAAATCGTTATTTACGAGGCTGATTCATGCATACGTACTGATTGAGTGTCTTCTATGTGCAGTGCCACTCCAGGTGGAATTCTTGATAGAGCGATTCAGGCTGAAGAAAGTAAACATGGAGATTTCTTGAGGCTGGTAAGAGTTTTGTGAGTTATGTTTCTCAAGGAGCTCTACTTGTTTTGGACCGTTCACGTCAGTCATATTTTATTACCAAGAGCTTTCTGTTTTTAAATTCTTAAGTTTGTTTCGAGCAGGATCACGTTGAAGGTTATCTCGAACTGTCAGCAAAGACTAAATCTTACTTTACCACGGCTTTTGCATTGTGGGATGCAGACTTCTACGTGAAAGTCGATGATGATGTGCATGTAAATATAGGTGGGAGAATAAACCCTCTTACTTTATCTCAATTGTTCTGTTTCTTGTCATCTCAAGTGTGGCTCACTTTCGTTATGGATACTTCTGCAGCCACGCTCGGAGCAGAATTAGCAAGATACCGGATGAAGCCTCGAGTCTACATTGGCTGCATGAAATCTGGACCCGTTCTTGCTCAGAAGTAAGCTTTTCACCTTCAAGAGACTACTCTTTCCATTACCAATGTTTGTCTCACATTCATTTCTCCATGAAATTTCTATTGTTAGAGGAGTGAGATATCATGAACCGGAGTACTGGAAATTTGGAGAAGAAGGTAACAAATACTTCCGCCATGCCACGGGTCAGCTCTACGCAATATCCAGGGAATTGGCGTCTTACATATCGATAAACCAGTGAGTTCTTCCCCACAGCCGTGACAAATCCAAAAACTAATCTGCTTTGTGCTTATACGCTCATACGTTGATTGTGTTTTAACCAAGGACAAATTGTGTATGCAGAAACGTACTTCACAAGTACGTGAACGAGGATGTCTCCTTAGGATCATGGTTTCTTGGATTGGATGTGGAGCACGTAGATGACCGTAGGCTATGTTGTGGTACAACAGGTAAAATAATTTCAAGTTGCCTTACCTATTTCCAAGTATGGATAATATCAATTTTGATCAATGAGAAACTGCAGACTGTGAGTGGAAGGCGCAGGCGGGCAACATCTGTGTTGCCTCGTTTGATTGGAGCTGCAGTGGGATTTGTAGATCAGCGGATCGGATGAAGGATGTTCATAGGAGATGTGGAGAAGGCCCAAATGCTCTCTTGGCTGCATCTTTCTGAATAAGATAACAGAAGAAACACATTGAGAGAAGAAGAGTACAGAGACAAATCCGCTCAACACTTTGTAGTATAGACACACACATTCGAGACTGCTCAACACACTCTCTATATATGTTTGTATGTATGTATCTTTTGAAGTGAGATGAGAAGGGTGCTTTTTACCCTCCTTTTTTTTTTTTCAGTTCTCTGATGGTCGGGAGTTCTTTGCACACAGAAAATGCAGATTTTAGCTGCAAAAGGCAGACTCCATGAGCGCACCTTCAGAGTCATTGCAGGCGTTTCCCTTGCTTTTGTGCTTAAAACATTCAAGTTTTGAGTTTTGCTTCTTATTGCCTTTATGGAGGACATTGCTTGTTTTGTTCATCTTGTAGTCTGCTATGATTTTAGTTGAGGATCTTGTGCTTGTATTAAGAACACAAATCTTTAGAAAGAATATTTTGTAGAAATCCATTAATTAAAGAGGAAACATTACGTAATGTTTCCTCTTTAGTTACACTGTTTGATAAACAGATTGGATTTTGTGAAAAAAACTTATTTGAGGTTGGTTCTTCGACTTGAATTTCATAATTCTTGAAAGCTTCTGTTTTCTTATTTTAATAAAAATGAACAAGTTAGATGAGAGAAAACTGAAAAGTAAATAATTTTGAAAACATATATGCTTTCTTATTGTCAAAAAAACATAAATTCATCTAATTTCATGCAACGAAATGATCAGCGATCGATAAGTCTGTTCTTATAAGAACTTATGAAGATGAGAATCGATCTTCTTGTTGAATGTGTGGCATGAATAATGGTAACACGTGAACCAACATGGATTACCGTAAACCGGAAATTCTTACATCCTGACTTCTATGCCCTTCTCTAGCAAGTGGCCTTTCACAGATTGGATTGGTACCTTCATACAAAACGGCATAGAATAGTTAGCAAACTAGGCTTAAGATTCAAAGGTTTATAAAGGGAAATAAAAAGGTTGTTACCTCTTTCCGGTGGAAAATGCCGGCAGCAAGAGCGGCAGATGCATTAGTCGTCTCAAACACCTCGGAAAAATGCTCAGGAGTGCCTGCTCCACTGCTTGCGATCACCGGTATGCCTACTGAATCAGAGATGACCTTTACTAAGTCTGTGTCAAATCCTTTCCCTTGACCTGAAACTCGCAGAGAAGAGAGGTATATCATAACAAGAGAAAATTTAAGCATATAATGATTTTAACATCTGAAACAACGCGGCTATAAAGACTTAAAATCACGTTGTGAGAGTACATACCATCACAGTCAATGCAGTTCAGTAGAATTTCACCAGCACCTAACTCTTCAACCGCTTTTGCAAGCTCATACGCTCCAATAGGCCGACCTTCTCGTCCTCCACTTACCTTTTAGTCGAGAAACCAATAGTTAAAGAATGAGACAAATTCAAGAATAACCTGTAAAAAGGGTGGCTAGAATTTTACCGTGCACTGATACCAGGCATATTCTTCCCCATTCGGACCTAACAACAGCAAGTTAAGTCCAGTGTATTAGATTTGTATGCAAAATTGGAGAAACTCTATTCTTTGTATAGTACAAAGAACTCAAGGCTATCCAAGAAAAGCTCAGAAAATTTTGACGCAAGATGAACCATAACATCTGAAACTAGAGTTAACATAGCAGTAAGAGTATTTGCCTTGAACTTTCAATGCATGTGACCGTTCACTTATGTCATTTAAATGTATGATATGTAGCCAGCCTAAATAACGTTCGTTTAGACCATGACAAAGCAAAGATAGAAGAGGTGAGAACACTGGCATACCTGGGTTAGTTACTCTGATGACTTTGTATGGCACATCATCAGGATGGTTCACATAAACTCTACGAGGATCGATACTTACAACCACTGCCTGTGACGAGAAAGTATCAATTAACTGAAAAGCTGCTTCCAGTTTCACAGGTAAATTGGGGAATACATAAGAAACAACTATCTAACCGCAGTCAAATGTATATTCACTGTCTATCAATCTGTAACTAAGCAACTTATGTTCTAGTGTGAAGCGACTAACATCCTTGTTTTTCTTCTGCAAGATGAGGTTTGCGTAAAAAGAAGGCCAGTTGTTCTGGACTGGGAAAAAAAACTTACCTGATTTCCATAAACTCTGGATATTTGCTCTAAACTACTCTTTCCTGTCTTTACCTACAAGAAAACCAAGAAAAGGGGTTAGCATGAACAACTTCGGTAAATTAGACGGCACGTACAAGCTTACCCCTGATTTCATAAACTCCTCCGCAGCATAAACGGCGTCACTTCCTATGGAAATTTTATCAGCACCGGATCTGAAATACTCAGCAGCAACTTCTAAGCTAGAATAGTACCTGAGCCAAAGTAACTCGATATTAAATTGTTGAGGGAAAAAAAAATTACAAAGTCCTCGCTCAGAAAAGTAAAGAAAGAAAATCATGCCCAGACAGACATGTTCACAAGACACAAGCTAAAAAGAAAACTCTTAACATGTACCTGCCGCTAGCATCTGTAAAATCTCGAATACCACCTCCGACAGTTAGTGGTACGAAGACATTCTCTGATGTGTACCTCAAAACCTATAAAGAATGTAAAGTGATCTAAATCGGAATATACAGGGAACTACAGAAATAATACCTAAATTCTAACGAGAAAAATTAACAAACCTTGGTACCTGTATCATCGGCAAATCCCCTAGAGGAAAATCGCGGAATCCTGTTATGTTTAAAAAGCTAATCTGAAAACCCAAAGGTAAAATGGTTAAGTGCCAAACCAAATGTAAATAGCCACTAACATGATATTGCAAAAAAATATACTATGAAAGCATACCTCATCTGCACCATCTTTGTAATACTGCCTAGCCAAATCCACAGGCTTACCAAGGTTTCGAACCTGCACAAGAGAGGTATATAAGTGCATAGCGATAATAATTAGTCAACCCCAACACATCTCAGGTAAGACATAGGCGTATCACAAAAACATCCAAACACCAACAATGTTTCACTTTATCACAAAGAACATAAAACATTGAAGCAGCAATTTCAACAGACCTCGTTTTCGTTAGATTGCTCTCTCACATCATATTGGTCCCCTTTAGTTACTACAAGATCCCCTTTATCGTTAGTCCTCACATCAAGACAAGCAATCACCTAAATACAAAAGAAAATTCATTAGAAAAACAAAGCTGTGGAGGAGACAAACTTCCAATAATAAGTTAATAATAGAAGATGCTTATTACCCTCTTTGCAAGCTTTAAAGCCTTCCCTTCCATTGGCTTCTGTATTCGAGTGAAATATGGTTTCCATTAGCCATACCAGAAAATCAGGAAGCTTACATTGTGCATGTAAGGCTAGAGTGAAAGCTACCTGTGTCGAGGGTAATTTTGGATCCAAGAACCTTCTTAAAACAGAAAGCCCCACCTCTGAGAATATCCAGATTCTAAATTAGTATGATATTAGTATGAAAATAGACTCTGAATAAGATATCAACAGCAACACAACTAGAGTAAAACATCATACCCCCGCTCTTCTCTGGATGGAATTGGACTGCATGCACATTTCCCCTTCTTATGGAAGATATAAAGGATTCACCATAATTGCAGGTAGACGAAATCCAATCCTTGTTTTCATTTGACTGCAACAATTTCAGAACCGAAAACTATGAAAAGAAGAAGAAGAAGAAGAAGAAGAAGAAGAAGAAGAAGAGATAGACAGTGGCACATATACAAACATGACAGAAAAAGAGGAGATTGTTCAGATCCATACCGGAATGGCCCTGTAAGAATGAACAAAATACACATGACGGTTTCCAAGATCATCCAAAATTTCAGAATCCTTCCCCACTTGCAAAGCATTCCAGCCAATGTGGGGTACTCTAATACCGGCTGAAGAATCAAAGCGTCCAACTGTTCCCGGTATCACACCAAGACCTTTGACTGACAGAAACATACAGTTGAGTATATGATATCATGATGCACATCGTGTTGATTCTGTGGAAGGAAAGATTTTTAGAAGAGATAATATGAAGAAGAGGGGCAATCGAGCAGAACCTGGTCCATTCTCCTCGCTAGACTCAAAAAGTAGTTGTAGGCCAAGACATATGCCTAGAAAGGGACGGTCATTCTCAATATATGTGCACAAAGCTTCTGCCATCCTGCAAACATGAAAGAACTAAATAAGACATGATCGCTGTGATTCAAAGAGCACCGCAGAATAAAAAAATAAAAATAAAAACTTTATAGATTTGAAATCCTCAGAGCTTAGGTCAGACGTACCCGGTTTTGTTAAGTACATCCATGGCGGGTGCAAAAGCTCCAACGCCGGGAAAGATGAGGCGATCAGCATTCAGAATGTCTCCCGGTGTTTGAACCTAACATTTCAATTTCGTATCACTATATTTACCAGGAATCAGAATGCGAAAGAAAAAAAGATCAGATTTTTAAAAATAAAATAAAAAAAGGGTACGTCTTTGATGCTGAAGCCGAGGTGACGAAGAGCGTTGCGGATGCTACGGACATTCCCAGCTCCGTAGTCAAGCAAAGTCACAACTACTCACCCGAGAGACAGAGGCCAAAAGACGAAAGCTTGAGATCGGGAAAATAATAAAAGCATAACTGAATTTGAGTATAACACGAAGTTTACCAGAATCGGAGGTAGAAGATGCGCGAACCGAGAGGCTTCTCGGAGATTTGAATTTCAGATTAACATTGCTAAGATTCTTCCTGAAGAGGAACAAGGAAGTCGGGGAAGAAGCACGAACTGAAGAAGAAAGGTTCTGTCTCGAAGGGACAATTGACGAAAATGGAGCCGCCGTAGCCTCCATTGATAGCAGCAATTCACTGACTACTTCGATTGCTAATTCAAAAGGAGTCGTCCTCGTCACTTGTCACTTCGTGTCACTTGTCACTCGTCAAGGGTCAAAGACTAAACCATTACTACTAACGACGTCGTTTCCTCGTGTTGTATAAATAAGTGGGCCTTGAATTGGGCTCGTAAACTTCTCTTAACATATATAATATTATTGGGCCTAGGTTTCAGCTGACTCAAAAATAACGTCTTCTAACTTTCTCTTCCTGTAAATTTGAAGGTACCAAGGTCTAAGAGTGAGTTTTTTCTTTCTTTTGTTTTTGAACATTGCAAGAGCGAATATTGGTGCTAGAGCTTTGAAATGCTTAATACAAATTATATAACATTAAAAAAAAAAAATGCAAGTTATACGAGACATACATATATGCACATAAGTCTCTTCGGAAAAAAAATATTCCTACCATTTTGTATTTAATAATAACAAGCGTGGCAAAAACAAACTAATAATAAATTAGATTAAATATTGGGTGGATAAGGGGTTAGGGTCACCTACTACCTTCATGGCTCCATCCAATGGAAGGCATGAAAGATGAGCAAAACACAAAAGGACAAAATAAAGAGGTTATGGACTTTGCATGATATTGAGTGTGTTTGCCAATAATAATAACTCTTCCAGTCCTTTTTCTCAGGTCAACCCTTTTTTAATTTCTTATAAAATTTATCTGAATGAATTATTATAATAATTTAGTGTTGTTGCCTGAGACATGTTACAGTTTTTATTGGACATTATCTTTACATCGTATGTAAATTCAGTTTTTGATAAATTAATGTAGATTGCGATCGATCGAATTAATTGTATTTGTGCTGGATATATAACAACAAAACACGTGCCACACTATTTGTAAAGTGGAAAATAAACAGCTAACAAAATTCAATAGAGATTTTTACCAAATAGTTTATATGCAGTGGTTTACCAAACCGGCAAAACTTCTTACCGCAATTTTTGAAAAATGTTTCAGATTTCTTTTAGTTATACGTTTTCCAATTCATTTAATTATTTTATTATGTGATGAGGTGGTCAAAAGTAGGCAATCACAACTTACCACTATTATAAACCGATACTAAATCTAAAAGAAAGAAAATGTGATGTCAATTGTAACTTTGGTATGTTCTGTGTTTGATAAAGTCATCACGACGTCAGCCTTAAGTCGTCAATTAACATCACCATGTCGTCCCTTTCGCATACAATGAACTTCTACCTCACCCTATGTGATTAACTTTTAAACCTTAAGAGGTTAATTCTATGTTATGCGGTCATGAACGATAAAATATATAGTGGCAATCATATGGTAAGAGAAAATGGACGTAAAAACAAAGAAAGAAAGTATGTGTGTGTGATTATTAGCTTACGACAGTTTAGTTTGAATGGTTTAAAAAGAGACAGATAATAAAGAATAAATTAACCAATGATAATTGTACTGCTCATAATACATTTACACTATTGTTAATATTGATTAAGAGCTTCTGTCGACCGAATGTTTTCTTTTATGCTAAGTGGTATTCTTAAACTGTTGCCCTTGGATAAGTACGGGAGACACAAATATAATGTTTGAACGAATATCTAGAGATGTTACCTAATAAATTGTACGGCATCGACTTAAAATATCAATTGCTTTTGTTAGGCATCGGTGTCAAAGTAGGAATGTTCAAATGATGTCTCTAGAGAAGTAGAACTATCAACTATCAAGACCGACGAAATCGTCGGTGTCGGTGTATGTCTGTTTTTAGATTTCAAACGGTGGAAGTTTGACTTAAGAGATTGGTCGGGATGTTTTTTTTGTGTGAAAGCGAGTGACTAGTCTTAGAGAAAAAAGAAACACAAACTGTTTTTGGTCATATGCGTTCACACACTGGGTCTTCTCTGATTTAAGGTAAACACACAAAAGTTGAATTAAAATGACTTCGTTTGTAGATAAATTTTGGATCAATTACGTACACATTGACTTCGTCTATAGTCAGTCTCATATTGTAGAGTTGTTTCTTTACTTAACATCCAACAAGAACACAATGACTTCTGTTTCCAACTTTAGATGTTAACCAAAAAGACAAAAATTGGAATAGTAATGACTTACATGTAATACAGACCGACAATCCATATTAGTTTGACTTGTCTTTTATACAGTCATATGTACAATAGTTACTAAAAATCGTTAAAACAAAACAATTATAATGCGATTCTCTTCTAGTTTAATAAAAGTTAACCTAACAGCTTAAAACTATCTAACAAAACAGTTATAAGAAAATTATTTTGCCTGAGAACTACCTAAGCCGATATATTTAGGTACTGTAGTTTTCAATCTTAGATATCAAAGCTATAACCTTACAAAGGATATTGTAGCATCTTATCATATATCTTCATTGATCAATCAAAATTGATCGTTAGGACATTGTTCAATGTCCAGACTTTGTTGATGAGTTAATTAGGCTTGCAGTTTGACAGATAAATGTTTTTATTATTCTTATTACGAAACATCTTCTTTATTGGTACATTTTCATCTCCAACACTAAAATAATAAAATACAAATAAATTTCCTTCAATAGCAACATTAGAGTAAAAACTAGTAATGACGTCGTCGGGGGAATATTCCGAGAACAAGCTGTCTTGATCCGAAATCCTGTCTCCAGCTACTTCAATCGCTTCCGACGTCGACGTTGCCTCGACGCATGTCGCGTCTTCTTCGCCGTAGCCGACGCGTTTCTCGGTTTCTCCAATAACGTCGCCTCTCACTTGAATCCACTCGCCGTCGTCCACCGTATCCCAACTGTGAACGCTTGAAAGTTCACCTCCGGCGAGTCGCTCGATCCGATCAGCCGGTGAATCCCATGAATCCGAGTAATCAGCAAAAGGGTCTTCATGATCCATCGAAATTGAGTGACTTTTCAAGGCTTCGCATGAATTCCAAAACCGTTGATCCAACACAGTGCTCGGAGAAGACGTATTGTGCAGATAACCGATAGACTGAGATTCTTCGTCGTCGTCGAGAAAAGGATGGTTAAGCAATTCTTCCACCGTCCACCTCTGTTTCGGATCTTTCTTCAGACAATTCATCAGAAAGTCCTTAGCTTTCTCTGATATCATCTCAGGAATCTCCGGCGAATCACCAGAGAATCCAATCTTATACATTGCGGCAACGACGTCGTTTAGCTCCGGCCAAGGGCTTGATCCAGCCATCATCTCGATCACCGTACACCCCAAAGCCCACACATCAGCGGGAAAACTCTGCTCTTCGCCACGAGCAACCTCTGGCGCCATAAACGCCGGTGTGCCGGAAAATTCAGACTTGGAAACCGCTTTAGCACAACCCATATCAGCGATTTTCGAAACGACGCGGTTTTCTTCAACCAGCACATTCTGGCTCTTCAAGTCGCAGTGAACAATCCCTCTCTCATGAAGATACATCAGACCCCTGAGAATCTGACGCGTGTATGATCTGATCGCCGGCTCCGGCAACTTCCCGCCTGAACTCTTGATTAAATCGTGAAGACTCCCGCCGGAAACGTACTCCATCAGGATGTTGTAAACCAATCCGTCCTTCTCCCGCGTTAACTCAGAGCCTATGTACTTGACTATGTGCGGAGAGCTCAATGTAGACAAAATCGATTGCTCTCTTTGCAAGTACGCCGAGGAAGGCAAGTCGGCGGATTTGACGGCGTACATCTCACCGGAGTTTGATACTGCTATTGAGACGGTGGCCGTGGAGCCTCGACCAATGATTGGTCCTCTTGTCCAGATAATGTCCATTGGAACAGAGCAAATGAAAACAGAGTAGATATGAGTTTAGAGAGTTGGTGAAATTTTTGGAGAAATGATCTTAAGAGGTTTTGAATTGTTTAAGCAAATGGCTCATAAGAAGCTTATATATACAAATTCATTTATGTGTGATTGTGTTTTGGGTATGTATAAGTGTGCCTATGTGACTTTGGCATGGGTTTAGGTTCAAATTCGGAGACGACATTCTTTATTCTTTCTTTTTATTTTCTTGATTTCTTCTTCCCCAATTATTAAGCGCCAATACTTTTAGTTTATCTTTCACTTTAATACTTTATCTATGTTTAGATTACTAGTTGTGTTCTGTGTTACAGCAGTTTAAAATTAAAATTCAAAACTCAAGATGATTGAGTATTATGTATGACAGACGTCACTTAGTCTGAGTTTTGAGAATATTTAGCATGATTCATACCAAGAACAACCATATTTATTAGAGAAAAAAATATACAACTGGAAACTTAAGTATCTGATTTGTATCTCTCTATTAATTATATTATATATTTTTTAAAAGTATATACGATTACCATCCCAAAATGAGGATTGCGTTCAATGCAAAATTATCCTGTGATTGCAGAACCTTTCAATGTTCCCAATAGCTGCATGTTGAGTCATTCGCATTAATTTAATTGATAATGCAATACGTAATCGCAGAGTTTACATTGAGTTAATTGTTGCATTTAACACACTAACCTCACACATACATTACATGGTAACGCACAGATTTTTTTTTTTTAACATTTGTATTAATATTTGTGGGAAACTCCACTTGTTCAACAAAGGGGAAATATAACAGAAAAGCAAAAACAAAACAGAAGCATACGCAGAGAAGATGATCATTAGACCATTAAACAGGAGCTACGGCACACAGTACTGAAACTACCTGCGGTGAGGACGAGAGGAACATCGCAGAAATGTTAAGATCCACATGCTTCCGCAGCCAATAGATGAGACAACCAGGAGGGTCCGTTGCGACCAATATAAGACTGGTATCTGTGATCTCGAGTTACGCTTTGAGCTATATAGGAGGCAATTTTATTACGAGAATCCACCATATAGTCCAGACTCTAAAATTCGAACGTATCCAGAAGTCGACCAACCTTAACCAGAAGAGATTGCAAAGCCGGGAAATTATCAGGATTAAGTAACACCTCTCTCGCAAAGGTGAATGAAGATTCGAACACAACTCGGCGTATACGCAGATTATGAAGCGATTCTAAAGCCCATATCAAGCTCCAGAGCTCAGCTTCATGAACAGACTTAAGGCGAGAATAGGATCTGCGACTGTGGATGATTGCAATGCCATCATGATCCCGAACAATCCACGCAGCACCACTATTTCTATCCTGCCCTGCCCATGAGACACCCACATTGCATTTGAGATTATGAACTGGAGGCTTTGTCCAATTGGGCTGCGATGGAGTAACCTGAATATCAAGTTCCGTATTTTCCCCAATCAATGAATGAAGTTGTAACCATGCGTCAGCTTCCGATAGTGCCCGTGACAGCACGGGAGCAGCTTCCTCTCTTATCTGCTCAAAAACAAAGGAGTTCCGAGCTTTCCAGATATACCATAAGATCCAGGGGAAAGCGAGTCGCAGTGCTTTAGGAACCTTCAAATTTTTACTACAAGTGACCAAGAATTGGAGGTTTGGTAATACCGATGTTTGACAAAAACCCTGTGAAGGCAATGGGAGGGACGATGACTCCCATATTTGTCTTGCCAATGGACACAGAAACAGAGTGTGGCAGATGGTCTCTGGTGATGCATTACACATAGGACAAGTAGTGTCTAAAAGGATCCCCCGAGAGCGTAAATTGGACCGCACCGCCAGAGCCCCAGACATAGCCCGCCAGAGGAAATGCCGAAGTTTAGGTGATGTTTTTGTTTTCCACAAGTTAGTCCAGAGGAACCTTTCTATCGAGGAAAGAGTAGTCGATTTTTGTTGGTGTTCCCGAACTGTCTCAAGAAAGGAATAACCACTTTTAGTACTGTAAATGCCATCTCTCGTTAAGCACCATTTCAACGTATCCGGGACCAGGCACGACAGTTTGGTATTTAAGACCAAATCAACATCCTCATCACAGATCACCTGCCGCATTACACCTTCCTTCCAAACGCCAAGAGTATGATCAATCAAATCTGAAACCTTAAGAGAGAGGTTTACTTCAGACCCTGGAATATAGTTGAGCGTTCGCGGAACCGTGTCCATAATCCAATTATCCAGCCAAACATTTGTGTTTTGGCCATTACCAATGGAAGAAATCAAGCCTTGTTTCACCAGGTCACGCCCAAAGAGGATGCTACGCCAGGTATAAGAAGGGCGCAAACCAACATTGCTATCTAAGAAGGAGCCATGATTAAAATAACGGTGTTTAAGGATATGAGCCAGAAGAGAGTCTGGATTCTGCCACAACCTCCATGCCTGTTTACCTAGCAGGGATTGATTAAATCTTTCGATATCCTTAAAGCCTAAGCCCCCCCCCAAACCTTTGGATTTGCAGAGCTTACTCCACGCTACCCAGGAGATCTTTTTCTTTTGTTGACCACAACTCCACCAAAACTCGATCATAACACTAGTTAGCTTAGAACATACATTCTTTGGCAATTTAAAGCAAGACATGGCGAAGACCGGGAGTCCTAAACCAATTGATTTCAATAGCACCTCTTTCCCTCCCTGAGACAAGGCTTTCGCAAAACTACCATGGAGCCGACCATGAAGTTTTTCACGGATGAAACTCAACAGTTTCCTTTTAGAGCCACTAAAACACTCAGGTAAACCAAGGTACGAGCCTTCACCCCCTTCCTGTCTGATATCTAAAGCTGTTTTAATGGCAGTCTTGCATGTGTCCTTGACTCTGGAACCGAAAATAATAGACAATTTTTGCTTATTAATTTCCTGCCCCGATGCATCACCATATAGTTTCAGACATTGAAAGATCACCTCCGCCTCCTCTACTGTGGCTCTACACATAAGAAGGCTGTCATCTGCAAATAACAGGTGGTGGACCGTAAGAGCCAAAGGAGCAATCTTAATGCCAGAAAGTTTGCCAGTAGCTTCAGCGTGATTGAGGCAATTAACCAGAGCTTCCGCACACAAAATGAAAAGAAAAGGAGAGAGTGGATCACCTTGTCTAATACCTCTCTCAGGTTTTATAAACCCGTGAGAGCGTCCATTCAGGAGTACAGAAAAAATTGAAAACTAAAGTGGTATAAGAGAGATTTTTCGCTTAGGCCCCTCGGTCTTCATTAGAGGGTTTGCCTTGAGTTTCCCGCCTCTCTCGATTTTGAGTAGAGCTCTTTCGCCGGCTGTCTTGCTTCGGTTGTTTCCTTTTCTGTCATTTATAATATTGATGAGAATCATTCTTCTCGGAATTTAGTAATATTACTTTCCCGAATTGGTTCTTCAATATCCCTTTTCCTTTTTCGTGTGGCTTCTGATTTCAATGGCTTTCCATACTCTCTCTAAATCTGCTATTTCTTGTCCTATCAATCCTGCATCAATCATAATTGACTCTCTTCCCAAAAGAAGACCTACGAAACGCTTCCATTCGTCGGGTGCTGCCTGGCCAATCCCTCCGATGTTGGAATCTCTGCACAAAGCCCTCCTTTCGATGTCATTGGAAGATGATTAACCCATCAATCTCCCAAATGATCCTTGTTTCAAAGTTTTTGAAAAAAACTCACTCAGCCTGCTCGGTAGGCTTCTCAATCCAGCCTGTCAATCTATGTCCCGGATGATCGAGGACATGCCTAGGCACTGGCGCGTTTATGACAGAGTCAGGGGAATCGCACTGTCGAAATACAAGTTCCAGTTCATCTTTCAACGAGAAGAAGATCTCCAAAGAGTTTTGAATGATCGTTCATGGTCATTTAATCATTGGACGATGCTATTGGAAAGATGGATGTCCTCTCCTCCGCCAGATTTCCTGACTACGTTCGAAGTATGGATCCGCATAAGGAATATCCCGCTGGAGTATTACACTGCAGAAACTATGAATGCTCTTGCAAAGGCAATTGGAAAGGTTGAAGAAGTGGTTTATGATCCTGATCGATCCCAGAAAACCGATTTCATCCGAGCACGGGTCATATTTGATATCTCTAAACCCGCAAGAGAGGAGAAACAGCTTAATCTTCCCTCGGGTGACTCTGTTATCATAACCTATGAATATGAGAAACTGAGAAAGAAATGTTTCCACTGTCGACGGCTCACTCATGAAAAACCCCTTTGCCCCTTTCTCAAGGCACCTGCTACCTCTAAAATACCATCATCTACCGGCCCAGTGGACTGCCCCTCTCAACCGGCAACAATCAGTGTGGATAAAATGGATAACACGTTCCTTGGTCCTCCATGTTTTCCCCCGTTATTTCCTGAACTCTCTAAACAAGATCATCAGATGGCGATCCTTTATATCTCTCACCCCGATGACAAAGAACGTCTAGCCCGTATTCAAAGGGTTAGAATGGCGATTGAGGAACAGAAGGACGATGCCACAAACACCTCCCCTTTATTTTCTCTTGATATGAATAAAGGGAAAGGTATGGTATTCTCTTATGATGAGGAACACAATAATTTAACTAGGATCAGCTCCGGTGGATCTAAAATGGGTTGACTTGCTTCGGTTGGTATCCCTTCTCCTGCTTCGGATTCTGATACTCTGTCTGACTACAGTACTTCGGAAGCTTCGTTGCCCAACAGTTCTACGGTATTTAGACCTGGTATGTTTACTAGGACTAATGGTTCCGGAGCTGTTTTAAGCGGTAAGAAGCCCCGTAACCGGCCTCCTGTCTGGAAAAGAAGGAGTCAATCAAAACCTCTCCTCGCTTCTGGTTCCTTTGTTTGCCAGAACCCTGATACCTCACAGTCCTCTAACAGTAAGCGTAAGGCAGCTCAAGAATCTCACTCTCCCGCAAAGAAATCCAATGTTAACCCTAATCAAACGGTGGCCTCCGATTTGAGGCCGCTGCAGCTGTAATGAGTCTACTGTGCTGGAACTGTCAAATGGTGGGTAACCCTGAGACAGTCCGCCATCTCCGGGGAATGCGGCGCAAGTATTTCCCGGATTTCATTTTTCTTATGGAAACAAAGCAAAAGCTTAGTTACATGGCTGATTTACAACAAAGTTTGGGTTATGATAAAATAGTTACGGTAGAACCAGTTGGACTAAGTGGTGGTCTGGCAGTTATGTGGAAAAGTAGTTACAATGTCGAGGTCCTGGAGAGTGATAAAAGGATCATCGATATGAAAGTTTCATTGGGCTCGTGCTCCTTCTTCTTATCTTGCGTTTATGGCGATCCGGTTCGTGCAAGAAGGCAAGAGGTCTGGGATAGATTAGAACGAATGGGCTTGGTTCGGAACGAGGCGTGGTTACTTGCTGGTGATTTTAATGAATTATTGTGTAATGAAGAGAAGTTAGGAGGTCCGGCTAGACAAGATTCCACTTTTTGGGGTTTTCGTCACATGGTTCAAAACTGCAAAGTTAAAGAACTAAGGAGTTCTAGACATGGTTTCTCATGGGGTGGCTGGAGAGACAATATCTGGATCCAATGCCGACTTGACCGGAGTTTTGGTAATGATGAGTGGTTTAACTTATTTCCACGATCTTGTTTGGAATACCTGGAACTGTGGGCCTCTGATCATCGCCCTACTCGCATTAGTTTTGTTTTAGAAATGGACCTTCCTAATTGTGGCAGGTTTTATTTTGATAAGCGTATGGTTGGTAAAGTTGAGTCTTGCATGTGTCCTTGACTCTGGAACCGAAAATAATAGACAATTAACAATCTCTTGAAACTCAACTTTACCAACCATACGCTTATCAAAATAAAACCTGCCACAATTAGGAAGGTCCATTTCTAAAACAAAACTAATGCGAGTAGGGCGATGATCAGAGGCCCACAGTTCCAGGTATTCCAAACAAGATCGTGGAAATAAGTTAAACCACTCATCATTACCAAAACTCCGGTCAAGTCGGCATTGGATCCAGATATTGTCTCTCCAGCCACCCCATGAGAAACCATGTCTAGAACTCCTTAGTTCTTTAACTTTGCAGTTTTGAACCATGTGACGAAAACCCCAAAAAGTGGAATCTTGTCTAGCCGGACCTCCTAACTTCTCTTCATTACACAATAATTCATTAAAATCACCAGCAAGTAACCACGCCTCGTTCCGAACCAAGCCCATTCGTTCTAATCTATCCCAGACCTCTTGCCTTCTTGCACGAACCGGATCGCCATAAACGCAAGATAAGAAGAAGGAGCACGAGCCCAATGAAACTTTCATATCGATGATCCTTTTATCACTCTCCAGGACCTCGACATTGTAACTACTTTTCCACATAACTGCCAGACCACCACTTAGTCCAACTGGTTCTACCGTAACTATTTTATCATAACCCAAACTTTGTTGTAAATCAGCCATGTAACTAAGCTTTTGCTTTGTTTCCATAAGAAAAATGAAATCCGGGAAATACTTGCGCCGCATTCCCCGGAGATGGCGGACTGTCTCAGGGTTACCCACCATTTGACAGTTCCAGCACAGTAGACTCATTACAGCTGCAGCGGCCTCAAATCGGAGGCCACCGTTTGATTAGGGTTAACATTGGATTTCTTTGCGGGAGAGTGAGATTCTTGAGCTGCCTTACGCTTACTGTTAGAGGACTGTGAGGTATCAGGGTTCTGGCAAACAAAGGAACCAGAAGCGAGGAGAGGTTTTGATTGACTCCTTCTTTTCCAGACAGGAGGCCGGTTACGGGGCTTCTTACCGCTTAAAACAGCTCCGGAACCATTAGTCCTAGTAAACATACCAGGTCTAAATACCGTAGAACTGTTGGGCAACGAAGCTTCCGAAGTACTGTAGTCAGACAGAGTATCAGAATCCGAAGCAGGAGAAGGGATACCAACCGAAGCAAGTCAACCCATTTTAGATCCACCGGAGCTGATCCTAGTTAAATTATTGTGTTCCTCATCATAAGAGAATACCATACCTTTCCCTTTATTCATATCAAGAGAAAATAAAGGGGAGGTGTTTGTGGCATCGTCCTTCTGTTCCTCAATCGCCATTCTAACCCTTTGAATACGGGCTAGACGTTCTTTGTCATCGGGGTGAGAGATATAAAGGATCGCCATCTGATGATCTTGTTTAGAGAGTTCAGGAAATAACGGGGGAAAACATGGAGGACCAAGGAACGTGTTATCCATTTTATCCACACTGATTGTTGCCGGTTGAGAGGGGCAGTCCACTGGGCCGGTAGATGATGGTATTTTAGAGGTAGCAGGTGCCTTGAGAAAGGGGCAAAGGGGTTTTTCATGAGTGAGCCGTCGACAGTGGAAACATTTCTTTCTCAGTTTCTCATATTCATAGGTTATGATAACAGAGTCACCCGAGGGAAGATTAAGCTGTTTCTCCTCTCTTGCGGGTTTAGAGATATCAAATATGACCCGTGCTCGGATGAAATCGGTTTTCTGGGATCGATCAGGATCATAAACCACTTCTTCAACCTTTCCAATTGCCTTTGCAAGAGCATTCATAGTTTCTGCAGTGTAATACTCCAGCGGGATATTCCTTATGCGGATCCATACTTCGAACGTAGTCAGGAAATCTGGCGGAGGAGAGGACATCCATCTTTCCAATAGCATCGTCCAATGATTAAATGACCATGAACGATCATTCAAAACTCTTTGGAGATCTTCTTCTCGTTGAAAGATGAACTGGAACTTGTATTTCGACAGTGCGATTCCCCTGACTCTGTCATAAACGCGCCAGTGCCTAGGCATGTCCTCGATCATCCGGGACATAGATTGACAGGCTGGATTGAGAAGCCTACCGAGCAGGCTGAGTGAGTTTTTTTCAAAAACTTTGAAACAAGGATCATTTGGGAGATTGATGGGTTAATCATCTTCCAATGACATCGAAAGGAGGGCTTTGTGCAGAGATTCCAACATCGGAGGGATTGGCCAGGCAGCACCCGACGAATGGAAGCGTTTCGTAGGTCTTCTTTTGGGAAGAGAGTCAATTATGATTGATGCAGGATTGATAGGACAAGAAATAGCAGATTTAGAGAGAGTATGGAAAGCCATTGAAATCAGAAGCCACACGAAAAAGGAAAAGGGATATTGAAGAACCAATTCGGGAAAGTAATATTACTAAATTCCGAGAAGAATGATTCTCATCAATATTATAAATGACAGAAAAGGAAACAACCGAAGCAAGACAGCCGGCGAAAGAGCTCTACTCAAAATCGAGAGAGGCGGGAAACTCAAGGCAAACCCTCTAATGAAGACCGAGGGGCCTAAGCGAAAAATCTCTCTTATACCACTTTAGTTTTCAATTTTTTCTGTACTCCTGAATGGACGCTCTCACGGGTTTATAAAACCTGAGAGAGGTATTAGACAAGGTGATCCACTCTCTCCTTTTCTTTTCATTTTGTGTGCGGAAGCTCTGGTTAATTGCCTCAATCACGCTGAAGCTACTGGCAAACTTTCTGGCATTAAGATTGCTCCTTTGGCTCTTACGGTCCACCACCTGTTATTTGCAGATGACAGCCTTCTTATGTGTAGAGCCACAGTAGAGGAGGCGGAGGTGATCTTTCAATGTCTGAAACTATATGGTGATGCATCGGGGCAGGAAATTAATAAGCAAAAATTGTCTATTATTTTCGGTTCCAGAGTCAAGGACACATGCAAGACTGCCATTAAAACAGCTTTAGATATCAGACAGGAAGGGGGTGAAGGCTCGTACCTTGGTTTACCTGAGTGTTTTAGTGGCTCTAAAAGGAAACTGTTGAGTTTCATCCGTGAAAAACTTCATGGTCGGCTCCATGGTAGTTTTGCGAAAGCCTTGTCTCAGGGAGGGAAAGAGGTGCTATTGAAATCAATTGGTTTAGGACTCCCGGTCTTCGCCATGTCTTGCTTTAAATTGCCAAAGAATGTATGTTCTAAGCTAACTAGTGTTATGATCGAGTTTTGGTGGAGTTGTGGTCAACAAAAGAAAAAGATCTCCTGGGTAGCGTGGAGTAAGCTCTGCAAATCCAAAGGTTTGGGGGGGGGCTTAGGCTTTAAGGATATCGAAAGATTTAATCAATCCCTGCTAGGTAAACAGGCATGGAGGTTGTGGCAGAATCCAGACTCTCTTCTGGCTCATATCCTTAAACACCGTTATTTTAATCATGGCTCCTTCTTAGATAGCAATGTTGGTTTGCGCCCTTCTTATACCTGGCGTAGCATCCTCTTTGGGCGTGACCTGGTGAAACAAGGCTTGATTTCTTCCATTGGTAATGGCCAAAACACAAATGTTTGGCTGGATAATTGGATTATGGACACGGTTCCGCGAACGCTCAACTATATTCCAGGGTCTGAAGTAAACCTCTCTCTTAAGGTTTCAGATTTGATTGATCATACTCTTGGCGTTTGGAAGGAAGGTGTAATGCGGCAGGTGATCTGTGATGAGGATGTTGATTTGGTCTTAAATACCAAACTGTCGTGCCTGGTCCCGGATACGTTGAAATGGTGCTTAACGAGAGATGGCATTTACAGTACTAAAAGTGGTTATTCCTTTCTTGAGACAGTTCGGGAACACCAACAAAAATCGACTACTCTTTCCTCGATAGAAAGGTTCCTCTGGACTAACTTGTGGAAAACAAAAACATCACCTAAACTTCGGCATTTCCTCTGGCGGGCTATGTCTGGGGCTCTGGCGGTGCGGTCCAATTTACGCTCTCGGGGGATCCTTTTAGACACTACTTGTCCTATGTGTAATGCATCACCAGAGACCATCTGCCACACTCTGTTTCTGTGTCCATTGGCAAGACAAATATGGGAGTCATCGTCCCTCCCATTGCCTTCACAGGGTTTTTGTCAAACATCGGTATTACCAAACCTCCAATTCTTGGTCACTTGTAGTAAAAATTTGAAGGTTCCTAAAGCACTGCGACTCGCTTTCCCCTGGATCTTATGGTATATCTGGAAAGCTCGGAACTCCTTTGTTTTTGAGCAGATAAGAGAGGAAGCTGCTCCCGTGCTGTCACGGGCACTATCGGAAGCTGACGCATGGTTACAACTTCATTCATTGATTGGGGAAAATACGGAACTTGATATTCAGGTTACTCCATCGCAGCCCAATTGGACAAAGCCTCCAGTTCATAATCTCAAATGCAATGTGGGTGTCTCATGGGCAGGGCAGGATAGAAATAGTGGTGCTGCGTGGATTGTTCGGGATCATGATGGCATTGCAATCATCCACAGTCGCAGATCCTATTCTCGCCTTAAGTCTGTTCATGAAGCTGAGCTCTGGAGCTTGATATGGGCTTTAGAATCGCTTCATAATCTGCGTATACGCCGAGTTGTGTTCGAATCTTCATTCACCTTTGCGAGAGAGGTGTTACTTAATCCTGATAATTTCCCGGCTTTGCAATCTCTTCTGGTTAAGGTTGGTCGACTTCTGGATACGTTCGAATTTTAGAGTCTGGACTATATGGTGGATTCTCGTAATAAAATTGCCTCCTATATAGCTCAAAGCGTAACTCGAGATCACAGATACCAGTCTTATATTGGTCGCAACGGACCCTCCTGGTTGTCTCATCTATTGGCTGCGGAAGCATGTGGATCTTAACATTTCTGCGATGTTCCTCTCGTCCTCACCGCAGGTAGTTTCAGTACTGTGTGCCGTAGCTCCTGTTTAATGGTCTAATGATCATCTTCTCTGCGTATGCTTCTGTTTTGTTTTTGCTTTTCTGTTATATTTCCCCTTTGTTGAACAAGTGGAGTTTCCCACAAATATTAATACAAATGTTAAAAAAAAAAAAATATTAGTATAATTTTCTCAAAAATTAGAAATTTTGATTAGAATTGACAGGGTGACATGAATCTAAACCAAAAAAAAACATTTAACCAATACAAATGTCACTAGCAAATGATCCAAAAACTAACACTTAATAAAACTCACAAAAGCTTATCATTCTCTAAATTGCTTTGGTCTTGTGTTATTAGCAAATCAGCAAGTATATATAACCAGTATAAAATTAAAATCACCAGAGTTGAAAGTTTTCAGATTCTTTATAATAAAAAAAGATTCAAACTTTCAATGCTATGTCATATGAGTTTTCATCTTCTTCTTCTTCTTTTTCTTCTCCATTAAATTTCCTTTTAAAGCAGAGAATCTAGGAAGACACCGATGATGATTATTCGAAGATTTATCCTTTTCAGAATCTTCAATGACTTTGAGCTCACCAGAATTATCACCAGATGATTTTTTACTCTTTTCACTTTGACTTTCAGAAGACTCTTCAAAAATTACCTCTCGGTGTTCTCTAATACTGTCTCTAAAGAGCTCGGCTAGTTTCTTCCTCCGCGGTGGTGCTGGAGACTGCGAAAACGATACTCGAGGCTTCTCTTCTTCGAATAAAGGGTTGTGAAAACGAGGAAGCCTCTCTGAGAAACTGCAGTTTGGAGTGCTTCCACGTGATGGAGTGAACTCTGCACAATCAAGAACTCAAATCTTGAGTTTACATAGGAAAGTTATTACGCTTCCCATTACACAAATCCTAGTATGTTAGTGTAATATACCTCCATTGACGCTGTAGAAGTCGTCTTCAGAATCGGATTGTAGCCATTGACGTGAATCAAAGAAGGTTTCATCTTTACTACTTCCTGATACATTAGAACAATTAATACATTTCAAGACTTCACAAGAAGATTATTAAAAGACATTTTCGAGTGAAAATCACTGTTTAAAACTCTCTCACCTTGGGACACAAATCTTACATCACTATAAACTCTCCAATTTCTCGAACAAAAAAAACAGAATATAAGGGAAGACTCGGAACCCATCAAATTACAACTGGAGAAATTAACAGTGATACCCAAATTATATATATAAACAAAAGATCTCTCTATTTGAACCATTATTCAAGCAGCCATTAGTGGAAGAAGATATCTCTCTATTTTAACGGGAACAAAAGTCAATGATTGGACAAATCCATATATTTAAGAACATGACTTGATCATGATTTTAAAAATATTTAACTTTTTTAAAAAAAACACTATTCATGGAAACAAAATCAATGCAAGGCTATTTATTATAGAATTCTTGATATCGTCTTACTAGAAACAGCTCAACTATGATACTTTCAATGTATTAACCGTATCAATTCCAAAGAGAATAATCATCAGAGAAATTAAGAGAAAAAGTTGTCTAATTAATTAAAAGGAAATGAGATCAAATTCGGGAAACAAGTACCAAAGCTTCTCTTAGAAGAGGAAAACGACCAACGAGATTTCACTTGAGTTACACCGTTATCCGCCGTTGTCGGTATAACCGCCGGAGCCAAATTCTCCTTTGTCGGCGATTCTGAGAGTATTATATACGAATCAACACATACATTATATACGATAAATACACATATAGAACTAAAGAAAAGAAGAAAAAAAAAACATGTTTGTTTACATTCTTGGGTGAATAATAACCTGTTAATTGCGGATTACTAAACCTGGTTCGTAAATTGCATGGATGAATTATAAAGAAGAAAAAGACATAACAATAAATCTAAAAGGACACATGCATGTGCTTTACGTAGAGATTCATCAGACAAGAGAAAAGTTATACCGGGAACTCTCTTAGAAGAAGGAGACGTGAAACTAGGTTTATCCGGAGCACCACCGTTCTCCTCCGCCTTCTCCGGCGAATTATCCGCCGAAATCGAGTGATTATCTTTCATATACAAAAAACTAACACTTCTCTGAATAAATGCAAAAAGGAACACAAAAAAAAACATGCATTACGTAGAGATTCTGATCACACACGAGAAAAGTAATACCGGAAGTTATCTTAGTAGAGGGAGACGTAAAACTAGGTTTCTCCGGAGCACCACCGTTCTTTTCCGCCTTCTCCGGCGAAATGTTCACCGGAATGGAGTAGTTATATTTCCCTGGAGATTCAGTGATTACCATGGTTGGCGTATTCACGAGCTTCTTCGATGGACACGCACGTACGTTCACGTTTGATTGAAAACGCAAAGTTTTTTTTAGGAGATTTGATTCGCGTTTGATATATATTGTTTCGCACGCAGTCCAAGAATTTGGCCGGCCGATTATTATAACTTTAATCGGAGAGGCGTTGTGGGTATCGTGCGCGCTGCGACTATGATCGGGCCTATCAGAAAAACGTGACTGTTAAAAATATTATTATTTAGTATTTTCTTTAATGAAACTTTGACTATCACACTGGGTTGTAAAGTATTTTCCTAAATATTGATTTTCTTATTAAACTTTAAACAAAATAATTTGCGAGATATATTTATATATAAGAAAATTTATTAAGAAATCAAAATTTTATATAGATATAAAACTTTCATTTAAAGAATTTTTTTAATATATTACATGTTTAAATTAATTGATATAAATAAAGTATGTTATTACAAATTTTATTCTTTTAAAGATTTTTTCATATAATTAAATATAAAAATCAAACTTGCACATCTTTTATTTTACATTGTATGTGTGTGTTTTAAATCCAATCATAAAAATTATTTTATATAATTATTTAGTACAGTATCTATTTATTAAAATTTATATAAATATATTTTTTACATATAAGAAGGTAGTATTTTATTAATTGTTAAGAACCTCATTGACTTTGAGGGTGCTCTTAGAAATATCAGTACACACGATGATTATTTCCAATATCCAAATATCAGTACAGTAGTAGAATTAGGATTATTCTTTACGTGTTTAGAAAAGGAAAAGGATAGTTAATTACAAGTCCTAGTAACATTGGATATAGATACGTATTATAATATATAGCGCCATAACCGAAGGTGATGAAGAACAGAAAGGTGTACCGACTATTGTCTATTGAGAATAGGTTCCAGTCCGGTTGGTCCGATAGTTCTTTGCATCTTTTGGGTTCTCTTTTATATTTTTGTTATATAAACGGCAACGAATACAAAGTTGAAGTAATTAAAAAAATGTTAACTAGAGACTAAAATTAACTTATTTAGTCAAAAGAGAAAGCTTTTTTTTTTTTTTCTTTTCCTATCACCTCAACATAGGCTCTATCTGAAGCTTGTTTATTACATCAACAATGGCGTTGGCATTGTCCAAAAATAATCGAATAACACGAACACTTCACACTTGACACGGACATTTCCTTTGGTTTATTACATCTGTCAACCTTCTTCAAGTTTTCATAGCTCCTAAACGTTCACCGTAATGTCGATGAAAGCCAAGAATGAAAAATCTAACGGGTCTCTACAAGGCAGGACGATTCTTTCGTGCAATGTGGCCATAAAGGCGATAGCTCAACGACTTTCCCAATGATGATGAGCGTTGGTGACACCAGTCCAGCTAACTGAATCTCAGTTGCAAAGTCTTTCAGCTCAGCAAAAACCTGCATCATCACAACCAAAACCTTTAAAACCTCAAATGTAACATCCGCTCTGAGAATTAGGAGAAAAGAGTATGGTCGGTTGCTTACAGTACGCTGCAGAGGAGTGGTTCCACGTTCAACCGCAACAGCTGGTGTGTCACAAGGTAGACCGTGGTCCATCAGTTTCTGCGCAAGAGAAGGTAAGGTTCCCAAACCCATATAAACAACAAGTGTCGTGTCTGGATCAGCTGCATTCTCCGCAACGAACAAAGGGTCAGTCCCTCCTTTCCTAGAATGACCCGTGAGGAACCTCACACTCGTGGCAACACCTCGATGCGTCAATGGAATCCCAAGCTCTGCTGCTATCCCCGACGCCGCAGTAATACCTGCAGTCAATCATAAGCTTCAGGTAAGATAAGCTTCCTCGCACTTTAGCTCAGTCACAACAATCAAATGAGTTCCAAAACAGTTGCTTGGAGGATAGAGTGACAAGCATGAGCATAAGAACGAGCATTACCTGGGATAACTTGAACTCGAATCCCTTGCTGTTGCAGAAAGTCCATTTCTTCCCCGCCTCGTCCAAAAACCTGAAACATCAAACCGAAGTTGCAAACTTTATTACAAAGGAGCTAAAGAAGGGATGATCAGAGAGTATATTAGGAAGCAGAAAACAAAAAGCTTACCAAAGGATCTCCACCTTTAAGCCTCACAACAGTAGCACCAGCTTCAGCAAAGTTTAGGAGTAGTTCATGTATCTCTTCCTATAACAACATCAATTCAATTCAGACATGCAACTCATAAGCAATCAAATGTTGTTAATCCAAACCCTGAGGAGGCCAATGAAGGGTATACCTGAGTTCTGCTATGATAACCAGCAGTTTTGCCGACATAGAGAAGCCTAGCATCAGGAGCAACCAACTCCAATACGTCATTAGAGACAAGCCTGTCGTAGAGCAAAAGATCGGCGCTTTGAATGACTCTGACGGCTTTAAGAGTCAAAAGGTCAGGATCTCCTGGTCCTGTCCCGACTAAAAACACATCTCCCGGTCCGCAATCACCGCCTCTGCACCCATTCTCTCTCTTCTCTCTCAGAACCTCCAAGAGCTTCTTCAGCTCCGGAAGCTGCGACACGATGTCGTTTTCCCTAACAAAGACTTCATCTTCTTGATTCGATGATGGAGATGGAGATGGAGTCGATGCCTTGTACAGCCATTGATCTCTCTGGTATCTCTCTACGGAGTGCTTCTCCGTGAACGGCGAAGAAGAAGAAGAAGAAGACGCAGTAATCTTGGTTTTGAAATGGAGAGAAGAGATAGGACTAGGATTTTTCGGATTGGTCCTCAAATTCCGAAAATTGGATGAGAAATTGGGAATTCGCTGGACAAGAGCCATTTCTAAAACAACAACAACACACAAGAGTTTCAGATCCTGTCTGAATTTAACACAGAATGTGTAACAAGAGGAAGAGCGTTGACACCAACTTTTTGTAGGGGGGTGTTGCAAATATGCACATGCGTTAAAGGAGACGTTTTTATAATCGCATAGGTTTGTACTTTTTTCTGAGGACGAAAGGGCACTCGAGCAAAAAACCCTTTGATGCGTTGAAGGGGACTGTGCCTCTGTGTACTCTCTCGGAGCTCAATCCGAGGGCATATTAGTAATTGCCATCAGTCGCCATCTCGGACCCATTATTTGACTAAATTTATAAAATGAACTAACTGATAAATCTCAGTGCCTTTAATGGGCCTTTATTGGCAGCCAGCCCACCTCGAGAGTCCCGGCTGTGCCACGTTGGATAAATGGTCGCTCTCACTTAAGTGCCACGTAGAGAGAGACAGGCAGACAAGACAGGTTTGGGCTTCATTTAATGGGCCTTTACTGAGACAGCCCACCTTGAGAGTCCCGGCAGTGCCACGTTGGATAAATGGTCGCTATCACTTAAGTGCCACGTAGGCTATTAACTAGACACGTGTTATACAAAATGACCTAGCGGTAGAATTTTTTTTTTTTTTTTATCAATGTTTGAATCATTGAAATATTTTCTTCTTTTTTTGTATGATCTACAAAAGGTAAATTAAAAAAAATACGAAATTTAATATTACCATCGTCACGGACTCACGGGTACAATGTATATTTTTCATCAGCATCATCGTTTTTTTTTTCTTAGGGAAAAGGCACAATAAAAAGTAAAAAAGGAAATCTATCTATAAATATCAATGCTTAATTAAGAAGGTTAGATTTTTTTATGTCACCACCTAATTCAAAACAATATTAAATGTACTTTTTTTTTTTAACTACTTACAAAGCCAATCGAAAAAAAAACAGATTAAGCGTGACTAAACAAGAAAATTAAAAAAAAAAAAACATTTTTGTTCGGTTTTCAAGAAGCTTGTTCCGTACACCGCATGACCGTTTCTTTACAATTTCTTCTTCCATTTTCTTCCCATTTTCCCTATTTTTTTAATTTATTTTTGTATTGAATCTCTTTCTCTCCCTCGCTTCAGTATCGACGAAGCTTTTGCTCGCTCTGCTCCTTAAACAAGACTAATGTGGTAGTGAGGATCAAAGTCAAATGTTTTACTCGCAATGCCTCGTGTCGAGAAAAGGACCTTTAGGAGCGATTTGGGTCGCTGCTTATTTCTTTAAGAAGCTGAAGAAAGCTCAAGTCAAAGACACTCACATTCCTTCTTCCGTTGGTTTGTCTCTCCTTCTTCACATTGTTCCTTTTCTCTTTTCTTCTCAAAATTGATTCTTTTTGTTTCGGAGATTATAAAGGTTTAGACTTTGGGGGAAAAAAATATGATTGAATGGGTTGTATAGTTTGTAATTTGAGTGTGAAATTACCCGAAATAGAAATTTAGGGTTTCGTTTGTTATCGTAGTTGCAGGCTGGAGTTCTTAATTCCTGCTTCTCATTCGTTGAAAGATTAGCTTTTTTTTTGGCGTAAGTCGGCAGATTAAATCGAGATCACTGTTGATTCTGGGAATATTTTTCTGCTATGTTGGTTGTTTTTGCTCATTAGTTGTTTGATAAAATGCCTGAATGAATCTCTGAGATTTTATTTGGCAATATTGCTGCTGAAAAGTTTCGATTTTTCTATTGCAAATTGATTGAGCGTGGTTTAATATAGTTTACACTTTACAGAATAAGTGTGTTTTGGTGGAAAAGTTATATATGAATAGAATCTCCTTTTCTCATGTAAACCTAGGGCTTGAGGAGCTGAGCTTAAGTCCCAAGTCCAAACACTTCCTCTTACTCGCATAGTAGGTTTATCATAAAGCTGCAGAATTTTTGTTCAACATGTAGTTTGCTTGATCTCTACAGACTACAGTGTTTGTTTCCTCCACATTTTATGAATTTTTTTTTTGTACTTATTTTTTTCTTTTGGATGTCACAGACCAGATCTTGCAAAAGGAGTTGGACGCTTTGACATACAGAGTTTTAGCGTATCTTCTTCTTGGTGTTGTAAGGATATATTCCAAGCAGGTGGACTTTTTGTTCGATGATTGCAACAGAGCGTTGATCGGTGTAAAGGAGTTTGTGGCTAAGGAGAAGAAGAGAGAAAACACAAATGTGACATTGCCTTCTGCATCTACGGGTTTTTTTTCAATTGCTTTGCCTGAGAGTTTCGAACTAGATGCTTTTGATCTTGGGGTTTTGGAAGATTTTCACGGGTATATGCTTGTTAATCTTGTACAGTAATGTATTTTCGTGGAGATCGTTTTAATAGTCTCACTTTTTGTTTCTTCGTCTCAGGGGCAATGTTAAGCCGCAGGAAGATATTACTCTTAAAGAAGGTAACTTACTACTAAAAATATTTTCAAGCTACATCTCATCACTGTTCATGTATTTATACCACTATATTGTGATGAAACAGATGGAGGTCGGGAAACAGAGTGCATGGACCACTACTATATGGAAAGGGTGTGTAACTGTTTCGTTTTACTAGAACGTATATTGACATTGTGGCTTGTGTCCGTTCCTCTTTTATTACTTGTTTGGTGTCTTAGTGAAAAAAATATATGTAATGAAGATGCTATTTTGAGGAATTGCAGTTCGACGTGGAAGAGGACCTCTTGATTACGTTTCATGAAACTTTCGTTGCCGATCATAATGATACTAGAGAGTGAGTATGATATGTTTTTCTGATCCATTTATATGAAATCAACAGACGCAAGACCAACTTTCTTGGTTGAATTTGTTGTTGCAGTGAAAGTTTTTCCCATGATATGGACATAGATACAAGAAATGTCGGAGATGCTACTGAAGAAGCATCGGTCAGAGTCGTTGGAACGGAACCACTGAATTCTAACGAATCATCCATAGATCATCAAAATGCGTTTAGACATAGGGAGGATTCAGAATCAGATGACATGCTTGTGGAACCGCAAGTGTCTGAAGACATCAGAGAAGCTCAAGAAGAAGAAACAGTTAAAGAAACCATATGTACCATTGTGCAGAGACTAGAGGATCCAAAATCATATGACATGCTTGTGGAACCGCAAGTATCTGAAGATATCAGAAGTGCTCAAGAGGAAGAACCAGTTAGACAAACCATTTGTACCATTGTGCAGAGACTAGAGGATCCTCATGAATCCTCGGAAGATAATCTACACAGAGACAGCCACAGGGAGAATTCAGAAACTGAGAAAGCCTCGGTGGAAACAAGTTGGGAAAAGATGCGGCATGACGAGTCCCTCCCACCTGTATGCAAAAGTCCTCACGCGATTCACGGAATTGAGGAACAACCTTCTGGTGCCACAAGAACTGATGGGGAGAAGGAGATGCCCGAGATGAGTACTCTAGAAGAACCAGAACCAGGATCTGTGAGTGAAACTAAAGATTTGCCTGAAGGCGTCGAGAAACACCGTGGCCATAGCGATGGGGAAATGACAGACTTTGAGATGCTCCATGGGTCTCTTAAAGAGCCATCTGAGACTCCTGAAGTGAATCAAGTTGGAGTTCACAATGGTACCGAGAAAGTTTTTCTCTCTGACATAAATTTTACAGAAGATGGGAGTAAAGGGTCTAATGCCAAAGATACGCCAGTTGCTGCTGCTCCCAAAACACCTTCACGGGTGAAGATGTCTGAAGGTGCACGCTTTTTAAAAACAAGATCTCCAGAAAATTTACTGAGTTGTGTTTTTAATGTGTTATTTTATAATTACAGGGGAAACAAGCCATCAGTTCTCGGTCATTCCTACACCGGCTGGAAAGGAGTCTTCTCGGGTTTCACGGAAGAGAAAATGTCTAATAGATGATGAAGTGATAATTCCGAACAAGTAAGAGAACATTCTGTAACCTTGGATTATATTCATCTGCAGAGTTCCGTAATCCGTACAAGTGCGTAATATTAGGTGCTTCTCTTTTATTGTAGAGTTATGAAGAAATTGATAGAAGACTCAAGTACATTGGTAACAAAACGGAGGAAGGCTCCTCATACTGACTATCCTGAGAGAAGAATCAAACGTTTTGCCGATCCTTCAAGAAGTTCCTGGGACCCTTTGATTCCATGTTAGTGAAACTTCCGAATACATTGTACCTGTATTTCAGATTGTATTGTTGTGTTTGCTGATTGTTAAAATCCTATCACAGATGGTTCTTTCGACCTCCAGTTGCTTTTTTGTCAACTCATCAAGCTTAAAGAACAGAACACCACAAAAACTCCTAAAGCTGCTAAGACCGCTGGGAGAATGAAAAGTTCTTCTTTTAGAACATCTGGAAGTCATGGGGATGTCTCTTCTTCAGAGCAGACTGAGAATGTTCGGGAAATTATGAAGACTCCTCAGGCTGCTGCTCTTGCTGAGCTGAAAGTTACTGTTCCAGAGACGGTAGGAAATAATACAGAGGTTTCAGCTGAGACGAAAGCTAGTTCCATAGCTTCTGGAAGTGCTCATCAAGCAAAGGTTGCTCCAGAGACGCCGGTGAAGCCTGCAGAGCCAGCAGATATTGCTCCAGAAACCCCAGCAAGGACATCAGAGCAAACGGGGATTGCTCCAGAAACACCAGTAGTCTCTGAGCGAGTAGAGATTGCTCCTGAAACGCCCGTGAGGAAATCAATGTCGAAAAGATATTTCAAGGAGCCTGAGACCTGTGAACAAGAAACAAAACCTGCAAACTCCTTCACCTCCTTTGACGAGGGCCCTTCTTCAGAATTTTGCGAGGATAGAAGGGACCTTGATGCAATTTTGATGAACGAGGAGGTACTGCTTCATTGCATCATCTGACAGTTGCAAAAGAAAGCTTTTTCTTATGATGCTTTTAGTCGTATTTAATTACAGAACTAAGCATTTGCTTTTGCTTCTGGTTCAGCAGGTGAATGCACATGAAATAGAGGACCTGCAACAAGGTAAAGTGCCTTCTGATCTTATTCTAAGACTGGACCCAGTATCTTAATTCAGAAGTGATCCCATGACAGTGCCCAGCTTATGGTTGATTAGTTCACAGAAATAGATGAAGAAAATGGAACAATTGGATTGATGCTTTTTTGAAAATATATGTAGGTTCGAGTGCAAAACATAGACAATTTATTATAGGGTCAATGATCAAAAATGTTGTTTCATGCATGTTGATGTGCTACATCGTGCGGTGTTCTTACCATTGTATGTTTTTTCTTATTTTTTGCAGAGACATGGTCAGCAAGAACAAGGTTCGTAGACTCTCAACTTCTTCTCTTGGCTTATATTTTCAGATAGTTATGCTGATTATCTGATTCTGGAATGTACAGGAGTGTGGCGAAATTCTTGGAAAAAACGTTTCTGGAGCGGAGGGAGAAAGGAGAGGAAGAAAAGGCGAGTTTGCTACAACTTTGCAGAGGAAGAACTCAGAAGCAAAGCGCAAGACTCTTCTACGAGACTCTGGTACTATGTCACATCTGGTTTCTCGGTCCGGTTTATCTTTCGGGGGTTTTGGGATTTTCAAGTTTTGGAAACTCTCTGAATTGATTTGATATTAAGAAGAAGAAAAATATTTTGTTTGCAGGTTTTGAAGACGAAAAGTTACGTGGAAGTGAAGCAAGATCATCCATATAGTGATATTCTTCTCTCGCGATTAACAAGACAACAAGAAGCATGTTGAGAAGCATTAGCTAGATTAATTTGAAACCAAGTTTCCTTTCTTGTACCCTTAGTATCAATTTTAGACTGTCCCTTGTTGAAGAGCTTTCTAGTTAGGTTTTTTGTGCATTTTGATTATGCATTAGTTAGGGTTATGATTAAGTTGTACCATGGGACTGAGTATAGATATTCTAAATGTTCTTTTTTTTGTCAAAAAAAAAAAGATATTCTAAATGTTCTTTTAATATGCTTCCTGTTGGTAAAGATTCTCTTACAGTTTGCGATGTACGGTTTCTCGTGCATACATTTTTTGGACTAGGCTTGGTACAAATGTTCCAACAAAGAATTAAGAGTCATAAATCAAAATAGAAAGAAGAAAAATTGTATATATCATAAACAGGCATAAAAAAATTAAAAAATAATGTATTAAAATGATGTTAGAAATTTATTTGATACATTATTATTATAAAGTTTTCTAATTTTTACATTGATTAACGTTATATATTCCTAGCATAATTAAATACATTCGACATTTAACATGTATTTAATCAAAACATTACTAATTAATAAATTTCAGTTTCTTCGACTTTATTGCACAAAATTCAAATTCAGTTTGGTTATACAAAGTAAAATTTTCGCTAACAAAATGACCAGTCTCTAAATTGTGTTCTTTTTTTTTCCCATTGAAATAACAAAGACCAAAAGAATGATAAACCAAAGGCTTGCAAAGTCGAATCCTCTCCAAAAGACTCAAACCTTTGGACGCTGAAACGAGTATGCTTATTAGCCAAAAGAAACAAGCTGCTCTTCACGGCGCTTACTTAGTTCACAACGTCGAGAACCAGCTTCCGGGATTTGAGAACTGACCATTTCAGTCTCCTATAATACGCAGCTTGTAGCAAAGCCAATGATAGTAAGAAGATCCACTTGAAACCCATCTACACACACACACATAGTCATCGAACCACCGTTAAAAGAGACTCAAGCCATTTGTCATAACCGTATAAATCAAAAACTTGATTCACACCCCTATTGCAATCTTGTAGATATGGAAACGACAGATTTCTAAAAATGGAATCATATCAAACAAAGAAACTTACCAGTTTCCTCTCTTCCATTTCTGGTTCAGCTGCCCAGGACAAGAATGATACAACATCTTTACCCATCTACAGAACAATACAACACAAGTAAAGATAAAAGACTATTAACTCCATGAAAGATCTAGGCTGTGTAATTCTCTTCTTAAGCAGAAGAAAACTAACCTGCGCTTCTGTTGCAGGAGTTCCATCTTCATATTCCACAGCTTCATCATTGAGCATCTTTGGCATAGCTATTGCTCCACCAGGGAAATAAGGATTGTAGTGTAACCCTTCTCTGATCTGTACCGTTTTCACAGATTTATTTTTTTTTAAATCACTTAACACTTTGAAGTTGTGGTAAGAAGACCTGATGCGGAAAAAGGAGATAGAAATGTACCGAGATTCCAGCAGGAGGATCACGGTAACCAGTCAAAAGAGCGAAGACGTAGTTTTGGCCATTGTGACGTGCCTGGCAGAAAAAAGCAAATAAGCTGCTTAGGGCACAGAAGATGAATTTTCTTAAAAGTACAAAACTTGAGGTGAAGAGCACCATAAACCTTAGTTATAAGACTTAGATCAGGTGGATACGCTCCTCCGTTGGCAAACCTTGCAGCTGACTCATTCGAGTATGGTTCAGGAAGCCGGTCACTGAGTTTACCAGGTCGGGTGAACATCTCACCTTCATCATTTGGTCCATCAACAACCTCGATTTCAGCAGCCATTGCCTTTGCTTCTTCCTCTGTGTAGGCAACACCCACCAAGTCTCGGTATGAGATCAGAGACATCGAGTGGCAAGATGCACAGACTTGCTGATAAACTTGGTGACCACGACGGATCCTGCTCATACATTAAACCAACCACCGAAAGTTACAATAAGCCGTATCTAAGTTCGTCATTTTTCTTCTCCTATGGTTTACAGTTCGACTATGCTAATTAACGAAAAGAAATTCAATTTATACATCTATGACAGAGTGTAGGATGAAAACTCACGAAGCATGGTCATATGAGCTGAGAATGCCTTCATGTGGCCAAGGGTAGTTTGGACACTCCAAGCCATGCTCAGCTTCATCAGCGGATGCTATTGTAGAAAAACTCAGTAGTCCTGTAACACCAGCACCCATAAGTGCAAATGCTCTAAAACCAGCAGACCCAGCATCCTCAGTAACTTTCTTCGACGAGAACCATGACAAGACTGGAGTTGCCTGTGGCAAGAAACAAGTAGCTGTATGCTTAACTAATGCAACATCATAAGATCTCCACGAATCAGAAGTCTACTTCGTCTATTCTTTCACCAATCTTATATTCCAAAACCACGAAAATTCTATAAATTATTCTCTCAGAGCATGAAACGTACACAGATAATTCAATAAAACATCCTAAAGAGTTTTCTCTTCAAAGTTCAAACAGATCACAACCTGAAACTCTTCAGATACATCGAAAGCAAAACTAAACAAGAACAAAATCCAAATTGTTCAAGGAGAGAAAACTCACGACTGATTGGGATTGAAGTTTCCTCCTCAGAAGCTGCTGGATAACTCCTCCTCCAACCATTTGATGAAACGCTTCGTACCAAATTAACTCGCTGAAACAAAAACACACAGACGAAAGCTTAGTATCAGCATAAGCAACAAACGATGTATATTGATGCAATTACAATATATGATAAGCCTTAGAAATTCGATTACGCATACAGATCCGACGAATATAGTATATAACGAGCAAACAAAAGCGAAAGAGGACACACATCCACCGATTTGGAGGCGAAAGATACACCGATCGGAGATTAAGAAAAAAAGCTCACTCACCGGAAAATGAAGCAGCAGGATCGGCGAGTGACGAGTACCGATAGAGAGGAAGACAGATGCGAACAAACGAGGAAGAAGAAGTGTAAAGAGGTACCAGAGAAAATGGATGTCTCTCGCTGACGCGAACTGTGCTAAACGACGACACCTTCTGGGCTTTTTGTAGGCCCATGGGCCTAGTACCATCTATTGTAGCCCATTACAGGCTTGTCCGTAACAAAGGGACGAAAATTGGTTCAGATTTACAACATTTTGCTGAGAGTGTGTGAGCTAGACAACTCTGTCGACTTGAAAAAAAAAAAAAAAAACTCTTTACGCAAATTCGAAAAGATATTTACAAGGTTATTTTTGGATAAATCAAAAAAATTGATATCATAAAGAATTTACAAGATTAGAAAACATTCTTAATATGAATATAACTGTTAAAGCAAAAAAAAAAAAAAATTGCAACTGCTTTTAATAAGTTTTAAACAAATAGTGTGAATAAGGTATAAATTGCTTGTTTTATGTGTTTATGTTAAATATTAAATGAACCAAACTGAAACCAAAATGACTTTAGTTAGAATTTACTCAAAAGACAAGATTGTAGTTAAGAAAAAAAAAAAAATTGGGACAGATTTTAAAGTTTTTCATGTCATTTTTTTTCATGCAATTGAGATATTTATAACTTTTTAGTTTAAATTTAACTATTTTAAGTTATTTAGTGTAAATTATGTATAAAATGATTTTCATTATGTTTAAAAAATACTAAATAAACGTTGGTTAAAGGTCAATTAAAACTTACTCTAACCAAACTAACCAAATCTATAAATCAATACTCAGACTTCTCGTCAGCAATCACACAACTCGGTTTCTTGTATTAATTCTTGTATTACTCATGTACTACTTCTTAACTAGTATATGAAACAGAGAAAATGAGTAAAATCAACCCGAACTTTTTTCTATGAGAATTTTCATACCCAAACTTTCACCAAAGGTATTTTTCAACCCGAACTCTTTTTAAATTTAAATTTCATACCTAAACTAAAATAAGTTTGTGAAATCCAACATTGACTTTGATGATGTTAGTCAAACTTCAAATTCTGATGAATTTATAGTCGATGTTGCATGAATTGAAAGATATGGTGTCGTTTTAATTGAATAAAACTAAAAAAAAAGGAATAATATAAGGTTTTAAACCCACAATATAAAACCTAAATAGTTAAAGATTCATTATTTAATTTTGATTTTGCGGGTTCGAAATCTGGTATTGGTTCATTTTTTTAGTTTTATTCAATTAAAACGACATTTAATCCCTCAATTCGTGCCACATCGAATGTACATTCATCAAAATTTGACGTTTGGCTAATTTAATGAGAGTCAATGTTAAATTTCACAAATTTGTTTTAATTTATGTATGAAATTTGAATTTAAGAAGAGTTCGACTTGAAAAATACTCATTGTAAAAGTTTGGATATGAAAATTCCCGTAGAAAAAAGTTCGGGTTGATTTACCCCGTTTTCCCATATGAAATTATTGCATTCAGTATGTATGTATGAAAGTGTAAAACAACAAGCCAGTGAAGTGTGTTTCTTTTTGTTACATGGTGACATGGATCATATGATATGTGTGCCTAAATCACATTAACAAGAGTTCATTACTGGAGTGGTGAATTTTTCTTTTCGAGATTTGATTCGTACTCTTTTTCTTTTCTTTTTTTCACTAAAAGGCACTAAATACTATTTTTCCTTTTTCAATATATTGTATCTTCCCGTAATTGTATATATACATATATATACACGCTAACTATTTGCTTGAAATGAACAGTGGTCATCTTTGATTTGGATTCATATCAAATATCCAACCACGAAACAAAAAAAAGTAACACACCTTATTGGCTTATTACTTTACAGTTCCATATATAGAGACACATGTATATATTTGATAGATACGTTTACAAAAATAGCTGGTATACGTATATATTTCCAAATGTGCCCTGACATGACAGCTTTTTCGACTTTGAAATGGAGGACACTTCATGCATTTTGATTGGTCTGGAGGAGAAGGACCATAAGAGTCTTGAAATAAGGTAAAAACAACAGATGCTGTTTTAGCCTGATCGTGGAACCCACAACCATTTTATCATATAACTAATCTCATATTAATAAAAAGTGACATAAACCAATCAAATCACACATCTCAGTTCCCAGAATTATTGGGTACTTTGGATAAGCATCCAATTAAATTATCATATGGACCTATGTGCATGAATGATTGTATAGGTGGAGAGACATATAATATGCATACTCACATTGCTTATAATGTAACTAATATTACTATGTGTCTGCTTCGAATTTAATATTAATCGATTTCGACCATAGTACCATACATTTTTTTTCTTCTATAAAGTACCATCAATAGTTGTTTGTTTTATTAACACGGAGAGCTTAACTAATGTATCTCGAATCTCAATACCCGTGTATAGGATTCGAGTCCAAGATATTTTAGAAGATTTACAGTCATATTTTATATAAACAATTGCTGCTAAGTTATCTACCATGCTATTTATAGCTAGAACTAATATCAAATAAAACATAACCATCTGGTGTCCGTACAGTTTATATATTACATAAAATGAAAATTAAGATAAAAAGATAATCAAAGTTAAAACCGGATAAGTAAAGCGGATTGAACACTATCTTGAACAATGTTCTTTAGAAATGTAACTAAGAGTTGTAACTAAGAGTCTTAGAGACTAAGAGATAGTTAATTATGAAATTTGAGAACAAATAATGCTACACTTTTTATAAGATTTTTAATTATGAAAACTGACAATATTTACAAGAAAGCTTCTTTTGCATTGCTGTTTATATTAATAATATACTCAAAGGTATTTTATACTTCAATTAATTAAAATCCACGTATAGAAAATACATAATAGTTTATTTTTTTGTAATCTATTAGTATATAAAAGATAATGTATGCAACGTGAACACATAAGAAAATTCTAATTTACCAAATTCCAACATATATAACAGTTAATATATATTGTGACATATGTTATAGATTAACTTAATATAATTACAAAAAAATTTGTTAATTATAACATCTAAAAAAATTAAATTTGTAAAATATGTTATGCAAATTCTTAGTTTAAAAGTTCAAATATTTTTAAAAACATATAAATCACGTGAATTCTAATTTATTACAATAAATATATTCAATTTATGATCGTCATATATCAAATTTCTTTTATGTTTGTCCACTATAATTTTTATTAAAAACTTAAGCATCAAGTCATTAAGGTAGTCATCAAAAATATACATCATTGTTTCAAACTTTTCTGGCTTCTTCCTTGGATTTGACCGACCACTCACGCATGTACGAACACAAGAACTGCACATAAATAAACATATATTAATATGTATATAGAGCTGATGTACTTCTAACTAAATTAATACAAATTATGAGTTAGGGTACTCCCAAAGCCTCGTAGATTTCATATAAGCCCTAGCTAAACGAGTCTAATATAATTTACAGCTTAGACGAGATTATAATTAGACTGATTAGTACGTCTTACAAGTGTATTTACACTTAATATGATCTATATAATATAAGTTTCTCGTCAATCTATATAAAGTTAAATACAATGGATATTATGATAATTAAAATTATATATTTTCACACATGCGTATCATCAGCTCATATACATATAGCACACACATATGTTTAATTGTCAAACTTATGAGGCAGCATATAACTTGTAATTGTTAGCTAGGTGTACCCTTAATCCGTTCATAAAATGTCCCTTTTAGTATATATTAAGGACATTCTACTAACAAATTTAATCCTAATCAGCCAATAAATCACACGAGCTACAATGACCAGTAGATCTAACCCGTATCGACACCTACTCTGATTGACATTATTTTACTAGTTAAATGCACGACAAACACATCCTGAGATCTTAAAATCTCCTACAAAGACGGTTTGAATCGTAGTCTATATAAATCGGAAGAAAAACAAAATTGAAGACATATTTTTTCCTTCAATCGGAAAATAAAAGCTCCAAAAAAAAAAAAAAAAGACATAAAATTAGTGTAAGTGCACATAACCATCCACTGATTCAAGTGTCTTCGTATGTTTGCCCTAGACACGTGGCGTTGTCCTATTCCCGAGTGTTAATCTCTTCGGCCACCGGAGAGACACAGAAAGAATATAGGGAAAGAGAAAGAGAGAGAGAGTACTGAAGAGCTAAGAATCAGGTGAGAGAGAAAGAGGAGAGAGAGAGAGAGATGGATCAAGATCACGAGTTATGGCGGACGCTAAGATGCGCCAGTAGTAAAGCTCAAGATAAGACTTCCGTTGATACTCTCATGCTTAAGTACCGTCCGATTGCTCCAAAGCCGACAACGACTGGTCAACCATTCGTCGGAGACACGAGCACGAGAAGGACGAAGAGAAAGTACGTTAGGGTTTCTAGAAACAATAAAGCCACGTGTCGGTCAAAGAACGGCGTTAGATCTAGTTCAACAGATCCAGAGATTGGTCGGGAAGATCTCGTGACGCTACAGCTCATGCCGGAGAGATCTACACCGTTGAGTTTGGATCATAGTAATCTCGATCCAACGGTCGAAACATTAATCGGAGATGAAACTTGTAGAACCGGCACGTGGCTCAACTTCAACGGCGACGATGACGCGGTGCATCAGGTTCCGGTGGAGACTTGGGTGACGGTGGAGTCCGTAAACGGTGGCTCCGTTCCCCATGCGGTAGGGTGTACGGACGAAGAGATCGTGGATGCTATAGACAAAGATACGTCTCCTGCTTTTGTATCGGACGGTTCGAACCGTGTGGTGATGGTGAACGAGGCTTACCGGAGGATTGTAACTGGAGACGGTGGATATGAGAGAGAGCCGGCGTCGTTGTTGCCGGAAGTTATTGTGTGGTTGGTGGTTGACCAAACGGCGACGTTCTGCGAGTACCGAACTTTCACGTGTAAGGTGAGGCTTGAATACACGTGGCGAGAGACGAAGTATGTTAAAACGGTGCCGTGTGATGTGTGGAAGATGGAGTTTGGTGGATTTGCATGGAGGCTGGACACCACTGCAGCTCTTACTCTTTGGCTTTGAGTTAGAGATGCGAGAGGGTAAGATTAATTAAGATCAAGATATATGTGATTAAGGTTCATAATCTCAAACCTTAATCACTTTTTCGCACTTTGGTTAATTGGGAAATTAATAAGTAATACAAAAGAGAACCGAATTTATATAATGCTATACATATGGGAAGATCTTGAGAATCAAGTCTTTCGGAATAAACTTGTGTGCGATATAACCTTTTAAATATATAGATTAGAAATTGCCATAATGTCAAATATTGATTGGCAAAGCTTTCAATAAAAAACATGTCAATGCTTGGCGTTGGCTTTTGTATTAAATCCTAATTGTTGTAAAAAATTTCACATTTGGTGTAGCACGCAGTATATAGAGATATAAATTCGTATAGTATGCCACAAAATATCACCACTAGTTTCACCGATCATTATAAACTTTTTGTAACAAAACTGTTACTTGCAATGTAAAGATGTGACCGTTTAAACCTGTAGATGGTCTAACAGAGATATGCGTATATGTGTACTTTATGGTTGATTGATATACATGAACTGTACTTGGACACTATCTTATTGTACATAGTAACATCTATACATGGATGTACTTAGTAACATATATACATATATGGATAGATTCATGCACCAACCTACACATACTAATATTCGTATGTACCAATATGGGTAAGTGACAGTGCATATGTAAAGAGAAGAATCCGATGTGTGTTTTAAGAACAATATTCTCGAGATAGCATGGTCCTGACATGTGTTTTTGTCTCTAAATTATTGGACAATCTCATCTAATGATTTAGTTTCAAATATTAAAGTTTTTAGTATACGTACATGCAGTATGTATGTATGAAATGTGTATAGTCACTCTCACTGTCACATTCAGATATATATGTATTTGACTAGCTAGGTGTCTATGCATTCATAGCAATATTTCTTAAATTGATCACATGGTAAAACTGTATTAGTAAAGGTTGTGTTTATATTTTAGACTTTTAGTAAGGTTTGACCAGTGATATATCATTTGTGTTTTGTATAATAATGTTATCAGATAAAATACCATAATTAAATAACATATCATTACACAATATGGCTATTTTACAAACAAAAAAAAATAAAAAGAGATATTATACATATAATCTGATTGGTAATCATTTTAATAATTGTAATTATTTTTTTTTTAAAAATGTTACCAATCACTAACAAATTTTTTTTTTTACAGTTTCTATTATTCATTAACAGCTTACAACTTCTACTAACCGTTTAGCTTCCACTAACAGTTAAAATAACCGCTCTATTTTTGTTTATCATTTGGACTCATAAATTAACAGTATGCCATTAAACTAATTGAGGATAATTATGAGATCTCACCAATCGATCTGAAACTATTTTACCTGAAAAGTTCTCATACTTATTCACGTAATTAAAGCTTATGCTATAGATGAGATGATGGTATAGATGTATCGACATGGTGGTATGTGCGCATGTTAGCCAATAATGATGATTAGCATCACATCAAAAAATCTTCGTTGGCTTTTGAAACCCAACATATGGAGAAGTCTGATTGGCTGAGCAAAAAGGTTATAGAAAAACAAAATAATATAGAAAGCCAAAAAGATCTATCGAAGAGAGGGAATAAATAAAGTGGTTATGGAACACTCAAACACGCACAGAGAAAGATAACTTACACGTGGCATCTCGAGCGAGAAAGACATCAACCAATCAGCTTCCACGCATTTTTGTTTTTTTGCACTTTCTGTTTAATTAATTATTGACGTCATGCCATACCTGGGGGAAACTTTTTGCTAGGTCCCACTTTATTAATCTCAACCGTTCAAGTGTCAACGTGAGATCAATCTAACCGTACGTTGACGTCACGTTCTTGTGACGCGGCTTGTGGAACTATTGTAACAGTGAGAATTTTTGGTTGACGAGAAAAACGAATCGGAGCCTATCACGTGTCTCTATTTCTCGAAGCAACTAAAAATTAAAATTTGTAATTTTTTTTTTGACCAGAATTACGTACAATGCCTAAAATATTATTAAAATCTAAATAGTAATAACAGTAGTTTTTTTTCCTAGGGTATACATTATGGATTTATGGGTTGGACAATCTGGTGCCATAATATTAACCAGTTCAAAAAATTTTAGAAAATAACGTTATGTACCAAACAAGGTTTGAAAGTGTGTTATTTTATAACAAAAGGAGTTTGAAATCCAATATAGACTATGTTGCTAAACTGTTGGTACTTGGTAGGTTATTCTGTTTTTTTTTTTTTTTTAAAAGTTAGTTATCAAACTGATATATTTTATTGCTTCAAAAATATAAGATGTTTTGGCTAAAAATAAACATATTACTAATTTTTTTAAAAGTATTATTTAATATGTAAATTTAAAATAATCAATCAATCATGAAATAAATTTTGAAGTACAGTTAGTCACATAAATTAAATATTTTCTAAATACAAAATATCTTATTTTTGATATATAAAATATTTATAAAAATATAGTTTACATTTTAAATTGAATAAATAGTAGAAGTTGCTTTATTATGTTTTTGTGGTTACTGATTGAGATTAGAAATTCTAACCAAATGTAAAATTATTTCAGAAAAATAAATAAGTTAATTTTTAGTTCCCTTTTAAGTTTTCTTCATTTTAATTTAAAAAATAAAATTTGTCAGATATAAAATAAGTAATATAATTTATATCTGGAATAATTTTCAATTTATCTTCAGATATGATTTTTTACAATTATTTTCGATTTGGTTTCATGAAATTGATCAAACCCATTTTGATTTTACTAATAGATAAATAAATTGTAGCACTGATGTTGTGATGCATGCCTGCATTCTTCGTATGTATCTTTCTAAGAAACAAATCAAGTGTCTCAGATTTACTTCATATAGATCATTATACCAATTGATGATTTTTGTAACCTAATTTTGGCTTGAAACGATGAGCAATCTCAGGATGAGAAATCTCAGAGTTTCAAACTTTGAAATTTACTAATTTTCAGAAATTTCACATCCACTAATATGTTGTAGACATAACGGATAATTTAATTTATTATTCTATTTATCACTAATTAACTTTGAGTTAATAATTAATAAAATTTAACACAAACCAGGAAACCAAATATATTTACACTAGTTATTTTTTTCATTACAAAAAAATGTTTGGTAAAAGTTTGTTTTCTTACTTTTCTTATAACATGTGACAAAATTAGAGATTTTACAAATGATTAAAAGTTTAAATATAATTTACTCCAAAAGTATTTTATCAGTGGTGGTGTCAAAATTTTTCGAACTAAACTCTTCACGGAGGATCAATTATAATTGGAAATATATTTACTTGGACCAAGTTCGTAGTATAACGAAAGCAAGTTTAATGTAAATGTCTCGATAAGAAAATGCTTTGTTTTTAATTAGGCAACAAACTTTTTCTCTCACGCTAAACCTCATAGATAGTGCAGTGTCAAGCTAGTAAGAAAATATATTGTTGAAGCTTTGGTTGACCTTGCTTCAACAGCCAAGTGAATACATTATCCCAACTTGTAAGATGTCAGTTCTTCTCTTGCTTCTCTCCTTTCAGCACTGTTGTGCATCCAAAAAAATTTGGGTTAAGGAACAATCAAAGAAGAGGTGGTTCTTTGACTTATTTTGATCCCCATACAGTATGTACAATTAATGAATATACATTCAGCTTCGATCCCATCAATGTAATGCTTAGGTTCATATATAGAAGGTTAAAGCAAGTTTTAAACATAAAAGGCTTCTTAAAGCTTTTAAAAAGGCATAATATTTTTTTTGAAAAGTATTGATAATGAAAATCTATTATAGAAGTTCTAAACACAAAGTACTACTAAATGTTCATTCACATAATCAAGTTTGTTAATTAACTAATATTTTTTTGATATAGAAAATATATGATATCAAAAACCTGTCGATCTCTCTTGTGATAATACAAATTGAGCTTACAATAGAAAGAACCTAAACACAGTCTATTAAACTAAATAATACAAGTCTAGTTTCGAAAAAACAAAATTGTGGCCTTCTATTTTTTGTTTTCATAGTTTGGAGCTTTAACCAAATGACATTTTGCTAATACATGAAACACTATCTCTCTATCCGATCATCCAATTTGTTGTAGGATTCCTCCTAAGAGCAAAAAGCTAGGTAAAACATGACATTTTTCATAGCTTGAATTAGCTTTTCAAAATAGCTAACAGTAAATTTTGTTTGTTTATAACTTTTAGTGTAACAGTGGTAAGAACCTCTTTAATAGAAAATTTTTTAATGATAATTTCAACATTAAAACAAAAACAAAAAAATAGGCCAGTGAGAAGAAAAAAATTATCATTTGAAAAACTCTTATGACATATCTACTTGTATAAATGGTTCATATTTTTCTTAAGTATTAAAATTTAAATAAATAATTAAATTCTGTTGAAATAAATATTAATAATTTAGATATTCTGTTTAGATATTTTGGCAATGTGAATCCTCTGACATACTTATAATATAATGACCTCACATTCAAATAAAACCCCTGGCCTTAACCAACGGATCAGTCTCCTCTCGAATTAAGCTTAACCATTTTTGTCATCGTTATGCAACATCTGATATTTTCAACTATCTAATGTATACGAAATCAACGAATAAAACCCAAATCATATGATAGCATCTAGCTCTCTATATGGACCTATCAGAAATGGTCCTAAAATTTATATTTATATATATATATATATATATATACACATTATGTGGTGGGGAAAAAAATGAAGAATGACGCTATTGGTGAGGAGAAAGTCCACGTGGACTATAGCTTTTTCATAGTGGTGGAATAGATGGTTGTGGCTGATTGGTCCAGCACTGTGTTTGGACCAAAATCTCAAAGCCCACATCACGATAGATACGCTTATATCAATATCTTGTCGTGCTTTTTAAATTCAAAACTCAACTATTGTCTTACTATTGGTTCCTTTTTTTATTGTTTTATATGTACTTGTTTGGCTCGATATAATCCTAAACACGTGTGTATATACGTATGCCACATAATCCGTATATATATACATAGCGAATAGATGCATGTATATGATGCATATAATATATACACGTAAATGTTTAGTGTATGTTAATGCAATATAACGTTATAATAAATCAGCTATATTAGTCCCTCATATATCTACTAATCAAATTTTGATATTTAAGAAAGTAAAAACAAACGAAGATTTTATAGAAAGACGAGTAATATATATGAGTTTTCGTGGAACTGTCTTACATATTCTTTAGCATTATTTGAATTTAAATTGACGTGATTATAGAAAATTTATAGTTATATAATCATTTTTAACTGTATATGTGTAGCACGATTGATGTTTGCTAGTTTCCATTCTTATAAACCTCTTCCAAGAATAGTTACATTTACATTATAGACTATATATTTAGTAAGTACTATATATATTTTATACAAATTAGCGTGAATATATATAGTTAATATGTGTAATTACTGTAGACATGTTTGATCCATTGATCGTATAGATTTCGGTTTATAGTAAAACTTACGGTTGATCATTCACAACGTACATTGTGTAGATTACTTAGTAATTTATATATATCGAGTATATGTATATATATACATGCCATGATCTATAATTCATTGTGTAGTAGTTCGAATACGTATAGTATATATTTATATGGCTGATTGGCTTTTAATTACATCCTTTTGATTTACTTTTGTGCCAGCAATTCGCGTGTGAAGTTTTGTTCTCAACGTAAATATGTTGAAATGTATCGTTAACGAGGGACCCATAACACATATATGGAACCAATAATCAAATGATTTATTCTCATATGCTTAACACTTGCCCTAGCCACGTGTTCGTAGCCTTACTTTCCTCTTATAACTCATACTTTTAAACTCTCACCTATAGCTTTTTTTGCCCATCTTTTTTTCTTTTATATCAAAACACCATTAAAAAAAAAAAAAAAAAAAAAAAAAACTAAGCTTTTAACCCTACCGGAGAGATAGGGAGATCAAGGGAAAGTCAAGCCAAGTCATGGAAGACTACGAAAAGCTCCGGCACGCTTCTGTTTGCGACAGTGTTACGGATCAAGACAAGACCGTTATAAGCAACATAATGCAACGGTTCCGTCCGATCGCACCAAAACCAGCTGTCGGCGAATCTTCTGACGACACAAAGAGTTGCAGATTCCTTGGAAGAAACCGAAGATCTAAAAGAAAGTATGTTAGGGTTCGGAATAAAAACATTAGTAGTGGTAGTAGTAATAATAAAGATAGGGTATGTAATAAAAAGAAAGCTTGCGGCGATGGAGAGAACATAAAGACGGATCTTGATAAAGAGATAGACGGTGATGATAGGAGCGATATCGTCACGCTTCAGTTGCTTCCGGAGAAAGATACAGATCAAGTTGGTAAGAAACATACGGATCCGAGTGATATGGATCCAAAAACGGGTTTAACGATATTACCATCTTTAGATCGGACGGTGGTGGAGTCGTGGTTGACGGTAGAGTGTGTGAATAACACGTGTACTGACTTGGGAGGGGATCACAAGCTAGAGCTAAGCCGTATGAATGAGGGAGAGGAGATAGTGATGAGGATGCTAGATGTTGACACGTGTCCTTGGTTAGTTTCTGATGGATCAAAGCGGGTGTATTGGGTTAACCGGGCGTACCGAAGAATGGTGGGAGATCCGGATGCAGAGGTGACTATCAAAGTGTGGCTGGTGGTGGCGACGGAGCTTATGGAGGAGATGTCGTGCATAGTGGATTTATACGGTGTGGTGACGTGCAGGGTTAGGGTTCGTTATGATTCGTCCACGTGGAGGAAGGAGAAGAGTCAATCGGAGTCGGAAGTGAAGATGACGGTGCCGTGTGATGTGTGGAGGATGAGATCAGGTGGCTTTGCTTGGAGATTAGATGTTGAATCAGCTCTAAGACTTGGCAGGTAGCTGAAAACAGAATCAATGGTAACATTACACCATGAAAACAACCTGTATAATTACATATATATAACCAATATATACATGCATATGTATATAAACTAACTTAGACTTGGAATTAATTTGCATTAGAGTTTTATCCAGCTCCGGCTTTTAGTACTCTTGTAAGAGAAGATGTGAAGTTTTATATAATTTCACCATGGATTTATCTTATTTCATGTTCCAAATGTATTGGATGGTGTTACTTTGATGCAAATGTCTCTTCGTATAACTGTGGCGTGTAAAGAAAATGTGTAGGCAAAATAATCTGACATGAGATTTTGCATTTACTTATGATTTAACTGCATTAGATGGTCAATAATGGAGTAAACAGAGCTTCCGCAGAATAATCATCAAACAAATATAGTAGATTCATAATATTGTAATTTTAGTCACTGAATATAAAGCTGTGAGTAATAGAAATGTAAAATATGAATGTTCTATATAGTTAGAAAAATAATAGAATGATATTTTCACGTACGTGATAAAAATCATTCAATGACATTCAACACTTTATACACTTTGGATGAATTGTTAGAATTTACAACCTACGGTTAGTAGGTACTTTCCGAGTAAAACACGTTTCAGATTTTACTTTTGATAAATATCTTATTTCAATTTCAATTTTAGCTAAATTTATTTATTTATTTTAATTACTACTAGGTTTTAGATTTGTCTCTTTTCTGAAACTTTTTATTTTATTTTTAATGAGCTTAGAAAATTATTACATACGGCTCCTATGTAAATAAAAATAAAAATTCGGTCACAAACGGCTCCTATGTAATAGCTCGAATTTGGTTATCTGCATACTACAAGTCAACATGTTTTCATTCAACACATAACTCGTAAATTATTTTCTTTTAGAGTGAAAGATCCATATTTCAATTTTCTTTCCTCGTTTTTATTATTTGTTAATTGTTTATGTGATTGTGATGAGTACACCATATACATAAAAAAAAAAAAAAAAAAAAATAGAAGAGTGAAGAAATTAGAAGTGAACAGATGGCATTTTTAGTTGGAAGAAGTCATAGAAAGGGCTGTCTTGGTTGGTCCTTGTCTATATATATATATAAGGTTCTTTCTTTCTCTTCTTTTAACGACAAAACCCATGATTTATGGACTAACCTTACAGCTCACACATGCATATACCATAAATTTCACTGGATCTAGCTAGTACTTAACTATATTATATATCTACTGTATTTTTGATCTGCTTCCTGTGGGGGCATAGATAAGTAAGTTTTTTACTATCTCTATTTATTTATAAATATCTCTTATATAGTAAAATATAAAGAAATTTTGTGTGTGCATATTTTATTTATATGAAAACATTTTCTTTGTAAGAATAAAATACATTTGTTACATATACATATTACTACATTTTAAGAAATTACATTGGAGATAATGTTCAACTATTATGAATAGATAACTAATGCTCGCATTAAAAAAGGTAGTCTAAAACATTGATTCTTCAGAAAATTAAGCAACTAAACAAATGCATTGCAAAACAATTTATATTGTATATATAGATATAGATATGTTTAGTAATAAAATACAATAGAACAGAATAGTAAACTAAAAATAAATAGAAAACACGAAAGTATTATTTGTCAAATATCAACATACTTTGGCAATTCATAGTAAATCTTAAGGTTTTTAGAGATTCAATGAAGACAAAGATACAAACCTTCATTAGTATAGTATTTTAGTTTTTTTTTATAAAAAATTTACTTTATTATAATTTGTTCGAAAGTAATAGGGTAAATAAATTCTTCTCAAAGTATGTTTTTAAATTTTTGTTTTTGGAAAGATGAATTTCAAAGTGTGGGTCTTCAGTCATGACAAGATAGTGAATGAATGGGCTCTAGTTGTATGGGCTTAGATTGTAAGATGGGCAACGAGATTTAGACTCGAGCTAAATCAGAAAGAACGTTGTTCACCTCTGTTCTTGAAGAACCTCAGCGGCTAAGACTCAGGTGCAGGAGCCGTTACGACGGGTTTTGGGATCAAGCACTTATGTAACTCGTATTCTTCTTCTTGTTCGTGTTAGGCTTCGTAGTGACAATGAAGACTAAACACGTTAAACTCCTTGTGTTCATATTGCTTTTAACATTTTATATTCGCTTTTGAGAAAGAGTGCAATTGTGTGATCAATTAGTACTTGTATTTCTTCATGTATCTTGTTTTGTAATGGCTCAAGTATCTAATGACTTATTCTTTGTTAACTCATGGATTGAGTCTTCTGATTCTTGTTGTTACATGCAACATATGAATTATGATTCTCGATCATGATAGTTTAATAAATTCATTTGATAGCCGTGGATTAATTTAATGGACTATAATGATAAAACTTAGGAGGGTATCATTTTTGTCTTGAGAACACAAAGAATCAAAACTCATATAAAAACCAAACACTCTGGCAACACAAAAGAACAAGATTTTTTGTTTTGTTTCTTTTTGTTGGCACAGCAAAATATATTGTTTTATATAAGAGATATAAACACACAAAAATACAAACTCTAAAAGCTATTAGAAATTCAGACCTCAGGCTAAAGATTCTTATACCTCTCGTGTTGATGTTTTTAAATCTTTCTTCACACATATATATATGTTTCTTAGCATTAGTCATATTAGATTGCATTTACGAGTAAAACTTGTACTCCTTTGCTTGGATAACGATCGTCCTTAGCCCTCCAATCGGCGACAAGACCATTAAGAAAAGACCAAACACGATACATACCTAAAACAAAACAACAAACCACATTTAGTTTTTGTTCTTTCTTTCAGAAAATAGTTTCACAAAACGCAACCATTGGTTGCAAATGCTAGAAAAATTAATAATAACGTTACTTACCCAATTGGCCCACCAAGACAAGCTGTACTTCCTAGGTTTGTAGATGGCTAGCCAAATTATGCAAGGAAGCTGAAAAAAAATAACAACAGAATTTAAATTAGAATAAATTTATATTATTAATAGTTAATTCAAATTGAGAAAGAAAAAAAAGCGTTTAGAAATCGCAATCTTACGAAGTATGTCGTTGGAGCAAACGCGAATCCACCAAAGAACGCCAAGAGCCCGCCAAAGAACGGAAACGTCATACCAAGAAACATTGTTGCGGCTACATAAACAAAAACAAAATCACGTTCATGGATCAAATTAACATTAGTTCTTAAAAACCTAGAACTATGAATATAATAAAAGTAAGTTTCAGTTGATTTTCTTACCAACATAGAAACTGCGAACACAGAACCGGAGAAACGTGGTCGGTCTGAAATTAAGCTTCTTGACCAATAAAGTTTCCATCATGTCGAAAACAGGCATTGCATATATCTGCAAGTAACAAAACCAAGATTTTGGTTTAGACACGGTCCATTTAGAAGAAGTTTTTTAGAAAATTTCGGTTTAGATAAACCGACCTGGTAACTACCGATAACGTGGATGACGACGAAAATGTTCGCCGTCGCGATTAACCAAGCCGGTTTCTTAAGTGACATGAGGATATTGTCTTCGACACCGTTCCCGAAAATATAATATCCGACGAGAGCCACCGGAAAATAACAAAGCGCGACGACGATGTAAGCGACGATGACTCCTCTCCACATCGGACCTTTTGAAGGTTTCTCAGGAGTCGAAGGGATCGTTGCTTGTATCTCAAGGACCACGTTATGCCCCGCGTATGCGAATGCCACGTCACCTAAACCGCTGAAGAAATTGAAAACCGTACCGGCCGTTGATTTTGCTTTGTAACCGTACTCAACATCTTCTTGAACGCCTTTACTCGCCGAAGCTGCCCATGCGATTGTTGAGTAGCTATAGATCAAAACGAAAGAGGTTTAGAACCGGTTAATTAATTAAACTGAACCAAAACTATATCCGGTTTGAATCTCCAGAAAAACCGAATTGAAATAAACCGGTTTTAGTGATTACCTTAGAGACATAACGGCGGCGGCGAGAGAAACGCCGGAGATGGAGTTGAAATTGGGGAGATGAGAGAGGACGAAGTGAACAGAAGCGAAGATCATGATGAAGTAAGTAAGTTTGATTGATTTGCAATCTTCACAAACAAGCTCATGAAACTTCTTTAGCGATTTGCCTCCAGTGACCATATAAACGATGCAAACGCCGATTTCCACGATCAGCTGTTGCGGCACGACTATATAAAGACCAAGCTTTTCTCCAAACGCGTGTTGTCCGAGCTCGTGGTAGCGATCAAAACGCTTCCCTGGAACCATTTCGTGCATTTCAACCATTTGCCATAATGTGTATAGTGTTATGATCCATGACAGAACCAATACTGCAACTCCTGGTCCCCTGAAAAAACCAAAATTAAAAATCGGTTTAGTTTTTGGCAGATCCGGTTTAGGTTAATAACCGGTATGGATTGGATGTTTTACCAGCCGAGCTGAGACATGGCGTAAGGGAGGCCGAGAACTCCGGCACCGACCATGGCGGTGACATTGTGAAAAGCAGAGTACCACCACTTTGCATTTCTTGATGAAGTAATTGGTAACCAATCTTCGATTTCTTTTTGTCTCGCCAATTTTTCATCATCCTGCTGTTTTGTTTCACAAAATTCAATTGGAATAATCAGTTATTTTTAATGTTGATTTGCACAAATCTTGATTTTTTTGGGCTAAAAAGGTAGATATAATATCTTATGAGGCAAAAAGAAAATAAAGTAAAACTATAAGGGTCAATTTTGGAAGATCTCTTGATCTAAAATGGTTTAAGTCAATAATATGTGGCTTTTATTTCTTTTAAAGTCACGGTCTCATATCTTAAAGCAAAAATTTCTATAGTTTTAAAAGTCTAAAACCAACAATTTTTAGTCTCAACCAATTATCCCCAGAATCTAAATTACACGCAAAAAGTTAAAAGAGAAGTTGACTAATGATGTTTATTGCACACACAATCAATGGAAGAAAAGTCAACATCTCATGTCGGTTGAGAAATTTCATGATTTTTGGGGTTGGATATGTTACATATAAAAACGTTTGGGAGTAAAGAGAGGTAAATGGAAAGTATAAGGGTAGATTTTGGAAGATCTGTTGGCCTTTTTAGACGGCGGTTTAGGTTGGTACAAGTTCCTTAAACTTTGGAAAAGCCAGAAACTGGCCCGTACGTATCTGTAAAGGTTACAAGATCTAACTTATGAACAAAAAGTACAGAGCAGTCGATTCTATTTTCTTTTGTCCTGTAATAACTCAATTATACGATACGAAAAAAAAAAATGGTACATGGATTATTATACCTTTAAGCTTTTAAACAGTCAAAAGTCTAAAACTATAGGAGTAAGTCAGAAAGTCATATCTTACATTAAAACTAATTTTATCTTCTTTTTTTTTTTGGTAAAATAACTATTTTTTTTTTGTTTGGGTAAAATAACTAATTTTATCTTTGAGTTCTTAGATATCCTCTTCATTTATCTCTGAGCAACACAGTTAAATTATTTTCTCGATATTTTCTAAAAATCTAAGAGACTAGAAGGACGAGGAATCATAAAGAAAAAAAACGACAAAAGAATCTCTGAAAGAAGAAAGAAATATAAGAAATTTAGTGGGAGAGACTAAAAACAACAAACAAAAATGAACATTGTTTATCATTTTTTTTGTTTGTTAGAAGGATTTGTTGTTTATCATTTTAATAAATATACTCCATCTCATCTTTAGTGTTTTTTTTTTCGTGAGAAAACACAAGTAATTAAGAAGTTCCTTGACAAAAAAAAATATATATCTAAAAAGTTCAGTTTGGTTATACGAGAATCCAACAAACACAAGATCTTAATCACAATAAGGCAATAAAACAGAGAGAGAAAGAGAGAGACTCACATAATCATCTTGAGGAGGTTGAGTTACCATGGTGACACTGAGAGAAAATGAGGGAGAGAGATTCAAAGATGAGAGAAGAAGACTTGACAAGTTCTCACAACTCACACTTCTGAGAGATATTAATTATGCTAAATATATAAAGCTCCTCTTGAAGATTATACACACTGATACATGCATGTGTATATATATGCACTTAATTAGTTTGAATATTATGAGAGAGAGAGAGAGAGAGAGAGTGAAAAAGTGGAAGTTTTTGTTTGACTTCACAAGCTACTTGTGGAGATGGGCATAATAAGATTTGTGAGCTGGAATCTGCTGCTATATTTAAGCAACTAACGATAGAATCTTAAACATCAATACCAATTAAACAATACAAATATTATTAGCTCACCATTCATATTCATCTCCTTATCCCTAGTTATGCATTTTTATTTATGCATTTAATTGCACATAGTATCCCTAGTTTCGTTTGTTTAGGTTGGCTAAAAAGAGAGGGCTTTTGCTTATTTTATAAGTTTAAAATTTGATCCCTCCTATTAATTTGTATAAATCTGCTGTGTAGGAATTATATGCTATACTTTATTAAGTGAAATTCTATAATACAGTTATCTATTCGAGTTTTACTATGTTTGGCAAACGTGAATATTTTATGTAATTATTTAAATTTGTCACGTAATACATGAATGTTCATGTAATTTAATGACTCGTCGTTTATGTATATAAGCTATATGTTTTTGGTTTATAAGTTATCTTTTATTGACTGAAAATATAGTGGGAGAAGAACGCCGTTCTCTATGTTCACACCTCAATTAAGTCGTCTTAATTGTCGTCTATACAATATATATAAAAGTATATAATATTCGTGAAAATAAAAAAAAGTACCAATCTAGTAGAAGTCAAAAATATATATGTAAGGAATATTTGTTAATTTAAAATTATTGGTTGTTACTATTATAGATAGAGCCGTAGTTAATTTCATTGGGAGTCTCTCTTTTCTACGTAATAGAAACGCAAGAAAGTGCGTTTAGTACTGTTTTTGGGGTTGACCGCCGCCAACATGTTACCAAACAGCCCGTTATGATAAAGAAATTGCAAAAGACATGCGAAAAGATAATTGCAAAATTAAATCTAACGTATAATTTGTTTATTTCTTTATCTCTATTTTCTTCCTCGTGTTTTTCTAATTTTAAAATTAACTATTATCACATATTAAAATCATTCTTATTTTGGGAAATTTAAAAACGATATGTAAATTTTGCTTTCTGCCAAATATGGAAATTATATATTTCTGTTCAGACTTGTGAGTAGTCAGACCAAGCCATTTATTTATTGCTTGTGGAAAAACAAAACAATTGTTTCATTTGGGAGATACACATCATCTCTCATTATCTTGTCTGTCGATCTCTACAAGGCTACAAGTATTTATATATACATGTATAACATACTCTAAGCTATCGAAAATACCGATTTTATACTTGTTGCATATATTAAAAATTTAAATTATATACCTCAATATACATATTGATATACTATATACTAACTAAATTATGATGATTTAAAGACTATTATTAGTTCTTGTTAGAAAATTATTTTAAAATAAAAATTTACTTTAATGCCAAATTAAATAAATACAAATATGTTTTAATGTCTATAAAACTAAAAAAAAAAAAAAAGCACAAAAAAGGCTTTGAAAGATTTTTTTTGTTAAAGAGTGAAATAGCTAATATTTAACTGTTTATTTATTGGCTGTGATTGATTAATGAGAGAATTAGTTGGAAAAACATAAAAGGAGCTAAAATTAGGTAGATAACTAAAGATTTCCCCAAATTAGATCCCTGTAGCTGTTTCAACAAAGAAATAACCTATTACCCCAGTTTCATTTATTTATAGAGAAATTATAGAAATATAAGTTAGGTTATACTCTAAGTAGTCCCTAAAAGCTAAACTAATATCAACCAAGTAAATATATATTCCTAAAAATGGAAAAGTATATTAAAGTATAGTCATTAAAATATGAAGTGAAAAAAATTTCACCTTATCCATGACAACTATTAAACCCAAAGGAAACAAATAACAATTTCTTTCCCCATCTATAAAGAATCCAGCATCAATATATGAAAATTTATAAGTAACCATGGCTAAATAAATATTTTGGGTTTGAAATCATTTTCCTTTTATCGAGTACTATAATTTTTTTTAGTTTATGATATGCATAAGTCGTGTCACGTGTGCCCATTATACGTTTTCGTTATCAGTTAACAAAAAAACAAAAAATGTATACGTATTTGTTGCCTTGTTGGTTTCACGTACCCTTTTAAAATCAATAGTTTCCTATGATTCTAATAATAGTTTTATGATTGTTTGTAGCAATTATTATTATACGTATCGCAGTAATTATTTATTATTAGTAAATAAGAAAATCAGATTTCTCTGCTGCTCGTTTAATTTTTCTGGACATTTAAAAGGTCGATTTTTTTTTTAGTAGAATTAAAAAGATAGATATTTTGTGCACATTTTTCATTATTTTGTTCAGTTTCGATAATTAATTTTCTGTGTGTTGGTTTACCTATTAAATTAATTTACTCGTTTCAGTGTTTAAAATGTGAATGAGGAGAGTTCTAAGAAGTATCCGGAGCGTACGAACTACGAACAGAGGAAGACTTTAAAGAGAAAATGACGAGTCAACGAAAATAAGAGACAATGAAGTGTATGGTTCACTTTTAACAATCTCTATTAAACTATTTTATCATTTCATGTCATGTTCTTGCTTTTCGGGTCAAGTGGTTTCTTCCATTGACTTTTCTTTCCTTTTTGTTCTTTTGTGTCAATTAGTTGGAATTTGTTTTACGGCTGTAACGGCTCGATGACGATAATCATATTAATTTTTTAGAGTTTACAGTTTTGTATAAGATGCTATAACAATATGAAGAAATTATATAATAGGAGGCTGAATGAATATTTATTAGATGTATGCATAAGTATAATGAACTAATTACAAAAAAGTTTCATATAATATGTAATATTGTTTTAACATACTAATTTTGGATTTAAATTTTTGAAAATATTAAATGAAATATAGTTTGGTAACTGCAGTCTTCTATTTTGAATTTAGTTATGAACAGATTATAATATGTTTCAGCAGCTGTATATATGACTACTCTATATTTGACTTATGTAGATGATTTTGCAGCACCTTGTTATTTCTTCAAAGACCAAGATATATAATATAGGTGCTGGTTGATACATAGTCATCTAAATCATCAGTCCAGTCTAATTTGCATCTGAAAAAACATGTAATGTAGATTGTTGTTGTTTGCGTGATAGAATTTAAAGATAGATAATATTCGAAAAGTATTATAAAATTGTTTTAACAGCTTGCTATTAATTGAAGGTTGGTGGATGCATAAATTGTGAACAGTGGTTAACAATATATGATTATCCGCGAATTGTAAAACCCATATATTAAAGGCTATATAAGTTGTTTGTATTTGTCAAATGAATCAAAATTAATAAAGAGTTGCTCAATGATAATCAAATATGTAGTTGTTTTGAGTGTTATACGTCAAATTTGGTGATGAAGGGAGAGTTGTAACAACAGGTTTCAAACCCATGAATTGCTGGTGGTTGACATGATGGAATGTGAGAAAGAAAAGCTTTGAAAAGGAAAATAGTGAATGAGTTCTTTTTTAGATGTATACGAGGTATATATACATGAGTATAAATATGGTTAATTTATATTAAAAGTTAATTATACAGAAATTCTTATAATATGTAATATTATCTGTTAAATAAATTGTGTATGAGAAAAATTATATTTGGTGTTCATCATTGATCAACATCCCTAAAACGATAAAGCTACAAGGACTAAACACTATAACAATGAAGAAATTGTCTATCGAAAAGCTACCACCATTAGATTCGATCTAAACTCCTATACATTTAGAATATTTTTAAAAGTCTATTATCTCATCCCTATGCATGTGAGCATCAGAGCATTAATGGATTACATGGCATGAACATGCTCAGGTATATTTATCCATTGATTTTTCTCCGTTGTATTGAAAATTCATATTGCGGTGAACACGAGAACTCAACATTTTGATTGTTTTTTATTTTCGTTTCTTAATCATAGAAAACTAGTTAACATCAAGCTTAATGACATCAACATATCTTATTTTGCTCACATAAGAATCTGACTTGTTTCAACATTATTCCGAGAAATTTAATAAAAATTTGGCAGGTATCAATGTAACATCGAGTATGAGAAAGTGGCTCAATCTTTAACTTACTTATTTTTTGAAGTCACCAAACTGTTTTTTTTTTTTTTCCACAAGACTTCCTTGATAGTTATCTCTATTAATTGTTTCTATTATCTATAATTGCTATTGACATTCAGATCATTTCCAACACCAACCAGAGTTTCGATCTGAACATAGCTACATAGTTATAATCTATTCTACGAATCTAAGCATCTATGTGATGATATAATATACATTGTATTATTACTAGTTTGCAATAATGATGACCATTGGCAAATGTAGCTTAGTGGAGGAAAATTATCTGCACAAAACGACAATTGTCAAGCATCTATGGTTACTTATTTTTTAAGCTTAGTTTCAAGATCTGACTTAGAAAAAATATATTTGTATGTAGGAGGAGAAACTATACACGGCTTCACTACAATACCAACAATCTCGAGTCAACTCTTGAATGTATCATACTACTTTAAATAAAACAACCATAATATATAATGTTTCGTGTCTTTGCAACATCAAATTTCGTGTCTTGTTTATTTGGATATTATTGACAAATATATGACACATATTGATAAGCAAAGATATTTATCCGGTTCGAGTCAAAATGTTGAAAGAATTGAATTTAACTCAATCTTGAAATTTACTTTCTTCTTTTAATTAAAGGATAGTTCTGGACTATTGAAACTGGCAATATTATTTTCAAACATGTACAAGATTCGACACCGAAACATTTGACATTTTGGATAACGTGCTGAAGTCACCATGTGACTTTTTAAGTAAAACTCCGTCATTTATTTATTTTTTTTAATAGTATTCGAGACGACTTACTTATGAATCTTCAATAAATTAATTAACACGTAATCATTCCAAGGATAAAATACTTGCAAGTTATATATGTCTGGTTTCAACTTCTTACAAAGCAGAAAAACAGTTTCTCCATGCCGTGATATTTGAAAAGTTTAATGCCTTTTGAGGAGATCTCATGTAAAATACTTTTATCAGACGAAAAAAGGAATTAAATATATATTTTTTTTTTTGACGACAAGGAATTAATATTTATGTATTTGAATTTGAGTTTGTCAAGTAACTCAAGTCATATTTTGTTCAAGAGCGTTGACTTGGACCAATTTACAGTACGACACTAGGTCTTGTCCCTTGTGGGCCTATCTATCGATCACGTTGATATCTTCGGTAGTTCTGGCGGGCTATTAATGGGCTTAATCCTGATGTTATTGGGCCTTATACTTGGCCCATTAAAGCATTTCTTGTAGAATCGATAAACCCTAACAAAAACTCTCTCTTCTCGTCGTCTCATTTTCTTCTTCCTTCTTCACGTGACGTCGTCTCACCGTAATCCGAATCGGAAAAAATGGGAAGCCAACAAGCGGCGGTTTCGCTCCTCTCCAACTTGGCCAAAGCGGCTTTCGGTCTTGGAACGGCGGCGTCGGTGCTGAATACGTCGCTGTACACCGTTGACGGCGGAGAGAGAGCTGTGATCTTTGATCGATTCAGGGGAGTGATGGATGAGACCGTCGGCGAAGGGACTCATTTCCTGATCCCGATTCTACAGAAGCCTCACATCTTCGACATCCGCACGAAGCCTCACACTTTCTCTTCAATCTCCGGTACGAAGGATCTTCAGATGGTTAATCTCACCCTCCGTGTTCTCTCTCGCCCTGAGGTACTTCGTTTATCTAATTTCGTACTAGACTTACTTAATTACTGTTTTTGCATTATCAAAGTTTGAATTTTTGGGAATTTGATTTAGGGGTTTAGGGTTTTGTATCATCAGCTTTATCTCCAATATTCGTATCAGTATAGGTTTATGGAAATGTAGAATCTTTATGCTGCTTTAATCATATTTGTTCATGCGTATGTTGAATATGCCTCAAGGTTGTGCGTCTCCCATACATATTCCAAACATTGGGTCTAGAGTATGACGAGAAGGTTCTTCCTTCAATCGGAAACGAGGTTTTAAAAGCCGTGGTTGCACAGTTCAACGCCGACCAGCTTCTCACAGAGCGTCCTCGCGTCTCAGTGCTTGTTCGAGACTCGCTGATCAAACGTGCCAAAGACTTCAACATTGTGCTCGACGATGTTGCAATCACGCACTTGTCTTACGGTTTCGAGTTCTCCAAGGCTGTCGAGCAGAAACAAGTGGCTCAGCAAGAGGCAGAGAGGTCTAAGTTTGTGGTGATGAAGGCTGATCAAGAGAGGAGAGCCGCGGTTATAAGAGCTGAAGGTGAGAGTGAAGCTGCTCAGTTGATCTCTGACGCTACGGCTAAGGCAGGTATGGGACTTATCGAGCTTAGGAGGATTGAAGCTTCGAGGGAGGTTGCAGCTACACTTGCTAGATCTCCTAATGTCGCTTACTTGCCTGGTGGCCAGAGCATGCTCTTTAATCTGAACCGTTGATATTGATCACAACTAAATGGGGTATGTGAGAATTACAACCAACATTTATGCAAGTTATTGTCTTGGAAGATTTGTTGTCATGAGAATTATGTCTGAATACTTCCTCGTCTTGTGGTATCTGCAGGTAACATCTACGATATTTTGATGATCAAGTTGTGAATCTTGATTGAATGAAAATGGTAAAGAACACTGTGAAGAAAAAGAAGAAACGAGTTGTTCGAGTTATCAATTGTGCTGAGAATCTTGGCCAAACAGCTCTTTCAATTATATGTTTACCTTGTTTGTGATATACATATCTTATTTTCAACAAATGAATCTCTTTTTGTTATGATTAAACTGAAAACATATGCTTTGTTAGTTACTAAGCATTAGAATAAATAACTAAATAATATGTGACTAATTGTATCTTGCAAGTTTGATATACAAATTCATGTATAAGGAATTGTTACTGACAAAACACATGAGCTGTGGTTTGTGTTTGCAAGGAGGGTCCTGAGATTTCCATTAGGCAACAAGTCTCTTATAATATGTATTTTTAGTTCTTACAAAGCCGAATATCAAAGTGAACAGCACAAGTTACTTAGGTTCAGATTACAAAGACCAAGCTCAGGGAAGTATTATTCAGGGCAAGAGATGTCTAGTCGTGTACTTACCGTATACATACATAGATATATGTGTGTGTGTGTGTTTATAAAGTAGGAGGGATCCAGATATAGCCATGAGTTTGAAGGTAACCAGCTTTCTCTAGTAGTTGATCAGCTTCTTTCGGTCCTCGGCTTCCTTGTTTGTATGGGATTGACTTCACTTCTCCTTTGTCGATCCTATGAAGCAACGGCGTGAAGATCTCCCACGCTACCTGTAATCATCAAAACATACAGCTCCTTAATCGTATGATGCAATAGTTTTGATTGTCTCTGAGAGTTTTGAGATGAAGCATATTTGACATATGTGTCTACCTTTAATTCGTCTCTGCGAACGAAGTGTTGTTGATCGCCTTTGATTCTGCAGAGATAGGGGGGAAAAAGGTTGATGACAATGGTATAACATGGAGGAACATATAGACGCATACTTACGTGTCAAGAATTAGGCGCTCGTATGCCTCTGGGATCGAGACACCTTGATAACGTTGCCCGTACGACAAGTCTAGTTCACTTTGCACGGTTTGCATTTCTAGACCCGGTTGCTTAACCTGTGTAGCAAAAGCATTGCCAAGAGAGTCATGGTTCATCACTGTAATGGTTCGAGGTCAGAGTGAATCGTTCCTTCTACTAGTTAGTCAATTATGTTTGTGTTGTATACTTACAGTTAGTTTCATGTACATTGCCTCTGAAGGTTGCAGGCGTATCACAAACTCGTTTCTCCCTTGCTTCTGACCTGTTGCATGCACAAGAGCTTCAGCACATCAACTTGAATTCGAGAAGCTAAAAGAAGAGCTTTATCCACAGCTGAAAGAAGATGTCAGAGCAAGACAATACATTTGAATATGTCGCCTGGAACATCCTTGAACTGAATTCGAATTTCTGCCTTCCTTGAATTCAAGGCTTTTCCGGCCTTTAGTATAAACGGAACACCTGAAAGATATACATCAATCAGCATTGTCAATACTCAATAGGCACCAACGATAAAAAAGAACTTTTATATAGAGGGAAATACCTGAAGAGACATAATTACTAAGTTGATAGATAAACAAAACATGAACAAAACTACTGTGGAAGAGTTAGTCATGGTACCTTCCCATCTTTCGTTGTGTATGCGAAGAATTGTTGTGGCAAACGTTGGAGTATTTGAGTCGTCTGGAACAGTAGGATCATCCCTATACCCTTCATATTGTCCAAGAACCACCTCTTCATCTGTTATAGGAACCACAGATTGAAGCACCTGAAGATCATTAAATAATCAAGAACTTTGGATTAGTTGGCTGAAAATGCAAATGAAATGCAACCAGATTCCAAGAGATGTTCAAAAGCATATGGATCTAGAGAATAGAGGCAAAGAACGCTCATTAAAATGGCTATTTGGTCCCAAAAAAATTAGTCACCTTCACTTTCTCATCCCGGATGTGCTCGGGTTTAAGAGATATTGGCTTCTCCATGGCAACAAGGCAAAGAACCTACAGTACTATAAACCAGTTAATACATGAACGCACTTACAGAGAAACTCTGAGGGAAACAATCACATAGGGTTCCATTATCATGAAAAATATCTCAGGTATACTTGCCTGGAGCAGATGGTTTTGAATAATATCACGGATGATTCTGTAAAACAGCAAGTGCACATTTCATCAGACACGCACTGGTGTCACTGATCCTATATGAAGAACAAGAAGAGACTAAAGATAGTACCCGTATTCATCAAAATATCCTCCACGCCCTTCAGTTCCAAAATCTTCCCTGAAAACAATCTGCAAGAGAAGCATTTAAACTTTATGTGCATTCGACTCAGTCTGACAATTTCTTTCATAGCTACGCAGCTCTCACCTGCACGTTCTCGATGTTGTCACGGTTCCAAAGTGGGAGAAACAAGCGATTGGCAAATCGGAGGACCAACTGCACAAGTGATGGCATGGGATAAGTTAGTCACTGATTGTCCAAGGAGATAGCTTGAAGACTAGACTCTAAATAGTCAGGCATGTTACTTACCATGTTTTGGACCAATTCCTTCCCAAGATAATGATCAATACGATAAATCTGTGATTCATCAAACAACTCTCCAATCTGAGAACTCAGTTGCTCTGCAGATTCCAAGTCCTTTCCAAATGGCTTCTCAACAACAATCCGTGTCCATCCACCAAGATCAGCTGGAAGCCATAAGACAATATAAATCCATGAACTTGAATCAGGTGCAAAGCAAGTTAATCTTCTGTGGCCGAGAAAGAAACTCACATTTGTTCATGCAGCATGTCTTTATCATCTTGCATACAGAAGGATAAACAGACGGTGGAAGCGCAAGGTAAAAAAGTCTCCTAGAGGACCCTTCAGTACTATTTTTGGAGATCTCGTGCTCCGAAATTGCTCTGTCTAATCTCTGGAACCCCTCCTCAGAATCATAAGGGCCACTTACATACTTGATCTACAGAGATCGGAACCAAAAACACAAACTTTCAGCACAGAGAAACATGGCTCTAGTCGTGAAATCAACATACAGAGAAAAAATGAACTAACCAGCTGTAGAAACTTTGACAAAGCTTCAGCTTGCTCCACATTCTTCTCATCAACAAGGTATCTGCAGAAAAGCTATTCAATATGAGCTCATAATTGTTTCGGAGAAGACAAGTCAATGCAGCATAACCAACAAAGAAGCCATTGAGCTCTCACCCGCGGATCCGATCTCTAAGCTCTTCATCAGAAAGCTTAGTCCTCGCATACCCAAAAATGTGAACTTCATCTGGGTTGAGAAAACCCTGCTCATGCAAGCATTTAAGATCATAACAATCACAAAGAGGGTTCTGCATTAAAACATATAGCTCTGGTATGAGACTAACCTGAAGGTACAGGTTGAAAAGCGCAGGAAAAGTCTTCTTCTTGGCAAGATCACCTGATGCACCAAGCACTACGACTGAAAGACAACCAGTCTCTGGAACCAAACCGTACTCTTTTGTAAACGAATCGTTCCTAAAAGTAGACCTTTGCTCAACGTGCCATTGACCAGATCCCATCTTCGAAAAAGCTTAAATTTTCACACACACACACAAATAAAAAACGTCAGTCTCACATTCAAAGAGTAATTCGACAAAAGTTCACTGCTTTAGTTTAATGAAACCGAACATAAGGGTTCGAAAAAAGAATCGAACTTCACTGCTTCAGTGTCTTCTAGGCAACACTGAGATTGAATTTCGAGTGAAAAGTAATCTCCTTTGCATGAACTGAAACTCAGTTTTATCTTAGCCAACACAGAGATCGAATTCGAGTAGAAGAAGAATATAATCAACGAAACAGAGAGCAAAGAGAAGAGAAAAATCAAACGGATCGCAGAACAATCTCAGGTAAGTTACTACAGGATAACATCACAAAGAAAAAAAGAAACTAAAATGAGATCTGAATGGAGAAATCAAACCTGAGAAGAAGAAGGAGGACGAGAAGAAGAAGAATTAGGTGGGAAAGCTTAACTACTTAGAATGGAGAAAGGGGTTGGTGGTGCTTTCACTTTCCACCTTCCTTTCCTCACATAATTTCAATTTCATCTTTTTGGCCTTTTCAGATATTTTTTTTTTATTATTATTATTTTTTGTTAAAATACGTTCAGAAGCCAATTTGTTGTTTTCTTCCTTTTTCATTTTGTTTTCTTTCATTCTTAATTTTCGAAAAAGAGAAACAAAATCTAATCATTTCATAAACCTTTTTTTTTTTGTACTTTGTAGTTGTCATGTGTTTTGGCTTATGTTACTTTCAGACACGATCGATGAAAGTAAAGTGCATACATATCATCGGAAAGTATTACGAATGTAATAATATCTAAGTTGAATTCTATATACATACCTTTATAGTTTTAAGCATCGTTTATATATGAGTGATAATCAAACTAGTTTCGTTAACTTTCTTTAAGTAGAAAGGTTTGGGTGTTCAAGGTTCATGATAGCAACTAGTGGTCACTTTATAGTTGATTGGAGATCATATTTATCTAACATATGTTAAAAGAGTGAGATCTTAAGTTCTGGAGGAACAAATGACATTTTGTTGGAAATGCCTAAAGTTATGAAACGTTGAAAGCTAAGTTAAGACATGAATAAACATGTTCCTCCCTTGCTTTTGACCAGTTGCACAAGAGTTAGACTACTCTCTTAGACAAGTCAGTTTCACTTACTTGTGTATGAGGACTCTATTATGAAACTCATCGTGAACTCTTCTCCTTTACAAGACTCTCTTAATTGGCTACTTGAAAAATTAGATTGAATACGGTTATAATGAGAGACAAAATCTAATCATTCCATAAACCTTTTATTTTTTATTTTTGCTCATTGATCATTCAAAGCAGATCTTAAGTGACCCCTTAAGTTCTTCAAGTCCTTGTTCGAACTCTTGTGTTAAGATAGTGGTCTCTGACCAATAAGAAGAAGCAGAGTCGATAATACTCCACAAGGTAAGTGAATGGCTCGTAGCATTGGGCCATGCTATTGTTAAGTTTTCCCCAAAGTTAGCTAAAGTAAACCATAACAGTGAAAAACATAATTTTTTATCAAAGTTTTCAGAAATGGACTTTGCAACAAAAATTACAACACCAATGTTTGATCTGTACTAATACGCATAATGGTTGGCTTGGAAGAAAACATGACACCATATTCTTCTTGAAGTTATGAAAAAGCATAATTTACTTTTAGGATTTCAACTTCTATTAAATGAATTACAAATGGCCAAAAAACAATTTGTTATTGACAAAAGGTTATAAGTATAACCATACAACACTAAACAAGTTTGTTATTTTATGTGATTATATGTTAGAATTTATTTATGTTTTAATGTAACAATTTTAGTTTAAAGTTTACATAAGACTAACTAGTTTTAGAAAATATTATATCTATTTAAAATGATTTTTGTTTATTTATAAAGTAGATTCAATTTATATTATATAGTTTTACCTTGTATAAGATTTGAAACTTATTTTTGAAACTTTATATTCATTTAGAAAAATAACTTCTTATGTATATAGATATGTATATAGATAAGAAATATCAATTTGGATTTTTAAATTGTGGTGTATGTAATGTAATTTTTGAATAACTAGATGTGGATTCTAATTTAGTTTTTTTTTTCAATTCTTAATTTTAAATTGAGTTATTTAAATTATTATTATATTTATAATATAATATATTATGAATCTAAATATCTTATTTTTATTCGCATATTAGACAAATTATAATCTAATTATTTATAAAACCAAAATAATATATATAGATTTATCATAATTTTTAGTGCCTCATCTTTTTTTTTGGGTTTAATGTAATATAAATATAGGAAGAAGATTCACCGCAATGTTAAAAAAAAAAAAAAGATTCACGACAAAGAAAATTTAAGCAGTGGTCCTACAATTGCTTTGGTTTAAATTCAAAGGATAACTCAGAGAAAAAATATAAATACTTCAAAAATCCTAAATACCGACCGTTGTGCCCATAATGCAATTTAATAACAAACAAAATATGTACATTGTCTATTTAAATCCACCAGGTTCTGTTGTACCAATAGTAAAATATCTCTTATTGCAATTGGCTTTATTGTTAAATCCAATAGCAGATGACATGTAGTATAGTCGTATACTTATATCAGCTCAATACTTTAGTTTGCTAAAGCATCACAAAATTGCAACCCTTAAAATAATCTTAATGTTAGTTCGCTTCAACTAGAAAAAATAAATATGTTTTTGTTCTTCTTACACATGCAGAAAACTGTTAACAATTCTTGAAATGGTCTTTTATACTATGCTAAAAGTTCAAATTTAAATAGGTTAAAGCCTTGAACTAAAAAATATTATGAAATAAGTTATGTTACAAAAAAAAAATAATAATAATAACAACTAAAAATCTTCCTTAAGCCATTTAGGAGAATATGAGCTTGCACGCGTTTACCGATTTTATTTCTGTTATATTATCCAACCGTTGAGATTTTAAGTTTGAGGAATAAAAAAAAACAAATACGGCAGAACAATAAGACGTGGCGTGTTGTGATTTGTTGATAATGCCGTAGGTGCACATTAGCATTAGCCTCGCGTCTTCATTTTGAAAATGCCTATGATCAATTGACGTGTCGTCGGGATAAAGTCCAAAATATTTTACACTATGAGTACTCGAAGTTTTTTAAACTCACGTTATAACCCATGATTCTATATTTTATTGTAATTCATATTGAATTCACATCTTATATATATATTTTTTGTGCAATTTTGTTTTCTGAAACAATATTTTCTATTGGTTCAAATCTATACCATTATGTCAAAAATATGTAGAAATGCGTTACAATCCAATCTATATCTGATTTTTGCGGATTATATGATAAAATAAATAAAATATAGTATAATTTTTTAAATCACAATTATAAAAAAATTCAATTTGATTTCACATCAATTTTTTTTAACTTATAAATGATAGTATTCAAAATAAAATATAATCTATAATGGATAATCTTGTTTAGTTTAATTTTGGTTTTAGATTCGATTTTCAATCAAATATATTTTTTTATTTTAAAACATTTTGGTTTGATTCAGATTCAAATTTATTTAATAAATGCATTTAAACCGTATAAGTATATTATTTAGTTTTTTTAAGGATCATTTTGATTATTTATATTGAAAACCAAATTGTTTAAATGTCTTTTAATTTCGTCTGTATTTGTTTTTGCTATCACTATTTAGATATCTAGAAGAACTTAGGGACACTTTGCGTAAATTATTTATGTTGAGGGGCTGATATTTAAAAAGTCGCCGGAAAGAAGACATTTCGATCGAGATTCAATAAAAAGGGGAAAAAAATCGAAAAGAGGAGAGAGAGGAAGATCGGAGAGACGACGGTGATGACGATGGACAGAGAGAAGGAGAGAGAGCTAGAGCTCGAGAGTGCAATGTACACCAACTGCCTACTATTAGGTTTGGATCCGAGCGTGATCGGACTCGGAGCCTCCAACGGCACGCCTCGGGTCGGGTTATTCCGACATTCCAACCCGAAGCTCGGCGAACAGCTTCTCTACTTCATCCTCTCTTCTCTCCGAGGACCTGCACAGTCTGCGAAGGTGCGATTCCTCTCCACTCAATCAATCTCTCGCTCACTCGTACGATTTGAAATTCTCGGTTATAGTGATTGGCTCTCTGCTAATTTTGTAATCACTCGTATGATTTTGGATTTTCTCGATCTCTCAGGATTTCGATAAGGTCTGGCCAATTTTCGATTCGGCGCAATCTCGCGATTTCCGTAAGGTAAAATGACTCTAAATACTGGCGAATTTGTATTATTCTTTAGTGTTTTTGAGCAATCGTTTGAATTATGCCAATGAAGGTTGTTCAAGGGATTATAAGCGAGCTTGAGTCACAAGGGGCATTACCAAGGAGTAACTCTAGGGTTTCGTCACTTGCCACTTGCTGTGGACCAAGGTTCGTTGAGGCTACTCTGATGTTAATGCTCATTAGGGTTTGATGCTGAGCAACGAGTTTATCATTTAGATGATGTGTACGTGTGTGGAACCTCCTGTTTTGATTGCAGATTTGTGGAGCTCTTATGGCAACTTTCACTGCATGCGTTAAGAGAAGTACATAGACGGACATTTCCTGCTGATGTAGCTTCCAATCCTCTGCCTTCTTCTCTAACAGACGTATCCTTCTCACACGCAGCTACTTTGCTTCCCGTAACCAAGGTATTATCCATATTGTTTCCATTCAAGATTGTGTGTCTATGTGGACCCTTTTGAGTAATGAATGGAATAACATACGAACGCACGTTTCTATGTTTGCAGGCCCGGATAGTGCTTGAGCGCCGTCGATTTCTTAAAGACGCAGAGACTGCGGTACAAAGGCAGGCAATGTGGTCTAACTTAGCCCATGAGATGACTGCAGAGTTCCGTGGTCTCTGTGCTGAAGAGGTAAGATTTTATTTGTTTTCTTTTTGGTAAGAGGTACTGAATTGTTTTGTCTGATTATATTAGGCTCTTCTTGATGCATTTCATTTACTGTTTCGTTGCCACCAGGCGTACCTGCAGCAGGAACTAGAAAAACTGAACGATTTAAGAAACAAAGTAAAGCAGGAAGGAGAGGTGTGGGATGACCTTGTGTCTAGCTCCAGTCAGAATTCTCATCTAGTTTCGAAGTCCACTCGGTTATGGGACTCTATAATGGCTCGTAAAGGTATGCTGTTCTGTTTATTCTTTTGAGTTAAATACAAAGAAAAAGTACTTGGGATTTAGACTTGTGCAGGAGAATTATATAGTTTCATGGTTTGTCACTATCTTCAGGTCAGCATGAAGTTCTTGCATCAGGTCCCATTGAGGATTTGATAGCTCACAGGGAGCATAGGTAACTAGCCTCTTATAACACACACGGTCCGAATTCCACTTACCAATTTAGTGACGTCTTGTTTCCTTTTATCTGTAGATACCGAATTTCAGGATCGGCTCTACTTGCAGCGATGGATCAGAGTTCTCAAGTTCCTCGTGCAGAATTACTCTCTGCCCATTCAGATGATTCATCTTTACTTGCAGATGACAAAGAACTAAGTGATGGATCGTACGCAAACATGCATGAGCATTCTCTAGGAGACAGTTTCGAAACCAACTCACAAGCAAGTGACGAAACCCTTTCACGAGTAGATGATAGAGGTGGAAAGACCAACCAGACAGTTGATGTAGCAGAAATCATAAGGCGCTGGACACACGCATTACAGCGTATTCATAAACAGTCTCTTCAGCTGGTATGTCTTCTCATATCTCGTTGTGAGGTGTTCACTGAAGTACTTCTAACCATTCTGGCTAGTTATTTATACACTTTCGTTCATTGCTTAATGCTCCACTCTTTTCCATGAATTTGTTACAAGTCTTTCATCTTTACATATTTAGGCTAAAGCAAATGACGGGGATGGTCCAGATATTTTGCGGACTGCAAATGATGGTGGTACAAGTGGGCATGTTGAATCATTGGCTGCAACTTTGACTGAACATCAACAACATTTAGCTAGCTTTCAAGTAAGTTGCTTGTCTGTTCCCTTAGGTAGAAGTTGCTTTTCTAGCAATTCTGTACTATTTATAAATGGCAGTATGTTTAAGTGGAGATTCCCAGAGTTCCCTTAATAATTGTGAATATTCTGATTCAGTTTCTCCTGCGAGAGTATCAAAAGTTCTTAGATCGATGGAGCAATTACATTTTTATTTACCAGACTGCTTGTTCTCTTGGAGCATGTCCACAAAAACTTTCTTATGCGTGTAGCTCATACTTACTGGTTAAATCTCTACCATGTTCTTACTGCTGATGGCACACTATATGCAGGTACTCATCAACCAATTAAAGGAAGTATCTCCAGCCATACAGAAATCCATATTAGAATGTACTGAGAAGGTTAATAATCTTCCCCCGACCTTACCTCCAGCTACGAGAAGTAACGGGCAAGCAGCTTCACTTCTACAATCTCAGGGGAGTGGGAGAATTACGGTAAATAATGAGTTAATTTTTATTCTCTTCCGATGCATATTTGATAGAGATGCTCAGTGTACCTTTTTCCCCTTGTCACACAGGAAGGTGTATCTAATGATGTTGCTGAGCTGACCTCAGCAATGTCTAATGTTCAGCTCGAGAAGGTCTCAGCTAGTCCTACGTTAAAGCTTCCACAATTATTTAGCTCCACTCCTACTTCGTCTGGTAAAGGTGGAAATGGACAAAAGCGACACCCAATGGCTTCTCAGGTCAACAAAATGGAAAGCTTGTCTGAGAAGAACACTACTGACCAACCACTGTCACATAATCGAGCAGACAACTTGCCGACTGGTTTGTTGCATACTTACCTTCTCAATTAAAACGAAACATATATCCATTCACTGAAACTCTAATTTTGGTTTCAGATACCAACAGTTCTTTTGTCCAGAATCTGAAGAAATCTGTGAGGGAAGCGGCTCTATTGATTCCTTCTTCAGCAGGATCATCACGAGACAGTCAATCCGACGAAGGCTCTGAGCATTATTTCGTACCTCTTTCAGGAGCGGGCTTTTCTCGATTTCCATCAGAAACCAAAGGCTTGCCTCACAGAGGTTCGAGGTTACTTACCTCTCTGAGCGAGCCTTCCTTTCTTGAACCCAATGTTCCAGACACCCTCGCGCCAAGCAAGTACAGCGACATACCTGACACGTTTGATGATCTAGATTCATTCAAAGATTACGACAACGGGAACGGGTTTCTCTCAGTTGCTGGATCAAACAGTGTAGCTTCTGATCCACAACAATCGTTTTACGACCTTGAAGATCAAGTGTTTTCTCCACCTTTATTAATGGACTCGTCCCTGTTATCAGATACCTACGAAGACTTGTTAGGTTCGTTCATTATCCTCTTTAGTGTCTTACATGACATTAGTCACTTAAGTGTAGTCTAATTACACTAGAACACAGACTTACAGCATCTAGGATCTAATCGTAATTACTTTTTGCAGCTCCTTTGTCAGAAACCGAAGCCGCTTTAATGGAGCATTAGGATGAAGAAGCCCTGAATCAGACAAAGACGATGAGACTTGTGTTTCTTCAACGATTGTTCTTGTGGTCTCAACAACAGGTGTTTCTGTTATTATTACCAGTTAACAAAGGTGTTTCTTAATTTATCTTGGATTTGTTGGTAATTGGGATTTATCTTGATGAACGAGTGATGATCTGACTTTGTTTGTGTGTCAGTGTGTGTAAGAAACCTCTAGCTCATGTAGAAGCATCGCTCTCTAAAATACAGATTGATTCTTTGTTTATTTTTTTAGTTGTAAAGTAAAGAAAATAGTGTAAAATCATCTGCTTTTCTTTTTCTTCTCCTTCTTTATCTCTTTGATATTCTTACAATACGTTGTTGCAAAATTCTCCTCCCAATTATTATATCACCATTGTCTGAAACATATATATTATACGTAGGAGTTGAATCCGAATGTTTGAATCCCGAAAATATGAGATTATTTTTTGACAAAATTTTAATTTAATCAAATGAATATATTGATTTTTTTTTTATTTTAAAATTTTGAAATCTTTTAATTTGTTTTCTGTGTTGTTACTTGTTATCTATGAATCGGATTTAAAATCCAAATCCTAACAGAAAAGAAAACACAAGTCCAATACAATTTTTATTTTATTCACCAAATTAGATAAAATAACAAAATGAAATTTTTATAGAGAAACAAATATCAAAAGTCAAGATAGAACAAATACATAGAAACAGAACCAAAACAAAAAAAACGACAAAGTAGTGATGAACTTAATGGTTGAGACCAAGAACAAGAGCCACAGCAGCAAAAGCCAAGCCGGTGAACATGTTGGTGGTCGAAACGACGGCTGCGTCAGATGCCGGTCCTGGTGCTGGAGCCGGGCTGTGAACGTGACCTTCGTGGCCGGAGACGGCAGCGATCGTCGCCAATAGACAAAACAATGCGATCTGAACAAACATCTTCTTCATCATCATCTTTCTTTTTTTAAAAAGTTATGTGTTTGAACTTTTGAATAGACGAGAGAAAAGATATGTTATTGTTTGTTGAGTAAAATGGATTTTGCAAGATGTGTTTATATAGGGAGAAAACTATTGATTTAAAATAAGAATTCTTTCTTTTTTATTTTGGGTCTAAAAATAAAGATTTGTTTCTATTTTTTTGTTGAATTGGCCGGCTTTGATGCATTGATCAAGACAGCTATTCAAAGATTATATTTTGATTCTGTCTTTCACGTTCCCATAATTGGCCAATAATTTGGATTTAGAAAAGAAAAAAGCGGAAGAGAAAGGATGAAAATATTTTACAGAATTAGAAAGTTTCTGAAAGTGAATTATTGTTTCTTATCTTTGTCATCAAGTAAATTAATGTTTGTTGCCTTTTTTTTTTGTATTGGTAAAAATTAGCTTCCTAAATACAAAAAAAAAATCTTTAATTATGAGTATCATTGGTTCACAGAATTATTAATTATATTCAGTTTGATATGATTGTAAAAATAGACGTGGGGACAATTCGTTATTTAGTATATTATTTTTTGACGCCTAAAAAACCTTATAAAATAAACCTGTACACGCGTATATACATAAATATAATTAACTCATATTTTCCCTCTCTCAGAATTAATCAGAGAAATAAAAAGAGAAACGTTTTCAAAAAGTAAGTAAACATCTAAAAAACGTTATTTTGCCTAAATTTCTGAAGAGAATCACGTTAGTTGCGGATGTGCCGCAGTAAACGCTGATGAATAATATCGAAATATAATTCGCATTAAATAACAAATATTAGTACTAGTAGTAATTGGGGAAAATAATCAAAGAATTTAAAACCTGTAATATCTTGACCCTAAAAAAACCCATGTAACATAGGCTTATTAGCTAGCCATGTGGGAAACAACACGCCGACTTGATGATTATGGTGATGATTAGTGTAATATTAGCATACAAATCACAAGATAATTCATATTATGATAATAGTAAAATTGGTAATCAATAATCATATATCATCACCATCATGTTACTTCCTTTGACAAAACTAAATTTACAAACATATCTATATTGAGTATACATTTGTTTCTTCTTTACAAATCGGTCGTGTATCTACATTATTTTTTACCGTAGAAAAATTTAGAAAAAAGAAAACAAAGATATATAACTATTGGGCCTTTAATTGCTTTTTCCTCTTACGACCAATTCTTTTATCGGCCCATGAGCCCATTTGAGCTATAACCTCATCTTCCACTCTCCTCCTTTCTCTCTCCCATACTAAACGCTGCGTTTTACGGTCCATGAAATTCTCCAACACCCAATCCCGAAGCCCAAGATCTCTCACCTCGCAAAACCTCTCGGCCCAATCAGACGGTTCAACGGGTCGGGTCCCTAAACCGGGTGCCCGATCTTTCGACCCGACATTCTCTTCGTTCTGCCAGTCCGCCACGTATGTCGCCACTCTCCTTTTGAACTTTTCCTTAAAAACATCCCAAACCTGATACTTATAATGGTTAATTACCATCGTGCCCTTTTCCACGTCGACAAAAGTAAACTCTTCTTTTAACTGAAAATGGTGCACAACGTTTATCAGCGTCGCGTTTAGCGTTTCCGGTCGAATTATACTCTTGTGTCTCTCCGGTAACGCCATGCGACACGTGTACGCCGCCGTGACTCCGCTGCGAGGTGGTTCTCTAAGGCCCGAAGGTCCGAAACTGTGACACGGCGTTCGAATTTCACCGATAGACGATGATGATGTTGTGTGATTTCTGATGATTTCGTTTAAAGTTTGACCAGACGGAATGTAGAAAAACTCGTCGACGTCGATAAACGCGACCCAATCGCAATCGTTTTTGGCTCGGATCGCGCAATTGGCGAATCCAGCTTCTTGAGTTTTGATCCACGGCCAAAAATGTCTCGAGATGTTGTAACCGCGACTTTCTAGATTCTTGATCTCGGAAACTATGTCGTCGTCGCTGTTATTGTCGTAGATGAACCAACGTCGAACGCCGATTCCGGCGTGGTACATCACCCATTCTCTCAAAACGCTGGCTGCGTTTCGCGTCATGGTGCAAACGCACGTCTCGAATGGTTTTCTTTCGCCACGTGTCGAGTCTTTGACCCGACCCGGACGGTTAACTGGGTGGGCAACGGAAGGAAGCATCCCGCTTCCTTTGATTCTCACAGAGACTTTCAGCGGAGGAGATTGGGCCAATTTTGGGCCATCCAATACTGTTAGTGGCGTTTTGCACCGTACGATCTCTTGGGCCGCAGAGATAACTTCTGACCTAAGCAAAAGTTTGGGCTTCGCTAAATCCCAACCGTACACGCACTCGTATCTTGACACGTCGGCAGCTCTCCCTGGCCGTAGATTTAGTCCCTTGACAAAAACCACAGTGGAGTTATCATGGTCGATCACGGCGTCGTAAACCAGCCAATCCCACCGGTGTGTGGGTCCCACCAGGAGGTGATTATCAACCGTCGATGTAGAGACGGCGAGCGATACGGTATGGTCACGTGGCACGGCGGAACACCGTACGATCTGACGGCCGAAATCTTCGGTTTCCACGGCGAATGGTAACTCTTTAAACGGTTTAGATGAATCGTTTTCGTCGGAGAAAACGCAAAAGAGGTCCTCTTTTGTTAATAACCGAGAAGACGAAGGGTATTTTAGGAAAATCAATATTTGGTCAGGAAACTTAACCGCTTCATGAACCGTGACTATCTTAACCGCCGGTACAGAGCCACCGAGAACTGCCTTAATGGATGGCCGGACCACCGGCCGAAACTTCCCTGATTTATCCAAACTTCAAATCAGTTTATAACCGACGTTATAGAATTTAAAGGGTTTGTGATTAAACGTGATTTTTACCTAAGAAGATGAATAAAGCAGAGAAGAGAACGAAGGAGAAGACGAACAGAGCAACAAACCGGAAAAATCTTCTCCATGAAACAACGACGTCGCCGCCGCTTAAACCGCCGCGTTTCCTACGGTTCTTCATCTTTTACGCCGCCGAAAACGGCGGCGGCGTCTGAGAATTTAATCCAAACTGATTTTACGTAAAAAAGTTTTCGGTGAAGCAAAACGTTTTCGTTCTTACTCTCTCTCTGTTTCTGGCTATGAAGATTTTAGCTTTTATTTATTTTCTCGTCTCCAGATTCTAATTTTAATCTTTATTTTTTATTTTATTTTTTGAAATTCTCTGATTACGAAAGAAGACAGATAAATATGGACTTTTGCCATTTTTTCTTCTCTGATGCTCAAAGACGTCCATGAAAATTTACGAACTTGATGTTGAAGGTTCAAGAAAAAAAGGCGGCTTATTGCTAAACCAACGCCGGTTCGACCACTTTTTTTTATCGACCGGTTTATCTACTTCTTACATTCGAAGAGTGTGTGTATGCAAAAAACAATTTATCAAAAGAAGAAAAAAGCATATAGAAAGTTTGGATACCTTGCTTGATAATTTGATATTTCACGTCATTATTTATCTATTTAGAGCTTCAAATTTATCAACTTTGAATATGTTTGTTTTGTTTTTTCGTTAATTGCTGGTGAGCTTAACAGTTGAAAGAGACGAGGCCATGATTCGATTAGTGCCATTGACTTTGAATCATATTGGACTCATACTGGAAAACGTAGGACCCACTTATCGCCTTTTGTTTGTTTCTTCATGTCATGATCGTCATCTATAACGTATATCCCACGTCCGTGTTTGGTTCTTCCAAGTGAGGTTTTGTTTTGTAATATTCAGTTTGGTCCAAAAGGCTCTATTAAACTGCCCAATAGAGAAAAAGAAGACTTCCAACCAAACCAAGTCTATGCTAATGCTACTTTCATGATTATATGTAGACAAAGATTAAAACTAGATTCGATATTATTGGACTGGTTAATAGACAGTCTTTAATTATTATATAGTTCATGAAATAAAGCAAAGATCTATTTCTTAAACATGAAAGTAGTTGCACTCCGAATAGGAAAGCTAGAGTCACAGTTACTTCCACTTCCTTTCTTGTTAGAGTAACCTGGAAATGCGAACTGGTGAAAGTCCATCGACCTGATTAGACGCAAACACTTTTCTTGAGCTAGAGTCTCTATCTCCCACTCGTTAAATGGGCTTGTTGTCTTATGACTCACATGAATCTCTCCATCATCATCCTTCACCATCTTTCTCGCACTCTCGAAAAACCCTCTTACTACATGTTGGTGTAGCCTGTGAATATTGTACCAAATTCAAATGTTGAATATAAACGAAGTATAACAATAATAAAAAAGATGACGCAGTGATGAAAAAATATATATAAGATGATTAATGATTTTAGTACCTCGAGTATCAAGAGATGATGCAGTGATGTTGGTGGCAGAACCAAAGGCTCTTGCTAGAGACAAAGAAAATGAGAAGTCTCCTTCTCCGACCAGAAGTATTTTCTGCTTGTTGCTATATTGTCTTAATGTTTTAGTTTCATGAACCTCCATTTCACCATCTGCATGTTTTTTTTTCATTCTTGCACCATACCCATATATATAGAGAGATTACATACACACAAATATACGGATCTGCATGAGGCAAACTAAGAGATCTTTTGTTAAGTCTGTCTCTTAGAACTTTGTGATCATTTAACTGTTGCTTTGAATAGCATTCATATTTCTCTTCATGCACTATTACGAAGAAAAGAGTCAAACTTCTGCTTTGGCTAGTCATGATTAAGGTGGTCTAAATGTCTTCTTAGCCGTTTAGTTACCATGTTGAATAGATTAACTCCAGTAAAAAATTGACAGTGTCTTTTATTCTATGGATATTCAAAAGCTTATCACTTTTAGAATATTGTTTTCCGAAAATACTAGTTGAGGAGTTTCTTTGATTGTATCAAGGTTGTGATTATACACATTGTGGTCTTAAAACTCCACAATGATAAAAGTTCAAAAACTGACATTGCATTTCCTTAAGAGTATGAAATAGTAAAATTGTTAATTACACTGTGCAGCTTTAACTGCACCACACACTATTGGATTCTAAGTAAGAATATTCGTACAATTTACTAAAATGTTTAAAGTCGCCATTAAAGCTAAAGCTTGATGTACTTTAAGAGGGTTTCTTCTTAAGACCATTGCGTCTAATACGCTTGCGTTCTTGAGATCCACTCTTTAATCCTCTGCAAATCAGTTAAAAAGTAAGAACAACTGCCTTCATGTGAGGCTTTTGCAGTTTTCTCAGATTTGTATAAAATGCTGAAAGAATACTCTAATGTTGTTATTACCTTTGGCACAAATAGACAAAGGTGTAATAGAAAAGAACCAATATCAAAGTGACGATGGAGATAATGATGTACCACAGACTCCTCTTCTGCAAAACATATTGGTGATTATATGTAGCCGAAGATAAAAACTAGATTCGATATGATCTCTCTAAAAACCAAACCGCACAACAGTGACATTCTTAGACTGATATACATCCAAATTTTGTGCAACGAACAGAACAAACCGATTTGTTACCTTTGGTTTTTTAGACAAGGCCCTTGGACCTCCGGAACATGTATGTGCATCACAAAACTGGCGCAAGAAGAACTCTACAAATTTAAAATTAAGACATCACAAAGGGTAAATCTTTATCGAACAATAAAAGTAAAAAACTGTTGAAGTAAGATACTATTAAAGTTTCATCTTTTTGTATGTATACCGTGAAGACGGTTGGCTGATGGACCATTGTTTACCGGAAAACAAGTATTAGCCAAACTCTACAAAAGGAACAAAAAGATCACATAAGCACGGAATCAAGAAACAGAACGTAAAGCAACAGGGTCATGAACAAGAAGTCATACGGTTTCTATGAGTGTATTATAACAGATAAGTGTATATACTATGGCGATATCTAAAAGGTGTTACCTCACATAAGAGCCGGTTTCTTGCAGCAGCTGCAGGATTACACTTAGACTTAACCCGAGCCGTATCTACAACAAGATCACAATGCAATGCTCCACAAAGATCCGCCATACATCTACCATGACTCTGCATTCAAAGACTTTTTCAATACTGTAAATATCGATCATCAGCAATAGTAAAGACATATCGAGATAGAAGATGTACCGCATTAAGAAGATTGTGATGGCGTGTATCGAAATGCATATCGAGATACTTCTCTTCATAAAAAGCCTTTTTACAGAATCCGCAACGCCACTCGTTTATGTCTGAATGCACTTTGTGCTCTTCTTGTTCTCTGAATACATCATTGTCTCGATGAACTCTACAATTACTCGGTAATTGATACCGCTCCTTTTCAACATAAGGCATGAGATACTACACAACAACAACAACAAAGATCATCAAAACATAGAACAAAATCAAAACGACAGCTTTCGAGACATACCTCTTGAATGATTTTCCAAGCAACTCTGCTTCGTTGTCTTGAACAATGAACTTCATGAACACCGTCTTCTCTAGTATATCTATAAAAGCACCAGAATTTGGCATTTTTCACACTCAAAACACTAAGCATTTACCAATCACATGAGAAGAATTTGAATTCACAATACCTTTCATCTCTAAAACCCTGTTGAAACAAACATCATGACTTAACACATTGAACAACCATTAAAGCTTAACAATTTGATCAACTAAATAGAGATAGAGCCCAGATCGAGTACAGACATTCCTTAAACGAAACTGTTACACTCGAAAGAGCTGTAGAAACCTTTAAGATTACCTGGAGATTCTGTTGAAACAGAGAATTGGGAACAGAAAATCCCCAAAGCTGAGAAGAAATCAAGAAGCAGAGGAGTATCAAAGGAGATGGGCATCTCGAATTCGATCCTCCAATCTTCATTCGCAGCTCATAAAAGGATCAAAGAAGGAGATTTTATTATCTATGGAAGATTTCAGCTTTTGTGTATCGATGAAAATGGGGTTTAAAGTTTAACCCTTTAAAGTGAATGCCTTTTGGGTTCAAGAAAACTATTTTTCTTTTGGGCTTTCAATATATGAAAGTTCGATTGTTTATATGCAAATGCTAGAAGATAAAAGGCTTGGAATGATTTGCTCCATTCAAGAAAATGGACCATGTGATTTTTTTAAGCAAAGCCTAATGTGTATTGCTGAAAATGATTAATTTCGCATAAAACCTATAGGAAAATGTTGGGGTTTTTTTTCTTTTCTTGTTAACACTGAACAACAACTACAATTTATTAAAAGAACTGAAACACAAAATTTAGGAAAATGTAATTTTTTGTTTTGTTAAACAATTACAATTTATTACAATGGTTCCTAAATCTAGAACAAAAATATAAAATTTATATAAAACAATATTAGACGGATAAAGTTTATAACAACTAATCTATACAGAAAAAATGAATAATTTTTAATATTAACACAAATATATAAAAAAATTGATTATTTATAAATGAATTTTTTTTTTTTTAAGGAAAACATATAAGCAAATTCTACCTTCAAAACTTTGAATTATTCCATTTTGTAAAAAAATAGATCAAACAATTAGATAATAAATTTTGAAGGTTCAGCATGATGCATATTGTTAAAAAATAATTAATTTCAAATAAAGTACTATAAGAAAATGGGGATTTTGTACAGATTCTAATTTAAATGTGTTTTATTTTATTTTATTACTGACTGGTTGCTTTCTATGATGGTTGTGATGTAAATGTATTCTAACAACATTACTTCTAGAGTAAAGTTGTTTCTTTGGTGCCACAGGAATACATAAACGTTACATACATCTACCTTAATCATTTACATAAGTTACATAAGCGTTACATACATCAACCTTAATCATTTACTTTTAACTTATGTACAGTTTATTTGTTTCCTACCTTCAAAAAAGAAACATCAAATATAAAATCATACCCAAATGTTTAGTAAAGATAACTAAAATAGATTTTAAACGCGTTAATATTATCTAAATTTTTTAAAAGGTACTCAGAATTCAGTTTAGAAATTACAGAGTTTTCAGATCTATTTTGTCCAAACATAAAAAAAAAAAAAAATCACATTTTAATTTTTTTTTCACCAGAAAGTTTCGTTTTCCTCTTTTGTTTCAATTCTCAACCACTTCATGTCAACAACCATAGCAGAAATAATTTATTTTTGTTAAACTTCTTAGGTTCATAATTTAAGCACAGTTTTTTTTTTTTTTTCAATTTCCCTATCAAATCCCAAATATAAACTTAAAATTGAGGTTTCGAGTTTTTCTAATTTATTTCTGTTTCGGTGGGACCCAGATTTCAGCCAAACTTTTCCAGATCGTCTTCTAAAACATGTGTTTGATCTGAAAAAAAACGAAACTCAACTTAATTAAACGACAAGGAAAAAAGGAATTGTCTTTTTTGAAATTTCGAATTCTATCTATTAGCCGTTTGGCTGACACAATTATAGAGAAAAAGATTCTTTAGAGCTGAGAGAGAAAACAAGAAGAAAAATTGTTCATAGTCTCGATTTTTGAGGTTTGGTCATGGGTGAATCGGCTGTTCTTTTACATTCATATACATTCGCAGCTCCTCTTTCTCGTAATGAATCTCATGAGGTTAGTTTATTTCGTTTTGTTCGATTCATTTGATTATAAGAATATTTCAGGAAGTGTTCGATCGTTTCTGTCTGATCACTGAGATTTGATTGATCAGAAAGTTTACAAATTTGGTTGAGTTTTGTTAAGATTTCTGATTTGTTTTTTGATTTGTTGGATCGCAGGATAATACAATCCATGCGCTTAGCCAATCAGTGTCCTTTGGTAGGTTCATGACAGAGAATCTTGAATGGGGGAAATGGTCAAGTTTCTCGCACAAGAAGTACGTGGACGAAGCTGAGAAGTATTCTCAGCCTGGATCTGTTGCTCAGAAGAAGGCTTTCTTTGAAGCTCATTACAAGAGAATAGCTGAAGCCAAGAAAGCAAAAGCTTCAGATGAATCATCTGATGACTCTAAACAACAACCAGAAAGTGTTGCCGTGTTGCTAAACACTTTGGAGACATTGACTAAAGATGAGGCAAAGGAAGAAGAAGAGAGTGGTGAAACTGAGTTGGTGCTGAGTATTGAGAAAGATGAAGAAAGAAAATGTGTTGTTGTGGTTTTGGAACAAGAAGATGTGGTGGATGACTCGTTGGCCAAACATGTGACTGAACATGATTTACATGATGTTGTTGAAGTGATTGATGAAAGGGAAGAAAAAGAGAATCACACAGAGTTGTTGAGAAAGAGCTCTTCTGTTGGAGATAAAGAAGAGGAGAGAAAATCAGTAATCAAGAACTCATCTGTGTTTAGTTCAGAAACTCCAGACAAAGCAATGGAGCTTGTTGTCACACAGACAATAAGGTAAACAAAAGCAGCTTTTGATTGTTTTCTTTAATAAACTTTGTCCTTTGTCTGATTTGTTTTATCATGTTAATCTTGCAGTGAAAATTCGATAAAGAAAAAGGAAAAATCAGTTCGTTCGAGATTCAGTTTCTTGAAGTAAGCTGGTTTTGTTATCTCTTCTTGAGTCAATTTGTACTTAAGTTGATGTTCTTGTCCTAATTGTATCTCTTTTGTGATGTAGGCTTTTGATGGGAAACACTAAAACTCAAGATCAAAAACCGAAGGTAAGATTCTGATTTCAACAAATCCTGAGATGAATACATTTCTCATTTCTTTTAGTAATGTGAAGACTGACACTAGCTGTGTTTCTTCTAACAGAGAAAGACAGATAAGAAACCAAACAAATCATTTCTATGTCTTTGCTTCACACCTGAGATGGTCGGGGAAACAGAAGCGCCAACCAAAACACATAGGAGGAATGTCTGAGAATAAAGATAGATTCTTCTCTGTTGGCTTCAAAGCTTTTAGAAAGATCTGTCCTCAGATTCAAGTATGGTAAAAAAAAAGGAGAATCTTTGAGTGCACAGTAGCAAAAAAAAACTGGAATATCAGAAGAAAGTTTGCTTCTTTTTTCTTGTATTGTATCTCTTATGAGCGTTTTGTTGTATGTATCTTCATCTTCAGTGAAAACTTTTTGGTTTCTTTACAATCTTATACTCATTTTGATATGTTTGTTCATTGAGATGTAATTGCAGGAATGGAATGGAATGATTTTGTTCAGTAGAAAAGGTATAAACTTTACGTAACTATATAGTTTTAAAATCACAAAGTTGTTGAAACCTCTGTTCTGATTTGGAATGGGAATCAGTTGTTGAGTAAAGGTTTCAGCTTTACATAACTTATCATTATAGTTTATAAATCACAGTTTTTGATTTAAGAATCAAATCCACATTTACATAAATATAGTCATTCATCCACAAAGTTGTTAGAAACGATAAAACTTACAAAGCAAAAGGCAAGACAATGAATGGGGAATAATCAATTAAGCCATCATCTCTTCAACCAAACACCATCCATCTTCATCAAACTCTTCCACACGATCCATCATCATCATCATCATCCCCACATCACAAAAACTCAACCTTCCATCTTCTCCTTTTTCACCATCATCATCATCACCATCACTCTGTTTCTGCATATTCACAATTTCTTGTACAACACTCCCTTTGTATTCTTCTTCTTTTTCATCATCAGCTTCATGATCATGCTCATCACCATAATCATCAGACATAAGATCAAGGATTGCGGAAGCCGAGAACCCGGAGAGTTTCGAACAGGGTCTGGTCCCAATAGGAGGAACCTGCCAAGTCAGCATATTGTAGGTGACATCATTAGACCTCATCTTCGAACAGCCTTTACTTTTGACTTTGGATTTGGTGAGAGGGTGCGAGTGGCACTCAGGACACCTTGCAGACCAGCATTTTGCGGTGGATCTTGAGTGGTTGGTCGGCTTCGATGGCACTTTAGCAAATGATCCGGAGGTTGGGTTTGAAGTCATAGGGATCCACCTCGACTTCGGTCTTGTATTTGGCAACGGTGGTAGAATCAGTAAGGTCTTCACCATGCCGTGTTGTTTGCCTTCTCGCTTCATCTCAGCCGTTAGATTGATGAGACTTTTGCCCAAGAAGGAAAATTGTGAAACTTTGAAATGATAAAAACAAAGGTTGCTTGAAAGATTATATAATAAGAAGATGGGTTGTAAAATGAGGAATATGCTTGCGAGACAAGGAATAGGTAAAAGTCTAAATTTTACTATCCCGCCTGCATTACAAGAATGTGTCCGTCCAAGAGAAGAAAGTTTCTAATAATAACTTGTCTATAGTGCAATAGTACGACATTAGAAATGTTTGTTTATATTATTGTTCATGGAGATCTAACTGTAGGAACTTATGTTCTGAGTTTAGGATGGAAATGAGTTGTTTAGTATATGTATAAACTTAACATAAATTATAATCATAGAATCATACTTTTTCATTTAAGAAAGAAAATCACTTTTACATGAATATAATCATTATAGTTGTTGGAATTGAAAACTCTGTTTTAATTTGGATGAGTTGTTGAGTATGTGTTTCAACTTTACATGAGTTATTATAATTACAAATCATAGTTTTAGATTTAAAAATAAATCACATTTACATTGATATAATCATTCATCCCCACAAAGTTATTAAAAATGATAAAATGTACAAAGCAAAAGCAAATACAATTATTGGGGGGAATTAATAATCAAAGAGATCAATTAAGTCATCATATCTTCAACCAAGAACCATCCATCTTCATCAAATTCTTCCACATGATCAATCATCACCATCATCCCCACATCACAAAAACTCATCCTTCCATCATCATCATCATGAGACCCATCCTCTCCTTTTTCACCACCATGATCATCATCACCATCACTCTGTGTATTCACAATTTCTTCTACAACACTTGCTGTGTATTCTTCTTCTTCTTCTTCTTCTTGTTCATCATCATCAGATTCATAATCATGATCATAACCATAATCATCAGACATCAGATCAAGGATTCCAGTAGCAGAGAACTCGGAGAGCTTCAGACCGGGACTGGCCCCACCAGAAGCAACCTGCCAAGTCAGCATCTTGTAGGTAACATCATTTGATCTCACCTTGGAAGAGCCTTTAGTCTTGACTTTGGACTTGGTGATGGGATGCATATGGCACTCAAGGCACCTTGCTTGACCACATTTCCCGGTGAACTTGGAGTGATTGGTCGGCTTAGATGGCACTTTGGTGAATAATCCGGCGGTTGGCCGACAAGTCAAAGCGTTGACCAACTTCGACTCCGGCCTTGGATTCAGCGACGGAGGTAGAATCCGGTAGGTTCTCACCATACCGTGTTGTTTGCCTTCACGTTTCATCTCAGTCGTTGATTGATGAGACCTTTACTACACAAAAGAAGAAGAAGAAGAAAGATGTGAAATGTGAAAATGATAAAAAGGTTGCTTGAAAAGATATAATAAGAGAGAAACTTAAGAATATGCTTGCGGGACACGGAATACTCAAAAGTCAAAAGACTATTCCCCAAAAGGTGTAGCTTGTGTGGACCAAATCAGTTGAGTTGTGTAGATAACTTCCACTACACCAATTATTGGAAATTTCTTCTTAATATATATTCTTGCAGAAGAGGTATATATATAAAGGAATCAAAGTAGACGCAAATATTATTTTTTATGATCTTATATATAGTAAAACTTTTTAGAATTAGTGCTCCAATAAATTAATAAAGAGATAGCAAAACTTCTGTTATATAATATAGTGTCTATATATATATACATATAATTATCTAGGAGAAAGAAAGATTTGCACAAACTTACAAGAAAACTCAAAATTGTAGTATACATTCGTTGTACGTTTCTAGGATAATGATACATGAAATTGATAGTTTAAGACAAATATATAACCTTCATGACTATATCCCTATATAACATGTGATAAACTACGAAGTCTGAATAGTTGTTTACTTTTTGTACAAAGGGAAGTCTGAAACTAAGAAAGTAAGAAGAGTCCCGTTTTGTTTTTCTGACTTTGATTCTAAACATGTTCATGAGAAGTATCTACGAGAGGTTCGTTAGCTTCCTGACCAGCTTCCAGAGGTTTTGAGGCTTTCTTCTCAGGGTACAACACATAGTGTTGAAACATGAAGAGGATATCGAAGAATATTGAAATCTGCAGAAAGATAATGAGAGAGTTATTAGACACAAACAAAGAACAATTCAAAGGATGAATCTAAAAGGAAGGCTCTGAATATTTCTTACGAGTGATATAAGAGTCTTTCCTATGTTCCCATAGAAATTCACCCAAGAATCTGGATGAAACAACAAAGAAGATAATGTTTAGTTTTTGTGTAGCAAACAAAAAAGCTAATGATGTGAATGTGATGGAGAAGAAGATTGTTACTTTGGTCAATAGATTGAATAACCATCTGCAGACAATTAGCGAGTCCTCCACCAAAATCAAGAAGAATATTCCCAATGCTCCACCCAACGGTGCTCTTCCTAGTAAAGTTCATCTTCGCCTGTGAGGAATGAATCTGAGTAATACAGATTCAATCAATTGTGAAAAGAACTAAAGGTTCAAGAGCTGTTTCTCACCTGTGGAATGTACTTGACGCATGTCATGCAAACCTGAATCGAACTGTACATAACAATGAACCATACAACAAGTTTGAGATTACGCATTTTAAGAGTTGTGTAAAAGACACAGCAGCATAACAAGCTTACTTGAAGATGGTAATGAGCCAGAGCCAAGACTGTGTAGGTAAAGCTATGAAGAAACAGATAGCTGCACATGTCCACACAACAATCACAAGACCTGTAGCAAATCTCGATACTTTCTGAGGTCCACGCTGAGGTTTAAGTTCACTAGAAACCATCAGAGACGGCAAGATGAAGAAACAGAGCTTACATTCCATATAACTTCATCATCACTCACTTCATAGATAGAGATCTGGAACAGTGTAAGAGCTGTCATTACAACTGCATGGATTGAGAATGCAACATCATTCGCAGCCACAGGTACCATCTGATGACAGGACCAAATCATAACAAAAAAACAAATCATAAGAATGTCCCAAAAATTAAACAGCATACCACTAACACATGTGCCCTTTCCTATACAGAAACAAGAACATATGTTCGGAAAGTAAAAAAGCTTATATGTCATTTGGATAAGAGACCTCTTTATCACCATAAGTGTCACAGTACTGCTTCTGAATAAAGGGGCTGAAGTAGAGGCAGACGTTGTAGATCATATACGACGAGTGCTTCGTCAAATTCAAAAGCACAAAGTCGAAGTTCAATCCAACAACACTTTTCCACCAAAAGACAGAACACAAAGAGAGTTCAAGTTCAGTTTTTGCCACGAACCCAGAAGAAAAGAAACGAACTTTCGAGAGAAAAGTGATGATTGGTACCTTTTCCTGCGGAAATTCAAAATCAGCTGTGGGTAGAAGCTAATCGACCACGAAGCAAACGCGATCCATCCGACGACCTCGTACGAGATTTCTAGCGGAATCGAGTTCCACGAGGCCATGCTTTCTCCGTCGTCTCCCGACCAATCGTTTGAAGTTTGTTCTTGGAGTTGACGACGGAGATTGAATGAGAAAAGTACAAAAGACAGAATGCTATTTGGCTGTTGGGAAATGAAACAGGAGTAAGCAGTTCCAAATGGGTCCCACATGATGACGTTAGAGATTCCACGATCTGAGTGCACTTTCCAAAAATGAATCCTGAAAGTGAAAAATGTGAAATATGAGAAATGATATTAAAAAAATGGTTGCTCGAAGGCTATGAATATGCTTGCGAGACACGGAATATTCAAACAAAATAAAAAGCACATTTTGTTGGATACTTATGTTACTCAGTAAAACTAGATTTTCTTTATACAGTCAATTTCTTGTGCAACAAATTATATTTGAAGAAGAGATGTTGTTTCGTTGGATGTTAAATACAAATTGAAGAACGTTTTTGATGGACTTTTTAACACTCGTTCTTGCTCTTACAAGAAAACACAAGATTGACTATTGGTGGTATATATATTCGTTGTTTCTGAGATTAATCATACTTTGAAATTACTTGAGAATAAGACAACAACATGTGATAAATAAACTAACTACGAGTCTGAAGACTTGTTTACTTTTGTACAAAGGGAAGGCTGTGAAACAAAGAAGGGTTTTTGTTTCTCTGACTTTGATTCTAAACATGTTCATGAGAAGGATCTATGAGAGGTTCGTTCGATTCCCGACCAGATTCCTGAGATTTTGATGCTTTCTTCTCAGGGTACAACACATAGTGTTGAAACATGAAGAGGATGTCGAAAACTATTGAGATCTGCACAAAGATAATGAGAGAGTTATTACTAGAGACAAAACAATAACAAGTCAGAGGAAGAATCGAAAAAGTAGGCTCTGGATTTGTCTTACGAGTGATAGAAGAGTCTTTCCAATGTTGCCATAGAAATTCACCCAAGAATCTGGAAGAAACAACGAAGAAGATAATGTTTAGTTTTTGTGTAGCAGACAAAAAGCTAATGATGTGAATGTGATGGAGAAGAAGATTGTTACTTTGGTCAATAGATTGAATAACCATCTGCAGATAATTAGCGAGTCCTCCACCAAAATCAAGAAGAATATTCCCAATGCTCCACCCGACTGTGCTCTTCCTAGTGAAGTTCATCTTCGCCTGTGAAGAAACACATGCATAAGAGTAAATACAGATTCATATCAATTGTGCAAAACTAACATGGTTCAGGAGCTGTTTCTCACCTGTGGAATGTACTTGACGCATGTCATGCCAACCTGAATCGAGCTACATAACAAAACATCATCATCAAAAGTGTCAGATCAGATTAATCACAATCACAAGTACAAAAGAATGGCTCTAAGACACAGCATTACAAAGCTTACTTGAAGATGGTAATGAGCCAGAGCCAAGACTGTGTAGGTAAAGCTATGAAGAAACAGATAGCTGCAAACGCCCACACAAGAATCACAAGACCTGTAGCAAATCTCGATACTTTTTGAGGTCCACGCTGAGAATATTCAAAGTCAGTAGAAACCATCAGAGACGGCAAGATAAAGAAACAAAAGCAGACATTCCAGACAAAGAGGAGAAAACTTCATCGTCACTCACTTCATAGATAAAGATCTGGAAGAGCGTAAGAGCTGTCACTACGACTGCATGGATAGAGAATGCAACATCATTCGCAGCCACAGGTATCATCTGAAAGAGGACCAAATCATAACTAAACTAAATCATAAGACTCCAAACATTGATCTTTCACTATTCATAGAAACGATTTAACCATAAGAAAGACTCTAACTTTAAGTTCATAGAGAAAAGAGGAAAAGAGACCTCTTTATCGCCATAAGTGTCAAAGTACTGCTTCTGAATAAAGGGGCTGAAGTAAAGGCAGACGTTGTAGATCATATACGACGAGTGCTTCGTCAAATTCAAAAGCACGAAGTCGAAGTTCAATCCAACAACACTTTTCCACCAAAAAGACAAAACACAAAGAGAGTTCAATTTCAGTTTTTGCCACGAACCCAGAAAATAAAAAACACAAACTTTCGAGAGAAAAGTGATGATTGGTACCTTTTCCTGCGGAAATTCAAAATCAGCTGTGGGTAGAAGCTAATCGACCACGAAGCAAACGCGATCCATCCGACGACCTCGTACGAGATTTCTAGCGGAATCGAGTTCCACGAGGCCATGCTTTCTCCTTCTCTATAGATCGATTTCGATCAATCGTTTGAAAATTTTCAACCTTTTTTCAAAAAAATATTCGTTCTTTGTTGTTGACGATCGGAGATTGAATGAGAAAACTGAAAAGGATGACAAAAAAAAAAAAGAATGAGAAAAGAAACAAAAAAAAAAAGCTAAAAACAGAATGCTGTTGAGAAATTAAAAAACAAATAATAATAATAATATGAGAAGCAAAGGCACTTGCAAAATAATGGGTCCCATAGATGACGTGTCATGATCTGGGAGACTCCCACGATCTGAGCGTGATGGGTTAAAACAGGCGATGATTTAATGAGAGCCTTATCTGAACCTGGCGGTCTTCACGGGTACGTACGTTCGTTCGTATTATAATATTAACAAAGGCTGCTCTGCCGAACGACGACGTTTACGCAATCCCAATGTTCCTATAATCAATCTCTTTGTTCTTTCTTACTCGAACGAACCGAACCAAGTGGTGTTTGTGGCTTCCTCCAATTGCTGCCTGTTGGACTCTAGTCTTCAACTTACAACATTCTTTTTGTTCAAAACCCACTTTGGATTCCAAGTTTTTTAGCTTTATAATCGAAATGGAAGCTTTGGCTTCACTCATGAACTTATATATTCGATTTCTCTGTTTTGTCTTTTCCAGTTTAAAGATTGTTCATTTTGCATATAATGAAGGATTGATTTCTTGATTACACAATCAAAATTAGAATACAAGAGAAAGAAAAAAACAAAAAAAAAAAAAGCAAGAAATTCAAAACATGAAACTCAAATCTTCCTGTCGTGATCTTCGTTCACAACCCATGGCCTAGTGTTCGAACTCCAATGGCAGCAAAAACAAATGTGAATGTATGGGATTAATTATTCAAAATCTTCTGCAAAAATAATGGTATAATGATTTTAATTCAAGAGTCGTTGCAATTGCCAGCTTTTGTTTAGGCCTTTGGCTTGAGTGGCTTGATGACCTCCCAAGTGAAGTCAGGATCTTCACGTCCGAAATGGCCATACGCTGCCGTTTTCTGGAACCTGAAGTTACCTCCTCTCTTCAAGTCGAGGTTAATAGCCATCATTCCAGGCCTGAAGTCAAACGCTTCCTTGATCAACACGAGTATGTCCTTGTCTGGTATAGTCCCGGTCTTGTAGGTGTCAACAAACACCGAGAGCGGCTCAGGCACACCAATGGCGTACGACACCTGGACGATACAACGGCGTGCGAGTCCTGCTGCAACCACGCTCTTTGCAGCCTGTCTAACGATGTAGGCCCCGCTTCTGTCAACCTTGGTCGGGTCTTTCCCTGAGAAAGCACCTCCACCATGAGCACCCCAACCACCGTAAGTGTCGATGATGATCTTCCTCCCCGTGAGTCCAGCGTCACCGTGAGGTCCTCCGATGACAAAACGACCAGATGGGTTCAGGTGGAAGATGGTGTTGTCGTCAAGGTACTTGGCAGGAATCACCGGCTTGATCACATGCTGCTTCAAGTCAGCAGCAATCTCATCGTTGGTGACAGTTTCGTCATGTTGAGTTGAGATGAGAACCGTGTGGACTCTAATCGGAATCATGGCTCCACCATCGTTCTTGTACTCGACGGTGACTTGTGTCTTACCATCAGGCCTCAACCACGGGCAAGTCTTGTTCTTCCTCACTTCAGTGAGCTTGGCACCAAGCTTGGTGGCTAGGACATGTGTCAACGGCATGAGCTCAGGTGTCTCATCGGTAGCGTATCCAAACATATGTCCCTGATCACCAGCTCCGATATCTTCAGGCTTTTTGGTCAAATGGCCGTGAACTCCCTGAGCAATGTCAGGGCTCTGTTGCTCAATGTTGACCAAGACATTGCATTTGTCGGCGTCAAGACCAACATCAGCCGAGATGAACCCAATCTCCCTGCAAGTGGATCGAACGATCTTCTCGTAGTCTACTTTGGCAGAGGTTGTGATCTCACCGAACACCATCACCATGTTGGTCTTGGTGCAGGTCTCACAAGCCACTTTGCTTTCAGGGTCTTGTTCTAAGCAAGCATCGAGGATTGCGTCAGAAACCTGGTCACAGAGCTTGTCGGGATGTCCCTCATTGACGGATTCAGAGGTGAATAGGAACGTTTCCATTTCTGAACATACAAACAAAAAAACAAAATCCATTTTTTTTACACCAAATCTAAAAAGAACAAAACTTCCAAATCAATATCTCAAGATTTGTATAGTTTTCACCGAAAAAGCTTAAAAGCTTCGATTTTTCAGATCTATCAACACAAACCAAAGGAATCCAAATCGTTAACGAGAGATTTGCATAGAACATAAAAGGTATTAACACAATGAACAGATCTAAACGAAGAAAACAAACCTGTTAGCGAAGTAGAGGGAGGAGAAATGAGAGAAACGAGAGGAGAGAAAGAGCAGAGAAAAGAGAGTAAAGAGAGAATATGAGATATTTATTGAGATGATAACACGAGAAAATTTTGCCGCGTAATTCGGATCATTTGTGAATAAGAGATCACGTATGCTACAAAAAAAATTAATTTTAATAATTAACAACATAATTAATTTTTAATTTTTTTATCACTTCCGGTTCTCCGACGTCGTTTTTGTGTTCGATCTTAGAACCCTAAGCAAGAAGTGGTGAGAGTGTTCGGTTCCATTTTTTGTCGGGTCAAAACCACCGGAGAGGGAGGATTAATGGCGGCGATGTTGATCGGAAGAGCTTTTAAGTCAGCTAGAAACTCTCATTTGGTCGTTCGTGCTCGATCATTTTGTACAACATCTGCCGCTCTTCAACCCGATTCCGATGGTCAGTCATCGGAATCTTCTTCTTCCTCGTCTTCGTTCACGTTCGACAAGGAAAACGAGAAACCTATCCTCGTTAAAGCTCCGAACGCTCGCCGGAACAAGGACTCGGATTCGGTGGCGATGCCCACGTCTTCCATGACGGGTTCGATCGTGGGGAAGAGGTTCTACAAGAAGGTGACGACGAGAGAAGCAGAAGATGGCAATGGATGGACTGTGATGCTCGATTACAGAACACTAAAAACCCCTTCGAAAAGACCTCTCAAGCTTCGTTCTTTGGCACTCGCTAAGGCTGTTGCCGCTGAATGGGAGTATCAGGTTTGTTCAACTCAAATCTCAACATTCTCCTCTATCTTCATTTTCGAGTTCGATTCTCTGAAGCTGATCAATAAAGGGTTTGATGGAGTTTAACTGATATCATTGTAACTGGATCTGTGAACGTAAAGCTGAGAACTTGCTGTTATTTGTATCGATGGTCATCTAATTTACGGATTTGAAGTGTCCCTAATGTTTGATCGGCTTCTGGGTTAGGCGATCTGTCTCCTATATGTGATCATTTGGTTGAAAGTTGGATTAGTGAGAGTGAACTTGGTTCATGAGATATCAAAGCACTAGACTTGGTCTTCTCTGCTCATTTTCTTTTGTCATTCTGCGTAATGTTTGTGCGGTAACTGATTTGAGTTCAACGTGATGACTTTGTGTAGCTAACAGAAGGAATCAGACCATTCACAATGCCGCTCATGAAACTAGCATGTACTGCACTTGAGAGAGTTCCTCTTACACGCTCAAAGATCATCGAACATCTATCAAAAAAGATACATAAAGATCTCGTATTTTTCCGAGCGCCTGAAGATAACGATCTAACTAGTGACGTCCATGGTATACACTTTCTCTTCAACTCCACTAACTTCGAGTTCTTACACTTACGTGGGCTGTGCGTTTTGCAGAGGTTCAGGTAGAGAGTATTGATCCTCTTCTTGAGTGGCTCGAATCAGAGTTTGGGGTCAAACCGAAAGTGTATTCGAGCATCTTCGGAGGAAAACAAGACGACAAGCTAGTGAAAGCAGTAGAAAATCTTCTCAAGAAGACAAATGATGGTGAACTCGCAAGCATCGATGCACTTGAAGCATCAGCTCACTCGATAGTAATAGCTCTTGGCATCTACTGTGGGAAATTGCAGATTGATGATGCAATCAAATTGATTAGACTTGAAGAAGATTTACAGGTTCCTATTTGTCACTCTCTTGCTAACATTTATACCCTTTTGCTTCTAATGTATCTATCTAATCTTCGTCATACGTTTTCTTGCAGGTGGACAAATGGGGACTAGTTGAAGGTGGCCATGATATTGACATTGCTGATCTCAAAGTTCAGATCTCAGCGGCTACTGTGTTTCTTGCTCTATCTCGTGAAAACTGATCATCAGTCTCCTTTGCTCAAACACTTTTCTCAGTTATTCCAAAAACAAAGCTTCTCTCTGAGCTTATCTGTTTGTAGAATAGATGATTGTAAGGGTAAACATTGTTTTCCTCTATTCACCAATAAAACAAAACTCGAATACGATTGTTTATATAAAAGGCAATGCAGAGTGAAAAGTTTAAAATTTTCAGGAGCTTTTATTGCTTGTTATTGGAAGTAAAATTTCAACAAGATATAACCACAAAACTCATCATTTTCTGATATTAGTAAATATCAATACAAGAATGAATCCAAAATCAGAGTTTCTTGCAGATTTATTTGAATAAAAAATCCATTGGTGAAAGAGATTCCAATGGGTCCTGTGTGATTTTGAGTTGTTGTTTAACCAGATTTCTGAAGCTGCTTGATGTGTGTGATCTGTTTCCCTGGGTTCAATCCCTTTGGACAAGCACGAGCACAGTTCAAGATTGTGTGGCAACGATACAGCTTGAACTCATCGTTAATAGCCTCAAGTCTTTCCTTAGTGTACTCGTCTCGGCTATCGCTTATCCACCTGCATAGATGTGAAGATCAAAACTTTGACAATCAGATAATTGAATTTGTGGTTTCCTCCAGAGACATTTGAAGAAGCAGAAAGAGCTATACTACACTTAAACTAAAGGAGTAAAAACAGCCTAAATGACCATATACATAATGAACTAATGAAAACTACGAGCAAGATATACATACATAATCAATCTTCCTTGTCTTATTGCTCAAACCGACAAAATTGTTAACCAAATTTCTGAAGCAGAACGAACACCATAAAGAAGCTTAATGAATCCTCTAAACTACAACTAAAGAAGCTATAACCACCTAAGTGACCACATGTAAAGTAGGAATAAGCCATACCAATATATTCACACCATAATCAATCTTGTTGCTTAGACCTATCAGACTCATAAGCAAAATTTCTAAGCAGACACACAAATATTATTACGAATTGTCATACATAATCAAAACAGAACAAACACACACCGAAGCACAACGAGTCCTTAGCAGCTAAACTACAACTAAAGAAGCTAACGCAACCTACTAGCCACAAAGCCTTGACAACATAATCAATCTGATCAAAATGTTACATAAAAATGAAGACTTTATGTACCTGTTGGCGTGGAGCAAAGCGGCAGGGCCAAGATAAGACTCAGGGTTCCACCAATAGCTAGGGCAAGAGGTGCTACAGCAAGCGCAGAGAATGCACTCATACATTCCATCAAGCTTAGCTCTATCCTTCTTGCTCTGTAGAATCTCTTTCCCAGGAACAGACGCTGGAGTCTTCCTCTTCAACCACGGCTCTATACTCTTGTACTGGTTATAGAAATTCGTCATGTCCACCACCAGATCCTTTATCACGAACATATGCGGCAACGGCGTGATCGTCGTCTCCGAAGATCCGGACTCGATCTTCGTCAAACAAGCCAGACCGTTGCACCCGTCGATGTTCATGGCGCAAGAACCGCAGATACCTTCTCGGCACGAGCGGCGGAAAGTGAGCGACGGATCCATCTCGTTCTTGATCTTTATCAACGCGTCTAGAACCATCGGGCCACAGTCCTTGAGGTCGATCTGGTAGTCCTGAAGCTCAGGCTTCCCAGGATTATCTGGGTTCCATCGATAGATCTGAAACGTCTTCAGTTTCGCTCCTACGCCGCCGGCAAAAGCTTTCGATTGTGCTTCCGCTCCCGATGATGTCCAACGCGACGGAAACAACCGCGCCGCCGTTGATAACCTCGACGCCTTCGTTCCGACAACTTTTCCGACCAAACCAAACGCCATGACTGTCGGAGGAGAGAGCAAATGAATAAAATTATTAAGAAATGGCTGATACTATTATGTTTTTAATACTAGTCTTTAATTTTTTAAAAATGATTAACTTCAGTAACCTGTAATTATTATTAAATAAACTAATGATGATTAATTGAAATTATGATAATATTAGTGAGGATTAGCTTCATCTACATCGTCATCTAAGACACGATTCTAGAAACGCGCGTGCTGGCCTCTGCTAACAAAAAACGAACAGTAAAAGAACGGGAAACCGTCCCGTTTTGATACAGAAGACAAGAAATTCGTGCCGTTTTCTCGCGTGCGTTTCATTTCAAGTTTCAACAATAAAAACACGTAAACTGAACGTAATCTATATTTAAACCTTAGAAAAACGCTCATCGTTTCTGAATTATAATTCGTTCTAACATAATCAAATCCGCTATCAAACAAACAAAAACGTAATCAAAGCCTTATATTCATCAAGAACACCCAAAAAAACAGAAAAACATATCATTGTTTTGAAGATCATCTCATGTCCTAAATCTCATCTTCTACACAATCTTTGAATGGCATCGGTAAGATCCTTTCTCATTTCAACGTTTTTAACATCTAAATCGCGCAAACGTTTCATGTTTTTGTATGTTTTGCATTGATTATTGTGTGTTTGTAATATCTCAAAAACTTTAGAATAATCAACAACGACAACAACAAGATCGACCATTACCAAAATTTGGAGAATGGGATGTGAACGATCCAGCATCAGCCGAAGGATTCACGGTTATATTCGCTAAAGCTCGAGACGACAAAAAGACAAACGCTAGTGGTCGTGCCGCGTCGCAACGCCGTGATAACAACAATAACAAAGGGCAAGAAGCACCTACGGTAACATTTTCTTTTCAATTTCTGAAAATTTAGGACTAAGTTTACGTTAAACGAAAACATTAGCCTTTGTTCGTTACGTTTTGGAGAATACGAGGACTAAACTAAAAACGTTTTTCATTTTTGCTATTCTATTGCAGAAGAAATGGTTCTGCTGTTTCTGAGGAACTACAACATCAAGAAAAGCTTGAAAACGTTTGTAAAATCAGATTGTTAGATCATTGAAAACAGTTTCATATTCAGTGAAAAAATCTGTATAAATTTATCATTACAGAGCTAAACAACAAGGTCGCTTCCATCTAATTTATGTTCACACACAACTTAGTAGTACTTACACTGTTACACAATATCAATGTCTCTTAAGCCACGGTTTGGTGAATCTTGATCTGACCCATTACTACTCGTCTTTTTCTTGAACGACTTCTGGCTGAATATCCGAGAAACGGTTTTCCCCGGTCGCGGAACCGGTCTTGAACCGCCTTCAAACCGGTTATCTTTCTTGTCTAGATCATTTGATAGTTTCTTGACTAGTTCCACAAAATGTCTTCTGGATGTTGGATATCTTGATACTGATTTGGTCAATCCTTGAAGCCTTCAAACCAAAACACAAACAAAAAAGATTAAACCAAAACCATACATTTTCATTTACGTTTTTGTTTTTTTTTATATATTTTACCTGCGAGCAAAGGCGTCAAGTTCAGCTTTTCTTATTTCAGTCAAAGGAGGAGATCCAGAGTCGGCAATGGAGCTTTTAAGTCTCTCTGAATCTCCAAACAGCAATACCAATTTACCAAGATACTCTTCTTCTTCTTCAGATAGGTTCGCTGCTTCAATCTGGTCTTTGAGGATCAGAAACGGATTCAGAAACCAATCAAAGAACAAATCTTTAGGACGGTTCTTTGAAGTTATCTCTGTTACACCATCACCTACACGAAACACACAACAAAACATACCATCTGTTAGTCCAGAGAAGCTCTAAAGACACGGTTTTTGTACAAACTGTTGAACTATAATGCAACGCACCTAGTAACAAACCAGTGGAATTGGATTTGATAGAGCGTAAAAGCTCGTGAAGAAGGGAATAAGCAGGTAAGCCAATGCTGATCACTTGACTGCCTTTACTAGACTTGGCTTCTTCGATGTCCTTTGAGTTTATAAACCCTTTCGTTACCATAATCTCTCCGTACCGCCTACATTCCTCAAAAAGAGCTTCCAGAAGCTGCAAAAACAAAGATTTCAAATATAATACAGCGACAATAATAACCAAAGATGATTGTATTAGAGAGATATTGATGAGTACATCAAGTGGCTTCAGGTCAATCATTGGGCCTTTGTTTGATCCTCCTCTTGATGGAGTTGTCTTAAAAGAGTTTGGTCTTGAAAGACCACCTGAAAACGCTGTACTACCACCTTCCTCTACGTTTCTTCGGAACTTTGGCCTGTAAAGAACCAAGTTTTTGATTCAAAAGAGTGAGAGATAAAGATTTTGCTAGAACTGCAATTGCAGACAAACAAACCTGGGAAAGCAAGAACCTTCGGGCATGTCAAGAACATCATTGCTATACTCATCGTAAATCGACAGAGAAGCAACGACATAGCAGAGGCCAAAGTAGAATGACGATTCCTGTGTATTTGAGACAAGAAGCTAATCATTAAGTCTCACACTTTATCATCAAAATCAAGCTGAGGGCTTTTGATGATAACAAACCTGATATGAGACTACACCGGCGTAAGCACCAAGGAAGACACTAGAGACCACAGATCCTAAAACCGCACCCACAACAGCTAAAGGCCAGAGTAAGATCACAAGGCCCGCGATTGGGACACACATTGTTTCCAAGAAAGGACCTTCACGTCCAATGAGATCATGAAACAAACGGCGCCATCCTTTGAACAACATGTACGGGCTTTTAAACAAGGCTATGAGTGTAATCACAGGGAAGTCAACAAGAATTCCGAAAACCGCAGCAACCACAGCGCCTGGAACTTGTAGTAACCTGAGAATATACATATTTCAATTACAAAAGGTACGAAAAGCAATGTTGTTTGGTCGGTATTACACAAGGTAAGAGTTGTGTAGACCTTATTTCATAATAGTGACGATCCGCGCTAGTTGTTCTAAGATCATCCATAAACGAAAAGTAGGAGTGAAAGCAAACATCTTTAAAATCGCAGACAACGGTGAAACTGCCTTTAACAGTGCTCCAAGTTCCATCCTAAACAAATGAGTAATGTACTAATGTGATTCACTAATAATCTGCAAAATCATAATAGACTGAGAAATTGTAAAAAGCTTACGTAAAAGCAATGGAGAAGCGGATTAGACTTCCCTTCGCCAACAGCATCGAACGTGGCGAATATTGGGGAAAGAAAGCCATATAAAGCTCCTCCAAGGATACTTCCTACGATACTAACCACAAGCCACACAATGATGCCGAGAGGAAGACATAAGCACAGAAAAAGCTTCAAGATTGGACCTAACTGCTTAGCACTGAAACACAATAAAGATCACTTCAATATTGAGTAAGAAGGTAACAATGATATAACTGTAGAGAAACAAGAGAGTATGTTTTGGCAAGAGAGAAAGTGAACCTCGATATCGAATATAGAGTCCAAATCCCATGTACTGGTAAAAGGCCTAAGATGATTGCAGAGTTTCCAATAGCCACAATAAGGCATATAAGCGGGCAGAAAACGATACCTAAGCAAACAAAGAAGATGTATAGAAACGATCATTGCCACAACAAGTCACTAGACGAAAGTAGAAATGCTAAATTCATGGACTTTCACTAACTTTGGAAGCACTTGATAAATGAAATGAATGAGAATTACTCTTAGATGAACCCTAAGCCACTGAACAAGTGAACAAGATTTGTAATAAACAGAACAAAGTTCTCTTCAATTAAAAATTGGAACTTTTGGTATTAAAGAACCCTTAACTGGGTGAAACTGAAAGCACTTGATGAATGAAACAATAAATAACCCTTTAGATTCACATAAGGGGCCCTAAACAGAATAAGCAGGTCAACATCACGTTACTGAGTCAAATCCACGAATGGAACAGAAAAATATATTAAAGCCACCTGATAATATCTGTCTCAGAAAGATTCAAAACTGGACTTAAAAAAGAAAGGACTTTAGCAAATCACGCAACCATGTCGTGTCGAGTGGTGAATTGAATGACAAAAGGGCAACATCGAATGACAAATCAGATGTAATCAAGTTAGGATTTTACTGAAAGTTCTTACCTTTAATAACACCCAGAAGAAGTAGTCCAGTGAAATAAGGAATGAAGAGTATGAATTGCCACAGAGAAGACAAGATTCCCGTCGGAGGCTCCATTGAATTGATCTTCCTCCTTTCAGAAAATATCAGACAGAATGTCGCATTTATGAAAATCGATTTTAGAACCCTAGAATGAGAGAAAACGAATCAAAAATTAAAACCCCAAATACATAGAAGAAGAAGGTAAAGCAGAGAATGAGAGAGAGAAAGAGAGAAACTGTCACAGACACGACAAGAAGTAATCTTCTTTCCGAGGATTTCGAAAATATCTCATTTTTTAAATTACATTTGAACAACAAGACACGAAAGAATCGAGACAGAGAGTGAGAGAGAGAAAAGAAAGTGTCTCACATGTGGTTTTGTCCGCTTAAGAAACCGTCTCTTTATACGACTAAACACTACCGAATATACATATTATTAAGCTAAATCAAATTAATGAAACCTATTCAACACAAGAACACGAAGAAGGTAACATAATGATCTTCTCGTATTGAGAGAAGCACACGAGAAAAAGGAAAAAGAGAAAACGACAATGAACAGATGACACTTAAGCGACAGAAGTTAAAAAAGGAATCACACTAATATTGTTTTATTATTATTAAATTATTAATTCAGATATAAAGGTAGGAGTAGGACAAGTGCTTTTTCTATGGTTTTGAATTTTACAAGTATTATATATGAACAGTTTTATTTTTAAAAAAATCAAACGGGAATATGAGATCTGGTGATCATGCTTCATGTTGATTCGACTGGTCACACCAAATGTCATATTTTATTAGATAAAGAATTTGTATTTTGAACAAGAAAGTGTTTCTTCTGTGATCTGTACGTTTCATGTTTTGAATCTTAATAAAATATCTAGAAAGAAGACTAATGTCGTTCAACAAATTATTTTGCGTAGTGGGACAAATCTTTTGCAAATTATTTTGATGTTTTCAAAAACTCTATAATACTCATGAAGAACATATTTTAACCACCAGACTTGATCGAAAAAAAAATTGATTTTACTATCAATTGCCTAGTGATTCATAAATTTAAATAAAATGATAAGCATAAAGACAGAACATAAAACAGTTATGTAAAAAAGAAACATATAACAATTTTTATCATTTTGAATTCGGTTTCCAAATGAAATACCTTTATCACATGACTATTCTTATAAATTAATTGGAAATAATCATTGAAAAGGGTAGGACAATATGCTTCTATGGTTCTGAATTTTACAAATATTATGAATAATTTTATTTTAAAAATCAAACCGAATTTGAAATCTGGCTAATTTGTGGAATTCATAATCCAACTCCTTTTTTGATGAAAGACTCTCAGAGATGGTTTATTGGTACAAAATGTCTCATATTAAAATATCTGGTTAAGTGGTGCGTTGAACCGAATTTAACTGTTGTTTCTGCCAGATGGCCAACAAACGATTCCACGTACACACAGAGGTAAAAGATGATTCTTTGTATATGTTTTTTTGTGTGGTTGATGGATCAATCTATCGAGATAAAAATCTTGTGAATGGATTCGAGCTTTATGTGTTTATGGATATTTATAAATTCCTAATGATAAAGAGTGAGTTACTTATCTTGGATCTTGATCAGAGACTACATCACCAAGTGTAATGGGCCAAATAATGTATTAGAACATGAAACACAAACGCAGCAACGTCTCTCTTATACTTGCATAGTTTGCCAAAAACATTACCAGCTTATCGATTTGATGCTCTTGAGAGAAATAAGACACAATAAAAACGAACCAATATGACTAATTGATCATAAAAGTTCAGTCATATTACAAATTTTACCCTTCTTTCTTTATGTATTATATTCAAGAGTTTTGGTGCAATCGCTCTTCACTTTGCGTTTTGCTGCCTTACTTGCTCTTCCAACCGCATCCTTCATAACTTAAGATCAATCATTAAGATTTTATGATCTACACAAAGATAACTAAAAAGCATATCATTACTATGTATAGTATTTTCATAAAGACAAAACATAGTGGTTTGAAAGACGGCATTAACCCATTACCTCATCCACTAGATAATTTAATTCAGAGAATATGTTGGCCATTTCACAAACACATACGAACATCTCATATCTTTCAATCAAACCTGAATTTTTTGTTGTAAAGTCTATCATTTAACAGTTGAGAATATTTTCATTCCACATAATGAGTGATGTAGTAGAATATAGAATATGAATATGGTGACAATATAGAGAGAAGGTAAAATTTAAGTCATTGCCGAGAAAGAGAATTCTCAAAACAAATTTGTAAAAGAGATATTTTCATTGTGAAGTTGAAAAAAAATGTTCACTGCACAAGTTTTGGCTCTACAACAGCTTCAAAAACCTGAAGAATGTACTTATTTCAGCACATCAGTTTATAAATTTTATTGTATAGTGTCACATGAAAAGCTTCACTTATTAAGAAGATGGCCCAGAGAAGAGTAAGCTCCAGTTAAAATTTATTGGGCTGAAGCACGTCTTGGAGTGTTTAGCTCACTGAAATTTGTTTTTGTTATCTCTTTAGTGGGACTATGCATGGTTTCTATCCTCCAAACTCGTGCAAGGCAGATCTATGCTCTCTTCACAAAACAATCACAACTTAATATTCAAATATTCACAATAAACTTAGAATTTATATGAGTTTATATTCTGCATAATGCACAATCCGCAGTTAAACCGTACTACACTTTCGATCCGTTTTTCCTACATTATAAAAAACTTAAGTATTATTCAGAACCTAAAATTGTAAACCTATAACCAATTAGTTTCCAACGAATTGCTCACAAATCCAACACATGAGATAACTATATATATATATATTTTTTTTTTGGGTCAAAAGATAACTATGTATTTATATGGTCAATTATCCAATTATCATAATATCGATCTCCGATCGGATTCCGAATCCTGGATAATAATTCTAAATCTACAATCCAGAATGTATGATTCTATATACACCACACTCTCAATTCACAATCAGCGATTTTATCTAGATCACATTGCTCAATTAATCTATGCTTTATTGCATAATTGTAGATTTATATACACCTATTATTAATCTCTTTTACATAAACAAGAGTACTGCTCTATTGCACAATTAATCCCACTCATGCATAACTTACATGCATTAAAAACTCTTGTACTTTCCATTAGTTGGTAATATAATATATTTGTAACCTTTGGTATGATTCGAAAGAACTCGAATCTCTTCCTATTGTAAAAGTGATTTTTATTTCAAAGAATAGAATGTACTCTTAAATGTCCTTAGCGTATGTTTTTATCCAGTCAAGTAATAAATAATATATACTAATATAAGTATATCTTTATGTCAGTAATATATGATTATAGGAATGCGTACCAAATATATTGACCTGCGTGGTGTATCTCTCGTCATCTCTGTCTGTTGACCAACAGACTTTATTAAGATTTCATCTCTCTTTATTATAACTTTCGTGACAATTTCAAGACCACACACTGAGTTAGTTTTTTACTTACGGCAATTAGTGATTGTTAACACTCCATATAACTAGAACTTTAATAATATTGAACTGGTTTCTTAGGAAGATTGCATGAATTTCAAATAACATTATGTTATCAACAGATATTCATCATGTTGACATGCATATCGTATACGTCGACAGATTTTCCTTACACTTGAAGGAGTATAGTTTTGTACATTGCAATGATTCAAACGAAAGAAAGATCGTTGTTGTTTGAAAGTTATAGAGATTCCAAATCAATATAATAACAAAATCGTAATCTTTATGACTTTTTCGACCCACGTGGGTTGATACCCTAAAGGTTAACAAAACCGGCCTTCTCCAACGTAAAGTAAACCTCAAGGGACATCTTTAGAGGCAAATATATGAATATAAAAGATTTTATTCACCTAACTAACAATGCCTTATTAACTAACAAAAGAATCCACACGCTTTACTACGACATGACACAAATTATAGGTTTAGAAAGTGGATGCAAAGGTGTAAAAATTACGTTTTTTTTTCTCTTTAACAAGGATATAATAGAAGAATATTCACAACCATTTTTAAATAGTATATAAGCACAATTAGTTAGGTATATTCGTCGGTTTTTGTTTTTCCAATTTATAAATTGTAGGAACCAAATATCACTAGATTTGAAATAAAATATGTATTATTTAAGTTATATATATGAGGAATCTAAACTAATAGAAAACCCAGATGTTTTTAATTCTTACTAAAAAAAATTATTCAGCTGAAGTTTTTTAGATATGGAAAAGTTGTACAGATCACCACAGAAAAAGAAACAGTTTGGTAGTCATCATTTCTTTTATGCAATTAGATTCTTGTGTACATTAGAGTTGTTCTTGATAATAATGATGTAATAGACTATAAACCAATCATAAAGATATTTGACTCTTGAATTACAACAAAACCACGTTCAAAATGGACAAATTAAGAGATGTTCTTGAAGAATCATTAGAGCATCAGCATCGCTAAAGTATTTTAACAAAATATCTAATATATATAATTTTAATATAACTAATATTTATAGTTAAATTTTTAATATAAAAAATTACACCAATCATAAATAGACAAGTTTTACAAGAGTATCTCATCTTTCTCTAATAGTTTTTGGAATGAGAATAGTTTCTCTACCTTTCTCTTATTTTTCATTTTGATCTCTCTTTGTTTTCTATTTAATTCTTTATTTTAATGTTGAGAAACTGTTTTTAGATATTATTGATAATGTTCCTTTTAGATCTTTATAGAAAAAATATTTGACTGTGTGTGACTCCATTTTTTTTTTTTTTTTTGCATTTATTCATGAACAAATTCAATAAATTATCTAAAAACCAACTATAGTTGAGTTAATAACATTAGATTTAACCACTGGTCTTTTAGCTAGGTAATTAAAAAGAATGAAAATAATCCTGATTTTGGCATGCATAATGAACATGAACTATTTGTACTCAATTTTATAGGATTCTATATTAAAAATTTAAAATGGTAGAATTTTGGTTTTCAGTTTCATGGAATTCTAAATTATCATAATAATAAGTCAGCTAATACAATAAAACAAAATCTGATTTTAATATACTGAATCTCATTCATTATGCATTACTGAAATGTAGTATTCTTATATAAACCTATTTGTTATGAATTATAAACCCTAATTTTAACAAGATTCCATTTCAATTGAGCATAAAGAGATCGTGGAGCCACAACTAAATTGAGCAACAAAGAGGAAAGAGTTCGAGAGATAATGACTCGAAGAGAGGAAGAAAAAAATCATTAAAAAGTGGAGAAAGAAGCCACAAGAAAATAAAATAAAAGATGAAGAAATCTCGAGAAGATAGAAGAAAGAAAAACTCTTGGCATAAAAAGTACTTGAGCTATTATTTTATAACTTTAACAAGCTCTTTTAAGCAAATAAATAACTAATATTAATATACACTCTATTTTCTTTATTTATTTACTTATTTTTTGTCGACAAACATATGATAATTTCTTATATTTTCTATAAATATAAAGCCCGCACGTCTCTCTTCTTCTTGAAAGCAAAAGAAGAAAGAAAGAGAGAGAATGGGAAAGTTAATGGCAAAGAGGTTTTGCATTGGGTTTGGGTGTGGAAGAATTGGGACAAGCAATAGCAACAACAAAAGATCATCATCATCACCATCATCATCATCTTCTTCTTCATCATCATTATCATGTAACAACAACAACATAAAATGGGAGATGAGGCCTGGAGGGATGCTGGTTCAGAAGAGATCAGAAGATACCAACACTGAAGATTTAATCAGCCTCAGAGTCTCCACTGTTTCTCAGCTTTCGTATGAAATCTCCATTGATGCAAACTCCACTTTCGGTAATAATTACATAAATTCTTCATATATACATATTCGGACATCAATTCCACAACATCTGATGAAGCACATATTACATTATACATAGTTGAAAAAGAAAAAAAAATAGAATGGTTTATTTTTTGTTTTTGTTGCTATTTGAAACCAGCTTACAAAACTAAGTACTTACACAATATAATACTCCAATATTTTCCCCGTAGAACTTGTTTAAAAATGTAAAGTATAACTCAACTTTCCGCATGTAGATATAATTCAAATAGTGAATACGTGCCATACTTTCTATATTGTAGTACGTAACTAATGTTTTATCTTTTTATAAATACAAATATTTAAACAAGGAACCTTTGTTATATTCCGTTAATTATATATATAAACAATGAATAGTGTAGAGAGTCGTCCTGTTTTTTGGTTCAATGTCAAATTATTTTCAGTGTAGTATAAATAACTATATTTACATTTAAAATTAATTGGTTCATTTTCTGATACCAACGATCACTTATTATACATTTTCTCATTTTATTTAATAACCTTTCTTTCCAGGTGAATTGAAGATTATGATAGCAATAGTGAGTGGAATTGAGGCAATAGAGCAGAGACTCTTGTTCAAAGGAAAGGAAAGAGAAGATAGAGAATACTTACACATGATTGGTGTTGGGGATGGAGACAAACTCTTTTTATTACAAGATCCTGCTTTTAAGGAGTTGAAACTTCTTCATCTCCCAATTACTGCCTAATTTAATTCCTTACTTTATTAATTGATTAATGGATCGATTAATTATAGCTCTAATCCATCTCAAACACTCTCTTATAGAAGTGCTAAAGTTCCTTGTAGGATATCTTTGTTAATTTGTTGTATTGTCTCACCTTATATAGGGTTTGAATTGAGTGATTAGTTAAATTTGAAGATTGGATTTTCTGAATGCAAGAGTATTTGCATACTCAAAACTATTCTGAATTTCAGTTTTACAAATGTGAAAGAAAATATGTTTTGGCGTGTGATGTAATATTTTCTGTTTACGCAAGCATCTATTTGGAGATCATATGTTTAATCCCATGAAAGACAAAGTATATTTAAAAGTTTAGATAGTAATTACAAATAATTGATGTTAAGGTAGAAATGATTTGCACAAATTACAAAATCAAATTATTCAGATTTAATGGAATTTTCCTGATTTAACACAATTTCAATAAAAATACCAAAATTTTAATTTAACTTGGTAAAAATTTTAAAAATCCAAATGACTTGACACCCGAACAAATCCATAAAATTTGTTGAACTGAATTATCCGACTGTCCGAACTAAAAAAGACTACAAACCGAACTTGCATGCCTAATTATTCATGCATGTTTACAACTATTTATAGAAGAAAAAAAAAACAGAAAAAGCAAACCATGTGTACACTGTTTACACATAGTGACTTAGACATATAGTCTAACTAATTGTAGGTTACACGAGATGTGTGGTTCATTAACTTTTACAACTAATTAATTACTTTTAAGTGTTACAATCATTTGTCTTCTTTTTCATTTTAATATGGTTAAAAGTTTTAAGGGGTAATCTTATATCGCACGCGTGCAAGCCGACAACACAAAAGCTAGTGGTTTTATAAAGTGGTAGTTGAAGTACCAAAAAGAGAACTATGATATAATTTAATTTAAAAGCTACATGCTCCTTATTTTTAATCCTAAAAACAGATTATTTTTTTTTTATTTTCTTTTGGGAGGGGAGTAAAAAAAAACAGAAAGATTAAAAAACTAACTGAAAAGTACTAATTGAAAATTTGGGAAAAGAGTAATTGAGAAAAAGGTTTTACAAATTTCTTTGGAATATCCACAACACCATTTTATTGTTAGTTAATTTCATTTCATTAAAAAAAGTTTATTTATTTTACACAAAATGCTAATACTATAAAGTTTTCTGATCTATATAATTAATGATTACAAAGAGAGGATTTGGACGTACAACTATAACCTATAGTTATTTCATGCCAAATATATATATAAACAACAAGACAACATTCGAGGGAATTAATAGATAAATGTGGAAATTAACGTCAATTATATATTACTCTAACTCCTATACTCTTACCACCTAACTTCATGAATACTCCATAATTTTCTTATATATGGAAACGTTTGATAGTATTTATGAAATTTTAAGAAAAATGTAAAATTCGTTTTGGTCCTATTTAACTATTCAAATTTTTTCCAATCAGTCAATATATATGATTTAAATATTTCTATCGTGATTTTAATTTTTATATTCCATGATTTTCTTATAAATAGAAACAATATTTGATGATACTTTCAGAAAAATGTTAATCAACTCAAATTAATAACAGTTCAGTCAGTTCTCGGATCAAACAAAGGCAAAATCAAATTTTACGTTGCATGCATACATGCATGCAATTAGCGAACTGTGAGCCTTAAAACGATATCGTTTTGTCAACCCTCAAAACAAAAGTAATCCAGAAGCAACAAGAAAGACAACGTAGGAAGAAGAAGAAGAAGAAAAAGAAGAAGCTGAGTTCGAAGGCTGATTTGTTTGCTTATTTAACTCTTCTTCAGGTTGCGCAAGCTCGTCTGCTTCTTTATTAATATTGATCGGCGCATAATCATCCACGACCTCGACTCCTCCCGGCGCTAGATCGACAGGGACTTCGTAGTCGTAGTAATCTTGACCGTCCGTTAAGTTTTTCCCAATGGTAGGCGGTGGGGGAGAACTTTTAGTGGTGGTGTTTGACGTCGTCGTTGGTGGAGAGGATGACGATGAATCGGCGGCGTAACTTCCACCGGCTAAAGCAAAGGCTATGAGAAGGAATACGAAAACGTAACGTCGAGCCATATATATATATATATTTTACGTACTATATATATATTGGTTATTTTTGTTTTCTCCAACGTGTGTGTATGCGTGAATGAGTTATAGACGACAAGAAGAGCAAAAACTGATGAAGAGTTTATGGAGAAAATATAAACTTTGTATGAATGTAATGCTTTCTCTGTGAGATTGAGAGAGAGATCGATTATGAAAACGGAGGAAATAAATTGAGAATTTAAAAGCTATTATGAGATGGACATAGTTGGTAATTAAAACGATGTGTTTGTTTGGAGGTTTTCTTTATTCGTTTTGTTAGCCAAATTTGAACCATTAGATGTTATTTTTGTATGCTTTGTTTTCGCTGTTTGTAGAATATGGATCATTAGTGTTTGTTTTCTTGTTAAGTGACAACTCTGAATTGTGAGTTTATTAACGCAGTAACGTCAATCGGAGTACAGGTAGAAATTGGAGGTAAAAAAACAAACAAATCATTCTATTTATATCCATGCAGAGGTCATGAACATGTTAGATATATCATATATATAATGAGATAATTAATTAACACAATTTAATTGTTTGTATCTAATTTTAGATTATTCAATATCTAGAAACTCCAAATATATTCCAATATGTTCATCTTTCCATATAATTTTTTTCCCCTTCTGTAATTTAAGTTAACAGAATCAAAATACTATAACTTCTGATATTTAAAATTTAGCATATCACTAAAAAATTACATTAAGGCGAAGTTATTAACAAAACATTTTCATCAAAAGATAATAGTAATCATAAATGAAAATATGCTAGTATCTCTATATTTTTGAAATTAATATACATAAATTATGGATTAAGATTTAAGAATATTTTTTGTAAATATAAAAAGAAAAGAAAAAGAAAACCTCATAAATTGCCAATGACTAAGGAAAAACTCATATATATACATATATAATAATGTGTAAATGATTTATAAGTATCAAATAAAATTAGCAATTAAGATTACAAACATGAACAACTTTAAAAGTTTGAATAATTCAAAATGGGAGAAATAAAGATTTCAAAAAACTTCTGAATACCAAAAAAAATTAGGTGGAGCTGTATAAAACTGTTGAAGATATATGCAAACAGAAAAAATTAATCATAACATAATTGTTCTAAAATGAAAAAGACAAAAAAGTTACTAACTCAACCTCTAACACACATGATATTTTTTTTTATTGAGTTAACTTTTGATTTAACATTTATACAAAAGATATAATTTAAAATTGTAATTTAATCATAGTATATGATAACTCAAACTTAAACTCATAAAAATTAATTCATAATTAGTAACATTTTAAGTTATCTATGAATTAAACCTATAACTCAAATTATATCAAGAGATTGTAACTCAATCAAAGTCATAATTTCATGTATTGTACATAACTGTAAAACCTACGGTATCTATATTAAAAAAAATCCCATATAATAAATATGTGCGAATCATTGAATTGTTAAAAAATAATTAATGTTCTGAAATTGCAACTCATTATGTGCGCAAACAATATCCATTTACACTTTACACCATTCAATTATATTTTTGAGTTTTTTCGATTTAGAATTTTAAGCAATGTTCCTTTTCGAAACTAATACTACACGAATTTTTTTTTTTTTTTCTCTTGGTTAACAACCACACACCCAAAATATTTTATTTAGTAAGAAGGTTTTAAATGAGGAAAAAATATATATTAATTTGATTTTAAATTGAAAAAAGACAAAAAGTATATATATTAATTAATTAAAAAAAGAGAGAGAGAGGAAGAAGATGAACATAGAGCAGATCGCCTAAGATCCAACCATCCAATTCCAAAACATGGCGGCTTATAGAATTGAATGCATTACAGTTACTACACGTACCTTTCTCCTCTCTATAACGTGTCTCTCCTCTCAAGCTCCTATCTTTCATGCGAATCCGATCATCCTTCTTCTCTATCTTCTTCCTTTCTTCTCCTTCTCCTTCTCTTTCTTCATCTTTCTTCCTCTCTCGCTTCTCCTCTCTCTCCGCTATGTCTCCTGCTCTCGAGAAGTCCCGTCAAGGCGCAAACGGTGAATGTCGTGATTCGAAATCTAAAGTTACGGTCGTCGGCAGTGGGAATTGGGGAAGCGTTGCTGCTAAGCTCATCGCTTCTAATGCCCTCAAGCTTCCTTCTTTCCATGGTAACGATCTCTTCTCTCCTGAGACTCTATCGGTTTCACGATTCTTAGATAAAAACTGAAACTTTTGAAATGACGTTCATGCGAACTTGAATTTCAAATTGCAAAATTGGGTATTTTCTCTTAAGATAATGATGATTTTGGGAAAAAGCTTGCATTTTTATGTTGAGAATTGTTCCAACATTCAGTTTAATTCAATTTGAATGGTTGAAGAAGATGTGGGTTGTTATGTGTGCTAATGGTTTGATGAATCTTTTTTTGATTGAACCAAATACATTTCAGATGAAGTGAGGATGTGGGTGTTTGAGGAGGTTCTACCAAATGGTGAGAAGCTCACTGATGTAATCAACAAGACCAATGTGAGTGAAAATGGATGATCTTGCTCTTGTTTGGTTTATTTCGATTCTTGGTCGGTTCTGTAACTATTTTCTTGGTGTCTTGATTAGGAAAATGTCAAGTACCTTCCCGGGATTAAGCTAGGAAGAAATGTTGTTGCGGATCCTGACCTTGAAAATGCAGGTTAGTGATAAGCTTTTTCTCCTTTACATGATCTAGTTAGATTCTTGATACTGATGAGTTTAAACCGATGCAGTGAAGGAAGCAAGCATGTTGGTTTTTGTTACACCGCATCAGTTCATGGATGGTATATGCAAGAAACTAAAGGGAAAGATAACAGGAGAGGTTGAGGCTATATCTCTTGTTAAAGGGATGGAAGTGAAGAAGGAAGGTCCTTGTATGATCTCCAGTCTCATTTCCAAGGAACTCGGTATCAACTGCTGTGTTCTTATGGGCGCAAACATTGCGAACGAGGTCGTTACATCGATTTTTTATTCTCCTTTACATGATCCAGTTTCACTACTTTTTGGTACATTTTGGTTTCACAACTGTGTGACTGTATAATAATAATAATAATACAGATTGCTGTGGAGAAGTTCAGCGAAGCAACGGTTGGATATAGAGAAAGTAAAGAAATAGCTGACACATGGGTTCAGTTGTTTAGTACTCCGTTTTTTATGGTCACACCGGTAAGGAATGTTCATGCTTCTTTTAGTTTTGTTCTTGATAGTTAAATGGCTAAAGTTATTTCCATTTAGGATTAAAGACTTGCATATAGAGCTTGGTCAGTAACAATACGGCTTGTGTTAAAAATAGGTCCATGACGTTGAAGGAGTAGAGTTGTGTGGGACCTTGAAGAATGTAGTGGCTATTGCAGCGGGTTTCGTTGACGGTTTGGAAATGGGAAACAACACAAAGGTAAGTTCAAATGAAGTTTCTTATCTTCTATTAAGAGGCTTAAGTAGTTCCTAGAGATCTCAAGCTAGTTACTTTTTAAAAACACCTCTAGGCTGCAATCATGAGGATTGGTTTAAGAGAGATGAGAGCACTCTCGAAGCTTCTGTTTCCGTCTGTTAAAGACAGTACTTTCTTCGAGAGCTGTGGTGTAGCAGATGTTATAACAACTTGCTGTAAGGACTGAACAAAACCCGAATTATCTTTTTTGGTGTTTTTTGTCTATTGTAAAAGTGATTGCGCTTTTGACTATTGTTTCACTGACTATTACAGTAGGAGGAAGAAACCGAAGAGTTGCAGAAGCATTTGCCCAAAGCGGAGGAAAAAGGTTTGACCTTTTGTTAATCAAAGCGACCTCTAACTGCTTCTAGTTAGTGTTTTAATGGTTTTTGTGGTGTAAACATTGCAGGTCTTTTGATGAGCTTGAAGCAGAGATGCTACAAGGGCAAAAGCTACAGGTAGACACCTAATATATAAAGAAATTTCCTTAAATAGAACCTATACTCTGTTTAATCCTAAATCTGGAAGTGGTTTCTCTGTGTTTGATTGCTTATTAAAGGGTGTTTCCACGGCAAGAGAGGTCTACGAGGTCCTGAACTACTGTGGATGGCTCGATATGTTTCCACTGTTCTCAACGGTTCACCAAATCTGCACAGGTCGTCTTAAACCTGAAGCCATTGTTCATTACCGTGACCACAAAGCCTGATTCCTATTGATGGTCCCATTCATCTGCGAAGATTACTTCTTAGTGGATGAAGTTGATGTAGAGGTTAACGTTTTTTGTTTTTTGAGAATGTTTTACTGGTGAATTGGACCTTCTAGGTGGTTTAGAGGGTCCTGTTTATTAGAAGTTTTGCTGCTCCAATCCAAATTCAATTGGCTTGGCTCGAACACAGTCGTATGTTCAATGTTTGTAATCACAACTACTGGATTCGTTTATTAAATCTGAAAATTTCACGAACGCGATTGACACCATTGTGTATTGAACTGACCTATTGATGGAGCGACATATTCCAAATTTTTTTTTTTATTATTATCTTCAATATATGTATTATTTATATATTCATTAGTTTAGATAATTATTAAGTTATTTTAGAGTTTATTTAGTATTTTGAGATTTTTTCTTAAAAGCCTAAGAAAGTCTTTTTGTAGAGAGAGAAGATGTATTGAACATTGATCATGTTGATTTTGTGTTCAAACATGGTGTTTTCAAGAAAGATGTAGAAAGTCCGTTTTATGAAGATTTACGCGCTGTCAAATAAAACAACTTAATTTTCTACTTAAATATCTTAAATATCTATAGTTTTTGTATTTAAATAAATATGTATTATTTTTATTGGAATATTCTAAAGTTTAGGAGATTTTATTATAAATAGCCTTTTAGGCTTATTGTATTCTCTAAATTTTAATAAATTAATAAAAAGTAGATTTACTAATGAGCTTTTGATAAAACAGTACGAAGAGTATTCACAAACCCTAAATTTCTGGGTATTCTTAGAATCAACTAATGATCTTTCGTTCTATCCATAGTAGTTTTCGTTTCATCACCTATGATTAAAGTTAATTATCCAAACGATCTAGTATTATTATCATTAAATTAAGGGATTTTAGTGTTTAAATAATTATTCATTTTTTTATGGCTAAACATACATTTCATTATATTGAAGTTATAATGTTAAAGTCATATAAAACTTCATAACGTAAATTATTACACAAGCAGTTATGTGTATTATCTTCTGATAATATTAAAAAGAAATAAATTTACAATGCATTTTGGTCAAAAAAAACCTTATTTGCTTACGAATACACATATTTTTACTATTTCTTCAACTCTTTTGCTCCAATATGATTTTTGCCTTTCTTTTTTATTTTGAAACTATTTCATAATTGTATTAGTAAAATCCATTACTCTTTACACTAGTTATGATGTAGCGACAATCCAATGTCAATTAGTCCGCAACAGTGTATTTAAGAAAATCATATACCTTAACTTAACTCCAATATAAACCATTAAAACTATCTTGTCTATAAATGCAACATTGGTAATACTCCTTCCGCTCATTCTAAATAAAATGTGTCTATCACTTATCATCCATCTACAAAGAATATACTGTAATTGAATTTGAGTCTGCAAATTATCAATGGATTCCACTTTAAATCACAGGACCAAGACATTATCGAATTAAAGTTAAAACCTTGATTGCATGGGAATACATCTTCCTTCATTTTAGTGTTACATATCTTAGTCATTTTAAACGGGGCAAGTATCGGAAAAAAACGTGATGTGATACTTATCCCGTATTTGCGAGTAATTGAATTTTCCGATTCGTTACCCAACTTACTTTAAACGGATATTTGCTTCTTTAAAGCGGTTACAAAGCGAGTCACGAATATTAAGCGAGTCACGGGTACTTGTGCCCAAACCTAGAGACACCACGTGTAAGTGTGACGGTCAGTCTAACGCCATGCAGTCTAACGCTCAGGAGAAAAGAAAAAGAGAAATTTCCCAATTAGTAGAAAATAGATTTTGCTAATAAATCTACTTTTACAAACAGATAGGAGAACAAAAATTTGTATTTTGCTTTCCCATTTGCCAGCTTTAACTGTAAACTTCAATTTTCTCTACTCCGGTGGTTTCCGCTCGCCTCCGATTCCAATTCTCCGGCGAGTTCTCTCCGATTCAACTGGATTTCACAGTCAGTGAGTTTCCTTCTCGCGTTTGTTTCGCATTCCTGTTTTATCTCAGCATCATCTGTAACCAAAAACCTCTCTATTCGTCAATGGCGATTTTGAAAATCGTTCGTCTCGTCTCGTACCTTAGCTAATGTAGAGATTCCGATGCTTGAATCGGAAACAGTTTATGTTTTCTATCATTCAATCTTGTTATTCGTTGGTGGATTCGCTTTGTTTGGGATTTTTAGGTGTCACTGTGAAATTTTTCATCAATCTCATCGTCACTCTCCCGAAGTTGTACTTGTGAAATTTGATGGATGACTAGTGTTGAGTTCCCAAAATCAGAATCGCTTTGGCATGAAGTTGCATGTTCTTAAGTTTCATGCTCACAATCTTACTGCATTACGCTTTCATGGTGTTTGAGTTCATCTTCATACCCTCGGGACATTTTGCAGTCTTTCATGGTGATTGTGGCCCCTTCCCCAAATTCAATAGTTTGATATATCTCTTGATTTTGTTCTGCTTAGGCATTGAACTATTGCAGTTTATCTCAGAACCAAGAAATTACATATATGGGTTTAGGGAAGATTTGTGTGCTTATGTTTTGATCATACACAAAAAAAAATTGTAGGTTTAGTTTAATAATGTTCAACATTCCTCGACGTTGTGTGTTGCTTTTTGCTACATGTGGCTTGTGTTTGAGTTCTCTATCTTTGTTCCGGTACTGATATTTGCATTCTTATATCTCCTGAATCGTCAACAGCTATGACTAAAAGAGAAGCGGAAGAAGCACCTCCTCGATTGGATAGCAGCAGAACTGGACCGAACTTTCTGGGTTACTATAGAGATCAAGTAGCAGAGCTCTTGTCTCAAGAAGAGAAGATCCCTCATCATGAACTTGAGGCCATTAAGAAGCCTTCTACTGAAATCATAGGAGCTGAGATCTCAAGTCTAAAAAGCGACAAGTTGAATGCGTTGTTAAGGCAGTGCGTGAGGGATCTCATTCCAGAGGTTGATGAGGTACACTGAATTATTTTCCGGTAATCACATTTGGTGTTGATGATCTTTTTATTGAGAGAAGATAATATTTTGGAATTCGTTTTGCAGATTCAGTCGCGTGCTCGCAGCATGCACTTAACGTCTCAATTGAGTAACAGAAACCCATTAACCTCACTAACCAATGAAGAGGTGAGAGAGATGATACGTTTCTTGCATTCTTCGTTCGATAGATGTTTATGAAATCCTTTTTTTGTTTCCTTAGGTGGAGGAAGATATACAATTACTTATGAAGTCTGATCCTGGTCTTTTCAAAGAAATAGTGAGGAAACATACGAATGATGTACTTGCCAGCGTAATGCTCTAAGCAACTTTCCTTCTTCTATAAACATCTCTAGCTCGTGTAACATAGCTACGTACATTCATATCTTGTCTGAAGCTAATTCTGATGCTTTTCTCTTTGCTTTGACTAGCTGAACAACATGCAGCAGCAACTTGAGAAACTCCTTGACAATGTGGCCACCATATGCAGGTATAGTATACAGTCTCTTGCCTCTTTCTCTCTCCGTGGTTCTGATAGACTAAAGTAGTAGCTTAGTCAAACGAGAAGGAAACCTCTTGTATTAATCTAACGAAAGGATGAATACAAGTTAACTTTGCAAATCCAAATCCGATCTAAGCTCTCATGTAGAACTCAAATCATCAATGGCGATCTCGTACAGATCGTGCATAGACTCATACAGTCAATTACAAAATACAAAGCATGGAGAAAGTAAATTGACACACTCTTATTAAAAGTTACTTCAATGACAAGCCAGTTCACGTAACCATAAACCCTCCCTTACAGCCAGAGACTTTACTTCCTTTCCTTCCTCTGTTGATCAAACGCAGCGTTTAGCTCTGTCACTTCCTTCCATCGTCTTCTCCTTATCTGAACTCTTCTTCTTGCGTGTATAAGCTTGATGGTACCTATCAGGTTCTTCTTTCAATGGTTACTTATGTGTTGTATGTTGCAGACCTATGAGCCGAGGCGAGAAGCGAGATCTTCAAAAATCAATCAAGGAGCTTCCTGGACAAAATCTCAAACGCGTTGCTGAAATCATCAAAGACCACAATGTAGCCTCGAGGGAAGAATTTGCTGATGAGGTTATAGTCGTCAACTTGGAGGAGGAAGTAAGGCATTAGAAAATCTGACAATGGTCCAATCATAATTGTAACACAAATTCTAAAAACAAATGTTTGTTTCAGGATAACATACTGCTTTGGAGATTGCATTTCTATGTGGGCGCTGTGAAAAGTGCCAGGAAACTCGCAAGCTAAATAGTACAGGTACATATTCAAATACTCCATTTTTTATTCATTGTCCCAAAGTTGTGAGTATATTAGAAAATGACAAGGAGGAACAACTTTGTACCCGCGGTTTATCAATCAACTTGGGTTTTCTTAGCATTTTAACTAGAAAGATCCGACCGTTTGTGGTTTATTGGAGTTTTTGTTCTTTACAATCTTTTTTTTTTTTGACATTTTGAAGATCCAAACATTTTGATGCCATAAGAAGCTAATGACACCTGCGAGTAAGTTAGCTTTTAGGATCCTCAAAGAAGAACCTATTAATTAGGGGAAAATGCGAGAAACCAAACTGTATTTTTTCGAAAATTACCAAGCAAACATTCTACTTTTTCACTAGAGATTTGAAATTTACAAATAGAGTATTTAAGTCTTTATGGAAAAGTAAAATGTTTGTTTGGAAATTGACTAATAGAGTATTTAAGTCTTCATGTTGCTGTCATTTTCTTTGTAATTGTTATCTTAAATAAATCTGAGAAGTGTTGCAACACTGTTGATATGTTTTCCATAAACTTATCTCTATACTTCAGAAATGATACTATGTTTTGAAATCATTAATTTGAAGTTAAGAGTTTGATTAGAAGGCTATACATACTAAAACTGCCAACAAACATGATAAAAGTTCAGATATAACAATTAAGAACCCAAGAGCTTTCAATGGCAAACTAATGTTATTAAGTTTTATTGCTTCAAATAGGAAAAAATACAAATGAGCAAAAGAAATTGGAGTTCTTGAGCAATTTATCCTACTCTGTTTTTGAGCACAAATATTTTTATCAATATCATATTTAAACAAAAAAATAAAAACAATTAGTTTTATTATAAAGCACTAACACATAAGTAACAATTGAATGTGATGCATTACATCTATTTGTTCCCGAAGAGCTTCTTCATAAGCATTCAGACGCTCAATCTCTAAAATCTTTGAGTTTGGTTCTAAGCAAGCATAAGAACAAAAGTACTCCTCACCAACGCTATAAATGTAAGGAACCAGACAGCGAATGCCACAATAGCTGCAATACGGTCTTCTGACACCGTTGTTTCGGACCACTCCACGTTTGTTCCCATCTTCTGTAGTAATGAGTCCAGGTTTAACATTTGCAAAGTCTCCAAGTACACAGTCAATATGACAAATGATGCCACAGTCTTCACATTCGTAAAACCACTTTTGTAAATCTATTGTTGCCTCACAAACAGTGCACCAGTGAGTCCCATGCTGCTCCTTCTCGCCAAAGCTTAACACCAGAGGATGGTCATCGCACCTGTGCTTTATCTTCTTTGGGTAACTAGCACACTCGTAACACAAGTTAAACTTACAATCAACACAACGCAACACGTAATACTTTTTGGTGTGACAAGCTCCACAAGTGTCACGTACTAGATTAGTGAGGAACAAGGTATGAGGATGACACTCATGGTCACATGACCAATCAAATGCGGCGCATTTCAGATCTATAACCTGCTCACTGCCTTGATCGGAATACATGTAGCCTGTTGACAACTTTTTGCAAGCCGAACACTCAAAGAATCCATTCTCAGACGTGTCTTTTACGAACTCTTGTAGTAAAAGAGGCGATCTAAATAAACCAAGACGTTTCTTACTAGGGAGATAAGCGCATGTTTGATGGAGAGTATAGTCACATTCAATGCAGCTATAGAACTTTTCTGAATAGACAGGACCATCACATAGTTGACATCGTACGTCTTGGTCACAAACAACACCATCCTCTCTAAGTCTTAGGTTATGAGATGGATGCTTGACGTGATTGATCACACTTTCTCCAATCACTTTGAACATTGGCTCATCTTCAACCTCTTCAGGTGTCCCTTCGAGCTCTTTGTAGTCCCACACATCCTCACTCGTTGCACATTTAGAATGTACAACAAAATCAGAACATTTCGAGCAAGAATAAACCCCATACATCCAGTCGATATTCAGACGACAAACTTTACAAATCCTATCCCCAAAGCCAAGAGAATAAGTATATGAAATGCGATGCTCATGACGATTAATGTTTATGACATTTGGTCTATCGATGCAATGTTCGTGGACCATGAAAGAGCATGCCAAACACACATAAGGGTTACGCTCACCATGTGTACCACAAACATTGCAAAGGAAAGAGACAAGTCTCGCCATAAGGGTGAGTGGATGGTTATGACACTTGGACACATCGATTGTTACTCGCTTCCGAGATCTCCCACATATCAAATCTAAGGTAAAGTTGCATGTAGAACAATGGTACGTAACGTTTTTCAAATCCTTTCGACAAAAATGACATTTACCATCTGTGTAACTAGGTGCACCGTCTAAGAGTAGCTTGAGTGCATGGTTCGGGTGACATGGATGGTTGATCTCTGATGTTGTTGCCACGCATACTCTGTGCCACGCCTCATCACATATTTTGCAATAATAGTTTGTGCTCTCTCTAATCTTGTAACCACACTCAAAACAAAGTTTACAAGATTCAAAATATTCATCAGTGAGTAAAGGATGATGGTGTCCCAGAAGCTTCACCATCTCAATCATGGCGAATATTGTTCACCAGGTGTGGACAAGTGAGTTATAAAGATGGTCAAGAAGGTTCACTTTCTTTATTGAAAAGACTAAAGAGAGAGCCTTTGTGATAAATAATTAACTTTCCAAGGCCTCGTTAACGTCTCTTTTCTTTGTTTACTAATTAGTCCTACTAGACTACTAATTGATTATAGATTCCTAAATTGTTCTTTTTTGTTGGATTCAAATTTTCAAAACAAAGCACTAGTGACTAGACTATTATAATAAATGATTTATCGTATAATGGTTTTAAACAATGAATATTATTCGATGATCAGATCATTGGTTTGATAACAAAAAGATGCTTTACCCGTTAAATAATTTGATCAATCGGAAGAAAGAATTTTTATTCGAACAACGGTACTTTAGCTTTTTTCCATGATGTCTTATAGTAACTTTTTATATTTTATATTTTATATTTTATATTTTATATTTTTTACTTTACAGATTTTATAGTTTTTCTGTTTTAATTATAAAATCTATATAAAACGGTAATTAGAGAATAAAAAGACAAAATAAAAAATAAATAACTAACAAAAAGCATTTATTAAAATAAAGAAACCATACTATAACTAAAAGAACATTACAATATTTAAAATAAATATAAAAATGTCATAAAGAAAAAACAATAACAAAGATTGTTTATAAAACCAAAAACATAAAGAAAAGAAAACAGAAAAATAACAAACTAAAACAAATAATTCGTTCTAGTTTATATATATAAAACTATCGCTGAAAAATCTTTTCTGAATGCGATTATTACAATTGTAATTTATTTGCCTGATTTTGAGTTTCCGTTTCTGTTAATATATTCTCTGACTTAAATTGAAACCGAAAATCACTAAAACTTAAAATCAAGAATCACTCAGAAAATTTCAAACTTGCAAATCAAGAAAATTCGTTCATATGAAAAATAATTAAAATATCCAAAGTTAAACCATTCAAAACATAAATACATTTTACATAATAGGCTTTAAGAACCTCTCAAAATAGTTTAGCAAAAGCTGTCCTTTAAAAAAAGATTTACATTAAAAAAAAATTGGACCATTTCAAAAATACACTTTACATAAAAAATTTAATTTTCTTTTATATATATTTTTAAAAAATTTAATTAAAACAAAATTTATATAAGGAATTTAAAAAATTTAAAAGATTCACTATGTAGAAGAGATCCATGCTAATCGATCAATGTGGAATTCGGACCCCACTCGCTTATAAATTTACTCTTATTACTGTGATCCAATTATAGCCCAATTATCTAATGGGCCTAGAGATATAGAAATGGGCCCAATTAAATATCCAAAGTCGAGCCTCAAAATAATTTTTGCAAAAAGGTGTTAATTGAAGAAGAAGAAAACTCTGTTAACTTCGATTCCAACTCTTTCTTCTTCTTCTCCGATTCGAGCTTTCTCCCTCTCGCAAATCGTCAATTCAAAGGTAAAACTACTCTCCTCTAAGCTTAGGATTTCGTTCTTTCTCTTTTCTTCCTCCGTTGTGTTTTACCAATCCTCCGGCGATCTCGATCCGAATGATTTGAGTTTGTATTTTGTTAGTATGTGATTCTTAGTTTTGCCACTTAGTCTGCTGCTCCCCTACCATTATCTAGCTTCGGTTCTCGAATTTGCTTCGGAAGATTCGAAAATCTAAGACTCCTGAGTGATCATCTGATGTTTCTCAAATGTTCCTGATTTGTAGATTGTTGAATCGGGAAAATGTCGCAGTCTTCCGTAGATTTACCGCCAAAATGTGGGTTCAGCTTCGATCTGTGCAAAAGGAATGATATGCTTATACAGAAGGGTCTCAAGTCCCCAGGGTTTCTCAAGACCGGAACAACTATCGTTGGGTTGATCTTCAAGGTCTGTGTTTCTATCACAATCTCTATAATGTATGGGCTTTGTGTTTGCTTTGATAGCTTTTGTGTGTGTTTAGCATAGTGTAGTTGTTGGATAGTAAGTTCTTCCTTATGGTTGTTTGCAAGTTATGGAAGTGAAAAAGCGAATCAAGTCTCAAAATTTATGTGCCAAGATGCATATGGTAACAATTACTTAGGGAAGAAGAAGATGGTGTTCTAGGCCTGTTGCTTTGATATACCACAAAGAGAGGATTTAAAAAATTTTTTTTTGGCTGTTGTTGAAATTGTTGAGCACGAGGACCTGGTAGCTTCAGTTAACAATTGGATTTCTCTAAGTACTGTGAAAACGTTTGGTGGGAATGTAAAAATATGAATTCTTGTTGCTTCGCATTAGCTCGTTTCCTCTCTCTATGTATGGGTTTTGTGTTTGCTTTGATAGCTTTTGAGTGTTTAGCATAGTGTAGTTCTTGGATAGTAAGTTCGCTCTTATGACTGTTTGCAAGTTATGGAAGTTATGTGCTAAGATGCGAAAGTTAACAATTAGTTAGGAAAGAAGATGACGTTTAAGGTCTATTGCTTTGATACACCGCAAAGAGAGGGTTTTTCTGATTGGTAACAATTGGATTGCTCTAGTTATTGTGAAAATGTTTGTTGGGAACATGAAAGTATGAATTTTTGTGGCGTTTTATTAGTTCTTTGACTCTACCTATACCAACCCTGTGTTCTTGATGTTTTTTCTTTCAGATTTCTCAATAGATGATTGATTAAGATAATACGGTTTTGATTTCATGAATTTGTTTGTATAGGATGGTGTGATACTTGGGGCTGATACTCGTGCAACTGAAGGACCCATTGTGGCTGATAAGAACTGTGAGAAGATTCACTACATGGCACCAAATATTTACTGTTGTGGTGCAGGAACCGCGGCTGACACCGAAGCAGTAACTGGTGATTCTGAACAACCGAATTTCTATAGTTGGATTTCTCTGAACTTCTGTTAACTCGATCAAAACCCAATGCTTAGCTATTTTGGTTTCTGTCTCACTGTTCAGATATGGTTAGCTCACAGTTGCGGTTACATAGATACCAGACTGGCCGAGATTCTCGGGTCATTACTGCTTTGACCCTTCTCAAGAAGCACCTCTTCAGGTATTTTTGCTTTATCATGATTACAAACTCGTGTTATCTTTGATGAGAGGCATATGTAATTCAACCCCTCAAGTATCTTTTCAGCTATCAAGGCCATGTCTCAGCTGCTCTTGTTCTTGGTGGAGTTGATATTACTGGGCCTCATCTGCATACCGTGAGTTTTAAATCCTGATCAAATCTCTGGGTCCTATATATACTTTTCTAGTTCGTAGCTTTTTTTTTCATATTGTATTCATCTCTTAAGCTTTGATTAATATGCAGATATACCCCCACGGTTCGACTGACACTCTACCATTCGCTACAATGGGTTCTGGTTCTCTTGCTGCCATGTCAGTGTTTGAGTCAAATTATAAAGAAGGTCTAACTGTAAGTAAAGCAGAGTCATTTATCTTTATATCTTCCATGTTTATTCTGTCTGTATGTTTGATTCTTGACACTTATTCTCCAGAGAGATGAAGGAATCAAGTTGGTTGCTGAAGCCATATGCTCTGGTATATTCAACGACTTGGGAAGTGGTAGCAATGTGGATATCTGTGTGATCACAAAGGTTTGTCATTTTCCATCTCCCTCTGTGTCTGACTAACCAAGTGATTCTCCACAAAACCAACAGTTAGCGTGAGCTATGTCTTTTATGTTAGCTTTGAAACTTACTGTTTGAGATGATTCTGGGGACAGGGGAACAAAGAATACCTAAGGAACTACATGGAGCCAAACCCAAGAACCTATGTTAGCAGCAAAGGCTATTCATTCACCAAGAAGACAGGTAAGAGACTACTTGATTGATTCTGGTTTCAATCTTGAGAAATTAGTGAGTTTCTGAACTATTTACTTTCTATGTTAAACAGAGGTTTTACTCACCAAAATCACACCATTGTCGGAGCGAGTCCAAGTTATAGAAGTGACTGGTGAAGCTATGGAGGAATAAATCTCTTGTATGCACTGTGTTACGTCATTGTTGTAGTTACAATTTTTAAAGATTTGGTTTGGACTTATGATTGTGGATGATTCGATTTTGCAATTTTAGCACTTATGAAACTCACACATCATTCGAAAAATGCTTCTTTTTATTTTACAAAACTGTATTTTGATATTGCAAATTTCTCCTTAATTAACACGACTCGTTAAGCTTTTTCTTTCTCGAAGCACAGCTACTTATGATTGTGGATGATTCGGTTTTGTAGATATTTCTTTACCAGCTTGCCTCTCATCCCTCACACGTCTTGACCTTGCCTCTGTGGTATACCAAGATGATGATTCTCCCTTATCGAGTTATCATATTCTCAAGCATTTAATTTGTATGTGAAGCAAAATCACGAAGATAATGTGACAAGTTTTAGTGTGAAAGTGCCATCTCTAGAGACCTTACTGTATTATAATATGGAACCAAGAGGACTCAACGAAGAAGATGTAGGACCTCTTGCCATTAATTCTGCGGTTCTAAAGATATTCATGCTCATAGATCTTTCGACGTACTCTTGCTCGATTGAGAACATGCAAGCTTCACCTTGATAAAGCAATTATCCACGTTAATTCTTAGCCTGACGACAAGTTAATGAGATCTCTTACATATCTCGAGTTAATATTGTGCTTTGCAACGGTACTTTAACCTCACTTTTGTTTTTGTTTTTAATATTGGCGCATGATCACATTCTACCTTTTACTTCAGTGTTGTTGTGTTCATTGCAGCTTGCTTGTTGTGACGCGCGCCATTAACTTCTCTCTCGCAGCTTATGTAAAATAGTTTCTTGTGTGTTAGATTGGTACTTTTAACCATTTGTGTTGTTGCTTCAAAATTCTCCAAAGCTGAAAGTTCGTCACATCAACGTTTAGGTTCGTATGTACCACCCCGCGCATGCACTAGTAAATTAAAAATGTGAAGCAAACGTATTAATTAACATTTCTTGAGGCATTCCAACTTTCGTGGAACCAACCGAGTTGTGTTCCCTTGTGCTTGTCAACTAACAATCTTGAGATCTTTGAGTGGAACGGATATGGAGGAATAAAGGAAGATAAAGAAGTAGTAAGATACATATTTTCCAACTCCAAGTGTTTAACGAGAGCTGGAATCTCCATGAAATCAACATGCAACCTTAAAGATAGAAAGAAGATAATGAAAGAGTTGGAATGCATGTCTAGGATTTGAACATCATCGATATCAACTTCTCTTCTCCACTCAGTTGGAGTTTATAAAGAGTACCTTTGCAGAAATTAAATGCTTTGGCTAATCTATTATTAATCTTCTCCACTCCATTGGAGTTATGGAAGTGAAAGTGACACAAGGTTCAAGAATCATATATGTGATAATTAGTCAGGCAAGAAGCTGTCGCTTAAGGCCTAGTCTTTGACATACGACTCTTGTTTGGTTAGTACTTGTCTTTTCTCAGGTCTTTTCCGTTTGATTTAGCTCCTCTTTCGACTTACTCTATCAAATTTATCAGCACCAAACGGAATTTTAACTTTTTCATACATCAACAGTAGAAAGAAAAAATCAGATCATACACTAATACAAGTGCTGTGTTGAAAGAAATTTAATGCGGTCTGGGGGTGAGTTACGTGATTTAAATCTATCAAGTCTTTGGTCCAACCCAGAAGGATGTTGTTTTAGTTTAACCAAGGCCTCGTGGCCCAATGGTAAATGTTGTGTTAGTAGCCTCCTATCAACTTAAGTTCGAGTAACCTTGGCCACCAGGGATTTAACATGGTCTCTGGGTCCAAAGATTAGTCGGATGTCCGTTCGGATCGGTCCATGACCGATTCTTCGGTATCCGGAAACCTGATATAATCAACAAACTGTTGTGTTGAAAAATACCCAAATAATATACATTGTTCAATTCATACCCAATTTTCATAAGCTTTCATTTTTTCACACATGTTCGTGTTAGTTTTACCGTTAAAGTTTAGTATACAGAGTACAAAACAGTATCGTTTTGATCAAAAATGTGGTTATGAAATTTTTAACAATAAAGATATCGTATTTACTATAAAAACAAAATGTGTAAAAGTGTGCTAGGAACTGGATATCTCAAATATTAAGGTTCATAGGTAGTCCATTAAACCACATAAACTTTCATGAAAGGTAAACGAGATTTTTATTTTTATTTTTCATCTAGATTTATATATTAGCAGAAAGCACTTCGAAAGGGTTTACAACCATAACACAATAACAAAGCAATACCTGCATACAAGCCGGAGAGACTGCCTTGCAACCAAAACCAACCCAATTAGTACCCTACTTGCAAGAGAGGTTCGAGATAAAGGCCAAACCAAAGAACCTAAGTACAAGAAAGAATACTTTCATCAACAAAGAACTCCATCAACCAACAAAGGTAAACCAGTTATATAAATATAAATGGAGAATTTTCAAAAATAACACATTTTGATGTTTATGTCAAAAAAAAGAACAGTGACAAAAATATTATTTATTAAAGAGAAAAAATATATTATACTATTACTTTTAATTAATCAATCTCTCATTTTTTTCTTAATCCCGTAAATCTTAAATGAAACTCTAAATCCTAAAATCTAAACTTTAATTAATGATTTATGAACCTAAACTGATCAGTATAATATATACTTTAAATGATTATTCTAGTTGAATGTTGTTTTGATTTAAGTGTATAATTGTCTTTGTATGCTATTATCCTAATTAATGCTATTTTTGTCATTTTCACCTTTATGTACTTTTTTTTTTTTTGATAAAAACACAAAAATATGTTATTTGAAAGCATTTCTCAATATATATTTACATTCTATTTAACCAATAATCAAAAAGTACATTGTTTTCAATCAATTAATTAAAGGAGTTCTAAAAAGTTAATTAAATATAAATATTAGTAAAAAAAATTAGTTAAGCTCTATCTAACAGTCTCATTAATATTTATATTAGTATTTGTATGTTAATAATTTTTTAGAACTTCATCTTCATAATATAGATGGAGATGCGCTTTGTCTCGGAAAAGAAAGAGAAGAATATTGATTTATATGGAAAAAAGAATTTGTGTAACTGTGGGGTTATTAAATAGGCAAAGGACTAAATTCTCTTTATTTAATAGACAAAGTAATCGATTCCCTTTCTAGTAAAGTTATTGGTTAGTTTTGATTATCAAAATAAGTAATCTAATGTTCCAGTTCAAAGTAAGTAATCTAATGTTCCAGTTCAAGACAAACTGTACTATAAAATCTACCAACCTAAAAGAGAATAATTAATTCATTTCTTCCTTCTGTTTTTTATTCTTCTTTAATATACAACAAATCTTATGTGATAGAAGAAGACAAAGAGAAACAAGAAGCAACACTGGACAAAATGTATCAAGAACGATGCCCCAAGCACAAAACTCCTCTAAAGTCAACAAAAATCTCATCAAAATGCCATGCGTGTTACGAAGATGGCCATTCCAACAAGCAAGGCTACAAGTGTGAATTATGCGATTTTTATGTTCACGAGAAATGCATCAACCCCAACATTCCTTCTCGTCATAAACACTCTCTCCAGCTCACAAGCTCTCACAGAACATTTGAATCATGCTGTCTATGTGAACGCGATTTGCTGGCACTGTTGTATCAATGTTCACAGTGTGTTTTTCGTATATGTATCCAATGTGCGAGAAAACCTCTGATCTTTTACCAAGCTAAGACCCACAAGCACGAACTATACCAAGTACCAATGAAGCTCTCCTTTACATGTGATGCATGTGGTTTGTGCAGTTCAGACTACCCGTGTATTTGTCATCAGTGTTGTTTCATAGTCCATAGAAAATGCCTTGACTTGCCACGTGTAATATACATCAATCGCCACGACCACCGCATCTCTCATGTTTCCTCTCTTAATCCGTTAAAGTTGATTTGTGGGGTATGCCGTGAACCTGTCAATAAAGAGTGTGGAGCATACTCTTGCTTGACTTGCCTTTATGCTGTTCATTCAATGTGTGCAATACGTTTTGACATTTGGGATGGGAGAGAACTCGAAGGAATACCCGAAGAAGAAGAAGAAGGTAAGCCATTCAAAGTGATAGATAAAAACCTAATCAAACATTTTAGCCATCAACATAATCTGAAGGTTTCACTAGGGCTCGAAGAAGATAAACATTGTTATGCTTGCACCCTTCCTTTGAACTCTGAAAAGTGTTACAGATGTACACAATGTGATTTTATACTTGACGATGCATGCGCTAATCTCCCTCTGAGAAAAAGGCACCCGATTAGTAGTCACAAACTTACTTTGTCTACTAATGTTCTGGGCTCCAACTATTTTGTTTGTGCCGCTTGTGAACGTTATTGCACTGGTTTTACATATAGTAGAGACTTAGATATTGATGTGAAATGTGCTTCAATTACTGATGTATTTGAACATGAAAGTCATCCACATTTGTTGTTCCCATTTACACTTGACAAGGAAGACACGACATGTAACATTTGTGACTCGCTACATTGGATGCTTCTACGTTGTATTAATCAAGATGATTGTAGCGGCTTCAGTTTATGCTTCACGTGTGCTACTCTACCCACAAAGCTAAGACATAAATACGATGATCATACTCTCTCTTTATGTTATACTGATGGAAATGTGAATTCAACATACTGTTGCGGGGTATGCGAAGACCAGATATACCCAGAGAATGGGTTTTACACCTGTAGTGATTGTGACTCCACTCTTCATACTAAATGCGTATATAAAAATCTATTACACCCAAGACCTGGATACTCTTTAGAGATACGTGACAAGGGAACATATGGTTTGCTTCCCAACGATAGTCTGTCTCGGCCGACTTACTATTTATGTAAAACCCGTTGTTTGGGTGATATGGTTCTAAAGAACAAGGCAGATACAAATATATTCATGTGCTCTTCCTGTGGCTTTCCTGAGATAAAGATATGATAAAAGGGATATGCCACAATTGTATTAATAGCATGTTACTCCTTAATCTCTTGTAATTAAGCACATCATTTGAAAAAAGCTTTATTTATAAACATAATTGTGTTTCTTTTTGTTCCAAAACAATAATCTCTATTTTTCTAAATAAAATTCCTAATCTTTTTCTTCCTCGACGCAAAGCTACTTGGTCCGATCTCTATAGACATTCTCTTTGTTCTGTAGAAGAGACAAAAGTATATAATTACAAGTGAACATCAAAATCAAATCAAAACAAAACGTATTGTACCTTTCTGAGAGCTCCTCAGATTCTTTGGCATCACAAGGAGAAGCTGTACAAAAATCAAATATGCAAATTTAACTAAAGTTTCAATCCTAGATGAAAGTAGAACCAACAACAACAAATAAAAAGAGGAACCTTTGCAGTTTTCTTCATCACTCTCCTGCTCTGACTCTGAGCCAGAAAGCATCCAAAAATCTGATTCTTCAGAATCAGTATCTTCCTTAACACGTCTCTGTGTGGTTACTTGTCTTTTCTCAGTCTTTCCGCTTGATCCAGCTCCTCTCTCCACTTGCTCTATCAAATTTATCAGCACCAAAACATTAAAAGCAACGAATTACAAAGAAGGAGACACAATAAGATTCATTACAAGATGTCAACGAAAATGATACTAAGTTGAAACCATTTACTCACCTAATTTGTGAAGAAATCTCTTCCCATTCACGTGTTTCCAGATATGTTCCTCGTTCTTGTTCACAGTATCCCCAGTAAGCTTGCACACGAGTTTCGAACTGAGAACATAGCCAAAACAAGAAGAAAGCTAAATACTTGAGTGAGCCATTCTTTTTAATGGTGAGAAAATAGCGAAAGCTTAGGACTTTTAAACATTTGGAGTCATTCGCAGTAAATACAAACTAAACACAAGCAAACCAATGGTCCTCAATGGTTTCAAGAGAAGACAACTTCAAAGGTTACACCTTTTAAATTAGTGGATGATTCTATCTAATATTTTATATGTAGAAATTTGGATTTGCCCAGAAAGCAACAACAACAAGAAATTGAGGAGCTTTTCTTTGGCTAACCGAGAAAGTGGAGATTGTGAGAACATGTTGAGAGGAGACTTTCCCTGAGATAAAGCGTGATCGATGAGTCCCAAACGACACCGTTTGTTACAAGCGTATGATTCTTCGTCTCCGGCCACAACCTCGTGACCAGTCTCGACGCATCTGAGCCGTCCGTTCCCAAGATCGACGAACGTCGGCGAGCCAAACAGATTCGTCCCTTCTTCCGCCGCCTTCATTCTTCTTCTTCTACGATTCACTCGAGACTCGAGAGCATAGACTCTCTAGTCGGTCTAGAAGGTCTCTAATAGCATAAGTCCTTCAAGCATAGATACGATTCATTCGGACATAAAAATCGAACCAAACCGAACCTAACCGGAACATAAACCAATGGAACTGTGTAAGGTGTAATAACCATTTTAAGAGTGAAAATAGCCACTCAGGTTAACAAGAGTGAAAGAAATGATGAAAGATCACCCGAAAGTACTCTCAGCAAGTAAAAGAAAGATAACTTTGTGAGGTTGATTGAAAAGTTGAAAATGCTCAAAATATGAAAAAATACAAAACCATTAATCTTCTATTATTTCGCCCAATTTTTAGTGTTTGCAGTTTTATATGGATTACTTTGTAATTTTTTTTTGTCTAAAAAAGAAAAGAAACCTGCTTATATAGAAGTAAGTAACAAATGTTCAATTAATTTCTTTCATCATTTCATTTCTATCGATATAAAAAAGGCGGATATATAATCAGAAAAACATAGGCAAAATGGCTAGCAATGTAAAACGTACTACACTCGTCCTAGAAAAATTATTTCACTTAAACTGTAATGATTGTGTTTGCGTTTGATTGTTGACTTAATTTATTTTTGTTTGAAATTTTTTAAAACCTTCTGCAATAAAAACTAAGAAATATTTTTATTAATTTTCAATGATAAACATAAATGAAATAGTCAACACTTTTTAAACATATTCCGCAAAGACATTAAATACAAAACATTAAAACATTTTGTTTTACAACTCAGTCAAACAAAATCACATTTTAAACAATTCAAATATAATATGCACAAACTCATACGCTGATTCTTAAACTATCCAGTCAAAATCATATGTAATTTTTTACATATAGGAATTTGTTTTTTTGTTTTGCACAAAGAAAAAAAAGAAGAATTTGTTTTTTTTTTTTGTTACGGCCTAATCACTGAACTATATAGTTTAATCAAAATGATTTAAATATTTCTTATTTCATCAAGAATACAAAATGGATATGCTCGATCGGATACTTATTGTAAGAAAACACGAAGAAAACTGGCGCCACATAACATTTGTAAAAAAAAAAACAAAATGCTGATGCATTGTGTAAACTGGCTTGTAAAAATGAATATATTACCGATGGAAGATGTCTACTACTTCTAAAAACAATAAAAGAAGATTGCTACTGCTACGTTTTCGACGATGGATCCAAATGCCCAGGAAGTTAAATACCATAGATCATGACATTGTATGGATTATGGAAACTCTTATTCAAACTACCTAATATCGATAATTAATTATATGGGTTTGTATATTTTTTTCTTTTGGTGTTCTTTTTAGATGCATGTCATAAATTAATAATTGATAAAGTAATTAAGGAACATGTATCGTTCTTATAAATATATATATTAAGTCTCTCTAAAGCCACATATGTACACAATCCAACACCAACTGTGAAAATTTGAGTTTAGAAAATTCACATTTAAGTTGTGAAGGCATGTATTCGTGTCTTCTAAACATTCCACATGCTAAAACATATATTTGAGATTTGAGTTTCGACCTTTTGAGTTTTTAGGACATGCGAATTTTTTGTGGTTAAGAACAAGAATGAGACTATCGTACACCATGCATATGCTCTTTAGGATGTCTCTATTCTCATATGGGGGTATGATTAATGGAGATGCAACGTATTGTATTTTAATCTAATAGTGTCGTGGCATTTATCAATGTACGATATATGAATATTATTAAACCTCATTACATTGTAAAAGGAATGAAAAGTAACGTTAATAACTTCGTGGAGAGGGGAAAAAACATATTTCCTTTTCGTTAGTATCATTCTTTTTCTGTACAATACGCTAAGGGATTCACTTTCCTTTTTTCCAACTTGATTACACGCATTTGCTTCTAACTATCAGATAACAGGCTCGTCTTGAATTTAATACTTATGCAAAGTTCATTTGCATTAATGTTTTATTGTAGTATTCTTAAAAGCAGTTAAATTTATATAATTTAATATATAAAATGTTGCCAACAATTTGATAATGTTTTGTGTATGCTAATTACGATTTTTGTTTTTTATCACTATATATATTGTTCTATATCATGTCGAATATATAGTTAATTTAATATTATGAGAATTTTTGTTTAGGAAGAAAGAACAATATATAGCTTTTGCAAAATTAACTTTGATCTAATATACATATAAGAACAAAAGAATATTGATCTATATGAAATAAGAATCTTGTAAGGGTTCATTTAATAGGCAAACAGACTCGATTCTTTTACAGAAAGTTATACCTTAGTTTTGAGTGTCAAATAGGTAACTAAATGTACAAATTAAAGACAAATTAAACTATAAATTCTACTACCCAATAGGTCAATGTAGTATGTTTTAAGAGAAATATTCATTTCTTGTTCCTATTTTTTTGTTTCTCCTTTTTCATATACAACAAGTCTTCCTTCAAAAGAAAAACAAAAAAAACAAAAAGAGAGAAGAGAAGAGAAGCTGAACCTTTTTTCCCGAAAAAAAAGAACAAAGGTAAGAAGAGAGTTCCAACATCCAACATAGCCACCATGGATAAAATAGATCTCCGATGCCCCCATCACCCTTATTCTCTTGAATCTACAAAAACCTCATCAAAATGCTATGCGTGCAACAAAAAATACTATAGCAAGAAACAAGGCTACAAGTGTCACTGCTATATCTATTGCTATATCTATGTTCACGAGGAATGCATAAATACTTATATACCTTCTCGTCATAAACACCCTCTCAAACTCAGGTCATGCGACGACTCTTTCTCGTGTTGTCTATGTGAAATGAAATTGTCATATTCAATGTTTTATTATTGTTCACTATGTTCTTTCCATATATGTATCTCTTGTACGAGAGAACCTTTGATGATTCGACAACGTAAGGCCCACCAACATGAACTTCACCAAACACTAATAAAGCTCTCCTTCACTTGTGATGCGTGTGGGTTATGCAGTACAGGTTGTCCCTTTATTTGTCGTCAGTGTTGTTTCATCATCCACAGAGAATGCATCAAATTACCACGTGTTATATACATCAATCACCATGAGCACCGTATCTCTCATGTTTTCTCTCTTGTCCTGCGGGAGTGGTTTTGTGGGGTGTGCGATGAGCCTGTTAATAAAGCATACGGAGCATATTCTTGCTTGGTTTGCTTTTATGTTGTTCATTCAAAATGTGCAACAAAACGGAATGTTTGGGATGGGAGGGAACTTGAAGATGTACCTGAAGAAGATGTAAAAGAAGAAAGTAAGCCATTCAAAAGGATAGATGAAAACCTAATAAAACATTTTAGCCATGAACACAATCTGAAAAGGTCAATATCATCAGTAAGACTTGATGAAGATGTCCTACTTCATGAGGAAGAAAAACATTGTTATGCATGCACCTTTCTCTTATATTCAGAATTGTGCTACAAATGCACACAATGTGATTTCATTCTTCATTATGCATGCGCTAATCTACCTCGTAACAAAATGAACACTCTTTTCACTGAAAAACTTACTTGTACATCAAAGGTGAAGATAAGTACTTTACAAACCTTTCTTTTTGTATTGCTTGTCGACGTTATTGCAACGGTTTCTTGTATATTAATTATGCGCAGTTAGATTGTGTTGATGTGCGATGTGCTTCAATTTCTGTTTCATTGAAACATGAAAGCCATCCACATTGGTTGGTGCTTTATAAAGACATGACATGCGAAGGTTGTGATTTGTCTTTTTTGGATTGTCTACGTTGCAATGGCAAAGATGGTTGTGGCGGCTTCACTTTATGCTTCAGATGTGCTACTTTACCTACATTGTTAAGACACAGATACGATGACCATCCACTGTCTTTATACTATGGTGATAAAAATGGAATGTCAATATATTGGTATGGAATATGGGAAGAGGAAATAAATTCAAAGAATTGGTTTTACAAATGCAATGATTGTGGCTCCACTCTTCATACTAAATGTGCATTTCAAAATCTAATACATCCAAGATCTGGAAATAGTTCAAGAGTGGGTGGGTGGATATTAGATATGCTCCCGAACAATCGTCTCTCTCGGCCGATTTGCTTCGAATGTAAAACTCGCTGTGTGGATGATTTCCTTCTAATCAATAAGAAGGATAAAAACAAATTCTTATGTTGTCATTGTGGTTATTCGTTATATCAGAACGGTATTACGCAAAGGATAATTGAGGGAGTACTAGGAATTTAGTAGTCTCATTATTATGTCAACTGTAACGAAATTACATATATGAAAATTGTATTGATAAATTAATCTTTAAAGAGAAATTAAGAAAATTGGTCTTTGTCAAATATATAAATAAGGGAAAGAAAAAACTATTTATAACCATTAATAATGTAAATATCTATGATTAAGTTAATATTTTACCAAATTTGGTTTTTGAATTCTTACAAACACATGTATCAGTGTTTTTTATAGTCATCAACAAATATTCATAAAGAGTAAAAGAGTAAAAATCTAAAACATCCAAATCAATTTAAATTTTAAATTTGAGTAAAAACATATGTTTTCTTCAATATATACATTTCTATTTCTAAAATTTTAGATATTTGATCTTATTGTTTTATGTTGTGGAATTTAATATTAGTGATTATTTTTGAAGTTTTTTTTTTTGTCTTTTTAAGGATAAGTCTTTTACAAAACAAAAATGACTCAAATAATATTTTCTACAAAGACAAACATGACAATATATATATAATGATATATGGCTCCTCTCCGTAAAAAAAAAAAGATATTTAAACTCCCCTATTGTTTTAGACGTGAGAGATGACAAAACTTCATAAACTCTTAAGCTTCTTCGTTTTACCTGTTTAAAAAATTAAACATTGCATTGAAGAGGAAGAAACAAAAAAGTGTGAGGTTTGGGGTTTTTAATGGTGAAGTAGATTCAAATCCGCGCTTAACGCGGGATAAATATATAATAGAAATTTTATTTATCAAATATATAACTAAACAAAATAATTTTATAATTTAATTATAAAATAATAATAATTATGAGACTTTGAACATTACTTTTGTGTAATTTTTTATTAATTTTATTTTTGAGAGAAAAGAATTAGAAAAAAAATATAATAAAATCTGAAGATAATATAAAAAACTATCATAATTTTTCCAAGATGACTAATAATCTGAGTGGATTCAAAAACGACAAAATTCAATTAAAAAAACTAATGTTTTTTTAAAAATAAAATTAATTTTTGTTGAATTTTATTTTAAACGGATAATAATTCTAACCATGGCGCTATAGTGTGGTATCATAATTTTTAAAGTAATGTTATGATATTTTATTTTTTATAGAATAGTCATTATAAAATTGTATAATGTAACTTTATTTTTATTTTTTTTGATGTTATAATATTTTCTTTTTTAATAGAATAGTCATTTCAAAAGTTATATAACGTAACTTTAATTTTTTTTTTTTTATTTATTACAAGAACTTTCCAAATCTTAAATACAATCGTAAGCACAAAACAGAGACTTGGAAGCAGAACACAAAAAACTTATGTTTTCTACATTCGTATGTATTCTCATTTCTCACAAAGTGAATGAAAAAAAGTCTGCTCTTTTGTTTTCTGAGTCAAAACTTTAATTTTAACTTTTGTTCGCACAGACAAACATGATCAAGGATTATCAGAGATTTGCGAGTTTTCTGATTAGTGGTGCCATCATCAACAATTAATTTACGCAGTTAAATGGCGAAGGCTTACTCTTTAGCTTCTTTATCGACGACTCTCTATGTGAATTACTTTAACCACAAACCATTCTCTGCTGTAACTCTCGTAGCAAGCTTCATATACCAAATGTGAGGTTTAGTCTTATGGGAGTCACCAGTAATCACTACAAGAACAGAGCCCATCTCTAAAGTGATGGAATCTTCTTGAATCCCTTATAGTTATCTCCCTCTTTACAATCTTCGATATTAGTTTTATTGCAGCGTGGCAATCCCTGCAGGCTCTCAAGTTCTTCATCACAACGATCGGAGACCCTTCTGGTGTGCTAATAAGAGCAAATGCAACGGCTAAACGTTCACTGTGGAACTTGAGCGACTCTATCTTCGCCGGCTCGTCTACGTCTTGTCCTACACAACTCGTGTCAGGCTTGTACCCTTGTCTTTCAATCTCAGCTGTCAGTTCATTGATCTTTCTCACGATCTCATCTCCTCTCGGATGTGTCTGATCATTCGATGAGAACTCGTGAACCTTGTGGTTCACTTCAACCCAACTACAAGCAGTAACCTTCTTGATTCCACGCTCACGCATCGCTTTCTTAACAAGACTAACACTTTCCCATTCCCCGGCCGTTGCATAGATATTAGACATGCTTACATAAGCAGCAGCGTCCCTGAGATTCTCCATACTAAAGAGCTTCTCTGCTGCTCTCTCAGCAAGGCCTTGATTCTTGTGAATCCGGCATGCGTTCAACACTGACGACCACATGATTTCATCTGGCTCAAAGGGCATTTCCTCCATCAGCTTCTCTGCTTCTGCAAATCTCCCGTTTCTGCACAGCAAATCCAGCATGCACGCATAGTGTTTTCTTCCTGGAGTGATCCCGTAGATCCGAGACATTGCCTCGAAATATTCGGTTCCTTGTTCAACAAATCCACAGTGACTACATGCAGTCAAGACGCTCAAGACGCTGACTGAGTCTGGCTGGAGACCTGAGTGAGTCATCTTTTTAAACGCATCAATCGCTGCTTCTCCATCTCCGTTATCAGCGTAAGCTGAGATCAAAGCATTCCAGCAAACTCCATTTCTATCAGACATCCCTTCGAATACTCGAACCGCGTCTTTGATAGAACCACACTTGGCGTACATATCAACCAGTCCAGACCCGGAGAAGACGTTCTCCGAGTTCCCTGATCTGATTATGAATGCGTGGAGTTGTCTCCCTAGCGACAAAGAAGCGAAACTAGCGGAAGCTCTCAATACAGTAGCGAAAGTCGATTGGTCTGGTCGTAGGTTCGCTCCTCGCATCTTGGTGAACAACTTAAGCCCATCTCCATGAAGCCCTTTCTGAACATAACCTGAGATCAAGGCAGTCCACGAAACAGTGCTCTGTTGTGATAAACTCTCGAATATCAACTCGGCTTCCTCAAACATCTCACACTTTGCGTACATATCTACTAAAGAGTTTCCGACATGAGGCACCGAATCAGCCGTCGCCACGATGGCCTGGCAGTGCACTTGTTGACCCATCTGCAAGGAAGACAAGTTAGCTGCGATGCTCAGCACAGTCGCGAAAGGGAAGTTTCTCCTATCAAACCCCATACACTGCATCTCTCTAAACAGTTCCAGAGATTCCTCGTACTGCTCAGCCTGCGAGTAGCTTGAGATGACCACATTGTATGAAACAAAATCCAACTCAGGCATTTCGTCAAAAAGCTTCCTAGTTTCAAGAACACGATCATGCTTGGAGTAGAAGTCAAGAATCTGATTCCCAACTGCCACATCCCTGGAGAATCCGGTACCAACAGCTAAACCATGGAGCTGCTGACCAAGAACATAATCATGTAGCCCAACAACAGCCTTGAGAACACCAGAAAACGTGAAATCCGAAGGCTTGTGACCCAACTGCTGCATTTGGACGAAAAGACGAACCGCCTCAATGTACAAACCATCCTTCTCATACCCTGTAATAAGAGTGTTGAACGTGACAGAGTCCTTCTCTATAACCTGCTCGAACACCACACATGCCAAATCACGTCGCCCTATATCACAGTACGACTTAACCAACACATTGCAAACAGTGAGAAAAGGGTTCCTATCAAAACCTAACTTGACGGCAAAGGCATGAACTTGAGCCACCGCAACAGCATCATCACACCCTGGTAAAAGCGTAGCAAAGGTGACATGATCAGGCAAGGTACAAGACCTGCACATCTGTCGGAAAAGCTCAAAAGCTTCGTAGAACTTGTTGTTCCCTGCATACAACCCCATCAAGATAGTCCAAGTCACAACGGTTCGATCCACCATCGCGTCAAATAGCTCTCGTGCGGACGAAACGTCACCGGACTTGACGTAACCAGAAATCATCGTGTTTGTGGACACCGTGTTCTTCTGAGGCATTTCGTCATACACCTTGCGTGCAGCAGAGACTTGACCTCTACGAAGAAACTCCTCAAGGATGAAATTGGAGCGGCACGTATCTGTGTTAAACCCAGTCTTAATGATCCGAGCATCGATACGACGTGTTTGTATAAAACGGAGCTGTTGTAAAGTGGCAGCAAGTGTTCTTCTTGAGCAGACACAATAAAGCTTCATAAGCCAATATATTTGGAAGTGTACTCAAATGCTCTTTGTAATCAATCTGAAGAGACAAAGAGTGTCGATTTGTATCACTTGGTGATTGGTCCGTAGAATGTGAGGAACAGACAGAATCTGAAAGCTTCCGCTAGTTTCAAAAACTCAAAAAGGTTTTATTATTTTAAAATCTGATTAAACTTTTTGGATTACTTTAATTTTAATTGGTTGGGCCCGGTCTAATTGGAGACCAAACCGAATCTGAAGAAACAGAAGGTTATCTTGTGCGGTAAGAAGACTGACAACGAGTGATAGAAGAAGATGAAGCTCTTTGGTGTTTTAACTTGTGATACAATGCAACTTTAAATTTCACTGCATACATTAGAACGAAGATTCCTTTATATAATTACTGACATAATCGTGTGCACCATGTTGTTTTCTTTCACTGGCGATGATCTTCTGGTAAAGCTACAACTTCATGGAAAGGTACTGTTCTCTGAGGCATTACTCCATCTTCCTCATCATCATCGAACTCAAGCAAGTACCTGGTTTATATTATTACATAAGGGATTACACGTGTTTGGACTACAAATTCAAGGCACAAAGAAAGCATTAAAAGGTTGAAGAACTTACTCGTCAGACTTCCTCTAACGTTGGAGAGATGACATCAATGTTCAATAGTAGCTCGAGGTTAGTGACTGTTTTTTGTAGAGAGACATATGTAAATGGTTGTAACAACAAAAATCAAACCTTTCGTGGGGGACTTATGACAGTAGCTTTGTAGAGTGTTGTTGTCCCTGGATATACAGCTAAGACGTGTCTACCCCGTGGAAACACTTGGCTGTTCCAAGTATCATTTCGTTTAGGGAACGGTATAATGCATGACATCGGTAACACATAGGTCCTATTGATGATCACAAATGAACAAATCTTAGTAAAGCTTTTCAATGCAAATTTGCAACTCAACTCAAAGGTTTTACCTCTGACTTCCTTCATCATCATCATCTCCTGGTTCTTCATCAAGTACTTCAACTCTGTGATAAAAGTTCAAAGTTTGAAACAACTTTAGACTCATAAATGAACACTTTGCAGATAAAAAAAGTACACACTTTGGTGTTCGTTGGCAACTGATCTTGTTTCAACTACTAAACCACCACAGAGGATCAGAGCTAATCTGTTCAGAACTCTTCCATATATATCAAGATTCAAAAGAAAGATAAATGAAAAGTCTATCAAATCTCATGGACGATGAAAAGCATTTTCAGAACAGACACAAATAACTCAAAGGCCATAATCTACCGAATCTCAGATATGCAATAGAATCCATTTGTGTAATCTTTGAAACTTGGGCATAGCATCAGGTCATCAACAGCTAATTTTATGCAGAGGGAAGGTTAAAGCTTACTCTTTTGTTTCTCTATCGAAGTGGATTAATCTAACCACAAACCATTCATCCTTATCAGCATTCTCTGCTGTAACTCTAGCAGCGACCTGCATAGATCAGATGTGACCATGTAAGTGATAACAATAAAATCTAGGCGTATAAAACACTGTTTACAAGATAAAGAAAGTGGGTGCATTATAGTTTTACCTGTTCACCCTTTAGATTTGCATAAGCCTCGATTAGATCTCTCATGGAAGGAGAAATTCTCATTACATCTGAATCAAGTTTCATCCTCTTCCTCTTCCTCTTCTGATCGTTGCCTTCTGCCACTTATGTGATACCCATTAACACTAAACAAATATATAAAAAAAAAATAGAAGTAAAGTCTTCCTATAGCATAATACTACAGGAAACACACTGTGTGTACCTAATTTTCTTCCTTGTTGTTCATCTGGAAACAAAGAATCCAACTGAGTAAGCAAGAAGGTGCACACGCTGCGTGTTAAAACAAGACAAAGTAAAAAGATCAGTTCAAAGTTTTCAACTTTCTTCCATTCCCCATTCTAACAAGTATAAAAGAAAGTGGCTTACGTTTCTTCGTTTTGGGAAAGCTCTGTGGCTTGAATGTACAAAATCTTAAGCTTTGACAGTGAAGTATCAAGGAGCTTGTCATCTATCTTAGGAGCTGCATCAAAACAATTAATCACACATATATCAAACTAGATCATACCCTATAACTTAATATATGTATCCCTCATCGATACTGTTTTGGATTCTCATTAGTTTGTTCCCAATCTCAATGATCATACAAACCAGATTAATCTTCATTGAAGCAACATAAACAATTTTCTGTAATTTAGATGAAAAAGCTTATAATCACTAAAACTAGGTCAATTTTCTCTAATCATCACAAATTTGTTTGGAGGAGATAACAAAATTCGTTAGAGAATTAGGTTACGGAAACACTCACTTGCTTGAAGCTTCTTATGCAACTTATTGATCTCCAACAAAACTTGTTTTAGTTCTTTCCTTAACTGATCAAGCAACTCCGTGTTGTCCAGAATTTCGGCAATGTCCGGCGACGACATTAGTCCTTTTGATAAGTTACCAAAAAAAGTAATATATTAATTAGGTTGTTCAAATCAACCTCTTCTGAAAAATTAATCAACCAAAAATACTTAAGAGTTAAATTGTGAGAATACCTAGATTAAAAACAAAACGATCTCGTCTTGGTATCAAATAAGAAATTGATAAAGCTTTATCAGAGTAATAAATAGGGTCGAATAAATAAAGTATCATATTAAGTAATTAATCTATATTATCAAAACAAAAAATATTATAAAAAAAAACATTCAGTCACGTATTATATTACATGAAATGCCACTGTTTTTTAGTGATTTTTTAAATGTTCATTAATATCTTTTAAAATCACAGAATATCTTTTTAAAACAACCATTAAATCTCTTTAAATAATTATGGAAATAAATTATCTCTACTAAACATATTTCCAAACAATAAAATAATTAAATATGTATCCAAATAATATAAAAATAATAGGTTTCCCTTCTGTAATTAATGAAAAACAAAAATAAAAACAAAAACATATATATTAAATTAAAAAATCAAATGATAAATATAATTAAATAATTTAGTACATTAATTATTTTTACATAATCATAAAATAAAATTTAATAAACATACATATAAAATAACATGAGTAAATATATTTTTGAACACATTTCAACTAACAATAAAATGAAAAAATCAAACTGAATATTAATAAGTGTCTAATTTATAAAATGTAAAATTTTAAATTTGAAAATAATTTTAAATTGGCTGATAAATTTTTAACTCAATAAAATTCAAACATTAAAAATTAATCAATATATATAGAGTAAAACGGGTTAATGTTTTTACAATTGCAAATTTTTACAGTTTGTATTATCAGAATATGTAAAATGCTTTTTCTGCGTCTCCCGTGCTTAAGGAGTTAGTTATACATGGTCTTGACTGAAAAATGTTTATAATGGTCTTTCACTGTGTCCAATCCCCTTGAAACACTCACTATCCAACGATGGAGAGTGGGACTACTATGAAGAGTTAGTCATACATGGTTTTGACTGGAAAATGTTTATAATGGTCTTTAACTGTGTCCAATCCCCTCCAAAGACTCACTATCCAACGATGGAGAGTGGGACTATTATGATGATGATGAGATCATTACACTGGATCTTTCGTACTTGGAGTACTCTGATTATATTCCTAAGGACTAAAGACTATCTGATTGTTAATATCAACTCCCTTCTTGAAGCTAAACTGGATCTCTGTATGGAACAGACGAACCTGCAGATAATTTAAATCCAATAAATCTGATTAATGGGTTTAGAATTGATGGGATTTTGGACTTAACTATTTAAACTATGGAGGTATAAAATAACATAAAAATAAGCTTATATTTTAAAAGCTATTGTAAGAATCGGAATTTGGTAGATATTCAAATGTTTCTTGAGGTTCGAAAACGTTACTAAGATCAAACGCTAACCATTCCTACTTTTGCTTAACTTTGTTGGAAGATGGAGACATGATCATTGTTTCAACTACGATCATTAGGTACAATCGAGTACATAATTAGTACTAGAGAACCATTATCAAGGGAACTTGTTTTTTTTTTTTTCTATCTTTTATATATTTTGTTCATACAATAACTTGTTTCTTTTGTATCTTTCATATCTGATATTGTTCTGAATTTGAAAAAGAAGAAAAAAACAAACTAAACTATACATAATCTCAACAACCTCATACCAATAATTCTAAGCTATTATAATTCACGGAACAAATTAAATACGTTACAATTCATTACATTTTTCAAACCACTCTCTCATTTCCCTTTATAACCAATAAAACAATAATCATCATTATCATCTAACTTAGCAACAGAAGAAGAAGCTTCCTCTACCTTCTTTCTCCAGCGAGTTTGCATCCGTTGGAATCTGATCTCCGTCTCTAACAGCAATCAGTGAGCAAGTTCCCGGCGATTCTGGTGGCAATACAGCGTTTTCTGACGAGAAAACACGTTTGATTGACGGAGGAACAAGCTCAGGTGCTGAGATTGTAGAGAGGTAACGTAATAGCAGTTGAATAATCTCTGTGAAGTTTGGTCTATCGTTTGGATCTTCTTTCCAGCAAGATGTTACGATCATTGCTAAATCCTCCGGTAAATCGTCTGCGCTCGGCCTCACGTTCTGACCAGAAATATAAAGGAAACACATACAACAATCAAGAACCAACAGTCGCAAATCAAGAATCAAAAACTTTTGAGTCAAGAAACAAACGGTTGAATATAAAGGTTGAGGATTTGAAATCAAGAATCAAACCTTGAATGCAGCAGCGTAAGCAGCTTGAAGATTCGACATGCCTTCAAAAGGTAACTTGTTGTGGATAAGCTCCCACAAGACAATGGCAAAGCTGTACGCATCTACCTTATGGTTATAGTGTTTTTTCTCACCGTGCCTCAACGTCACCGTACTGTAAAGCTGTTTAATTAACCATAAGTTGGGATTAAGCAAATCTCTGGAACCAAAAGAGAAAAGAAGAACACGAAAAGATATGACTTCATCGTGGTCCATATTAGTTAAGTACCTCAGGAGCCATCCAACGATATGTACCGGTTTCTGCAGTCATCATCTCGGTTAGTGACTCTTCTCTAGCTAAACCGAAATCCGCTAGTTTAACAGTCTTGTAATCTGCGGTTAAGATCAAGTTCTCTACATTCCAACAAGAAGATACAAAATAAGACAACAAAGATTGTAATATCTTAGAAAGTCTTGAAAGTGTGGTTTTGGTTTTATTGTTGTTACCTGGTTTGAGATCACGATGGATGACTCCATGAGAGTGTAAGCATTCCATTGCTCGAGCAATGTCAAGAGCAAACCCAACAGCTAAACGTGTGTCCAAACGCCCTGGACGCAAACTCACAAGGTATTTACGCAATGTACCGCCTAGTAAAAGCTCAGTGACTATAACCATGATTGGTTCTTTGCAAGCTCCAATGAACTACAAACCGAATCAAAACGTTTTAGTGATGTCTCTAAGCAATATGAACCGGAGATTCCATTACAGAACAGAAGCTAAACCTTGACCAAATTCTTGTGTTGAACTCTAGACAACATAGAGACCTCTCTCGCAAATCTGCTTTCTCTTTTCGCAATCTCTTCGGGAGATTCTCCTCTTTTAACAATCTTAATAGCAACTGTTTTGTTTTTATACCTAAAGAAAGAAAACCAAATTTCTATAAGTCCCAACAGTAAACTCTCTCTATGATTAGTAAACCAGAATCTGATTCACACTAAAGTTCTAGAATTTTTCAGTGGAAACATTTCTTGGAGAATGTTACTGAACAACCATTAAACTGAACATCGATATGCACTAGATCTTTTCAGCAAAAATGTTCCCTTTCTTCACAAATTCAGAAAGTAAATGATAAAAGTCTCAACTTTTTAGCAGATCAAACTCCGAGTAAAAAGGGAAACAATAATGGATCAAGAACCATTAACTAAGTAAAACTGAAGTCAAAACTAAATGGATTGTTATGAAATTACTAATCTGATAAATGATGGGGAGAATTAAGAAAATCAACTTACTTTCCTTCATAAATTTTAGCATGAGCTCCTTCACCAATCTTGGGACCAACAAAGAGATGTTGAGGATCAACGACCCATTTAGGATCCAATTCAAACACTTGATCTGAGTAAAACCCAGTTACAGATCCCATTTCCAAAACTTGAGATTTATTATTTACAAATCCCTGATTAGAGACCTGTCAATTCCAAACCCTTTTGATGATCAATCATATCATTCTTGGTACAATCAGAAAGAAACAAAGATGCTTTTAGAGGTTATAAAGCGAACAATCAAGAGACTTCCATAAATGTAATAAAAACAAAAAGGACTTCAAGAAAGAGAACAACAAACTCAATTTGTGAATAGCAAAATACAAAAAGGATCGCTCTCTTGTTTCTGAACTTGAGTTGACACAAAGGAACTGAAAGATAAAACCAAGATGGAGAAGTGGTCAAAACTTGATGATTAATAGTCGTACTTTGGAGGTAAAAGAGTTATATGAATTTGTAAGCATTTGTTTTTGGATTTCTATTAGTTTAGGACAAAAAAGATTGAATGATCAAAAAGTTTTCCGCGTAAGTAAAGTGACAAGAGATCTCATCTCTCTGTCTTTGTCTCTCTCCATGTTTTGTTCTGCTTTTTCTTGGTCGGCAGAGTTTACAGAGTCCCTAAACCGAATAGAATCGAATTAATACACCATTGAACCAAAGAACCGACCTTAAACCAAACAAAAGTCAAATTTACAAAAGGAAGTTTCCTAGATTGTAGAGAGATACGAGCAGAGTGAAACAAGTCTTTCTCTTTTAGAGAAAAGAAAAAAAACAAAGTCTTTTGTTAGTCTTTAATAACAACACTCTTTTGATTGATTGACAAAAGGACAAGAAACTGTGCATGTAATAAAAGATTGTGGTCCCGAGAACGAAAAAACAAAAGAGAAAAAAAAATTTGTCGGTGGGGTGAGAAATGTGGACCCTTTTTCATTCTATTTTTACAAAGATCAGTCCTTTGGTACTTTACAAAGGAGATCACATATAATATAATCGTAAGTTCGTAACAAATAAATAAATATTACCAATAGATTCTGTTTCACCTTTTTGGTTTTTCGATCAAGTTGGCAAATGGTGAAATGACAACAAGTGTTCGTGGACATATAGATTCACTTGCAAGCAGTCGAAATAACACCTTATAGTATGTCATAAAAACAACTTTGTGTAACAAAATTGTAGAACACTTGTTCAAAAACCAATGTGATTGATTCTCTCTTACAAATGTTCACAAACAAAAGATGAAAGTCTTGAGCTTTTGCAGACAATCAATAATGCCTAATTAACAATACATTGAAGAAACATAAAAAAGAGAGTACTACTACTCTTGAGTGATCTTCCATCATATAACCCCATCATCGACGTTTATATAAACATGCTTTCAACTCGGGCCACTCGATTTTCTTCTTATTTGAATTCAACTGCTCCTATATAATCACACAATGAAAGAAAAGGTTATAATTAAGGTGTAAGTTCAAGCTGCGATGAGACTAAGCAAGCCTAAAGGAAGCACCTTTCACTAACCTTTTTCTTGAAATGCAACAAGATGAACATCTTATTCGAGAAGTCCTGCACAAAGAACCAAATGGGTTTCTTTCTTATAGTGAAAATTCAGGAAAAAAAGAGTATAGAGATTAATGATCTTACCTTTAATGAAGAGCTAAATCCAAGGTCACATACTGCTTTCACAAAGTCTTTTGGATCTGCTCCTCCATTATTTGGATCAAACCTGCTTTTTACTTCAGCTATAAGAAGCCAACCGCTGTTGAATACACTCGAATCAGAATCATGGCAAATTTCTATGGAAATGAGTCTTCAGAAGTAAACGAAAAAAAGGCAGAACCTTGGACGAAGAACTCTATGTGCCTCTTTGATGAAGCTTGAGTAGTTTGTTCCCATTAACGAAAGACAGAAAACAGCAACATCAACTGATGAAGCCTCAAGCGGAGTCTACAAAGAAAACCCACAAAAACCAGTTAAATCTAAGTGAAAAAAAAAAAAAAAAAAACAGAACATCATGGAAGTAGAAAGAATGCAGTAAGATTTGAATGTACATTTGACATATCGCAGGCAATAACAGAAGGGTCCTTTGAGACGAGATCAAAGGAGAAAACTTTGTTCTTCACACTCTTTGCAATCCTTGCATCACCTGATAACAAAACCTCAGTCATATGATGATCATGTATAAAAAGAGCAATCTTTGACAGCAAATACAGGATAAGATACTCTTCTCACCACAGCCAAAATCAGCCACAACTAAAGAAGAGCTTCGTGACGACAACCAATTAATAATGGAGTTAACAGGAAGCTCAGGCCAAGTCGACATTTGTTGCTGATAACCTGTATGATACTGAAACAAAAGCAGAATCAGTTACTTGAGATTTATATTACATTTATTTTATACAAAGTCTTGTTTCTGGAGCTAATGTGTTTACCATATCAAACAAGCTTGGATCTTCATTGAAGTAGTCTAATGCTTCTTTTCCACTGAGAAACATTGAGATTATTGTAAAAGGATTAAGAAAGTAGTCACCAGAAAGGAATGAACTTTAAACTTACGAGCAAGTGTAGAGCTTCTCATTGAGCCTCCTGAAGTTCCCACCGGAGAGTTTCTCTCGAAGCTGCGATTTTTCGTATAATGACTCAGTAACTTCGACTATAAGACGGCAATCAAATGTAATCGAGAGAGAAGAGAGAGAACCGTATCGAGAAAACTGGAAGGTTTTGGTCTTTTCGACGAAGCTGAAGATCCTCCAAGTTGGTTGCTTTTATTGGTTTTGGTATCTCTTTGATTCTTTTTGTCGTTGTTTTGATTCTTGGGTGTCTCGCTAGGCTCTTCTTTAGGGGTTTTAGGGTTTCTTTGTCTCTTCCTCTTCCTGTTTCTGCTTGTAGCTTCCTCTTTCATGGCTTTAGCCGTCGCCGTCTGTCGCCGGAATTGCAGCAACTCTATCTCTGCGTTAGGTTAGTTTGATAAGTAGAATGAATTGTTATCTTTTGGGCCATGGACTCAAGTTTATTGGGCCTTCTGTATTTGGTAGAATTTGATAAGGGTTTATAATAAGCCGGTATACTAATAAAATCTTTGACTGTAAATTATGAAGATTGTAATTACGAACTTTTAAGGATTGAACAATACAAATTCTCAAAACTCCTCATTTTATGACAAATTAGTTTAAAAACCTATATTTAGAGACAAAATATGTTTAAAGTTATATTGTATAACCCCTCAAAATTGGTTCAGTGGTAGAGGAAGTCTAATAAACTTCTAGGTTCGATTTGCGTTAGTCACAGAAGATTTAACATAATCTATGGGTCTCTAAATGAATCAGTGATCATTTGGATGATATGTTGGCTCTCAGTGTCGGAGTTTCCAGTCGTTTCAAAAAATGATGTGAAGACCTCATAGTCGAAGTCGGCGATCCTTCAAAATCCAGATTATTTGAATTATAAAAAACAAAACAAAAAACAACTCTCACAAAAATATGACACACCAGCATACATCTGCATCCTCATGACAATCAAGGTGCACATAATCTATATATAAAGAAATATTTTCTCTCTTCTCATGATGTCACCTTAACATAATGAGATTAAATTAAAAAATTTATAGTTTAATTTTTAAAGTAAATTAAAAATGCAATACATAAAAATTCTTGACGATTAATAAAACTCAAATCATATTTTTAAGCCCCATTCTCGTAACTTATGTCTATCAACGGCTTTTCTTTATAACAACAAGAAAAGTTAAAAATTATCTATAACTATGGAAGTCAATATAAACTAAAATAGTATGTACAATAATAAACAACATAAAAAACACATACACATCTACCTGTAAAACAAAAATAAAATAGAAGAAGATGTGTGAAGCTTATCTGCAGAGGCTGTTAAAGGAAGATAAAAACATGTACCAAAAAAATAAATATCAAAATTAGAAAGCATGAATTCTAGAAAATCATAAACACAACCACATCGAGAATTTAAGAAAACAAGATATTTAACCTCATGACGAATTCACAGTAGATGATGGTATATTATAAAGTCACCAACACATCAATTTCTGACTTTGATATTCAAGTTGAAAATCATAGAAAACGGACGAAGATAAACAGACAAAAAATATTAGGGAAAAAAAGAAATCATTATCGACAATAGTGATTTAAAAGTAATCAAATTAAAAAAAAAATGAAGAAAAAAATAATATGGACCGAAAAACAAAATAAAACGCACATCTAGAAAAATGACAAGAAATATATAAAAAACGACTAATAATATTTAATAAGTAATGAAAAAAAAGCATAGCAAATAATTAGATGTTAAAGAGAAAAAAAAATATGAAAGGAAAATAAAAGAAAAGAACAAAGAGAAAGCAAAAACAAGAAAAAAACCCCGCACTATAACTAAAAAAACAATATAATAAATATAAAAATTTCATAAAGAAAAAACAATAAGAAGAGTGGATTATAAAAAAAAACATAAGAAAAGAAAAACAAAAAAATAACAAACTATAATAAATCATCCGTAAAAAAACTAGTCATACGGACCATCTCTAGCACTACATATAACAAAATAAACATTAAATCATTAAAAATAGAATATTCGTTTTTACAATATATACTAAAACAGAAGAAGTAAATAAATACATCCGCGAAAAAAGAAATATTTGTGTATGTAGGGATATTCATGTAGTTAATTTAATAAGAGATGTAAGATATGCATATTGCCCTAAAATAAATGATATGTTTTTGATTATCTTAATTCTGTAAACATAAATTTAGTTTTATGAACAATTACATAGAAACAAAATATCAAACACATTAAAAAAAAAACAAAACAAAAAAGACAAGAAAACCTGGGAAAGGGAGAAACACAAAATGGGAAAAAAAAAAAAAAAGTAGAAGAAATGGACAAGGGTAGATGAGGGTTCCAGATAGAGGATTCCAAGCATGTTCCAGGTATAGAGACATTTAAGAAACCAGTATAAGCTTATGGTAGTTATTAGCCTAATTTTAACAATTTTCCCAAATTGCTCTCAGGGTAAGGCCTAATGCAGCGGGTTTCCCAATTTGCTCTCAGGGCCGAGTCTGGCTCCCACCATTGGCGAAGCCCGTGAGATGTTTTAAACTCAGTCTTGTTTACATTCTTGTTTACAGTCATATTGGCTGATTGAAGAACGTGAAGAGGGTTGGTTGACAAATCCAACAATGATGATTTTCTGCTTCTTCCGAACAATATACTCCTAAGTGAGATTCCATCACTGGTTGTCTCGATTCTGCTTGATCCCATCTGAGACATGATGGTTTTGTGTTGAAAGTAACCAATGTATTCTGAACAGATTGGATCTGATGCGTTCACATATAAATGAGGTATCCATGATGCTGTTTTTATATCGTCTTTGTGAACCTGTTATAGTTAAAGATCAAATATCAAGACAAGACCTATAGTTTCTTGTAAGAATTAAAATCAACGTTAAAACTAGTAGTGAATATTTTAGAGAAAACAAAATTTAAATTTACCTTTAGACCCTTGACGACCATAACTTTGATGACACTCTCGGTGATTCGAAGCACATTTTTAAGAATTCTGCTCTTTAGCAGCTGCTCTAGAGGAATAGACGAGATGGGCGGGTTAAATATGTAAGCCTCGAGGAGGAATTTAGATTTTATCATGGACTTTCCGGCCATCAACGCTAGGCCGGCTCCCAAAGAGTGGCCAACGAGCCAGATAGCCGGTTGTTCCTGGTCTTTGACCATCATAGTTTTGACTGCTTGTACAGCGTGCTTACTCCTGGTGCCTCTATGGAGGCTGTTTAAGCCGCATAGGAGGTTAAGTTTCAGATCACCCACCAAAGTTTCTCTAGCTAGGTTTGTACCACGGAACGCCATCACATAAAGTGGAGGTACTTTCAACTCAGGGATGTTTTGGCAAAGGTTGTAGAGCTCGTATTCGAATATGGCACCGTATATGGAGCAGTCCTTAGGGTCAATCAAAGTTTCTAGTAAAGTGAAGTGGAAAAATTCCCACCAAGGCTTGGCTCGTGATTTATTTTGTTGCCTGTCGAGTTCCAATGTGTACACTCCTTGTACCAAACTTGATGCCACTGCAGTTCGATGGTACGAATTGGTCCTATTTGATACAAACAAAATCAATTATCTTTAGAATCCGAGTGGAGATGGGATATCTTTTTTTTTCTTCTCATATTAGGAATCCATATTAATTTTCCAAATGTATCTATACTATTAAAACATGAAACATTATAGAAAAAACCTTTTATACCATGTTATATTACGACTTTTGTCATTGATCTTATTTGATTTTTAAAGAGTCTTATTAAGGACAAAATTGTCATTTGCAAATATGAACAAATATGCAAGATATTGAAAAATACAAGTGATATTAAAAAAAATCTATAAAACCTAATTTTAAAAATCAAAAATATATTCTTAAATTTAAATTTCTGAATCTAATTACTAACCATATATAGGATCAAAATCTTTCAATAAAAATATTCTATTGATTTCAAATTTTAAGATATATAATAAATCTAAAAATCTTAACAAAAATAGTAACTACAATTAATACTTTTAAACACGTCTTAAATAATTATAAAAAAAAATCATGATATTTTTGATTATGCATTTAAAAAAAAAATTGTAATTAACAAAATTATCAATTAATATTAATATATTGTAACAAATTAATGATTTAATTTTGATCTTCTAAATTTATAAATTATTAAAAGATTATAAAATATATAATAACAAATCCCGTCTTTAGAACGGGTCAGAATCTAGTTATTTATTAAGGAACTTGCAAGCCACGTGATTTCGTTGTAGTTTTTTTTTCTTCAAAATTCATTTAGACTTGTGTATGCAAAGAATAAAATGAATGGGATAGTGTGAGGGATAAAATGAATATGATAGATAACAAATGAGAGGTAAATAGATATCATATGATGAATGGTAATTGTTTGTAGGGAATAGAAACAAATAAAAATATAATAAATGTAATTTAAATAAATAAAATTGTATTTCTAGAAGTTACCAAAAGTAAAAATAAAATATTTAGATCTAAATAGTTTTACCAGAAAATTTGAAAATTTGACCACTTCAAATATATATGAACAAAATATAGCATACAATTGAAATAATATAATAAAACACTTTAATCCAGGTAATAATAGATATTTCAGTTATTTACAGAAATCTCAAATTCAGTATTTTTTTCCAGTTACATATGGTTTATCCCTTTCCACATATATATTTCATTTCTCTTTTTTTTATGGTTGATTTTTAACTTCATATATAAATTTTTACATTTATCCATAGGTTTATGTGGATTCAGAAAGCTTTTCTTATTTAACAGATAAATTTTATTATAAAATCCACATAAATGACTAATCCCTCATAATAATATCCGTAAAAAAATATTCCAGCTGCAACCAAAGTTTTAGTAAAAACTGTAAAAGTCTATCTATAAAAAATAAAATTAACATTTTTGTATTCTAAATTTTTGTTTCATCAATTCACGCATTCATTTAATTTTATATAAAACAAACTCTTTAATTTCTATTTTTTCAGATTTTAACTAAGTGAATATTTTTTTTCGTTGACCAATTATGTGATTTAAACATTTGACTATTATCCAACAGTTCTAGTAGCAGCGGGCGTGAAGGGAAGAAAAATTGACATGTAAAAATCTATATAACATCATAATTTGTGGGAATTTAAAACTAATTTCTCTTTTTTAAGTATTTAGAAAAACAGTTTAAATTTTTTATTTTTTGCACACTGGTATATATATATATATATTTTTTTTTTTATTTTTTTTTTTTTAAAGTATACAAAATAGAAATTAAAATGAAATAGAAAATAAAATATTACCAATCAATAGAGGTAAGATGAAAGGGGCCAGAAATACTGAAGGTTTCACTATCTGGGTTAGTGGTTCCTCCTCCCATTTTTCTTCTTGATCCTATACCACTTCCAATTAGTAATCAGACAAATTCAAAGTTAAATGGTGAATAACAAAGTGCAAATGTACTACACATTTAGGTTTCTATTTTTTATATATATTATCAGGATTGTGTACAAGGAAGGGTTAACATCTACTCAGGATCTAGTAATAAAAGAGGTTTGATTTTTTGTTTTACTATTATATCTTATCTTACGTTTGGATTTGGATAGTGTTAAAAAGATATGATACTACAACATGTTACATAACATGTTTTTATCAAAATGATTTCAACTAAAAAATAAATAAAATTCCAACAAAATAGATAAAAATTAGTTGGTTTGTTAAAAAAATTTGGTTATAAATTATATTATTTCTAATAATATTTTAAAATATAATATATTAAAAATATAATTAATTATAGGATAAAATAAAATTTTCAAAAATTCTTAATATTATGAAACCTACAATGATATTTATGTGTTTTTTCAACCCGTATATATAAAGACATTATGATAACTATCAATCACTCTTTACAAATGCATAGATTTTCTTTTTAGAAAAAAAGAATATGGTAAAAATAAGGGAAACAAAACATACACTTTTTTCCTGGTCTTACAGGTCAATCAGAATCGAGTTAGATCGAATCTGATGATGTAAACTAAACAGTTGTTCTGTTTTTTTTTTTTTTTTTTTTTTTTTTTTGTATTTTACTTCATGAGTGTAAACAAAAGAACAAAGGAATTGTTACATTCATGAGGTACAGCATCTTGCTATTTATAAGATGCTAAAAGCATGATGACTTTTTGAATCCAAGACATTGAGAATATCCTTTAAAACTGACACAAGAACATACACTGACTAGACCGTATTAACTGCTTCTTTATTTACAAATTGACAAAATTTCTACAAATTAGTAATTAAAAACATACAGTAATAAGAAGTGTGAATCGGTACATCGATTGAATTACTCTCTGAGACCGTGTTATATTGTTTCAATTTTTCAAATCATATATAAAGGAAAAGAAGCCTTCTTACCGTAGCATTTCCATAATGCTACATCATCAAACCATTTTTTTTTTTACCACATCATCAAACCTATCTAAAAGAAAGTTTTCTCTATATTAAATCTAATCTATTAATTTAAAATTATTATATAGATCTAATCTATAATCATGTGTTATATTTATGAAAATATTATTAAAAATTAAAAAAATGTTAGAATGAAAATTCATTAAAAATAATTTATATTAATATACAATTAAAAAGTGTAGACATAATAAATATCATACACTTATCACATATTATCATTGAAATACTATTTACGAAAATATAATTATATTATAGGAGTTATTATATTTCTTTTATAATTTTTATCTTATTTTAATTAAAAAATAAATAAACACATTACTTATGCAATTTAAAAATCTAAATTTCTTTTGGCGTATATATGTTATAATTCAAAATATTAAACACAATTATAAAAAAAAAAACGTAAAAGTAGAAACCATGACTTAATTGACTAAATTCCAAAAGAAATATTAGTTTAATCAAGTTTTTTGTCTAAATCTTATAATTAAACATATATAAATATTAAAATTAATAATTTAGCCTGATTAAAAATATTAAAAATAATTTAATATTTATATTATTCGATTATATTGTGTGATAGATTATGATTGTTTAAAGGTTATTCGATTATCTGAATATGAAAACATTAAAACATCATGTATTACTCAATATATTATATATATTGATCCAAAAATTACAAAATAAGCACATCACTTTTATAATAATTATTATATTAAAATTAAATTATCACAAAAATTATTTCAAAAAGCATGAATTCAAATTTAATAACACATTAGTTAATTCAAATAATTTTCAACCACAATAGAAAGAACAAAAGAATCGACTAACCTTAATACAAATTTCTAAACTATTTTACTAACAATGATCTTTAACTAACTAAATGTCAATGAAAAAATTATGTGGAGTTTTAAGGCCCAAAACTATATATTTTTTTGAAATTTATATTTTTTCTCACAAAAAAAAAAAGTTAAATTGTTAGTTTTGGAAATCTCAACCTTTGATAGGTTCCAGGAAGGGTTATCACATTGAGAAAGTGAAGAATTTAGAAAAAAGAAAAAAAAGATTAAAATTTTCATATGATTTTTTCGTTATAATATTTAAAAGTACATAAAAGAAAGAAAAAAACTACTAAGTATCAAATTATCAAATGTGTGATAGTGTAATAAAAAATAAAAAATTACTTTTTCGTAATTTAGATTTAAATTTTTTTTGGTACGAACAAATTATTATTTAAATTTAAATATTTAATGATTGATTTTGGATATTAAAAAAAATTATCGATCAAAATCTGAAAACTCTCACATCTTTGGAAAAAAAATAAGAAAAGCTACTAATTCATTCTTGAATTGAAGCATACCCTACATAAAAGGCATACATTGTTCCTTAAAAAATTTGTTCCCTCAGAAATTATACGCTATGATTTACTTATGACATGCACTAAGATTTTCTAACGTTGTAATAGAATATACACTGCTATATTACGTTGGATTAGTGAAAATCACGATAACGAATTTTCCCTCAAACAATCATTATTTTAAAATGTCTTTCCTAATTACCAAAACAAAGTTGAGTTTTATATTTCAGGTCAACGATGTCAGTGACTAATCTGCTCATCGATCATATATATGCATGATTGGTGTTTTTCGACGATAAATAAATTTAACTCTTCAATAAATCTTAGATATTTATCTCAAACAGCTTTATTTACGATGATTAATGTAAAGGAATTTTAACTAAAGTTACAAATTAGTAAAGAAAAACGTGGCATATATTATTACAAGATAAGTGACTTATTATTATTGATATAATTATGCTTATACGTACGAGTATACACATAAAAAGTCAAGATGCGTTCACTCACCTTTTTTGTATTGACTATGTATACATGTACGTTATATATATATATGTGGATATATTCATCTTTGACTTTTTCATGTGGATAATGAAAATTTTGAGTTCGGTTACTTGCACGTTATTTATCTGAAGTATCTATTCTTAATGCTTTATCAAACTTATCTGAAGTATCTATTCTTAATGCTTTATCAAACTTATCTGAAGTATCTATTCTTAATGAAACCTTCCACTTTCGTATCCAAAATCCCCCTAGAATCAAACTTATGCAGTAGCATGGTGGCAATCTAAAAAAAACTAATTTTTGAATCAAATATGCAAGTAAAAATATTAGCATTATATGAAGTAAATAATACTAGGAAATGTTAGAATAAACAACTACTTCTATTCACGTTAATCATATAGATTCCCCCTGAATATCGAAAAGGTTGAGATACATCTTATATATAACCTTCAACAAGATTACTTAAAGATTATGATATACTACTATTCATCACGGTTCATCGTGCGATGTTGAAATGGATATCTTGGTTTTTCCATTCACCATTCTCCATATACTTCTCATAGAAGCTTACTTTCCCAGGGGATTTCACTTGTACTTGTTGTTCCATAGCTTGTATTGTCTCCTCGAGTGGATCATAACTTGACTTCTCACCAGTCTCCTCCATTAATACCAAAAACAAAAAAACAAAAAAAGTAATGATGAGCAATTAGTGAAGGTGCATGAGAATAATTGTGCATATTGTTTCTTATTCTTCTTCTTCTTACAGTTTTACTTGTATGCATCTTGTCAGCAATCATCTTCATTGGTGATTCTCTATATATTCAGCAACTATTTCTCTGAACTTGTCTTTCAGATGTCTACTCTGCAGAAGAGAAGACCAACCAAAGAAAACAATCAGTGTACTACTACCGTATACACACTAAACCATGCATGTCCCTCCTGTTAACACATCTCTTCCTCCAAATATTTCTTTTGTTTCTTCATCTTCATCCCACCAACAAGCTGCCTTGAATACCCTTTGGTTATTTTTACATGTTGAAAATCAAATTAGCATATATCATTGAATCTTATAACTGATGATGATGATCATGTATGATTAAGGTGGAATATACTTATACCTGTAATGCCAGTTGTCTCTGTTATGTAAGAGCAGCAATTGGTATTGAGGGTCTTCTTGCCATTGGAACACCACTGACCCCATCTCTCTTTCGATCTTTTTCTGATTGATTTTGAAGAAGCTAGTGTGATTGTATCAAATCCTGAATTGTGACACTCTCTATTTATAATAATCTTTACTTTACCTTTGATTTCTTTTCTAATTTTGGTCATTTGCGTAGATGAACATCATCTACTAGAACTCTTCTTGATTGAGTAATGTTGAGAGTCATCTACATGTGGAATCTATGCAAATTTTTTTCTTCTGCTACTTGTATATTTTCACATTTGTAATTGCATCAGTTCGCATGTAAGAATGTGCGTGATTGTATCTTTTGGTTTGTTAGTAAATGTATTATTCTTTTAGATGCATACCAGCTTTAGTATTTATATAACCTCCCCATTTAGTTTAGTATTAAACATTTTGTCTTTTTCTTAATTTATATCATTGGAGTTACAGAATTTTCAAATTGCTCATTTCTTTTTTTCTTTTTTCCATTTGATCGATTTGAAGCATGTAAACTCAACCGATCATTAACATGAATTATACTGTTACAATTGATCGACAAAACTCAAACAAAAGCGAACCATACCATTAAACCAAATAAAAGTTTTATTAAAGGGCCAAAAAAATTTGCATCAAATCAAGAAAGAGATCATTCAGAAAATTAAGATACGGCCCATCATCACGATTATCACCAAACCGCAAATTCAAAACATAGACAATAAACACAGCGTGGAAGAAAAAACAAAAATCCAAGTAACCAAAAAGTTAATATGTTTCTTAAAGGGTATAGAATCATAATTTCTCCGGAGAGTGTTATGTGACACAATCGATGGATGTTTTCTTTTCCCAATGGTCTCGTGGCAATCTCCAAAATGCTTCTATCTGAATCAAATAGGTAAGTAAGAAGCTTAAGGTTAGGTTCCCTTATCCTGACCTCTTGAAAATAGTGTAACCAATCATCGCTATAGTTGCAATGGCTCCAACCACGGCTGCTCCAATATAGAACTCTTCTTTGTCAAGAGGCTGCAACCATTTGGCACACTTCCCTTCTTTCTTGACTGGCTCTGCCTTTGGGGTTTCGTCTTGGCAACACGAAACGCTGCCGTTTGATCCTTGGCAACATCCTCCTGTGAATTTCTCAACTACAGTGTTACCGTTTGGCACCACTCTCTGTTCATGCTCTTTCTCAGCTACACCTCCAGGTAAGCCCATTTGTCCTCTGAAAGAGAAAACGTTACTTAAATGAATGTAAACCAAACCAAGAACTCATGAGTTTGAATCCCAAACCTCCATATCCTTTGAATGATTTCTCCTTTTGCAATATGTTGGTCAAGCAACTCAGGAACATCATCAGGAGTTACATAACCATACCTGCATTTAAAGTAATCTTGTGATGCATAAACCTACTAAAACATTTCTCAGTTTCTTTTCTTTTGATCCAAACATTTTACTTACCAGTTCCCACTAATCTTTCCAGCTGAATCAGGACTGAAGATGATTATATTACCAGCATACTTGTGTTGCCCGACATGTGAGCATCGTCTGAGAGAGATCTGGTCTGAAAGTCCACGAGAGCCAATCTCTTGCTCGAACCTCTCTAAGATGACTGGTCCACAAACGCCACATCTCTTGTCTCGACTAGCGTGAGTACACACGAACACAAACGTTCCAGATAACTTTTCATCTCTCCCTAATCTCCATGGCTTCCCATTCACAAGCACATCTTCAAAGAAACTTTCCACTTCCGTATCCTTAATGCCCCTAGAATCAAACTTATCCAGTTTATATAACTGAGAGATACATGAAGAATCTATAATCGAATCTTCTACGATTCTAAAATACGAGTCAATCATGTTCTAGTCAACTATTATTCACGGTAAGAATCAAAACATAGAAGACGAAGAACTCACTTGTATCTGACCATATCTGGAAAAATCAACACATCTCCATCAGATCCACCACCTTCGCAAACATTCAGCTTCGTCTACAAACAGATTAAAACGTCAACAAAGTAAAGATTAAACATGTTTGATGCTAAACAATAGGGAACATCTAATGTTTGTAATACCTGAACAAGAAGATCGGCTTTGCGATCTTTGAGCAACGTGGCGAAACGCTGAGGCAAACCTTCCTCTTCGACGTGAGAGAGCCAAGCTTCGGGAGTCTTGTAGAGGACGAAAACATGGCGACCATACGAAGTGATAGAGTTAGCGATGTTCGTACTGTACATCTCCGGCCGCTTAAATCCGAACTCCGTGTCTTCCGACGCCGGAACGGTGCTAAGATTCTCAACATTCGCCATAGAATACAACTTGTTGTTTCGCAGAAGCAAAGAGACAAAGAGAGAGAGAGATTGAAGAAGCTTGGTTCGGGAATGGAGAAGAAGCAGTGCAACTTCGACTATTTTATTTGCGATCCTCCAAACACGTCTTGAGGCGCGCACACGAATACGGGTCCCACGTTTATGTAATATGACATAAACTCTAGCTCACAGACGGATACGTGCAAAGCGATTCGTCCGTCATGTTGTTGTTTAGTGACAAACAGTTGCTTTAGTTAAACTAAGCCACGTTGGTCAACGGTATTCAAAAATTAGATCCAATCACACGTCTTATTATATCATTTTCTTGCAGGCTAATTGCCTGATGATGACGTAAAACATCTATTTTTTTATTTAGCTCTGGTGATAATATAAATAAATTATAACTATGAAGACATGAAGATTAAAACTTAACGCATTTGGTATAAATTTTTAGCTACATACATTGCTTAATCGTATAGTTTACAATGAACTCGTCAATTGACCTTACAATCTTTAATTATTGTTATACATGACTTAATCTAGGGTTGACAAAATCTCCAAAATATATGTGTTGATCGCCGTGTGACAAACAACATCTGCTGATCTGATCTTGAGCTGAACCGTGTTGGTTAAGCTGATCTAGCAAAGGAATCAATTAGAAATCGGTTTGGTTTAATTAGTCATGGTACAGTTGGTATAAAATGTATCGGTTTACTCTATCTATAAGAGTGAAAAGGTTTGGACTTTGAGAGTTTGCTAGAGATAATTAGGAGTTTGCTCAAGCTCTTGAGGATTTGTTAGATCAAAGCGATTGATTTATAGCCTTTGATGAAGGCAACACTATGTTTTATCATTACCATGATTATGATGACAATGATCCATCATCGTACGCATGTTCTTTATTACATTAATGTTTTGAACTAAAAGAAAAAGGGGATCAAGAATTTTGGAGCAAATTGTCGAAATAAAGGTTTAAGACGTATCTAGCGGCGGAGAGAACATCAAGCCGCCTCTCGCTCGGCTCGTACTTACCTTTCCGGAGCTGATATCGATGAGTCACCGCCGAGATTGTGTACGTTTGACCTTCGATCATCACGTTCTCTCCGCACTGCAGATTCTGCAATTCAAAGCTTCTTCCTTTTTCATCAAAACTTTCGTTGAGAATTGGTAAAGTTTTGTAATTTGAGACTCACATGAGGAAGACAACGAACGCCAAGAGATTTAGGGGGAGGAGTGATTTCAATGACTTTGTAAGGATAATTGCTTTGGTCTCTTCCTTTTTCTTTCTTTCTGCAATTTATCTTCAACCTCCTCTCTACCTGCAAAATCCATTTCAACAAAAGAAAGAAAAAACTAATAATCAGAAAGACGATCAAGAAAAAGGATTAATTTGCGATGAAATTCGCTATAAAAATCATTACTTTTCCGATACAGACAATGTTTGATGCAAGTGTTGCCATTTTTCAGAAATCGGTTTCTCAAATTCAGAACCAGAAAAGAAAATGCTGCTAACTGATTTTCCCGGAATATTGATACGAAACAGAGAGAGAAGCTAAACGATGATGTAAAGAGAACGGATTGGTGAATATTTCGAGGAAAATCTTATAAAATTTTCTCTGAATCGTGAAAATGGAACACGAGAAAAGAAAGAAAGAGAAGAAGATATTTTTTGATCAATTTGTGGTTCTCACTTGAGAGAGAAGAAGACGACAAGCAAACCTTCGGACATACATAGAGGGTTCTCCAGGAAAAATATGCAACAAAACAGACAAGACAGTCTAACTAGTAAGGTTGGAATCAAAACTCTTAAGCGATGATACAAAAAAGCTAAATCTAATTGCCACAAAGAGTTGTTCTAAGCGAAAGAATAATCTGGCAATTATCTAAAATGTATTAAACTACTCAGGGAATCAAACCCTAAAAGCCTCCTCTCTCACAATACAATATCTCTCTAGCTATCAATCTTGATAACCATACATGGCACAAAGTAGACGAAGAAGAAGAAGACTGAAGCTTTATGGAACTTTCTACCTTCCGTAAGGGTGGTATCGTCCGGAACCTCCATATCCGCCTCTACTTCCTCCACCACCTCCTCCTCCTCCTCCATAAAACGACCCTCCTCCGCTTCCGCCACCACCACCACCACCAACACCATAACCACCTCCTCCGCCTCCAAGACCCATGTCATACCCACCACCACCACCACCTCTATACCCTCCTCCACCTGCACCACCCATCCCACCACCATACCCACCGGCACCACCACTACCGTATCCGCCTCCGTAGCTCCCGCTTGGTCCACCATAACCACCTGCTGGTTCACCGTATGGCCCACCATACATATCAGCCGGTCCACCACCGTATCCACCGCCTCCACCACCTCCCATGCCGTAACCACCTCTGTTGTAACCACCACCGCCTCCTCCTGCATAACGACCAGAGTATCCAAGTGGGGGCTCTCCTCTATAAGGTCCTCCAACACCACCACTATATCCACCGCCACCATACCCGCCAAACTCTCCTCCGTACCCTCCATAACCACCAGACCGGCCACCTCCATAGCCGCCACCAGATTTGTAAGGACCACCTGGGCCACCATATCCACCACCGTGTCCTCCCCCATAACCATCTCCATAACCTCCGCCGAAGTTAGAGCGTGAGTCACCGAACCTCTTTGACGGTGTTGTAACCGAGTTTGGCTTTTTCGGCTCTGCCTTCTTTATCTCTACCTATATAAGACAATACAACAATAGTAGGAGGGAGATGTGAGTGTTCTGATAAGCTACAAATGCCATAGAATCTCAACAATATTTGTAAGAACGTTCATTTACCTGAGTCCCTGCGAGCTCAATTCTGTTCCCTTTTGCTAAGAGAAGATCAACCATATCTTCACTTTCATATGTAACAAACCCAAACCCACGTGATCTTCCAGTTGAGTGATCACGCATAATCTGGTGTTCCTTCAGCTCTCCAAATTGCATGAAGAACTCCTTGAACTCATCTATACAAAACACAAATCACCAAATAAGTACTTACTTCATAGATAAACATGATTATGAAATGAAAATCATTGGAGAAGTGTTCTACCATCATCAACAGATGAAGGAATTCCACCAACAAATATCTTCTTGGTTTTGAAATCGTTGGAGCTCATAGATCCTCTTGGTATCGTCCGCTTAATTTCAACCTGAAGAGCCAAAAAAGAAGCAAAACGTTATCGCACTGTAAGACACGACTTAAAAAACACACATAAGCTTGTCAAGGCACACAGCTCAATATTAACCTGCTTCCCGTTTAGGATGTGATTGTCCTGGATAACTTTGTCGACCACAGAGGAATCAGCATATGTCACAAACCCAAACCCTCGGGGCTGTCCAGTTTTCCGATCCTTCATAATCACAGAATCTGTAATCTCTCCATACTTCTCAAAATGCTTGACGAACTCAGCTGCATAAGCAAATAAAGTAACCGAGTTATAAAGTATTGAACTTTTTGACCACAATAACGAGAGAGCTAACCTCTTTACAAAGTGGCAACCAGACACAAAGAGCTAACCTGAAGTTGTCTCCCTGGCTAAACCTCCAACAAATATCTTTCTACAAATTCCACAAAACATCGTATAAGTACACTACTAATTCACTAAGTATAAAGAAACCGGAGAAGAGGACTAAAACTTATCCTTCTCCTCCACTCCAGATCTCTCTAGGGGAAACGAAGAAACTTAGCTCTAATTCCCCCAATCTGTAAGAAAGTTCGAATCTTTTCTAATTTCTATAAGAGAGACCCTAACTAGCGATAAATTCAACAGAAGAGTAATTTCGAAACCCTAGCAGAATCGAAAACAATTACGATGCTCTTTTCTTCTTCTCATTTGTCTCAATTAGCCAAACCCTAATACCTGAATCTAGATAACTTTTCGGGAACGAAAAGAGAAAACTTACCCTGCACTATCGACGCCACCACCAGATTGAGGCTGAGATTTGTCGTCATCGTCCTCAACGTCTTCGGATGGTTTCACTTCGTGGTTCTCCTCATCGACAACTGTTTCAGTTCCATAAGGGTCCATACCGGGAAAAAAATCGAAACCCTAAACACCTTCGAGGCGAAGAAGAAGGAGAAGAAGAGAGAAGAAAGAAGCGGCAGCCGCCTAAAAGCCGTGTTGCGCAGTAAGACGAGCCCTAAAACCCTTTAGGAGACGAGACTTATTGTACTCCGCGTAACACTTGATGTTAGCTTTGTTTCTGTTGTGTTAGAATGAGAGAGACGGTTGATCTCGTGTTTTTAATTTGTAGTAACTGAATCTTAGCCGTTGGATTGTCTTTTACCAATTTAAGGACAAAAAGGGAAACTCCTCTCAAGGTTTCTTTAGTTAACAAAAAAAAAAAAGGAACTTTGAGAGGAAACAAGGAAGAACACACTCTTTTCAGGCATTCAGTTCAAAGAGTCAACCATAGTTGAAAGATCATTTGAGCGATCCTTCGTGTTCAAGTTTATAATAAACTACGATGAAAGAAATAAAAAAAAAAGACAAAAGACATTAATATTACTCAACTTTGTTTCCCTTGTATCAAGTAATAATAATACAACGCAAAACGAAAACAATCGAAAGTCATTTCATCAGTACAAACACCAAAACTTTTTTCTTAAAGACTTCAGAGTTAAGTGAATATTTTTTTAATGGATTCTAATGTTTCCACATAATCACTCTTCCATGGCTTCGTTTTGAACAGACTTGTTTTTGGAGACCAAGACTTTCATCTTCTCTGAATCTTGTAGTTGAGCACCTGGTGCCTTGATCAAATTAATGTTCTGATCTATCTCATCCACTTCATTCTTGAATACCTTTTGTTTGTTTGGCTTCAACCTAAATCCCAGACAAATAAATAAAAAACCAATCATAATCAAAAACACGAGTCTAATTTCCAAGGATCTGTATGAGATTAAGGAAGAGATATAAACTATAATTACCTCTTCTTGATGTGATCCGCTGCTCTTGCGCTTCTGATCTTATCAATCTTCTTAATGGCCTTGAGAGTATCCTCTGTAACGTTCCTGTCATACCTCTCGGGTCTGTTTCTCTTCTTCTCAAACTCAAAAGTTTTATCCTTTTTGTGGAAAGGAAACACAAAACAACAAAGAAAAAGACAAGCGTGATGGTCAGAGACTTACCTATAAGTTTCCTTTATTGATAGAGTTTTTGATCAGATTAGTATTAAGTACCTGAGTCATGTCCTTTCCATGTGCCGCTCTGAATGCTTTAGTCCATTTCACTTTACGAGGGTTCCTCTTCATCTTGAAGTTCTTGTGGCACTTAGACCTACAGAACCGGAAAATCTGCAAATGGAGAAAAAAAGTTTCACTTGTAAATGGATCACAATATGCTAAAGAAACAAAAAATCGTATCTTATACACAAAACACATAGCCATAAGATTCCAAACACCAATCAAAATAGATACTTAGTTCTCAAGAGCAAATAGACAAATTCCAGCTACATATAGACATTCAAAGCTTGTAAGTTAAGCTAGAGAGTTCTCAACGAGACAACCACATATAGAATCAAAGAAAGTTGATGAACAGAGCTTATTTGTGTGTCCAAAAGCCAAAAGGATAAACCAAAAGACTTCAAAATATACAAACTAATGTGATTCTTAGGGGAAATTGATTTACCTTTGCATCGTTGCGGACAAACTGAATACCATGTCCAGGATATATTGTAGAAGAGCAAAACCAACACTTGACCAATCTCATTTTGTCTCCTCCTTAAATTTCCCTACAAGAACACACAGAGATCATAATACAAAGGAGAGCTTCAATCAAGGAAATAAAGACATCAAACTGAAGCTAAACCCACAAAGATTAAACAATAATAAGCAGACAGAGGAAAGTTTCAATTTTTATCAAACTATTGGTTTCTCCATCTCAATATCTCTCAATATTCATGAGGAGATCATCTATCATGCAAATTTCAACAAAAATCCCCAAAAAAAATACACGCAGATTTCAACAATTAGATAAATCATAAAGAAACCAATCGAACGAGAGAGGAAAGAAGATTTGAGAGTTTTCGGACAAACCTGCAAGTGATTCTAGACTTGCGAGAGCAATTTCAGGGAAATTAGGGTTTCGCTCAGAAACTCTCGACTAAAGGAGAGTTGTGAAGAGACAACGAAGTTGTACGAGAGAAAGATGAAGAGAGGAGAATCTCTCTAGGGTTTATGTTAAAAGCTAAACCGGTGTCGTTTTACTTGTGGCCCATAATAAAATAAGTTTCAATATATTTTAATTTAAGGCCCATAGCCCAACAATGATGCCAACCATTTATGTATCGTGGCCCATTAAATACGCCTACAAAAAAAAAAATGTTTTACCTTCAATTGAAAAAAATATATCTTCCCACATATAAAAATAAACAAGATGGATTTATAAAAATACAATGATGTACATTTGGCAAAAAAGTATCTAAAAAAAATGTATTTCTCAAAATTTTCCAAACACAGTTACATGCAATTATATATATTTTTCCGTTCACTTTTGTTCTATTTAAGAAAAATGGTAAAGAAACGTATCCAACTAATTATTCGACAACTAAAATATTACGAAAACCAGAAAATAAAAGCAGCATTTTGTTGTTAAAGGGTTTCTTGCACTTAAAGTTAAGAATTGTTTCTGTCAATAATCTATACGAAAAGAATCATTTGTTTATTAAGATACATCATACTTAAATATATACATATATATGCATATCAAATCAAGTTAATACAATCAAAACATGGAAGAGATAGACCATGAAGGGTTTCTTGGTGCAGTTCAATTGGCTGCTCATCGTCATCTTCTATTTCCTACAAACGTTTCCTCTAAATGCATTGTGTGTTCTAAAGAGAGACTTGAAAACACTAAAGGCTTCACTTGTAATCAATGCAAGTTGTATTTTCATAAAGATTGCATTGAGATCACCATTCCGTCTCATCATAGACATCCTCTCAAGCTTCATGATCGTAACAACCCTTATAGTATGTGTGACAAATGTTCTATTTGTAGAGACACGTTGTTGGATATGTTCTACTATTGTCCACGTTGTGTGTTCGACGTGTGCTTGTCTTGTCTAAAGAAGCCATGGATTATTGACCATCCGACAGCTCATGTCCACCCACTTTCCATTATGCCCATCACTTCGATCTCCTTCACTTGTATGGCTTGCGGTTCTAGAACTGATGGCTCATATCTTTGCATATGTCTTCAGTGTTGCTTCATCATCCATAAAGATTGCATTGATTTACCGCGTGTCATATGCATCAATCGTCATGATCACCGAGTTTATCATGTCAATATGCTTAGTCCCGAGGAATGGTTTTGCGGAGTTTGCCATAAGTCTATCGACAATCAATATGGAGCCTACTCTTGCTCTATTTGTCATTATGCAGTTCATTCCAAATGTGCGATAAGGAGTGATGTATGGGATGGGAAAGAACTTAATGGAAAACATGAAGAAGAGGGAGATAATCAAATAGAACATGTTGCATCATTTGAGGTAATTGATGAAAATGTTATAGAACATTTTAGTCATGAACATCCATTAAACTTTTTCTATCAAGATGTTCTTATTCGCAATGAAAATCAAAGATGCCATGCATGCATCCTTCCGTTTTACGACGGTGCATGTTACATTTGTATGCATTGTGATTTCGTTCTTCATGAAAAATGTGCTAATCTTCCTCGACTTAAAAGGCATGAGTTAGATAACAATCAGTTTACTCTTTACCCCAATCACAAATCAGGAGAACAACTTGAATTTGGCAAAAGTTTGTTCAGATGTTCTGCTTGTAAGACACTAAACAGCGGTTTTAGTTACGAGAGTGGAAATATAAAGTTGGATGTTCGATGTGCTACAATCTCTGACGAGTTTCATCATGAAAGTCATTCTCATTCTTTATTCATCCTCTCATATTACTTTGGGATTTGCTCGGCTTGCAACAGATTGGTAGAGAGCATTTTGAGTTGTGTTGAATGTTCTTATTTCTTTTTGTGCTTCAAATGCGTTACTTTACCAAATGAGGTTTTCTACAAGCACGACAAACATCCTCTCCGCCTGCGATATTACAGACATGAGTATTGCCATTATTGGTGTGAGATCTGCGAGAAACCAACTCATCCATATAGGTGGTTCTATTCATGTGAGACATGTGTGTCAACTGTTCATATTGATTGTCTACTTGGAAAATCACCTTACATGAAACCAAGAGACAGTTTCATTTTATCTAGCCTCGAGTTCCACGTGGTTTCTAACAATCATGTATCTCGACAGTTTTGCATAGAGTGTCATTTGCGGTGCGAAGATGCTTTTGTGCTTCAGAACAAGAATGAAACTCGTATCTCTTGCATATGCTCTCTAGACTGTCTCTATAATTCTCTTATAGGTATGACCGACCGTATAGAAATGCAACCTATTGAATTGTAATTTAAACAATGTATAATATTATGGCATCGATCATATGCCGTTCACTTTCGTAATATTCAAAGCCACTTTTTTTATAAATCTCACTATGTTTATTGATTGTAACTTCTCATTATTTAACCAAATAAAAATGAAAATCCTGTATACAGATTGGTGTATATATATATTCCTATAATATGAATGCTAAATCCATTTTTACTATGGAAAGACTGGGCAATACCATAGTTAATACTTCTTATGATGTCTATTGAACCTGATCACTTGATTAGCCAAAAAAAAAAAAAAAAACAGCAGGCCTACTTCATGCAAATAACGAATCCAGTTCAAACTGAAGTGAGCAAGAAATAACAATGCACAAATGATATAAACATTGCTCAAGGTTTGGTGGTTTACAAACAAAAAATCAGAGTTTACAACTCATAACAACAACAAAAAAAAACAAAATTCTACATAGTGTTTTGAGGATTAAACCTCCTCCTTCCTTCTCTTCTGTAGTAAGGCGTCTCATCCACAGTCCTCTTCACGTACTCCATGAACGGTGATGGTGTTCTTGGAGATTCTTCGTGGTAAATAACAGCACCGCTTCTTCTTTCTGGTGTTCCCGGTGCTCCTGCTGCTGCTACACCGTTTGTTGCAACTCTAGTGGCTCCAGATGGACCAATTGGTCTATCTATCACTTTCATCAAGATGATCACCGATATAATCACCACTAAGACACCCCACAGTATCTTAAACATAAGAGGGTATCCATCTTTACTCGCAGACGGCGCTACTAGGGACTCGCCCGTATCATAAGAGAAATCGATTTCTACACTTTGGCCTGCAAAACGGTTGATATAATCGCATCGGATATGGTAAGTGACAGAGACAAAGACTTTTCTATAACATGAAATAGGGCCTATTCTATAAGCTCACCGGTAGCAGGGAGAGTGATGAGTATTATATCTGTGAATTGATCTGATTTTTTTAGCACATTCACCTGAAAAAGGTTGATGAATATCGATAGCTTACTAAATTGTTGATGATGGATTAGAGTACCGAGATTATAATGAAGGTTTTCACGAAAGAAATCACCTCGTATATTGCACGCCCTGCGATACCATAATCTTCTCTCTGTATCAAGCTGATCGATAACCTTGTTTTGTTTCGCCAGCGAATTTGAACATCTGCAATTGAGTAGTTTTAAGTATCCTTTGCATTTCTTGTATAAGAAGATAAAACGAACTAACAATTGATATATGGATCTTACCGGTGTTCCCCACTATCGAAATTGTTGTCTTGTTTGAATCCGGGTTTATATTCAGCTGCAAGATATTTCCAAGTCAAACTCGCAAACAGCACCATATTCTGAAATATAAGGTCTGATTAACGATTCTTTAAGAAATTAAGAAACTTAAATAACCTTGTTTGGCCACGTTACAGAAAACCCTCCAACAAGAAGTGCAGATGCAGATCCCGAGACATGACGACCTTCTTTGACTGAAGCATTAATGGAGAAGGACACTTGAGGTTTCGTGTCTTTTGATCTAGACAATGAGTGAACCAGATGCTCCGGTGAGAAAGGGAAGAAAAGACAACGAGTGTCGCCAGTATCAAGATCCACCCATGGCTTTGCATATCTTCAATGCAAGATATATAAGAGTCAGAGCCAGATCATGCATTTATATAGACACGCATGTGTATTCATTGAAAGAAAGTTCAGTTGAAGTACGCATCATACCCTATAAATGGAGGGTCTACTTGGCAGTTAAATGTGGCACTGTTTCCGTTTACAAACTTGTTCTCCCTGTTGCAGTTTATACCATCATTGGTGAACAAGCTGTTGCCTATATGTTTTTTTTTAATGCAACATTAAAAGCTTACTGACCTGAATTTCACAGGAAAGCTATATCCTTCTGCAGGGACGTGGACATTTGTCAGTGTTTCTTTAGGAGAGTCAACATATAAGGAGTTTCCAAGTAGCACTGTGGTTTTTGTTTGAAGCTTTAAACCATGACCTTCAAATATAACTGCGCAGATGCAACAAAGAATCAACACCAAGATAAAGAACATCTCTAAGTGTCCTATAGAAATCCAAATGATCACAGAACAAGCATGAAAAAATAAAATCGATATTACCGTGAGCTGAGCCTTGGCTGATTGCTTTAGCTTGGCCGGATGCCGCATTGACGGATAGGACACTCCTGTTTGATGAAACCCATTGACCAGAGACTTGATAATCAGCCCCTAAATCACATTGCAAGTGTCTGTTTAGCAGGACGGGCATTAAAAATGTATTTATCTCGTAGATTTGATGTGACATTTTACCTGTTATGCTGAAATTCAACAAATTTCCAGTGTGAATGACCGGATTTTGAGGATAGATATGTGCCCCAACTGAAACCTGCCAAAAGCAAAACACGTTCAATATAAGCTAATTGCAGATATCATAACACATGTATACGAAAGCAAGTTCTTTTTATATCTGATTTTTTTTTTTATTAAGTTATATAAAACTGTTCAAGATATTAGCCCATACCAAAATGTAGTCTGCTTTCCTGAGATTACCGCCAATGGAGACCCGAATAAGAGCTTTACCATGTTTTATTCCCTTTAGTATAAAGAGAACGAGATTAGAGGGGAGCAGTTGAGCAGAGAAGCATAGACTTAGTAACCAACAGAATAGACAAAAGATAAACACCACGCGTTTCAGCAAAGGTTGATTATAAGGATTAACACACCTTCATGTAGACACTTGTTTGGTCATTGACAGTCTTAATAGATACAACATCACGATGATTGGTTTCGACATTGTATGTAGTAACACCATGCGCTTCGAGAAAAGCGATTCCTTTTCCAAACAAAACAAGTAAAGATATTAAGAGAAAACATATACACTAAGAAAATGAGCAGACACATAAAAGTATGATAGCGTTACCTAAAGTGTCATAGTAATTTATTGGAAGTTCAAGTTCACCACCGACAGCAAGATCTACCACTTGGAAAGGGATCCCCTCAGTCTTCATTCTTATTTGAGCAACCTGATAGAATTCTATGTTACCAAAAAAGTAGAAAAAATGGAAGATAAATGATGCAAGAAACTAATAAAAAGGCGAATTGAGTGGCTACAAACTTCCACATTCAAAATACCTCTGCAACCCTCACACAAGCAGCAATCTCGATCCTTCCACTTGTGCGGTCTTTCGCTTGAATACATGCAACATTGTTGATTTCTGTTGTTTTGACGCTTCCGCCATTAATTGATATGGTATCTCGTTCAAAATCAGCCCGAGAACTACAGTCTTTCAATATGGAATAGACTATATTGCCTCTGTGACTTTGACCATCCTTGTGCTTCTGTGTCTCAGGAGATAAAGGCAATAGACTAGATGACGTATAAAAAGGCGGAAGAACCCAGGTCATAGGAACCCCAAGAGAAAGAGGGAGATCAGGCACAACAGATAAAATCATTGACGCTTCGTATGTTCTAGATTCAGAGTACAATCCAGGAGACACAAAATCACATGAGAACGCAATGGTGACTCTGGTATTTCCAGCTGATCTGAAATGGAGAAATTAAAGCTGCTCATTAGATCTTACTATTCTGCATAGGCCTCAGATGAACAGATTACATGAATACTAAGCCCAAGTTATTACTAACAAATTGTGTCATTGCCTTCTAAGCTTGGGTTGACAACATTGTTCTGGAAATTTTGAACGTGTAAGCTAACTGCTAAAGCTGAACGATGTTCATCTTTCACTAATTAAGTCTACTGCTAAAGCTGAACGATGTTGAGCATGATGATGCCTTGTTAGGATACTCTAGAAGAGTAGTGAAACGTAACTTCTTTAAGAGAATTAACTAATTAGAAGGGGCTAGGCGACCTAAAAATATTTGTCAACCATAATTGGACAATGGTTTAGATTCTATAATCCGTTATTGTATATATGCTAGAGAGCTCATGCAGATTACCTTCCTTGGACGACATTGACAAAGCCAGCATTCTCTTCCACGTCAATGGAGGGTACATGAAAACTTAACACCTAACAAGAAAAAACATAGCTTTCTATCACAAACATGGGAATCGGAAAATAGATTACACAATAAGAAGAAACAGAGAATGGAACCTCCTCATCTTCGATACTCCACGTGTATGCTCTGCAGAGCTCATAGAAAGACAAAAGATCTCCCTGATAATATAACCAAAATTCAGTGTCTTGCAAGTACAGATTAGACTTCAGACGAGTTAACTTAAGCAGCAAGTTCTTTCCGGTTAATGATTCTCACCTCAGAAAATGATGGAAATATAGGCATTTCATGGCCAACGGCCACAGTGTCACTTTGAGCTATCAGCATTGCAGCAGCAGGAAGTCCTACCTCGGCATTGCCAACTGCCTGACAAACTACAGTACCTTCACTCCCATATATTGTTGCATAGATTGTCTAGTCACAAAAGAAACCACGTCAAGATGCCATATCTTTTGAGTCTAGTTCTACTTTATCGGATTAATGATGAGAAATACGTAAGAGTCAAAGAATTTCGTCCGCACCGTGTTACCGGGTGATGTTCCATAGAGGCGCCCTGATTTCTCGATCTTTGCAATTTGGTTATCCACAGTGGTGTAGTCAACAGAAACATTCATGGTTGGGCCTCCTTCAACAGTGAGCTATATAAGGCAACAAAAAATAAGTGATCAGGACAACAAAAATTAAGAGAGAACAACAAAAACAAAGATGGCAGTGACCCAAGATAAATATATTTCCATCATACCACGTAAGAAGCACCAGGAACAAGAAATATTCCTTGTGGGTGAAGTCTTGGTGGGGCATAAACTTCCACTTTAATAGTTTGGCTCACTACTTTATCTCCCGATTGTTGTCTTGCGCTGACCTAGTAAAAAAGAAAAAACCATTCCTTCAGATGTATCTAGTTCCAGAACAAAATTATGACAGCATTGAAAAGGTCAAGAAATAAACCCACATATAGTGTTGTGATCCCCAGTCGTCTAGCAGCTACTTTAAAAGAGGAAGTTGCTACGTGTTCACCAACAGAAACTGAATTATCATCAACAGTGACGTGGTCCACGAGATCATCCTCAATATGCACCATAATGTCCATAAGCGGGTACTGCACTTATTGACAATTCAGCAATCAGCCACTTGTATGACCAGCTAATAAGAGAATAAGTAAAAAGCAAACATTCTCGTACAGAAGATTCTTTTTTTGGTTCATCCTTTTTATATCCAAAATTCAGATATGTTAGATTGGTGAAGCTAGATAGACAATACTTGTAGAATATTTCCATATCATAGCAAGAAAAACAAGAACGTTTTAATTAAAATATCTACAAAAGTTTCGTCTTAAACCTGGGAAGAATCAAAGGTTGTCCCATCGTCAATGCCAGTCAGTAGATCAAAGGAGTGTGTACTTCCTTCCTGCCACATTTAAATTCAGGATGAGAATATCATACCAAAGATAACAGAAAGCAATGCGTAGCCAAAAAAGAATTAAAAATAAACTGAAGAAAGGGAAATACCATGATACTTATCTCGTCCCCAGATGCAATTTTTATCCAGTCCATGTCTGCAACTTTGATCTGTATGATGAAAATAGAATAAGAGACTCGTGATTCATGAAACTCATGGTCATGTTCAACGTGAATAAACAAATCAATGAAATCCCAAAAGTTTCTGGTGATAGGTTCAGAGTAACAGCTTACCACCGCAAGAGCTGAAAGTGGAGGAGAGACCCCAATATCATATACTGTCACAAGTGTAGTCCCCAACCCTTTTGGAGACAGGGTCATTTGCGAGCACTGGAGACCAGATGGGGGTCGAATCACTTCTGCTACACGAGAATCATTCACAACTGCTTCCCACAAACAGCTTCCTCCAGTCATTGACAAATTAACCTACAGTAAAGAAACTTCTAAAACGTTAAAAAGTAGTTCTGGTGCTCTCAAAACAAGTAGAACCAGAGACATAAACACTCAATGCAATCCATTCATGATTTAAAAGGACACACTTGTTAAAGAATGGGAGTTACCTTAGCATTAGGATTGAAAAAAACCAGATTGAACTCTGGTGTGACTCTTAGTGTCGAAACCAACTGCATATTCAACCAATTGAGAAACAACAACAGTCACAACTGAAACCGTAACAAGTATTACCAGATTACAGAAAAGTAATCTAATTTGAGCTTTAAGTGTGATTAGATGATATGGATCTGTGAGTAATGAGAAAAGCTATTGCAATAAGTCTTACAAATTGCATACCTGTAAGCGTACAGCATCTGTGAGAGTACTTTCAGAAATTTCTGAAATCAGAGATGAGTATTGGCTTTTTACAGAATGATCAATACCAGAAACTGTGGCTCGGACAGTGCACTGTCAAAACAGTAAATCACATATATTAAAGAAAAATGATTTGACATCAGAAGAATGAAATACTGCCGAAGAATTGATTCATGTCTTTACCAATCCAGATTCATTACGAAGAGCTAGAAACCTCTCCCAGCTAGACTTTGTCATTTTTGAATTATAATCATCGTCCCAAGATGCCAAATTGTTGCAGCTGCTCAGTTCCCACCTGAGAGAAAGAGTTGAGGAGTTTGAAAAAGCTTCTCCAGAGTCGCTAATACCAACAGCAGCCACTCGAATTATTTGCCCATTTGCCACAGTCACAGGAGTTACACGAAGTCGTCCTGGTGCCCTGTCAGCTTGACTAGCAGCTCTAATCACATCAAGCTTGTTCACTGCAAAATGAACATGAATAACATCAAGCTTGTTAACTGTAAAATGAGAAACTCTGAAAGATCCAAACAGTAGGAGATATTGAACATACCAGGTTCATCAACTATGAGCACAACAGATGATGGTAAGCTGCATTGAACAGATAAGAAAGCTTCTGCCACTGCAGGTAAAGGATGGTCCATCCCCACCAGATTTCCACGCTTGAAGACCAATTTCTGGATAAATACAAGCGGGGAAGAGGTAACAGTCTCATCTTTCACAGTGAATATAAGAAGTAAGACCAAAGAATACAAATAATTGCAAAGGATGCCTGAAACTTACATAGGAACCAAGCGTCTGGCACGAAATTCTAAACATGTTAGCATGGCGGTCAAAGTTATGATGGATGTTCACTCCATTTGTAAGATCCTCTTCAGCTTCATTCACTTTAGTCACAGTCTCGGTGAACTCAACATTGTCATCCCACCTTTCAGGTCCCCCCAGAAGCATCACATCAACATATGTTCCAGGTACAAGATATAGCTTACTAACGCCAATATCAGTTTCTTCTTGTGTCTTATCAAACCAATATCCGCCATGATGATTCCCATCACTGTCTTGTCTAATAGAAAGCGGCAGATAGGCCCCAATACTTAAAGTTGCTTTCAAATCAATTGATTCACTCAAAGACTTATCAAAATAATGGAACTCTTTCGCCAGAGTTGCTTGTAGCACTGTGCGGCCAGAAGATGAAGTATATATATAAGCCCGTGAACAAGGAGGACCAGAGTCCATGCTTTTTAGTTCATCCAACATCATCGTCTCGGATGTTGCATTAATAATAACAAAAGAGTCACTTCCTGTCTTCCACTTAATCAATGAACTAAAAGCATCGCATCTAGAGAACGAGGCACCTGATATATAAGGTTTCCAAGTTAGCAAGAGATCAAAGAAAAATCCTTTGTAAACATAACGAAATGTTACACCAGAAGTGACAAAAGGACAAGTTCGGTCATAACCATTTGAAGCCTTCATTGTGACAGCTCCTTGCAGGTGTGATCCAACAACTGTCTCTACTGGAAAGTATTGCAACATTACCATAGACGATGGAATGGAAACTTCAACAATAACCTATTAAGAATGAAATATAATATGTTGAAGCACCATCATAAAGAGTCTAACCAATAGCATGATAAGTCGCAAAAAATATTTTGAGCATTTGGATTTGTCCATCTTGGAATTTCAAATACATACAGTTTCTCGAAATTTTTGATGCATCAACTGATGGCAAATATGCAAATAGTCAATATACCTCATCGAAATTTTGTGAATCGAAAGTCGACACCACCTTTACAGTGGCTATTCCAGGCCTCTTTGCCTGGATAATTCCATAAGCTGACACAGACAAAATGCTCATATCTGAAGTAAACCACTTGTAGTCACTCGATGCTTTCGCGCAACCTACATTGAGGAGCACAAACATCAAGTCAACATGGGTTTTCAAACTGAAAAAGAATAAGTCACGAGAACCATCGCTTGGGAGCTGACCTCCTGTCACAATTAGCTCCATCTCTTGATAAACAGCAGGGGTCCAAGGGAGTAGAATCTTAGGTGTGTCATCTTCACTATTTAATGTGAACTGCACCTTTTCACAAACCATAATGTCTTGGACAACCTTGAGAACCTGTCAGAGAAGAACTTGTTAAGTAATGGAAAGAGAAAAAAAAGGCCTTTAAAGAGAGTAAATATAGCTCTCTCACCTCTTTTGAATCCTGATGCCCATTGAAGTAAGTCAATGTAGCTGTCAGCTCTCCTAATCCTGGTGAGATTGCATTCAAAAATCTAGAATTTCGCCAACCATATTCAGAGGAAAGATCATCTGGCACTGAGACGATTTTCCAATAATCTGTCTCGTCTCCATACAGTTTGATATCATCCGTCTGCGATCAAGACAAAGGAACTTTTTCTGTTAAACATACCAAGAACCATGAGGAATATTATCTACAATAGATCATTTGGACATGACTGGACAAAGGAAAGAGAAACTAAAGCAAACAAATGAACAGTGAGAAAACAGCCCCGAAAAATTAAGTTATCAAGCTTGTCTTTGCTTTTCAATTCTCCTTTAAAGATTTGAATATTGTGTAGCCACATGTTCAGTATATACAGACTCATATGACCGCATCAAAATCAGTAAAAAAGTAAAAGAAATCACCAAAGACACTAAACTATGCTTACTCTGACAAGTATATGGAAAAATGACAACCTAGAGATAAAAAAACTATTCTATAGTTAAGAAAATGTAATGACAAAATAACATTGAGCATGTAAAGTTTTTCCTGTCCATGCAAAGAAGGTTAAAGAAAAAGGGAAATACCTCCGTTATATAGATTTCATGTGCATCAGGTCTTCCAGAGAAAATCTTCATCTGAATTAGATATTGACGACCAGAGACCACATACCAATGCATAGATGATGGAAAAGACTTTGATTCTATAATAGGATCCCCTGACGTTGACCAAGGTGATATGTACAAGATAAAAGCATCTGGAGTGACAACATTAATAGATGATCCTTGAATGTGGCCAGCAACCCGGGTATCCTCAACAACAACTGTTGTTACCCCCAAGCTTAATGCTTTCGTCAGACCTATTAAAGAATCCACTTGAACAACAGAAGAGTTCAATGCAGACCATCTGTGATGTGATGATGGTAGATGCACGGCTGCAAAATACATTAAACAATAAACCAATCAAGAATGAGAGTGGTAAGCAACATAAGATAGCGTGTCACACTCGAGCTACAATGACAAGTAATATATTCAGAATATGAATCAACACCACGGAGCCATCCTAAAGCAAATACTCTCGATATAGAATGAATTAAGATTGCTTTATCCATCATTTTCAAATGCCATGTGTATCGAACAACCTGAGCTTTCAAACACAAGGCTATCTAATAACTCAAACATTGCTTAGTGAAAAGTTAAAATTACTCTTTAACTGTAGACAAACCTTGAGGAATATTCGCACGCATGACCTTTAGAGTGTAACTGAAAGAAGCTCCCATCAGGACATAGACTGGGGAACGAGGTTCAAGTGACATGGCCTCTGCTACTGTTAGTACTATTTCATCGGCAATATGGGTAAGAGGAGTCTCCAGCAGATGAACTGAAACCTTCTCATGTCCAATTTTGGTTCCCTTCACGACAAACAAATCTGCAAACACTCCCTGCAATTACCATGCCACATTAGATCTCTCTCTCATCCATAAAACTTTAAGATTCAGTAAATAGACATACGTACACTATCCTCAAGCTTCTTCTGGATATCCAAGTAGCCACACAGTCCCCCACAGTCAGTCAACGGAGACTCCTTCAAAGGCACATGAGCAAGATGATGCGTTGTTCCACCACTTTCAGGCATCAGCTTCCACATGAATTGTAGACCCACCAGTGATGAGAACTCGTTTTCTACATAAAGAATTCAACAAAATTCAAGAATACAGCACAAACTTTGAAAATGGACGCTGAACTAAAACCCAGTTGTAAAGCAGTTACCTTCATTGTCAAAAGCTCGGACTCTAAGCATGGAAAGTCCATCAAGATCAAGCTTGATAGAGTTATGAAAAATCTGAATCCGCGAGAACTTGTCAATGAACACCTTGCAGCGAATCACCATCCCTGTATGTATATCAGTGGCGTAAACTGCAGTCTCCTTTCTACCGCTATAAGGTGAAATCGATCTTAGACGCGCGCTTGTGGAGCAATGACTGCTCGAGTTAAACTCAGGCGTAACCGAGAGAATATCGTGATGATCCCATGACCTGCAAATCAGAAAAAGCCAAATCATTTCTTCTTAATTATCATTTTCTTAATTAAGCTCATGCTAATTGCAGGTTAAACAAATATCTAAGCTTGGCTGAATCGGAGAAAGATAGCAAAAGACGAGTTTAAAGAGAAAAGGGGTAAATGCGTACCATTTGAAGCAGCCATCACTTCCTTGAAGACGATACTCGACTGGGTTCTTCATCCTCGGAGGCAACAGTATATTGACATCTGTAATGTGTGGACCAGAGCCCAACTGCGACGAAGTTTCTCGAATCGAAAGCAGAACCACAAGGAAGAAGCAGGACGAGAGACGACGAACCATTGTTTTTATATTAAGCTACATCAACGCATAACAGAAGAGGTTTAGTTGAAGAAGAAGAAGGAGCTTAAGCTGAAATTGAATCAGTAGTTTGAATAGTGAAGAGTGACAGTAGAATCGATGGTGTCAGTGAGAGAGCTTGAAGATGGAACCCTAAAGAAGGGTTTATGGAAAGGGGGAAGAAGATTTTGAGGAGACAAATGATACGTGGCAGAGTTGAATTGGTTGGTGATGGAAGATCTGCTGTCGCGGTAGTATTTCCTCTAATCGAGTGTTCGTTGATTTTTCTTTTCAGGTGCCACGTGCGGGTGAGGAAACAGTGTGTTGTTTTATGTGTTATGGATAAAGCTGCTTCCCGTTTTGGCTTTTGAGACTTTTTTTGAATCTTATAAAGCATAAGATTCTGGATTTTTAACGCTTAAATTTGGGGCTAATTGGAAGGTGCTATAACTATAGTTTTTATTTTGTAGATGATTATAGATTAGTGCTGTATTTTTTTTTGTGGTTGTAGATTTTAATGGTGTAGAATTTTGGCTGAAAGTTTGAGAAAATTTAATGTTTTATTCATAATTCTTCCAAAACTAAAATATTAGTGTTTTTTATACTTTTTATATTAAAAACAAAAAAGAAAAAATAATCTTTTAAAATATATTTAGAACATAATTGAAAGAGATTTGGAGCTTTAAAACAAAATTATGGTTTGTGAAAAGATTTTACACCACTTGCCAATCAATTCATTAACTAAAATATGTGTAAGATTTAGTTTTGATTTAGTTTAGAAAAAAAAACTGTTGCAATCAATCGGATTAAAATAAAATATGCTTCTATTTTGATTTATAACTTTTTGCTTCAATTTATTTTTATGTTCATTGTTTATTATTAAAAGAGATATTTGGTACAAATGAACAAATTAACTAACCTATTGCCTCTATAAACCTTCCTTGATATATTTTCCCACACTAAACTTGGATAAATCTGGTTTTATCCTTCAATTATCAATAACAACAACAAAAAAATTGATAAACTTAAAGAGAGAGAAAAAAATAGAGAATCGAATTTTGTAAGTGTTCTAAGACAATCAGAGAAAGAGGCATTTAACAATATAATTAAAAAAACTTATAATTATTCTTTAATCCTTAACTGTTTTTGAGACCTAGAGTATTAGAAGTTGAGAGCACAGACCCTATTCACAATGTAAAGGCCAAGATTCATGATAAAGAAAGGATCCCACTAGACAACCAAGAGACTCATCTTTTTTGGTAAACAGCTAAATTGATCTTCTTTGCAGCCTCCTTGGTATGTGTTCCGAGTTCTCTGATCTTAAACATGAAAACCAACACAGAAACATTGTACCTTATTGTAATTATACAAGTGCCTGTCTCATCACAAGCACCTCTGGAGATCTTCAAGCCCTCGTACCAGAAACGGTTCCATTCTCATCTCCACAAGATCAGTCACTAACTTGACAAGAACAGAAAGAAGATTCTTTATTAAGTCGAACTTCATCTATGAATTATCCAAAAGTCGAATCCCCGTCTGTACAACTCCTAAAGCAACTCTGAAAGATCTAAGCAGATGAACATCAGAACATGTAGCGGATGGTTTATTCCCACGCATGAAGACCAGTTTCTGGATGAAATACAAGTGGCAAGACTTCTATATATGTTAGCATGGCGGTCAAAACTGATCATAATGGACGTTAACTCCACTGGTAAGATCCTCCTCATCTTCATTCAATGTCTTCACAGTCTCGGCCACATTATCAGGTCCTCCACGAAACATAACGTACAAGATATAGCTTACTAACACCAATAAAGCAAGCTCTTATTGGCATCTACTGAGAATGTGGAATCACACTCTTGTTTATTCAACCAACGTATTATATATCTTTGATTGCTATTGACGCAGATTACACAAATATGACAAACTTGTATAAGAAATTTTCGTAATTAACATATCAGATAAAATTGGGAGAGTTCTGGTGAACATTTAAAAGTAGCCCTTAAAAGTATCGAGTCACTTTCTTTACTTTTTGGAAGTTTATAAAAGCTGACTGGAAAAAGAAAAAAAATCGTGTTTAATCTATCAAAGAAAGGTCGCTTTATCTTTCTTTTACGCTATTTTAATTTTTATCTTTGACGACACAACTGAAGCCTTAGCAAAATCACCTACACTTTACTTAACGTCTCTCACCTAATTTTGTAAAACTGAAGAAACAAAATATTTATTTCACAAAAGTTATATTCTTGCTAAAGCATTTCAATTTGATTAAGAGCGGTTGATTCCCCATTTCATTGTAATTATAAACGTCCTGACAAAATATAAACATTCGATTCTTTATATAATGTCAACATAAAGTTAAAGAAGAATTGATATTGATAGTTTAGCTTAATTATGAAAGTAAACCAAGGTCAGAGTAGTTTTCATTAGTTGTGTTTTGGTATGAGATTCCAAAGTATATAAAATTAATCGAATCATAGTTAAATGCTCATAGCACTACAATGTAAAAGTTTAGTTATAGTACATTGAACTAAATTTGTGTATATATGGAATAAATATTATCTATAAGTAAAGACTATTTTAACCACAAAACCATTTTAATTCCGGCTAATCTTTTTTTTTTTTTAATTTTCAAAGTAAATCTAAAAATTGTAAAATAATTAAAATGCATTTGATTTGTTTTTCGTTTTTTCGAAATTTTTTAAAAATACACATCTTTAAATGTCAATTTTCAAAACATATCTAGACCTCTTCTAATATACTTTTACTATTATATCTTTAATGAATAATTCAATCAGCTAAAAAACTTTTAACTTAATAGTCTTCAAAAAAAAATCTGATTAATAAAGAAATATATATATATTTTTAAAAAACTTTATTATTTTTAAAAAGTAAATTTATTAAATATTTTGTAGTCAAATAGATTTAATAAAATTAAATATTTTTAATTTGTTAAGTTAGAATAGAAAACTTTACGTTATAAACTGTTATTATTCAACCAGATTAAGCTATTAAATGAGACCATTTCATACGACATCCACAACTCAGTTTTATCAAATTCTTTGTGTCTCTTGCGTGACCCAAGAATCAACAACACAAGTGTCCCTCAAAACCAAAGCCACGACACGACCAGACTAAACTCAAAACGTCCTAACCCCAAACAAAATTCTTCTTTCTCTCTTCTTCCGTTATCAATTCGATTTCACCAAAAATGGAGGAACTTTTATTCGACGAGATTCTCCACGAGATATTTACCAGATTACCATCATCATCATCTTCTTCTTCATCTTCGTTACCTACTTTCGAATCGGTTCCTCTGGTCTCCAAGCGATGGCTTCGTCTCTACAGAGCCTCGAAGACTTCCATGTCCTTACGAATCCACCCTCACGACAGCTCTGTAATTACCCTTTTACCCTCTATCCTCCGTAACCATCCTTGTCTCTCTTCCCTCTCTCTCCTCTGGTTCATCTTTGACCCCAAGATTCCGACCCCAATCCGCTCGGTTTCCGGTCTTATGACGGCGGAATCGAATTTCAACGATAGTCTCATCTCCATCCTCTCTACCTCCTGCCTCAAACTCCGAAAACTCAGCGTTTTAGTCAACCCGATTTCTCCATCTTCCTTGCTTCCTCTCTCTACTTTCTTGTCTCTCACTTCTCTCTCTCTCAAACTGTTGGGACCCGTTTCGTTCAACTGGGTTGCTTCGTTTCCGTCTCTCAAGGAACTCTCAGTCGTTGTCTGCTGCAGAGACCCTTCTAGTTTCGAATCCGGGTCAAACCCAGACCCGGAAGTTGTCGAATTGGGTTTGGAGTCGGTTTCGTTAACCGGAGTCCGGTCAGACGATACCGGAGTTAGCTGGTTGTGGAGGAGATGCAGGAAGCTAAAGAAACTGAGTCTGACATCATGTGGAACCGTTGGAGAAACCGAGCTTTTCGGTTTGTGTCTGAAGAATGTTGAAGAGGTTGAGCTTAGGACATGTAGGAGTGTCATCGATGTGGTTCTGCTGAAAGTTTCGGTGATTTGTGAATCTCTCAAGTCTCTCTTGATATACGATGGTGGGAGCAAAGATGGGTTGGTTCGTTTCATGAACAATTCTAGATGCAATGGTACTTTGAAAACATTAGATTTGCGTCTACCTATGGATTTGATGGACGAACATCTCGTCTCTCTCGCTGCGAATTTCAAATCTTTATCTACTCTTAGGCTTACAAGCTGTTACTTTGTGACTGGTCATAGCCTAAAGGTGTTAGCTTTGAGCTTTACTTCGTGTCTTGAAGAGCTTTCTTTGCTTAAGTGCGACGCGGTTGAGAGAGAGCCCGGTTTGTTGGCGACGTTAGGACAGCATTTGGGGAGGTTGAGGAAACTGGAACTGTCGTTTAACGAGTGGCTATCCGACAAAGAAGTCGTTGCGATGTTAGCTTCTTGCAGTGGTTTGGTTGAGTTGGATTTGAGAGAATGTAAACACTTGACAGGTTCAGTGTTGGTTTCTCTGAACAAAAGCTGTGTGAAGCTGAGGAATTTAGACATTGCAAGCTGTCGATTGATTCAGGCTGATGATGTGGAGGCTTTTGTTCTCAAGTCACAATGCTTGAAGAAGATTGTGGTCGAAGAGAACAAGATTACAGAGGCTGCCATGAAATGGGCTTCGAGTAAGTTAATTGAAGTGGTTGCTCTTGATTCAGATGTACCTTGGTAATTACTTGGATAAGCACTTCATTGCCATACACAGCAAAACTGTGTATGTGAAGTATATAAGTCATAAGTGTATATTACATGAATAAAGTGGACAACCCAATGATGTGTTGTTCTAACAGACTAGTGGTGTGATTGTACATTTTGTGTTTATATTATTGTCTTTATGGAATAATGCAAAAGGAATACAATTGTAAAGTCGTATGGAATATGCAAAGGGAAAAAAATCTTGCAAATAGCATAATAACAATGTAGATCTCTCTGTAGGCAATTTGTTACTCAGATATGGGCTTACTGAATATTGGGCTTTTGGGTCCAAACCGAAATGTATATAAGAATTTGAAATTTTTGGGGCTTCATTAGATTTGATTTTCCTAATATGAAAACTTCAAAATAATATTTTTGAAACAATTAAATATTAGAAATGTTCATTTCGTTTAATACTAAAAAAAATTAGGATGAATTTTTGCGTGTAACAAAAATGATTTGTAAAAAAGTGTAATACAAATGACAACCAAAATGCACTTTTCAAATTTAAACATCGTTTTCTTTTGTCTCTCAATTGTAAACATCCTTACGCAATCATATTTGGTCACCTTTCTTATTTTTTTGTCTGTGAAAACAAAAAAAGATTTATAAATACTCGACTCTCTGACTATAATAAATTTGCGGCGTCATACGTGACGAATGGCTACGTCTCAACATTCATGAAACCATTAAATTATAGATGGACCCACATGATGACGTGTCATTTATCTTCAAGTGGGTCAATTCAGACAGACACGTGTTGTTGGCGATGACGCGGACCAAACTCCCACACAAACACATACATCAGCCGCCACAAACAAAGCCCGCTTTTCCCGGGCTGGCTCCTTTCGCGCCAAATTTCATTTCTCTCGATTCAAATTTCTTTTTTCTTAATTTTTTTTTAATCTTACGGGTTCTTCAATTTTCCCGCCATAATTAAACGGGGCAGGACGGGCAGGAGAAGTCAAAACCGCGTTAAAGGGGAAGGAGAGTGGACAAAAGAAAGTCATTTGCTTTATCTAACTAAGCATTTTAAGGCAAACTAATGATTTGTACGGAACTAATTACACATTCTTTAAGACATTCAAAATTAAAATAGATTTAGACCCTATAAATTTAATTCAAAGTTTTGATCAAAGCAAACTGGCTTCTGGGTAACCGGATTGACTTGGTTTAACTTTGGATCAACAGATTTATAATAAAGTTTATACATAAATTTTATTAACACATTTATATCAAAGTTCTGTTTGTGGTTGGTTCTTTTTGCTTCTAAAAAAATTTACGGAAGTCATTTTGTTTTAAAGTAAAACGGTCAGTTTTTTTTTTACAAAAAATTAAGAAAGGTTTGAAAAGTTTCTGTTTTAATTTTAAAAGATAAAAAAATCTGATAGTATTTTCTTGGATCTATTCATTTTGATCATCGGTTATTGATGTTTTTCTTTTGTTTAACCTGATTTGATATGTAGATAGTTTGGATCAATCACTCTAGATCAGGTGTTAAAACATAAAGTATGTTTGGATCTGTATTACCGATCGAATACAAAATTATATTTTTGAAATAATTTTTTTGATAATTTAATTATTTTAAAAATTTTGTTATAAAAGTTATGTAATGTAAATTTAATCTTGTTATAATGATCTAAAATATTTCATATTTTTTGAAACATCTTATGTTATATATTAAGTAATATATATTTGCTTTTAATGTTTTCATAGTTAAATTTATAATTTTTATATAAATATAACTAAAGATGAATCCATTTATTTGATCTGTCTTACCTTAATCTAAGTTTGTTTTAAATATTTTATATAGCTAAAATTGGCTTATCTGTTTATATTTATCTAAGTTTATTTTATTATTGTTATAACCTAAATGAGTTAAACCCATATTTTTCAACTTTTTTTAAGTGGTAGACAACATTTATTTTAAGTTTTTCATAATTGAAATAAACTAATCTGTTTTTAACGTATTTCATAATGGTTAAAATATTTTGGATATTTTGTTAATGGAACAACCCATAGAATAATGCAAATCATAAAACATCAGTTTTAACCTGATACACCATATAATCGAATAATATAAATATTAATTAATTTATATTTTCTTAAATTTTTATCAAATTTAATTATTAATTATAATATTTATATCAGTGTAATTATAAAAATTTGCTAAGTAATTTTATTAGATTAATAAAAAAAATTAGCTGTCAGTGACATTTTTATACTCTTATATTATGGTTTCTAGTCATTTTTAATAGTTTTTTTAAATTTGAATTATGGTATATAAGTCAAAGTAAATTTAGATATTTTATTGTATAGTTGATATGTTTATATTCTATTTTAATAAAAGTAAGATGAGAAAATGATGAAAAAAAATAGTAATAATTATTATAATATAAGAGGTTTTTTGGTAATTAATATCTTAATAATCATATATGATCAAATATAATATTTATTATAGTATATATTTTTCAATTGTATATATGTTTAATCTATTTTTAATGAGATTATAACATTTTATCGATTCTTAATTACAATATCAGTAGTATAACATATAACTAAATGATACTTATAAATAATGACCTTAAATTATGATACAACGACAAATTAATACAAACCTACTAAAGTATAAGTCCTAATTGATATGACTAAAATCAATTAAAAACAATAACTACAATTTTTACATAGTTCGTATATTTCGCCTTTCGAGCATAGGATGCCTTTTGGCGGTCCATGTTACGTGTCCAATGTCTTTTATTTTTAACCTAAGAAACTAGGGAAAAAACTTCATGCATAAAAAAGATTTAAAAAGCCTTCGCTTGCATTGGATTCGTTTTTCTCTTTCACTTGTTATTCGTACTATATTATATTCAAAGAATCTTTAGTACAAATGAAGCCCGCATCCCATTATTATCCCCTCGAAGTTTTCTTGCTTAATGTTATTAGCAATATGATCTCAGTAAGTATTACATATACAGACAACATTTCAGATATTAAGGTATATAATGGGTAGGAACTACTAGGAAACTAATCAGATATAAATGTATTTTCTGTATTGAAATATGACTGAAATTAATCGATAATGCTAGAGCCTAGAGCTAATGAAAGTCTCATATCTCATAGTCTCAGAGTTTTATAATTGTTGCTATGCAGATCAAAGTGGCCCAAGGTTTAATAAATGAAAAATAATAAGTAACAGATGTTTTTTTTTACTCACAGCATACCTTTCACAATTGTGTTGTATACAAATTTATAAAGAGTAAGAACGAGTGAATGTTAAGATTTAAGAAGATAGAGCGTGAAGGCATCATGGGATGTACAAATTGGTGGCACAACTTCTCATCAGAACTGACAAACCCTCCGAAACTGTATCATTTCAATTTGTCAACTGCTTATGAGTTCTCTACATTTTTATCGATTTTATCATTTCAAATTAGATCAACTGAACATTGCACCTAAGTTTTAGTATCCGAGATTCAGATCAAATTTAACATTTTTATTCCGAGGATGAATAATGTCTCTGAAAAATAAATTTTCCTTCCACTTTTTAAATTAATGTTTTATTTTTATATTCATCTGAATTTTTGTATCAAAGATTAATTAGTTAATATCAAATTATTTTTACGATAAATGAAAAAAATAGTCAATAATAAACATAAAAAAGAAGATGTTATCAAAGTATTGGAAACTCTTGTCAAACTGTTTTAAACCAGTTACTAGTATGAAGATGCAATAGTCACTCATTTAATAAAATGATTATGACATTATTTTATAGATTTTGCAGACAACACATCTCGACTATATTATGTGAATATTATAGTACATATATATATATTTTTTATTTTATTTTTTAAATCATTTTTTTTACCAAGATCCAAGACGAGTTAATTTTTTAAAAAAAATTATTTTTAATTATTTTACATAAATAAAATTTAAGATGGAAAATTAACTGAAATTGTCAAAGAAAAATCTATTTATTTTGTTAAGATATCGTCTAGTTTCGTCCGAAAGAGTTTGTTAATATATTTTATTTATAATGATTGTGTGGTTTGTGTCCCAAATTCTTTTGAATATACATGTATAATAAAAAAAAATATACGATTATTTTTTTCTTTTCATGTAAAGAAAATTGTTTAGAAGAAATAGTATTCTAGAACAGTTGTATCATTACATTAGTTATTTCACTGTATATTACAGTGAGAGAGGGAGAGAATGATATTATAAACACAAGTTAACGACACAGTATGTTGACAAAAAAAGTAAAATAATACTATTAATAATATCTGTCCAATGAAATTTATCACCTTCAAATCAAGATGATCAATCTTTCCAAAATTAATTTGGATAACTGGAGTTTAAATGGGATATAATATGTATTTTACGATTAATGATGCATTTTGAAACTTTTATTTTCGTACTTCTGACTGTGCTGATCTGATCACAATATTTGAATTTGTATACTACGATTTGATTTGATTTTGAAGTAGAATTGGAAGATTTTAGGTTTCTTAAGAAATATTTTATTTCTTTTAGAATCACTTTCATTGTTGATAGTATTAATGTACATGCAAAGTATTATTTCAGAAAACAAAAAACATAAAGGGGTGTATTTAATCAAGGATTTGAGGTGATTTTTTTTAAAATGATAAATCTACTGTTATTTAAACATGAATTTTAAAAACCATTTTAAAATACGATGTTATTAAACTTGTGGTTAATAAATACTTTCAAATCTAATGTTATTGAAAATATTTTAAGTAATGAATTTTAGAAGATTTATTTTGATTTGAAAGTGTTTTGATGAAATTTATTAGTTAAAAATATTAAAATCCAAATTTCATGGTTTTAGATAGAATTATAGAGTGTTTTAATTAAAATCATTACACCTTCCCTAATTCACCTAAAATCATCTCACAACTCATTAAAAATCAAATTATTTTAAATTTTTTCAAATAAAAGGTTGAATACACTAAATATTTTACTTTTCTATTCAAGTTTGCTAGGACTTAACTAGACATCTTTGTTAGGTCTTAACTAGAAATCTTTATGAGGATCTCTTCTCTAATATGGTGATTTTGCTGTAATAATAAAAAAAGAAGACCAATTGTAAAATTGCATCATAATACTTCACAATTCACATGCCTAAAATTTTTTATATTTTTTGTTAAAAAAGAGAAAAAATTAACTTTTTATGTGTGTGTAGAACTGTCTCTCACATTATATACGGATAAAAAAATCACTACTAACAAATAAATAATGAATTTTGCAAAAACACATGGAGTATATATACTTTACATTTAAATGTTTGATCATTAAAATTTAATGGATTGGTCCCCTACAGAAGCACATGTATTGTTGATCATATCATATAGACAGAGAACAAGTCACATAGGTATGTCTCTGTCCAAATAAAAGAGAACCAAAACTTCGACAGTACAAAAGAATAAACCAAACTATAAAATTGTCTATAAATATGTGTGCACATCCTGTCATCATGTTCTAACAAAATAGCCATATATATACACACGATAGACAATATACGGAAGTATGTAAAACATGAAGAATATATTGTTTAAGATTCATGGGGAGATATGTTTGTCAATATGCTTCATTAAACAACCAATTGGTTCATGCATGGTGATATTGTTACATAATTACATATTTCATTAAGATCATTCTCTAATCTAAAAAAGAAGAAGACATGAAAACAGGAAAAAGATAATCGTCACGGGCTCACGGCTAATCCAACGATTCAAACAGTCTCTTTTAAACATAGGATCTCGTATTCAAACCCTAAATTTTTTTACTTAGACGTTAAAATTTTGTTGTGCTATATACAACAAGACACCTGCGTCTAAAAACAAACATAAATGCTACTATATATGATAGGGTGAAAAATCTATACTTCATTAAAACTAATAATAATATAGCAAATAACTTAAAAGTTACACAGCCTACACGTTAAATTAAGATAAAATGTGCGAGGAAGCCTTTAAGCTTTATCCATTATATATACATATTAGTGACATTAAACTGACAATTGTAAGGTATGTTTTTTTGTTGTTTGTTCCAGACAAATGTAAGTTTTAGATTTTTTGCATTTGCTACGGTTTTCGTCTGAGCTTTCTTAAAAATTTATACTAATATATCACGTGACATTTTTTTAATATTTTTTTCTGTTTCATACTATAAATTGTTTTAAAAGTATTTTTTTGTTTTAAAATATAAATTATTTTACATTTCAATGCAACTTTTATATTTATTGGATAATGTATGACTAATTATACTTTACAACCTTTTTATGATTGATTAATTTATATTTATTGTATATATTAAATATTTTTTATGTAAAAAAGTAAATTTTTTTTTTATTTTTGTGTGTTTAAGCTAAAACAACTTATATTATGAAATAGAATATTGTATTTTTTCATTTGATTAAAACCATAATCTGTAAGTAACAAATCATTTGTTTTATCTAATTCACACTATATGAAAACAGTCTTATTCCAAAAAAAAAAATTTCATGGCAAAAACTAAGCTACTAAATATTTTGAATTGAAAGCAAAAAACATAAGATTAGCGCTTAGTGCATTCACTTTGACAAAAAAAAAGTATCCAAAGAAAGAAAATGTAATAGTTCCTAGATTCAAGTCGTGACGGTGAACTATAAACTCGTTCACAAGAATGATCCGAACTCGTCAAAATTCAATCGTCATAGTCTCATATTCTAGTATTTTTGTCCAAACATCTTAGAAAAATAAACACGAGATTGGTCGCTGTCGCGTGAAGGAACCAAACAAAGCCTTAAGTCCCACATTGGATTCTCCTATCGCACCGCTATTCTCTGAACCCTATTTTGTCCTTTTCATGACTCAAACCACAAGAACATAAAGATAGTGACAATAAGTGATTTAACATGCAACACATATATTAAATATGAAATAGTACACCAATACACTACTGGTGCGTAACATGAGTAATTAGTAATCATAATGTTTAAGACGTTTATTTAATCAATGTATTATACTACAAAGTAGTAGTCAATAAAATAAAGAGGAGATTGGTGAGTGTGCAATTGTGCATGTAAAAAGTTCTTTAACCTGAAAAAAGGATCACATTTGTTGGATGGCTTTAGAAGAGGCCTCCTTAAAAGAGTCATGCATTGGAGTTCTTCACAATCCTTTTAAGTCATAAAAAAACATTACATGTGTGCATTATAAAATTGTTCATTTCTTCTTTTTTAAAATAATTTTCAATCATATATCCATCTTTTTCTTTAGAACAAGCATAACATCCCATCATATTATTTTTTTAATGAAAACTATCTTGTCCCACATCTAGAACATTTGATAATGTAAAGCATAATATACTACCATAAAATTATTCATCTGAGACTTTTTGTGTATGAACAAACATTTGTATGAATTTTTCAAACGTTCGGGCAGCAATTTATGTATATTATGTACTAATTAACATCGTATAGATTTCTATTTATTGAAGATAACTAAGAGTGTTTGATACGGTTCAATCCAAAAGCTGATTCAACATCATTTCGTACCATAGCCAACATTGATATGAACTAAAACGAAAAAAACATTAATTTTTTTTTCTTTTTAAAAATTTAAAATTCAGAATCGAAACTCAAAGAACACTTAAAAGTACATAGTGCATGGAACACTCAAAAATATGTATTGACAATGACATAACCAGTCTATAAGTTGGCGAGCATAAATAATTTCAACCTATGATGATGTGATATTGAATTTTTTTTTTTTATTATACCAAATTTTCCAATACCGAAGAATTGGTCATGGACCGATCCGAACGGACAACCGATTAATCCTCGGGTCCAGGGGCCATGTTAAATCCCTTATAATGATGATGTGATATTGAATATATTATCGATATAATAAGTTATCGTACAAGTTAGATCAATAAACGAGTGTAGAGGAAAATCAAAGACTTGAATCGCTTGAGGTGTGAAATTCTTCTTTTCTGTAAATTATTGGTAATTTTACTTTTATTATATTTTGGTGGTTGAGGTTATTGGTAAGATTTGCTCACGTCACTTCCTCTCTGGTCTTCGTAGGCCGAATCTAAAGGTTCTGAGATTGTAAATTATCTACATTCTTTCTCTTTTTTTAACCATCAATAATTGTCTACATTCAAATTAGTGATAATTTACAGCTGTGTTTTTATATTCGTGCATATATATTTAACCAGAATATTCATGAAACCGAGACATAGATAGAACCAAAGTGATGAATTAAATCTAACTTAGAAGTTAACCATTATCATCATTAGATTCACATCTTTGTAATATAACTTTATAAATTGTTCTTTATAACAAAAGTAAATGTTCAAGAAAATAATTTAGCTGTGTGACATATAGATAGAACCAAATGTGATGAACAAAATATGGAATTAAGCTAATTTAGAAGCTAGCCATTATCATCATTAGATTCACATCTTTGTACAATAAACTTCCCTTTATGACAAAAAGAAAAGTAAAATAGAAACTAATCTCCAAGAAAATAACTACAAATCTAAAGAGAACAAGCTAAATTTAGAAATCCAACACTAAAGAAACTCATAAAAAAACAAAATCTAATTACTAATATTGTAACCGAAGTTTCAGGGCTTGTAATTAATATGACTAATAAAAAAAAAAACTCAAAACTCACTAAACTTTTTTTCTTTTGTTACTTAACGGCGCCGTATAAACACCGTCTCTAAATCCGGAGGAGGCGTAAAGAACTCTCTAACGGCGTTACTCCGACATTTTAACGCCGGCCGTTTTTTTCTCGGCGGCGGTGGACATTTCAACTTCTCCGGTATCTTTGCTTCCTTCGCAGTTGGCGTCGTCGAACATTCTTCCTCTTCTTCAACTTCGGGTTCAATCTCCGGCACTCTGAGTTTTGTCTTCACCGGTTTCAACGAAGCCCGAATCGAAATTCCGGCGATAACCCATTTCTTCCCGTTGGAATCTAAACCACCGTCTAATTGAGATTTCTTCGAAAAACCCATCTCTCTCTCTCTCTCTCACTACTTCAACTCCAAAAACAGAGTAAAACCAAAAAGTAAGAAGAAGATAAAAACAGAGACTTGTTCCACTTGTTTAGGAAACAAGAAGAGTGGGGAAATTAGAAAAGATGGTTTCTTTTGAACCAAATGATAAGAAGAGGAATCAGAATATGGAACATGAACAAAGAATGATTAGAGAGAATAAAAGGAAAGTGGGCGAAAGATAAAACTTGTGGTTGGTTGGTCAATTTTGTGTTTGTGTGTGTGTGTGAAAGGGAGAAAGATTTTTTTTTTTAGAAGTAGGAGAAAAAAAAATGAAGGGGAATTGTGATAAAGAGAGCTTTAAATAGTCAAATAAATATTCTCTCTCTCTCTCTCTCTCTGCATTTGCAAATGCCGACTCTCAGGAGAAAAAGAAAAGAGGGGGAGTTTTTGAAGAAGAATAAAAAAAAAGGGGGTGAATTTGGAAATTCAAAAAGAACGAAATTTAACTGCCCGAGGAAATTTACGGGCAGTCTTTTCTTTTTTGGCGCCATAATTTAAGAGTTCTGGTTTGCAACGGCTCTTGTTCGCGCCTTTGATTGTTTATTTCCGATTTTGCCCTCCATTTTTTTAGGTTACTTTAGGAGTTATGGATCCCTTTAATTTTCCCACCAGATCTTATAGACATCATTATTTTGACAAAATAATCTATAAATCGTAATATTTATTTTGGTAGCTCTGTTTTATTAATCTTATTGACCACCTTCGCATTTGGGCTCGTACATATCTCATCCCATTTTGTATGAAAGCCCATGTATTATTTCGGAAAAAAACTATTTAAGCATTGTATTTGCATAATGGTGTAACAAGAAAGTTACTGAAACACTAAGAATCGAAGATTCCAGAAAGTGTGTGGATACAATAACATCAATTGATATAAGTTTAAAAAGGTAAATCGGTAGAAAAGTAATTTTCTATATATTGCAAAATTGGAAAGAAAAAGAAAAGAAAGAAAGAACGTATTAGCTAGTGTTTATTTTTAGTAAAACAAATCAACGGTAGTGGTCGGAGATTCATATATTGCCAGATCACGAGTGCATTGTGGAAGATTGGACGGAGGAGGTGGCAAGCTCGTATCCGGAGTTGGCCCATTTTGAACTATGAAAGCTATCAAAATTTCGTATATATGCATCCATATGACAATGATATATCTATGTACCTGTATCAATATAGTATCAATATTTCAAATTAAACCCATCCATGTATATAGTAGTTGGTGTTGGTAGAGAATCATTTTATTTTGTTGTTGAAAAAATCAAAATGTTTCTAACTAGGATTGTTGGCAATAAATCTTAGATTCTTAGGATAATCCATACAGCTGGTGGTACACTGACGGTATTGTGCATTTTCGGGTTAACTAGATTTTGTTTTTTTGCATCACGAACTGGATCATAGTTACCAAATCCATAAGCCAATATATAGATAACTTAGTAAACCAATTATTTTTATAAATCAAATTTAATTAGTAAACCAATTAATATATTATATATTGTACTATTATATTTGATATCATATTTTATTTCATATAATTTTTTTTTATAGTTTAGATAAATTCAATTTTACATTTATTAAAATTAAAAAACCAACCTGTCAATTTAGTATGTTTCATATCAAATAAAAATATATATCTTATAGTATTTTCATTTTTTTTTCTTTTCGTAAATCAAAATTTAATTTATAATAATATTTTGATATTATTTACAAATTTTGTTACTTATTGTTTTTCTTAAAAAAAGCTGAAGAGATCGAAAAATATATGTATTAAAAATTATGTTGTAACTAAAAATGAACTATATATTTATGTTAAAGATATTAAAAAATATTGTGGATAAATTTATTTATTATTAATTTGATCATTTTGTCATTAATTAAATTCTAAACTTTTCATAATTTTAATAATATTTTATGTAATATAACACATGACTAAATTTTTTTTTTTTTCATATACTGAATTTTTTTTTAATTTAATAGATATATTACCAATATTAATAAAAAAATGTCATCCAGTTAAGATCAAAAGAACAAATAAGTTTCTAAAGATATATATGCATAATTATATATTATTGAAATTGAACTAAGAGAACTTGAACTTTAATCTAGACTACAAGAGATTCATAACAAACATTAATCCACAATAAAATGGTTTAACGTAGATACCACTAATCCACCATAGAATAGTTAATTAACGGATAAATTTGTTTAAATTTCATATAGATATTTAAAAAAAAAAATCAAACCGAAAAATTAAACTATAAATAATTTTTTATACTTTATTTTTTATAAGTAAAAAAATCAAGAACTGAACAAATAAATCAAATTACAAAAACTGAATTTTTAAATCGGATTAAAATTATATCAAACCTATATAATTTTTGTGCATAATGTAAGAAACCATCTAGTAAAAATAGATAAAAAAGTGTATCCTAATTTATTACTTAAATAAAAATACGATGTAATCAAATCTATCGTTTAGGTTTTGCTATTGGCTATTTTATATAGATTTATGCGTTCCTTTACTTCTTTGTGTAAAAGTGATCAAAATTCAATTATTAGGCAGTAGGATCAATGAACCTTTCAGAGACGTGAATGGTGAAAGAGACATGTTGAAGGTCGGGCTAGCTAGTGATGACATGGTGTCACATATGCATCAGATTTATTCGTATTCAAAACGTTATAAGATCAATGTAAGAACGAAGAAGACTAATTTGAAATATTTTAAAGCTTATATTAAAATTGAAAGTAACATAGATCATAATGGACCCACAAAAGAGCCGACTCTTATCTTTCTTAGTGTGAAAGAAATGGGACCCTATTGGTCAACCAGCCTTATAGGGCTGCTTGGTTAATTCTATGATTTTCAATCCAAAGTGACCGAGGATGTCTACATTCTTTGACTACAAGCATATAGAAAATTCAAAGATGCTCACACATATTATACACAACTCGCCATCGCGATAACCCGAGGATTTTCATTTTACGATGTATAAAACTGAATCTATAACATGCTTATCATTTTTTTATCTAAATATATGTAAATCACTAGTAATTATTTTTTATGTGCTTTATAATTTTCACTTGGTATTAAAATATTTGTCATCCATGATATACATACCTCAGAATATTAAATATAACATTTTTGACAAATAATTAAACATAACTTTCATTGGAAGTTAGGGTTTTTAATAAATTTATTTTTAATTATCAAAAAAAATTTGGTTTGATTTGTTTTTTCTTTTGCTATTGGTTCAGCTTCTTTTTTAGTTTCAGTTCAAAGTTTTAAACCAAAACTAAAATGATTACTTATGACTTGGGAGACTTTCATATTTCGAAATTAATTGCAAAGGAAATAAAACAGTCTTTAAGTCATGTGGAAAATGGAAACTACTTGATAACATTTTTGTTGAACTTATGATTCCTTGCAATTTGGATCCTCTAAACGAATCCAGATGATTCTCTTTTCGAAAATTTATTACACTAAAAAAGGTGATCCAATCGTCTAAGTAATAAAGTTCATACGAAGAGATAGATACATCGCACCAAAGCATATTCCATTGTATATATATATCTTAGTTTGCCTTACGGTCCCAAATGTTATCACTATCTTAAATTTATTATTGGTAAAGAGTGGCAAAAACAAAATTGGAATTATCTTAATTGGATAATCTTCCTTAGGGCGGTGATTTAAAGACAATAATTTTCGGTTTGGACAGTTGATTAGAGCCTCTTCTTATCAAGTTGTATACACTTTAATTCAATTTTCAGTTTCAGCGTAAATTAAAGTTATATAAGGTGGTTTTCTGCACCAATACGTATTAATATTTTTTTAAAAAATATTATAGAAATTTATTGTAAAATGAAAATTAATATTTATTACTATTTTTTTTTGTTTTTAGTTTAAATAATAAAAATAAAACCAAAAAATAATTATTTGTAATTTCGTTTGGTTTGGTTTTATAGCTTTTTAATTTGATAATTTAGTTTAAATTTAGGAAAAATTAAAAAATGTGTTTAAATTATATTTATATTTAATGAATATATTTATTTTCAACATATATATGCTTAAAATTAAAAATTCCAAAAATTTTGATTTATTTTATTTGTTTTTATCAAAATATATTAAATTAATTAGAATTTTTTTATTTATTCTAATGAACCAACCATCAATCACACAATTAACATACTCTATCGTCTTTTAATTCAAATAAATTAAAAAATTTGGAAACTCAATTAATCGTCTCTTTACACCAATAAATGGATCTAAATACAATTTCAAACATTTAAACATCTACCAATCTCACAACCAATATATTCTATCATTTAACTCAAATAAATTCAAAAACTTAAAAATTCAGTTAGCCATTTCTTTACACCAATTAATGGATCTAAATAAAATTTAGAACATTTAATTATCCATAAAATTTTGATATTTGATCAATAAATATAATTTAAAACATAAATCATCTATAAAATTTTGATATTTAATAATTATAATGTAAAGCTCATGGTATCTCGAATTAATATGGACTATTTGTCATCTAGAATTTCTCTGGATAATATAACTAGACAATTTTTGAGAGATACTTCATATTCCGGAGACAAAATCATTACTATGGGAAGATGCTCAATTATCTAGGTTTAATGATTTTTCCACAATGTTATTTATATGTAGAAGGTTTAATTATATCCAACTTGATTCAAAATAGATGATGGTTTTTCATGGGTTATTCCATCAAAAAATGCAAATATTTGAAACTCATACAAAACAGAATGAAATGAAGGATTAACCTATTTATATTAAAAACATTAAAAACAAAAATTGAGCACTAAAAATGAGTTAAAAGATGGGTTAAATCATTTTGATTATAAAAATATTAAAACAAACTTACACTAATGCTAGATGGATCAAATAAACGGATTACCACATTTAGCCTCTCATTAATATGTAACTACATTTATATAAAAAGTAATTATAAATTTGATTAAGAAAACCTTAAAAAAATATAGACCATTCAATATATAAATATAAATTTGTTTCGCAAAATATATAAAATATTTTTAATCAATATAAAAAGATTTAACTTATATAACATAGTTTTTATAACAATTATTTTATTAGAATTATATAAGATAAAATTACTTTTAAAATACGCGAATTCGATTTTAATAGTATCATTGAAAAAAATCTATCAAAAATATTAGTTGATGAAAATTTCTTCTCTTTTTTCTTCTTATTTACTTCTTTTTATCTCGATGTTATATAACACATAAGTTTAACATATTTAATAAAAATTAAATCTAAAAATGATAAGTTAAACCGATGAATAAAAACTCATCAAATTGCTACCATAAACAAATTGAGTATTACATCACATGTTATATAGATAATTCTCTTTACGGTATAAGTTTGGCTGGAGAAGCCGTCATCCTTAGTTTAATTAATTGTTAAAAGGAAAATAAACTTACAACTAATATAAATAATTGTGGGGTGTTGCCCAAACAAAATTATAATTCTGGTGTCATTATTTTTATAAAAATCATTGCTGGGTACTGACTAAACAAACACAAAATGACAAAAATAAACAGGACATTGCTTTAAATAAACATTCTTAAGACTAAGCCGAAGTGTCTGATTGTACCAATCCAACAATGATCCAGATATTCAATTTTGTTTATCATAAAAAAAAAAAAATTGTAGAACTTAACTAACCGATTTGATTACAAAAACATTATTTTAAATTCAGAAACGAAAAGGCGAACATATGAAACATATCTCAATCCGGATGTGGTGGTGTAAGAATTGATAGTTCAAGATATAACCAAAACTTCAGAGTTCCATTCCTCTATCAATGTTTGAGTTGCGCGTGGGCTATTTTATATCTCTGATTTAAATCAAAGTTTTTGTTTTGTTTTATCATAGTGGAATTGAATAACAAACGAGTTTGCTCATCCTTCAGTTTAATTGAATTAGACTCAGATCATCAATATAAAGAACATTGAAAAACATATATTTCTACCGGTTCTTGGAATAGATCGTAAAGTGTGTTATACATATATTTCTACCAGTTCTTGAAATAGATCGTAAAGTGTGTGTTATGTACGGATTCACAAGAATAATTATTTACACAAGAAAGATCCTAAACATAATAAGATATACTAGAATCATATATTTAGATTACAACGAATATTGTAGTTATCCTTCTCTCTATACTCCTCTCAAGTTGGTGGTGGTAGATCATGAATCTCCAACTTAGACAATAAATATACAGATGTCGGGGCAGAAAGAGCTTTAGTTAGAATGTCGGCAGACTGTTCTTTAGTAGAGATATGCTTAGTTGTGATGAGCTTATCTTGAACTGCATCAGGAACAAAATGACAATTCGATTCAATATATTTTGTGCGCTCATCAATTATAGAATTGGCAGCAATGTAGATCGCCGATTTATTATTACAACAGCCGCATTGGTTCTTTATGTTGAATATCAAAAAAAAAAAAAAAAAAATTTCTTGAGTTGCTGAAGCTCACGAAGAGTAAAAGTTATGGAACCATATTCTACTTCAACAGAGAACATTGACATAGTATCTTATTTCTTAGTATTCCAAAAAATCGAAACAATGTAAGCACTAAGAAAGCGACTTATTACAAGACAAGAACTCCAATCAGAGTCACAACAAAACTGCAACATGAGAACTCCAGCAAGTTGTAGTTTGTGATTAAGGTCGATAGGGACCGATGACGGCTTAGAATCAAGAAGACCAGTTTCAGTAATGATATCCAAAGCATATTTTCACTGAGAGAAAATTATACATTTTTGTTCCGAGCAACTTCAATTCCAAAAAAAAAATATTTAAGTGTCCCCAAGCTAAAACACTGATTAAGATAATTCTTTAATCAGTAAATAATAAATAAATTATTAATAACGATGATGAAATCGTCCACATAAACCAAAAATATAAAGACGTCTTCCTTTTGGTAAACGAAAAATGAGAGAGTAATGATGGGCTTTACTCTACTTAAAACCATACAATTTCAAAGCAGTACTCAATTTTAGCAAATCAACAACAAAAAGTTTGTTTAAACCTGTAGATTGATTTACGTAAGTGACAAACCTTAGTAGGGTCTGAGTTCTCAAAACCTGATGGCAATTTCATGTAAACCTTTTTTTTTTTTTGTATTTCTCATTTCTATGCAGCATCAATCTTAATAATAGTCGGTTTAGCAACTGGAGTAAAAGTATTAGTTTAATCAAGACTTTCACTTTGATTTTTAAGTATGTTTTAAAGGTTTTTTTTAGTTATGTTGTATTAGATTTACACGGAGTAAAACTTTATTAATTCGTAAATGTTAGAATATGTGTTCTAATCTTATTAGAATATAAGAAGGAATATATATATATATATATTTTTTTTAATATGTATTTTCACTATTTAATACATATATTCATTTATATAATAATTATTTCCAAATGTTTAGTATACCAATTTTAATCTCAATTTAATATAATGTAATATTTTCCGAAAAAGAGAAATTTGGAATAATAAAATTTACCGGTTCAAAACCTTCTCAATATCATATACATAAAAAATTGTGTTCATTTGTCGGCAAATTATAATATTTAGTATTAGGTACATGTTAAATTTATGTATGGAACCTGAAACAGTGATAAATAACATATAGTATATTATTTAAATATATAAAGCATATATCATACAAGTTGAGGATAATTGGGTCGGTCCTCCTAATGGCGGCCAGCTTTTTGTTTTTTGAAATTGAAATGGACGATGTCTTATTAACATTTGCAGAAGAATCCACTAACGTTATGATCAATGATGATGATGTGATTTAATTTATAATTATTGCTACCTTACAGTTTCTTTAAGAAAATAAAATAATCATAGCGATCTAATTTTTATTATTACCATATAAAATATATTTCTGCAGAACTTAGTAAATGGTGAACGAAAAAAAAAAAGCAGACAGGGTTAGTCACGAAATACTTTATTCCTCAAATTTCTAAATTTAAATTGATTGCGTTTGGACTGATCAAACGATAAATATACATAATTAAAACACTTTTCTCCACTGGGGGAAAATAATTCTCTACAGGTTAAAAGATACCACAAAGAAACATATAGTTGTATATACGATCCATACTCAATGAGTAACAGATTTCGATCGTCATTTTTATTTGATCTGAATATCATGAGTAATATCTGTATTAATCTAATGTTGTCTGTCTGATCTAAACTGCGAAAATCAATTTTAGTGTTGAGAAATTATATAAATTAACCTATTATTTTCAGTTTCTTCTGTTGACAAATCTCGTCATTTTCTTTAGGAGATGTATTGGTATCCATCTTTTTCGCTTCCTTTAATAGAGATAAGTATTTAGGATCCATCAATTATCTATTTTTCTTTCTAAAAAAAAACGTAAGATATAGAAGAGATCTGCGAACAACCATGCATTATGATGATCATGAACTAAATTTCTGAACGCTAATAATAAAATAATTTTTTTTTTTGTATTTTACAAGGTTTGTTATAATGTTTCGTTTAAAAATATTAATAATTATTTTAAGGTTAAAATAATATTAAAATAATAATAATATTGATAACACCAATTCACGTTTCAAATGAAAAGTTTTGTATAAAATATATTTCTTAACAAACATTTATTCGAATCAGGAGAAATAATATTTTTTTATTACATATATAATAAGATGTATGTCTTATTTAAATAAATAGAAATATTGTAAGTTATTTTTTGTTGGCTTCATCGTACGAAACAACTTGTTCAAAATTTCCCAGAGTTCTTGTTGTTGAAATAGGATTATCTTTATAGTTTATCAAATATTAATACTATCATATGTTCACAATTTTACATATTGTATTCTGAATGTCCGGTTAACGTTTAACAAAATTTTGAACACTGTTCTTTTTTTTTTTTTGGGGTATCAAAATTTATTATTAAAAGACTGTGATAACAGAATATTGTAGTTACAAATTACAAAATTTTGTTTAATTAGTATGATAGTTGTTATGCTAGTTAGAATAACTTTCCTCCATGGAAGATTTTTTTTTTCTTATGCATTTTGTCCTATAATATGATAACTTTTTTTCGAAAATACAATTTATGATTTTGTTCTAATTTTGTGATTGCCTTTCAGAGAATAATAAAGCTGTAATTGAGGATCCTACCATTTGCATGTGGAATGATCAAATCAAAAGGCCCACAAGCGATTAATCTAAAAGCCAACTCAGCCAACCCCATCGAACAAATGTGCTTCGTTTTGTCCATATTCATCATCTACCTGTCTTCTCACTGACTTCAAATCATTTTTATACATATCAAGTGATCATATGTATGTAAATGACCTGGGTGATTCAGAACCATTAGTCACAGTAGGTTTCTTGCAGAGAAAACAACTGTTTCCAAACCCTAAACCTCCAAATCATTGCTTCTCTCAGACTCTTTCTTGCATGAGAGATGGAAACAGGAGTTGTCATCATTCAAGAACCAGTGTTTACAAAGGTATGCTGATGATGATGATTATACATACATATATATAATAGCATCTCCCCACTCTCAGAATTTTGATTTTACAAGTAGGCTAGATTATTGCTTTGTAAATTGGGTCACCAGCAAGTTCAATTATATTGAAAAAGTAGGTTTCTTCTTTCTTTCTTTCTTTTCTACCTTTTGCCTTTTGCAGTCTGATGATTGAAAACTTTAAAAAGATTATTAAAGATCTTAAAAATTAAGTCCTGTAAATCTGTAATCTGTTTTACTCTCTAGCTACAGATTCTGTATTTTTAGAACACCTTTTCATCCAAACACACATAAAAAAGTAGTAGATCTTACAAGAACTTGTATGTCTGAGAATTACATCTGAAAGTTGATAAGTTTCAATACAAACTTGTCTGAGAATTACATCTGTGACTTGGGATATCTCTGAATCATAGGTTTGTTTAAATAGCCTGAAGTTAAACGTTTTCAGATACTAACATGTTTCTTACACACAGACAAGTGTTGAAGAAGCTCCTGCAGGAGTAGTAGTTGACGACCACTCAACCATGGAAGTAGATAAGGTAAACCTGAGTACTATTTCAGTTGAATCAAAACACGAAAAAGAAGAAGCGATGAAGACTAACGTTGTAGAAGACAGTAAGAACGTTAAAGAGAAAGCTAATGAGACAGAAACGGATGAACAAGGCACTCCCTCTGTTCATGAACCTGAAAGCTTCAACAAAAACACAAACGATGCGAGTGTAATTTCAAGTGATGCGACTTTAGAGAAGGAGAAAGAAGATGATTCTACCCAAAAACTTGAAGAGGTATTTTTTTTTGTAAGGTCATTAAAGCTTAAATATGAACGATGCTCACTGAGATAGAGATAAAATATTTTGTTCTGTTTTGTGCAGGTAATTTTTGAAAAACCGGTAACAGAAGAAGATCAAACAGATACCAAAAACTTACAAGAAGAAGAGAAGGTCATAGGTAACATCTCTAAGGCTTTTGTTGAAACCGCACCTGTAAAATCCGGTCAAGACGATATAGAGAAGAGCTTAGACTCGGTATGTTTTTCGATTTATGTTCTTCTTACATTGTCCGTGTTCTTTACCTGCGGAACTGAGAAAACCATACTCTATAGCAGGCCCGTGAAGAAGAAAAAGAGTCAAGAACTGTTGAGAGCTCTGTAAATGGAACAGAGACTGAGCACAAGGCAACGGTTTCAGTAGAAGAAATCTCGAAGAACGGTGAGAACATTGTGAAAGAAACATCTTTAGAAGAAGAACCCTCGAGAGATGGTGTATCACTACATGATGTTGATGCTACAAAAGGAGTCTTAATTGAAACGGAAAAAGAAGCAGAACCAAGGCTCGATGCGAAAGAAAAAGACGAAACTGAGACTGTAAATACAACTGTAAAAGACCCTGAGATCGTTGATACTCAAGAAACAGTAGTTCATGAATCTATAAGCTCGAAAGAGAATGCAGAACCAGTGGAAGCAATCAAAAACTCAGATGATGCAGAGAAAATCTCACGTGAAGGGACTGGAGACAGAGAAAAGGAAGAGGACATAATCCAAAAAGCAGAAGAGGTTTTGTCTTGATTTTCTCAAAGCTAAAGATCAGATTTGAGAAAGACATATGTAAGACAAATTAATTTAACATTATGTCATCCTTTTCTGTGCAGGTGGAAGAAAGTCTTATGGTTATCAAAACGCCAACAAAACAGGAAGAGGACATTGAGCCGAAAGTTTCAAAGGATACTGAGGAACATGAACATGTGTTGGTGAGAGACATACCACAAGACAAGACCCTTGTACCTAAAGCTGAGACTGTAAATACTTCAACAGTACAAGAATCTGAAATCTTGAAGACTTTGGAGACGAAGAGTGATGAAACAGTTGATCTGAAAGAGAAAGAAGAGACGGTAAAGACCGTCACATCATCTGATGAGGTAAGGATATGATTTTGGTAGATATTAAGAACCTTAAATTTAGAAGTTAATTAGTGAATGGCTTGAGTTTGTTAAGTTTGTTAAGGCCAAAACTACTTTTGTCTTAATTTACCAAACCTGAAAAACGGAAGAGGTTTAGCCTTAGTTTATCAAAGCTAAAGATCAGATTTGAGCAAAACATGTTTCAGAAAACTTCATAAACACTATTTTATCATTTTTTTTATGCAGGCGCAAGAAACCTCGCCAGATCAAAGATCCAAAGATACTGAAGAAGATGAACATGTTTTGGGTAGAAGTATGCCACAGGGTGAGATCTTTGTAACTGAAGCTGAGTCTCTTGTGACCAAAGAAGACACAGAGCCGATTATGGACCTGAAAGAGGATAAAGAACAAGAGAAAACAGAGAAATTTGAAGAAATTCCATCAGATCTTGCGTTGAAGGTAGATAAAGAGGAGCTGAAGAATGAAATGATAAAGGTAGATCAAGTTGTTGGAGCTCAAACTATGGAGAGAGATCTAGAATTGAATGAGTCAGAGGCAGAGCAAATTGATCGAAACAGAACCGATGAAACAGAGGAAAGCTCAGTTGAAAAGCTGGTTGCTCATCCGGATGTAGAATCAGTTGAGCAGATGGAGAAGCCATCTCTTGAGTCTCCTTCTGAAGTATCAGAGGATACAAGCAAAACCTTAGACGAGAAGATCGAAGAAAAGCCAGAAGAAGAAGTACCACCGCATCAACAAGGTCAAGAGAAAGGTCCTTATGGATCAGAAACAGCTTCGGTACCAGAAAGTAGTGAGCTTGGAGAAAAAGCTCAAGAAGAAAGGAGTCTTGATCTGACTCCTTTGCAAGAAGATTCATGCCTGACAATTGAGAAAGATAAAGAAGAAACAAAGTTACATAAAGAGGAAGTCCACAAGCATGAACCAGCAGATGAAGAAGTGAAACCTGATGAAGTTATACAAGTTTCATCTGAATCACCTTCAGAGGAACGGGAAGGTGAGACCATTGTTGAAGCCAAAAATAATGAAGAAGTAAAAGCGAATGAGGAAGAACAAGTAGCAGACAAGATCCTCAGAAGTCTTGAGAATGTTGAAACAGTTGATACCGAACCTGTAAAGTCTAATGAAAACGACATAAAGGAGAGCTTAAGCTTGGTAAATGAAGAAAAAGCTTCAAGAGCTGCTGAGACCTCTGTAAATGGAACAGAGGATGAGCACAATGCAACGGTTTCAGTAGAAGGAATCTCAAAGAACAGTGAAGATATTGTGCATGAAACAGCTCCAGAAGAAATCAAAAACTCAGATGAAGCAGAGGAAATCTCACATGAGGTGACTGGAGACAGAGAAAAGGAAGAGGACATAACTCGGAAAACAGAAGAGGTTTTGTATTAGTTACTCAGAAATTAAAAATCAGAGATTTGAGCAAAATATGTTTCAAACAGATTATTAACTATTTATCCTTATTGCATGCAGGTGCAAGAAAGTCCTAACGTAATCGAAACGCAGATAACACAAGAAGAGAAAACTGAATCGAAAGCTTCAAAGGATACTGAGGAGCATGCACATGCGTTGGTGAGAGATATGCCACAGATAGATACCCTTGTTGTAACTGAAGCGGAGGATGTAAACACTTCAACAGTCCAAGAAGTTGCAACCTCGAAGAGTTTGGAGACCACAAGTAATGAAACAGTAGGGCAAGAGACAAAAGAAGACATAGAACCTAGTCTTGAACTGAAAGAGGATAAAGAGAAAGAGGAGACAGAGACCGCTAAGACAGTCATTTCATCTGAAACGGTAAGGATATATAATCTCCATAGATATTGACTTTATCATGTGTTGATTCTTTGTCTGTGTGATATTGATGACAAGGTTATATCTAAAGACATAATTAATACCACAATAGAAAACTGAAATTTTGAAGTTAATAGTAAACGGCATGAGCTAATTAAGGGCATAGTCACTACAGATCTAGCTCAAGTTTACTTTACACGTTTCTGATTATGCTACTTCTTTCATGTCTCATACATTGATGAAAAGTTAATTACCTTTTTGGATGTACCTGTCTTTGAATTCTCTGGATTCCTTGAAATTTGTTTTTTTCTTTCTAAATCACAGGAGAGACCTTCCGATCAAGTTGATGTTCAAGCAGAAGAATCTGTTGAGGTTCAGTCTAAGGAGACCCTTCAAGATGAAATCAATGAGGAGAAGCATGAGAATCTTCTTGATGTACCATCTGGAGAATCAGAAAAGCTTCAAGTCAACGAACCTGAGACTGTTCTAGTAGACAAGACTGAGGTAGATAAAGTTGATGGAACTCAAGTTATGGGAGAACAGAGAGGCCTAGAACCGAATGAGCCAGAGGCAGAACAAATTGATCGCCAAAAAACCGATGAAGCAGAGGAAACTACAGTTGTAGAATCAGTTCAGAAGATGCAGAGTTCATCTCTTGAGTGTACTTCTGAAGTATCAGAGGAAACAAGCACAACTGCAGATGAGAAGATCGAAGAAAAACTTCAAGAAGAAGAAGTAACACTGCAACAAGAAGGTCAAGAGAAAGCTTCCTATGGATTAGAGATAAAAGAAGAGACACTTTCAGTACCAGAGAGTAGGGATCTTAGAGATCAAGCCGAGGGAGAAGTATCATGCCTGCCGAAAGAAACAAAGTTGCAGCAAGAGCAAATAGAGAAGTATGAACCTCCTAATGACCAGCAAAGTCCTGTGGAAGAAAAACAAGTTTCACCTGCGTCACCATCAGAGGAAAGGGAAGGTGAAATCGTTGTTGACGCCGTAAAGGTTGAAGACATTAAAGCAAATGAGAAAGACCAAGTAGCAGAAAAAATCCAGAAAAGTATTGAGCCTCATGAAATAGCAGAACCTCAGAGTTTATTTCCATCTTGTTCAGAGGAACAAGAACACGAAGCTGTTTCCGAGAAGATAGAAGATGAAAGAGTGAAGGAGGATGAACCGACTGTCCAAACATTAAGTGAGGACGATGCAACAAAAAGCCATGAGAGACAAGACGAAGTTCATAAGACTGTAGAAACAACGGTTGTTCAAGAGGAGCATACGAGAGATATTGGATCATCTTTGAATGAAAAATGTTCTATGGATCAGACTCAGGCCGAGGAACAACAAGTCAACGATAAACTGGATGAACATGTTGATACTCAAACCTCGTTAGCGTTCTCAGAGAAAAGTGATAATGAAACATTGACTGCAGAAGCAAAGAAAGGAAATGAGGAGACAACAGTGAGCGACATGCAACAAGGTGAGACCAGTGTAGCTGAAGTTGATCATGAGGCTGTAGATACTTCCTTAGTCCAAGAAGCTGCAGTCTTAAACACTTTGGAGACAACGATTAATGAATCAGAGGCAGTTCATAGGCCAATAGGTGGAGAAGAAGAAAGCCAAGTGACAAAGGAAGTCACAGAACCGATTCTGGACCTGAAAGAGGATAAAGAACAAGAGGAAACAGAGACGGTTAAGACAGTAATTTTATCTGATGAGGTAAGGATACAATCTCCATATCTATCTGATGAGATGGCTTCTCTGAATTTCTTAAAATTTGTTTATTTCAATCAACAGGTAATCAAAGATGAGAGCCAGGGAAGAGAAGAGTCTGTTGAGGTCAAACCTAAGGAGATCGTTCAACACGAGAACACTCAGGAGAAGGATGAGAATCTTCTTGATATACCATCTGGAGAATCAGCTGAGAAGATGCAGAGGCCATCCCTTGAATCTCCTTCTGAACTATCAGAAGAAACAAGCAAAACAGTAGATGAGAAGATCGAAGAGAAACCAGAAGAAGAAGTAACTCTGCATCAAGAGACAAAAGAAGAGACAGGTCCAGTTTCAGAAAGTAGTGAGCTTGGAGTACAAGCCAAGGAAGAAGAATTTTCCCCACCAAATGAACAAGAAAAAGAAAGAACGTTACAGAAAGACCAAATAGAGAAGCATGAATCAACGAGTGAAGAAGATAGTAGTACACATCAGACTCCTGTGGAAGAAAAGTCTGATGAAGTTGTAGAAGTTTCATCTGCATCACCTTTACAGGAACGGAAAGGCGAGACCCTTGTTGAAGCCGAAAAGATTGAAGACATAATAAAAGCAAATGAGGAAGAACAAGTAGCAGACAAGATGCAGAGAAGTCTTGAGACTGTTGAAACAGTTGAATCTCATAGTTCATTTCCATCACCTCCAGAGGAACACGAGACTGTTGCAGAAGCTGAGAAGATAGAAGACGGACAAGTGAAGGAGACAGAACCGATGGGAGATATGAGCGACAAAGGTCTTGAAGTTTCTGAAACAAAAGATCTGGGTCTTCCACTTGAAGCAGCTGGATCAGATGGAACAGAATCCTCTGAATTGGCTGCAGAATCTGAAGAACAGAAGCCGATGCTAGTCAAAGAGATTCTTGAAGGAGAAAAAATGGAAGTAGATGAGACAAAAGCAGAAGAAATTCCTTCTAGTGAAACAACTCCACAAGAGACTTTATCTGATGTTGTGGCGGTCCAACTAAAAAGAGAAGATAATGCAACGGAAAGCAATGAGAGACAAGAGGAACTCTCTAAAGATAAAGAGATGGAAGAAACAAAGGTTGCAAAAGAAGAGCAGACAAGAGATATTGAAACTTCTTTGACTGAACCGGAAGAACAAGTCAACGAGGAAAGCCCCAGAGATGAGCAGGAGAAGGCCAGTTCAACAGAAAAGGGAGAAATAAAAACAAAAGAGCTTGAAGAAGAAAATATGGATGAAAATGTTAATTCTTCTGAGAAAAATGATCAAGAGACTCTGGTTTTAGAGACAACGAAAGAAGATGAAGACAAAACAGTGGGTTTAGATGGTTCAGGTACCTCAAAGACATCAGAAAATGTATGCATTAAGCATGAAGAGTTTGAGACTCTTGAAACTCCAAAGCTAGAGGAGTCAAAAGAAAACAAGAGCCAGGAAATTTCTGAAACCATTGAAGCAATAGAATCTAAGGGTGATCAGACTCCATCCTTTATTTCAGAACTAGAAGACCAAATTCCAAAGCAAATTGAGGAGATTCATGAAGAAGAAACAAAGGAAGATCAGAGTCTTGAAAAATCACAGGACGATCAGACTCCATCCTTAGTTTCAGCACAAGTTGAGGAGGTTCATGAAGAAGAAGAAACAAAGGAATCACACAAGGTGGAAGCTACGAGTGGTCAGGATCTTCCAGTTGAAACATCACAAGCTCTTCTAACTCCATCCTCTAAATTAGTTTCAGAACTGGATGACAAAACTCCAAAGAAGATTGAGGAAATTCATGAAGAAGAAACAAAGGTACACAAGTTACAAGAAGAAGAAATCCTCCTTACCGAAACTGTTCCAAGAGAAGTACTCAGTGAAGCTCCAGTTTCCATGTTGGCTTCTGAAGAAGACGATCCAGTGACTATGCAAGAAAGTAATTGTGCAGGTGACACACAAGAAAAAGAGTTGAGTGTTGGAGAAACAGAACCAAAAGAATCAGAAGCTGAAAGAACAGAAAAGTTAGATGATGAAGTCCCAATGGTAGAAGATGAAGCTACAAAGAAAATGGATGCTGAAGTGGCTGAGACAACAAAAGAACAAAGCATGATGACAAATGCTCTGGAGAATGCATGTGTAGAGCAGGAAGAGTTAAAGGATCTTGGAACGCTACAACCTGGTGAAACTATCGAAGTTCAAGAGTCTCAGAAGAATGATAATTCAGATGATTTTACTTTCTCAAGGGAAATTGGCGAGGCAGAGCATGTCGATGAGACTAGCTCAACTCTTCCAGTAGTTGGAATCTTGAAAGAACTTCAAACTACATTGGAGGAGAGTGAGAGAGAAGCCAATGAATCTAAGGCTGAATCATGTGGAAGTGATTTTCATTCAATCAAGGCAGAACCAGAAACCCTGGAGAAGAATCTTATCGTGGAGGAACCTCCAGCTTCTGAGATCATAGAAGCAAACATGTTACAACAATATGAACATGGAGAAACTGAAAAAATCCAGGAGGAAAACGGTCTCGCAGATAAATCTCTTCCAGTAGAAGAACTCAAGTTGCAAGAGGAACATAAAGAAGAGGGAAAGGTACAAGACAGCATAAGCAGAGAGTTTGAAGTTGATGCCGAAGAGAAATTACAAGAAGAAACTAGAGAGATTGCAGAGTTTAGGGAAGAAAGTCCAGCTGATCGGTCACTTAAAGAAGTAGTACCTGCTGAGAAAACTCCCTTGCCTTCTGAGGAGCTAGAGCATGTGGTTTCTTCCGAAAAGCAAGTAGAACAAGAGCCACAGAAAGATATCAATGCTTCAACATCAGAGAAGATAAGCCTGAAAGAAGAGGATCCTAAAGATTTTGAAACATCTAAGAAGGAGCAGAACGCAGAGACTCATGTAACTGTTAAAGAAGAAGACCAAAGTGTTGATTTCCAAGAGGAAAAGAAGAATGAGGTACGAGATGAGAAGGTTAGTGGTCTTTCTGCCACAAGGGATACCGAAGAAACTTTTTCATTAGAAGTCAAGAAGGATCAAGAAGATGAGAGTGAGCTTGGAGTTGGACATGATTCCACTACGCTACAAGTAGAAAAAGAGGAAGAAGCTCACAGTGTGTTGGGGAATGATCATGAGATCAACGAGGTAGTAACACCAGAAAAGCAAATCACAGATCCAATGGGCGCTGTAAAGAAAGCTAGTGAAGCTGAGCATGAATCAAATGAAGAACGTATTGAATCTCAAGCAATATCAGATGATACAAAGAGCAATAATGACAGGTATTTTCCAACAGAAGAAGCCCCCAAGGATGAAAGAGAAGATGTTAATGCTGACACATCTTCCACAAAAGAAGCATTCGACGTGCAAGTGAAAGATCAGCCCAAGGACTTTGAGGCTCCTGGGACAGATAAAGACACAACTGAACAAGAGAAGAAGTCGAATGATCTCATATATGTCCAGGAAGATATTGATACAAAGGTAAAACCGGGAGTTCATGATTCATTTGTAGCTCAAAAGGAAGAAACGGGCTTAATTGAGGAGAAGAGTGAGGTTGATTATGTGAAGACAGAGCCAGAAGATGCAATCAGACATGGAGATTCCACAGAAAAGGTAACATAAAGCCAAGAAACATAAGATCCTAAGGTTCTACTAATTATCTTTTGTTGCTAAACGAACCTTTTACTGTGAAATTGTAAATGCAGAACCACAAAGTGTCTGAAAAGATTGATGAGGAAGCAACAAAAGAGATCTATCAAGAGGAGAGTAAGCAAACAGATACTGTAGCTGCTATCAAGGATGAGATCAGAGAAGAAGAGGTCTGAAAGAGAACATTACTGTTTTTGTTATCACAGTCATATATGTCTAAACTGATTCTGTTTTTGCAGAAGGAAACAACACATGAAAGTTTCAACACTAAGAAGAACACTGATGATGCGACAGAAAAAAAAAAACCCGAGATTCTGGAGATCAAAAACTCGTCTTCTATCAGCGACACACAAGACAAATCATCAAAGGTAAAAGTTAGTTTGGTATCATCATCCTTACTTTTACTAAACTAAATGACACAAATTCTTTCAAGTCACAAGTAGTTCATACAAACAAAAGCTTATATATCTCCATTTTCTATCAGTTTGAGAAACAGGAGATAGAAGAACCAAAGCAAAAAGATGAAGTTCCAAACCAACAGAAAAGGCAAATAGTTGATGAAGTTCCAAAGCTAGAGAGTCTAAAGACTGCAGAAGAATTGCAGCAAAGAGATGGAGAATCTGAACCAACAGTGACTGAACCCGCAAGGAAATCGCTATCAGACCTCATCCAAAAAGTGAAAGTAAAAGACAAGACTGAAGTTGCAGCAACAGAACCTCGTATCGAAGAAGAGGCCAAGGCAGAGGAACAAGATGAGGATGGAGAAGAACACAAAGATGATAAAACAAGTCCAGATTCCATTGTTATGGTTGAAGCTAAAGACACAGTTAGCATCATCAAAACTCATAAGAAATCACAAGGCATTCTCTCTGGAGTTGGTTCCAAGGTAAAACATTCCATTTCAAAGGTGAAGAAAGCACTCACTGGTAAATCTTCTCACACAACAAAGCCTTCATCACCACAATGAGAAAAGGAAACACAAGACACACAGTCTCTATAATGGCTTCTTTTTTTTTTTTTATTGTTTTGATTGGTTTTGTGAATATTACAGATTTGTTTGTGGGTTTGTTTTTCTAAATCTTTTTTTTCCATATAGATTTCAGAATGAAATGGTGTTATTACATTTACATATGTTTTCAGAAAAAAAACGATCATAAGAACTCAGAAACAGTTAAACTCTAGAAACTCTATTAGCCAGAACAAATCTGAATCAAATAATTTTTTTAACAGTTAAATATGAAAACACGATCTTTCGTATATGGAATCTAATGATCACCACAATTCATAAAGTTTTAAGCTTTGAAGTTTTAAGCAAGCAGACAACGAACTCAAAGAGAACTAGAGAAAGAGATTGCTACCTTGTTTACGATAATTCTTGATCGCAAAACGCATTTTGCGCAGCGCGAGCCACAGAGATATTTTGAAAGTTTTTGACTTTTCCGTTAAACTCTCTCTCTCTGCTCTCTATGTGCAAATGAATTAGGGAACACAAAAAGGGCCCAAGTTTTTTCTTTTCATCTTTGAAAGTGGCCCAAATTTTCAAATTAATAACATAAGGACTGGACACGGGGCCCAAATTGTAGTGGAGAAGGAATGGGATCTGTTCGTTGGACAGTTTACTAGCTCTAAATTAGAAAACTTTCACCTGATTTTTTTTTTTTTTTTTTTCAAATTTGAACATACCATGAAAGATAAGCAAAGATGTTAGCTTTTATTTTTAAGTATTCTGTAGTTAATCTCATGATTGAATTTAAATATATATCAAAAATATTGATAACTAATATGTATTACATCAAAATAGAACAAACAGAATAAATAAAGTTGATCGAGTCAGAGTATTCGACTTAGCTAGGTCGATCATTTTTTTCAAAAATTTTCAGAGATATGTCCTCGACCAATCTATCAAATCAAGCAAAAAATGATCATCTAGAATGGCATAAAATGTAGAAGTAATCATCTGTTTAATAATGTCTTTAATGCATGTTTAGTTATAACTTAGGAAATCCATCGCTTAAACATTACATGGTTAATTGGCATGAATTTGATTAAATATGTTATATCTTTAGAACGATAACAATGACTCTAAACATTATTTAGTGAACATGTCAAATTTGTATTTCATCACTGTTTTATTGAATTCATTTGCTTACAAAAATATGATTTAGATTCAATTTGATAAGTCGATTACTTATAGTTATTGATGTTTGAATAGCTTAAATCATGGACTCATGATTTCCTGACATCCATCATCTCATTTTTATAAATTATATATTGTTAGGATATTCTTTTACTTTCATTTCAATCACAACAAAAATCCAACCTTTTATTTTCTATTACTTTAACTTATATTTATAAAATTATAACGCTCCAACCGTCTATACCAATGAGCCCCCATGTTCTCTCACTAGGCCCATGGGCCGGCCCACCCCTGTCTGACGGTCGGTGCGTTAACCGAGAGGTTTTAAAGTCATGATATACTGACCCTGTAATCATCAAGTGACCGTTTCCCGTGTTTTGGCATCACTCACACGATACCGCGAATGACTTCCCGGTAGGTCACCCATCCTTTGACTACTCCAGCTTAAGCATGCTTAACCCTGGAGTTCTTTCTGGATGTGCAACCGAAAAAGTAAGTGCACTTTGGTGACATAGGTAGCCAAATCGATTCTTTTAACCTCTCCACATATACCTGAAATCGGGATGTTACAATTTACCCTCACTCACAGTGCGCAACGTCCTCGTTGTGCACCATGACAGGTCCCTAAGACGCCTCCCAGGTCAGCACTGGGATGGCTAACCAGCTCTGATACCACTTGTAACGCCCCAACCGCCCCTACCAGTGAGCCCCCATGTCCTCTCACTAGGCCCATGGACCGGCCCACCCCTGTCCGACGGTTGGAACGTTAACCGAGATATTTGAAAGTCATGATATACTGACCCTGCAATCACCACGTGACCGTTTCTCGTGGTTTGGCATCACTCACACGATACCGCGAATGATTTCCCGGTAGGTCACCCATCCTTTGACTACTCCAGCTCAAGCACATTTAACCCTAGAGTTCTCTCTTGATGTGCAACCGAAAAAGTAAATGCATTTTGGTGACATAGGTAGCCAAATCAATTTTTTTAACCTCTCCACATATACCAGAAATCGGGATGTTACAATTCACCCTCACTCACAGAGCGCAATATCCTCGTTGCACACCACGACAGGTCCCAAACCGCCTCCCAGGTCAGAACTGGGACGACTAACCAACTTTAATACCATTTATAACACCCCAACCACCCTTACCAATGGGCCCCTATGTCCTCTCACTAGGCCCATTGGGCGGTCCACCCCTGTCCGACGGTCGAAACGTTAACAGGGAGGTTTGAAAGTCATGATATACTGACCCTGCAATCACCACGTGACCGTTTCTAGTGTTTTGGCCTCACTCACACGATACCACGAATGACTTCCCGGTAGGTCACCTGTCCATGGAGTTCTCTCTGGATGTGCAACCGAAAAGGTAAGTGAACTTTGGTGACATAGGTAGCCAAATCAATTATTTTAACCTCTCCACATATACCAGAAATCGGGATGTTACAAAAATTCATAGTGAAATCTTCAGTCTCTGTGGATATGAACCTTAAGTACTACATTAGTTATCATCTTCTTGCAGATTTATTTTTGGGTACACATTCCCAACATCGTCAAGAAATTGGTATTATTGTGACCGGGGGTTGATTGTATTGCCTTTAAGTCTAAGATAATGATTTAGTTTGACATATTTTTTTAATTTTTGTTTTCAACTCTTGTGTTTAAGGTATTTTGCCTAAATCAATACAGAATGTTGGTACATATGGGGATGCTAGCATGCTCTTCATTATTATTTGCACAAATTTTGGTATTGGAGAAAATCCTCAACCTCACATCTCACCTAGGAGTTTTAACACTTATGGACAACCGCTAAGATCAACATTTTGGTTATACTCACTATTTCACTAAGGTTCCTCAACACGTGAAGACCCATGTGATGATCCACCTCCAGTTTAGCTGAGTTTTGAGGAAAAAAATCAATAACACTTAAGCTAACTCATTGAGTCTCACAAAAAAAACTCATGAAGAAATGGATGCAAAATTAGAATACATGAGATGAAATGTTGTTATCAAATTGGACATTCTTCTAGACAATATTGAGAGGATAAATGACCACGATGAAAAAATAAAAAATTTTTTTTGAGAAACTCACTACTTGTGTCACTTAAGATTCAAAAAAAAATCAAATTTCAGAAGTAACAAATCTAGAGAAGATATTCATAAAAATGTCTGAAGTCTCTCATAATATCATTAATTTATCTTCCAATAATGAACTTCCTTTTTATTGATATGATACATGTCTAAGAGCTGAATTTGAAACTAATGAGTCCACTGAAGCAATCATTCAATGATTATGTTCTTACACCACAACAAAAAGTAACTCTTGAAGAAATTCACAAAGAAAATTCAACATTGACAAGGAGAGAAATCACATTCAGGATTCTGGTAAAACTTATTGTATTGAACATCAGTTGAAGGAAGAGAACACACATTCACTAAGATAATGATAGCTCATGCACTTGAAGAGGTAATCGATTGGGTTCTACCATACCAATTAAAAATGTACACCAACCTTTGAACTTCATAATTGTGAAGATAATCATATGTTTTGCGTTAAATATATAACTTCTAATTTGTTTTCATCTACTGGTGAATCTCATGACTTAATATGTGAAGCGGAAAGATTATATGCTCTAAGATTTGGAAAATCTGCTATGAGTTGCAATGAAGTTTATTCTGATTCTAATAAATTTTATGTGTTATGAATGACCATGATCTTGAGTTTGAATCTTTAATGGTAGAAAATGTCATCTAACCCTCTTAAACAATGTCACATAGCAAAGGAACCTGATGTAGACATCATCTTGAATGAGATAGAAAATCTTAAGATTAACATAGATCATGAGAATGATAATATAAAATTTATTTTCAAGATTTTGTGTAATTTCTCATCCAATTATGGTTCAATATCTAATTTCTCATCCATTACATTTTAGTTGTAAATGTGTTTATTTATCCACTGTATAAAGTCCTAGTCAATTTTATTTCATTTTCTCTGAATTGACATAGTTTAACCAATCTTTTGTTAGCAAATTATTTCAATTGCTAAATTTATAAATTCAGAATAACTTTTTTTCCTCAATTTATGTTAATCTTACTAATTCCTCTTTCTTTGGGTTTTTTTTCTCATATGAAAATATTTGAATAAACAATTTTTTCTAGATATGAGTATTACAAAATTTATGAATATGAGTATAAATGTTTGGTCATTTCATTTAAAGTTTTAAATGTTGAAGAACCCAAAATTATATAAAACAAAAATGATTTGATAAATATGAGACCATATAAAAAAAAAAAAGATTGATCACATGTTTAACACGTGTAAAAAATATCATAGATTTTTTTGTAACGTAAACAATTATCAATAAATGACTACCTTTTAAACAAAACAATTAATAGTGATCTCTTTCCTATTTCAACTACAGCTAAAGAAAAGAAACATATCTAAGAAAAAAAAAGATTGTTCACATGTCCAACACGTTTACAAACTATATTTCATAGTCCTCTTCCTTTATATTTCAACTATATTTCATAGTCCCCTTCCTTTATATTTCAACTATATTTTGACAAAGCAAATTAACATAATTAAACTATACGAAAAATAAAAATAAAAAATAAAAACAAAATAGATGGGTATTATAGGTATTTTGAGTAATATATCTAGTATCACGATGACTGTATAAATTAGTTAGTCAATAAATGAATAATAATTAATTTTAATGATTATTTGACTAATTTTTTTTTAATTAATGATTCATCATTGTCACAACTCAAGAATAGCTGGATTTTTACGTTTTAAATTAACTTTACCTTTTCCTTTAGTTTTATCTTTACAGATTCATAAGTATCATATTAGTTTCTCTGAGTTTCCATAATATATATTCTAAAGATTTTGAGGAACTTTTCATCCATTCGTGGTTTAATATCTTCTTTTCTGTAGCTCCAAACTCAATAAGAACTTTTTCGATTTCATACCTAAATCAAATCTGTTTTTCCATTTTGTTTTTCAAATCGCTGTAATCGTTTTCTGAATTGAATTGGTGTTCAAATGGATTTTTCGTTGATTTTTCCCAACGAAGATTTCATATTAAAGAAAAATTACAATTCTCTTAGTGATGTTGATTCAGCTTATATACAAAAAAATCAACTCAATTTTTCCAGTGATAATTTTGGTCAATCTTCTATGAGCGGATGGTCTCGTCCATTGATTCTGACTGATATGTCTTATCATAATCGTCAAAGTCTGATACCATCGATGCCAAACCAAAATTACGACCCCCTCAATCGAAATTTCGTTCCTACTCAAAATATCCCGGTTTACAATTCTCTTATGGCTGAAACACCATCAAAATATCCAAAAACCAACACTTTTGAGGAGATCAGTCAAGTAGTCAACCAAAAGAAGAATAAGAAAATGGTGAAGATAAGCAAACCTTTGAAGAAAGGTAACATCAAAAAAGGGAAATGGAGTAGTGGTGAAAATATGTAAGTTTTCATATTTTTTTGTTCATATTATAAAAATGGAAAACAAAAAATATATTAAATTTTATTCTCAAACTTTTCGCAAATATATATATATATATATATATATATATATATATATATATATATATATATATATATATATATATATTTCTATGTCGAGTGATTTTTTGTTGTTGTTGAGAATGTTATAATATACTTATATGTTTGACATGTAATACTACAGACTTTTGAGAAAATTATCAGACTTTTATGGGACAAAAAAATGGGAACCGATCGCAAATATGCTTGGGAGACGAGAGGGAAAACAATGTAGAGAGAGGTGGCACAACCATCTTCGTCCCGGCATCAAGGTTATCTCTTTTCTCAACATTTCAATGATTCTCTTTTCGTAAAAGTACAGTTAAATATCCAGGTTACATCATCATTATACATTTAATTTCTTGTACTTTACACACACATATATCAAAATCTAGATAAGAATTCTAATTTAGTTAGTTTTTTTTAATCATATCAATTTCGAAAGTTATTATTCATTAAGTTTGTACACATATATGACGCATATAAGACTAAAATAAAAAGAAAATGCAATATTTTTTTTTCTAGGTGTTAAAGTGTGCATAATTTTTATTAATTTTATATTTTTTTTTTCAAATACAAGTAGTTAGTTACACCAATTTTATACTGCTTTTGTAGATCAAAACTCATATACAAACTCATACAACAATACAAGCATTTTTCATATAATTAATACACTCAGTTATATATGTTTGTATATATATATGTAATTTCAGATAGGGGCTTGGAGTGGAAAAGAAGATCAAATATTGGTTGAAGCTCATAAGGTTTGTGGCAACAAATGGAAAGAGATTTCCCTGAAACTCCCTGGAAGAACCGAAAACAATGTTAAGAACCGTTGGTACGGCACAAAACGTAAGGTACTGATGAAAAGTAACCGAAGTGACGAAAATGCAATCCCACCCCACAACAACATCCTTGAAAACTACATAAGATATGTCACAATCAACAATGATCCTCACAAGGCCAATGAAACAGCAAACACTAAAGATGACGATGATGATTGTGATGAGGATGTTTTGGATGAAGAGATAAATTTGAGTCTGGATGTTACAATGCAAACCACAGAACCATTGGCCAATGCGTCTACAATACCAGGCTATGTTCCAAAGCAAGCAACATTTTTATGGGATTATGACATTACAGAGTTTTGTGAATCCATGGATGACACTCAGATGTTCATACAAGGATGAGATTAATTTACTGTGAAGATAATTCTCTGCTTAATATATTTTTCAGTATCATTTGAGGTGATATTTTGTATCTACCTGTTTTTGATGAACTTCTATCAATTGTTTAAAAGACATGTTGTATGCTTTGTTATTTTGAATTAGCAATAAGTATTTTCATCATGTAGTTCTTTCAATTGAATTTTTTTATCACTCTCCACTTCTGGCCGAAGCGTTGGCGATCCGAGCGGCCCTCTCCCATGCCATAGAGGTAGGCATCTCTTAAATATACCTCTAATCTGACGCTTAGGACCTGAACCGAGCTATCAAATCTCGAGAGTACATCAAAGAAATCTACAATGTTCTTTTTTATATTCAGTCTCTCAAACTTCTTTCTCGTTTATCACCTTTGTTTTTATTCCTCGCGCAGAAAATACTTCTGCAGATGTAATTGCAAAAGTTTCTCTCTCCAATTTCACACATGCCAGTTTGAGCTTGCACGAAGTTGGGCTGAAGCTTCTCCTTTATCAATGGATTTTCTGTTCAAAAAAAAATTTCATTTTATGTATGAGAGAATATGATATTTTAAACATTAAATTTTATTATACTGTCCTCGAGATAGTTTGTGAAACCAATAAAATAATAATAATAATTCTATGTATTACACCAAAAATTCCAAGATCAGTGATTTAATATTAAAAGTTGTAAAATTGTTAGATTATTTACAATATTTTGAAATCACGAGATTAAACTCAAAACTATAGAATCACAATGTGGTGAAAAAAAAATTGCAGTCATATTTTTAAATTATAGAATTGAAGAATCATGATGTAGTGTGAAAATTACAAACTTTTAATATAATACCAGAATCTTAATTTGATGTTAAAATTACGATGTTGCAGAATAAATAATTACATTATTTGTTGATCCTAATATTGTTATAATCTTATCTTTATAAATTTTATCTTATCTTTGTTGATAGGCACTTGTCTTCTAATTTGGATTTCCAAATTCTAATAATTTAATATTTTGAAAAAGAAACACCAATATACATCAAATTCGTAAATTAAAATATTAGTTTATTAAAAATATAAAATATTGAAAATACCAAAAATATTTACCAAGTTAAATATTGTAATTTACGCTATAAATAACACTTAATTTAGGATATATTAATTAGTCTATAACATAGAAATAATCGTATCATTTGTGAATATTAGCTTACGGTGAAAACACTTGTATACATAAAAATCTGAGATTGAGTGTGTTATATATTTATAAATTTATAGTAAGTAAAATCTAAACCGTAAAATTACAATGTGGCACAAAAATGTGTAGTCATATTTAGGCTTCAGCATTTGAGTATTTGTTCGGGTTCAGGTTGGTTTTTTTTTTTTGTTTTGGGTATATTTGTACAAAATCCATATGTGCATTTTTGGAGATTTTTTTTTAATTGGGTTAGGTTTATTTCTCCCAAGTTTGGTTGGTTCAGATAAATTTTTTGGGATCCGGTCTTTACTCAAACATCTGTTGGATATGTTCAATTATTTTTACCCATAACAGCTATGTGTATGGCTTAGTTTGGGTAATTTTATTTAAATTACTCGAATTTATCCAAAAATACCTTAATTAAATACATGAATTACACAAAATATATGAATTACCCGAAAATAACTAATTTATTCTGGTTTATAATTATCATATTAGATATAAAAGTTATTACAAATATCAATGTGACATATATTTTGGGTGTATACTTATATTTCAGGTAGTTTTGAATACCCATGCGACTCTTGGTTTGATACGAGTTCAGTACTGATTCAACATGTATAAGGTATAAGAGTTTAGGTTCTCTTCAAGTTGGACTACTCCACGTCTGGATTCGGTGTTAGGATCCTTCTCAGATCCGTTCTGAAGAATGAATAAAAGGGAGGAAACAAAGGAGGAGAAATGAGAGAAATTTAGATATGGTTTAGTCATCTTCTTGGCAATGGAGGTTCCATGTTAGGGCTTCCCTGGCCACTTACTGACGGGGATACCGTACGATGGCTTCTTTGAATGTGGATCGGGGGCATCAAACCAAGGCTTATGCCTACCGTTGTCGGAGCCGGTCCTACCTAAAAGCTGGTCAAGCATGTGCTTGGGGCCACTAATGCCTATAATATTTCTAGGGGTCAATATTTTACTCAAAAACGGTAGTAACTCTACTAGTATATGCTTATCTTTGTTGGTAGAAGGTCTCGAGTTCGACCTGTTGTGAAAAATTTTTAAAATATTTTTTAATATTAATTTATTGGACCAAAAATATTTTGTATGCTTAGAGGCCTAAAATGTTCAAGGCCGGCCCTGACCTTTGTTATTGTCAAGGTTTCAGAATTTCTTGTTGAAGAAGTTGTTTTCATACAAGATTTACTGCTCTTGTGATGGTATTGAATCTGGTAATTTTTCCTGAATAAGAGTTTGTGATACACCTTGAGCTATTAAGTGAGGAACATGTACTATTTTGACTGCAGCTCGGTGATTACTTGTGACAAGACTGTTTGTTCGCCGGAAACCTTGTCAATTTGCTGAGTAATAGTCGCCATGACATTGTTGATTCTGGTCTTCGGTGGTCTTGTGCTGCTTTTCAAGAAACTTGGAGATGGTCTTTTGAATACCTTAGATGCCAGTCATTGTCTTCTTTGTGTTGAAGTTTGGACTTTTCAGACCTCTTTTTTTAGCGCTAAATTGTTGTTGTAGTAACTACAATTGTCAAAAATTGAAAATAATATAGTTAGGGGATCATGATCATCTTGGGACACAGATAAAAAAAATGATAACTATTCAAGAGTTTGTGTTGAGTGAAGTGAAGCGGAAAAACAAGAGAAATATATGAGTACATGAACTTTAATATTGATGATTTTGAGGAATGTAGTAAAAGTGTGTGTAAAGAATTGTCTGTCTCCTTCTGAGATCTCTCCTCCAGTTTTTATAGCTTGAAACTATGTTTAATTTATCTCATGTACTCCACTGGATTATGTATTTATGAGCCTTTACTCTGGTATTTAACCGTTATGAGTCAAAGAGCCTTCCTTCCTTTGGAATTAGGTTGTAGGCTCATTTCGATATTATCAGCTGGTTTGGCCAAGTGAGAAATATGTTATTCACTTTGTTGAATTTGAAACCGCGACTTGATTTTGCTTCGTGGTTCTCCATCTCAGTGAATTTTTTTCTTTGGTGATAATTTTTTCTTAATGAATCCTTGATGAGCATTTTTAATAATTTAGGATTTATTCCCTAACATCAACATTTTATATAAAACATAAATTGATGTTTCATTTCATGTTATTTTATAAATTAAAATAAGTCTAAAATTTAATCATAATTTTTAAAATCTAAATCATAGAAACCAAAATTAGGAGACATAAAATTTGTTAACCATGATAATGGATAAATACAATGAGAAAATTATAAAATATGTACAGCCTAGTTACAAGTTCTAAAAACATGAATAAAGTTCATTACTAGAATTTTGGATGCCCAGAACTTAATATCTTGGCAAAGATTTATGGCTGCAATGTCATGTGAACAACCTTATAATATATTAATCAGCCCTTCTCAAATTTTCTTCAAAAAAAATTCCTTATTTCATATGATTTGGATTATAATCAACAAAGCCTTACTTTTTCTTTCAAGATTTTTCCAAATTTGGTGAGTTCTAATATATAGCAATCCCTTGATAATCTCGAAAAATCAATATGTCAGTGACTTGTTTCGAAGACAAATTAAAAGCACTGTTATAATTACATTTCAGCTATAAAATGTTCTGTTTAAACCAAAAAGGAGTATTGATGCTTTCTTCAGGAGTATTTGAAGCTTCTTGGCCTTGTGCTGTTGAAATATTCACAACAATCAATTCGGAAACATCAGTTTTCAAATTCAACATATTTTCTTGGATTTAATTGTCATTTTTCAACTATGTAATTTTGATACTAAATCATGATTTTGGTATCATATTAAGCATTTTTTGTTTTTCCTTCACATCATGATTCTATAATTCAAGTATGTTTTTATGTGATATTATGATTTTATTTTATTAAATATCTTATAAAAAATAACATACTCAAATCTTAAATTTCATGTACCTAGATGTTTCACCTAAGCTAATTTTCATAGATAATATAATTATTTCTATTTGTTACAAGATACATCCTAAATAAATAATTATTTTATATTGTAAATTGTAAACTTAAATTTGGTAAATTTTTTATATATTTTTATAGTTGATTCATTTGAATTTAAATATTTTTTTAGTAAACTAATATTTTAATTATTAATTTAATGAATATTAACGTTCTGTTAAAATTAATTTAAATTATTAAGATTTGGAAATCTTAATCGAAAAAAAAACCATGTCTTCAGGACAGTGGTATATATAAGTCAACTGTTCAAATTGAGCCTAACATCAAATCAATCATTCTAAGATTATATTAGGATTAATTTGAATATTTGTTTTAGGTCTTATACCTAGATGTTTCTATATACAATATAAAAAAATAGGTTGGTCCAGTTGTAATTCTTAAATTAAATTATAATTATACAAAATATATCATTAAATTAAATTAAATATATCACATATAATATTCTACAAATTATTATTTTACCTTTTTGATAAATTTATAAATTACTACTAGTTTTGTATTTTTTTGATAAACCAGAAACTATTATTTCTGGTAAATACACCGAAGGACAACACAAACAATCATAGAAGTAAAACAAAGCCATTATTCTCTTCCATGTCATTTTTATATCCTTCTACTTTTCATATTTTATCCTTCATATCTTCTCCTTAATAATGATAGTCAAAAATTAGAATTTACATAAGAAAACTACATCTACATTTAGTATTATATTCGTTAGTCATTTAAATCGTAGAAATAATCAAATTATGTCTGAAATTAGAAATAAGTAAATAAAATGTCTATCACATAATCACACATAACATCTTATGTAAATTGAGAAAAACGAAGCATTTGTTGTCTTTCACATCCTTCTTATACAAGTTTTGATTATATAAAAAATTATTATTTACTTAAGAAAAAAATAGTTATTTGGGATTACATTATATACTCTCACAAAACGTATAAATAATCAGATAAGGTCTGAACGTTAAACTTACCCAAGTTTAATAGTTACAGCTTTACACTAAGAAAACAACATTTTTTTCTCATGTGTGGTTTACAATCTTAATTTGTAATATAAACATCTTGCTTAGCAATAAAATACCGACCAATGAGATCACCAGATTCAACAACAAACTGTTCTTGAAAGCGACCAACGCGTCTGGTTCCAAGATCGAACCCGAGATCTTTGAAACTCGGAAGCCCTTCTGCTTGAACTCCATCACCACAAATCAGAAACTGGTTTCCGACAATAAATGATCCTATTGCCCGAATCATGACCCCACCATCGCCACGTGGCTTGCACTGAAGCTTCTCAACGACATGAACGAGTTTCTCACTTGGTAAATCTCCTGCTAATGTGTTGCGAATGTTTGATAATGCTGAGAATATTTCTGTAGAACCTGTGTAATGTTTTCCAGAGTAACTGCAGAGAAAAGACAAGGCATTAATTAGATATGCTTTGCGTTAAAGATTGTGAGAGTTTGGTTACCTGAAAACGGAATCTTCAGTGTAGAGCGATTTTGCGTGGTGCCAAAGATCGTCAAATCCATCGAAGAGGGAGTAATAATGTATGGTGAGCATCTGAACAAAGAACCATCAAGATCATTAATGTTTCTGTTTAATTTGGCAATTTACAGACTAAGCAAAAGTAACTAAACTAACATACTTACATCTGCTATATCTTTCAATCTCTGAGTTGGATCAAAGATGCTTCGAACAAAACTCGCCAAATCTACTTTTTCTTTCTCATGTTTTGTAATAAAAGGATGTGACAGAAGCTGCTCAAGAAACAGAGGAGACACCATCAGAACTGAATCTTAGTAGCAGATACAACGAAAAGCAATGAAATTTTAACAAATCTTGCGTTAAAACAGACAAAAACGGAGAAAAGCACCAAACTTTGGACCAAATCTCGTTTTAAACAAGTAAAGTACTGAACTTGTAAACTGTGGCATTTCAATCTACCAAACCTGTTCAGCTGTTGGTCTAGCTTCTGGATCTTTCTGGAGGCAAGCATCAATGAAGGAACAGAACTCTGGTGAAAATTCTTTTTTTGATGGTGTAGGTGATGGATCATCCAAGATCTTCCAATCGCATCACACAAAAAAAGACTGAAATTTAATGTACATCGTGCAAAGTATAATGAGGAACAAAAAAGGTTTAGGCCAAGTTGATTTTACCTGCAACATAAGATTAACAGGACCTTCATTAGCTATATAAGGAAACTCTCCAGTGCCACATTCAAAAAGGGCGAGACCAAGGCTCCATATATCAGCGGGATAAGAATAGCTGTCATTCCTAATACGCTCTGGTGACATGTAGGTGACAGTTCCAACAAAAGTAGCACACTTTGCAACCAACATTTCAGATATTTAAGAAGTTAGAAACTCGAAAAGGAATTATTGAATTCATAAGGTAAAGCAAGAGAGCCATCACTAACCATAGCCATTGAGTTCTCGAGACCAGCACTTATGCCAAAATCAGTTATCTTTGGTTCCCCTTTAAGATTTACAAGCAGGTTTGCAGGTTTGATGTCTCTATGGACAAGATGTCTAACTCCATGCAAGTAATTCAATCCCTAGAAACGAAATCGCATCACCAAGAATGAATACGCATACCACAGCACCAAAAATTCAGCTTTTTTCTTTGGAAACATTGCACATTCGAGAGAGTTAAAGTATCTTTACTTGCAAAAGTTTTTGGAACATTGACGAAAGAACAGGCTCAGGTATCTTCTTTGTTACTTTTAAGATATCTGCAAGAGATCCTCCATCCATATATTCAAGAGCTATGCTGATTTGTCCCGAGTCTGGACTATAAAACGCTCCATGAAAATCAACAAGTCCTTCATGACAAGGAGCATCACACAACGTCCGTATCTCTGTAAGCAGTTGCTGTCTTTTCTCCTGCTCAACCAAATCAATAAACATTCAAAAAAAAGACATACTAAATGGTATCAAGAAAGAGAGAACAATCATGCATTTACTTTACCCTTTCGAAGATATTGATTCTCTTCAAAGCTAAAATTCTATGTTTCGGGATATGAATAGCGCGTTGAACAACGCTGCTAGCTCCGCTTCCTATAGCTCCAAAAACCCTCATTTCATGGGAAGCACATTGATACGTCGTCTCACAACTTTCAGACTCATCCACATGAGAAGTTGTACATTTTTGTAACCCAAGCTCGTTGAAGTTGTAAACTCCATATGATCTACTAAGCAAATTAACAGTTCCACCATCTGATAACTTCACAAACAAACACAAAAGAGGATACTTTTACCACAATAGAAGCCTATAACATCATAACACATAACTTCTTCACTACGTTAATCACAAGAAACTTACTAAATATGAATCTGTTGGATCTAAAGATGAGGATGAAGAAAAACCCTTCTCGGCATCAAACAATGGAGAAAGCTTCTTCTTCAGTTCCTCCAACGCTGCCATGATTTCTGTGACACAGACAAGAGACAATGTCAAAAACCAAACAACGCTGCAACATTAACAATTCTAAATAAGGCAACTTGTCTTTTTGGGTAAAGGCTTTCAATTTCGAAAATTAGGAAACTTTAACAATCTTTGTCGATAAAGTCAGTCTCTTTCCTAAATAACATATGGAAGAAGAAGAAAAAAGTACAATTTCACTCGTTTTCTACACATTCAAGGGTCGGATCAAAGTCGTGACGAATCAATTAAATTCTCCTGAAACCATAGTCGTAATTCACTAAACATTACAGTGAAAAGGATTACAAAATTAATTGTAGAAAAATCAGATTATAAAACTTTATAATTTTGAAGAAATCAAGTAAAGTAAGTAAGCAACGGATCAAACAAATTGCAGTTAAAACCCGGAAGAAATCAAGCAATTGTAAGAAGATGTCTCTCACTTTTACAAGTACAGTTATGTTCGAAGAAAAAAAAAACTTACTTTTTGTTACTTCAAAGTGTGTTGCTTTTCGATGACCCTTTTTCGCTCTTCGAAGGTTTTTTTTTTTTTTTTGGATGTCTCCTTGAGATGAGGAAGACGAACCTAACGTTTCTCTTTGAAGAAGCAACCCAAACCGTAACGTTGTATTGTTCTGTGATTTGTAAAATAAACTGCGTGCCATTTTATAAATATTAAACGGCACAAGGTCTAATTTCTAATTTTGAAAACGTGTACAGACTATGGCCCAAACATCTCCTCTACGCCCAGAATTTCATTTTCTGGATTACTGTGAATGAAAAAAGCATGAGAAAGACAAAACAATTTGAATAACAATAGTTGCCTATGTCGAACACAATACATAACTACAAAAGTAACAGTGAACTATATCCAATTATACCAATCAAAATAGTAGTTTATATCGACTATAATTAGTGAATTATACTAATCAAAATAGTAGATTAAATCGACTACAAAAATGGATTATGTCGACTACAATAGCTAACTACAAAAATAATAATTAACTATATTGCAGTAATTATATCGATCAAACTAATAAGTTATGTAATCCCAATTATAACTTTCTATATCAATTTGTATAGATTTACATTGAATTCACCAGTTGATAAAAATCTCGTTTTCTGCTATATTTTTTAAGCAGATCCTAATTTCCCAAAGACCTTATATCCAATGAATGATAGCTAACACCTTCAATTCTTGTCATATGTATCTGTACATCCCTAATTTTTCGTTTTGTTAAAGATTTATTTTTGCTTTCTTTGTTTTATCGCTTTCAATTTGTTATCTGGATATATGTGTTATCGCTTTCATCTTTTCTTTTAAATAAAAACAATCTGTTTTCTAAAATTTGGTGATATTAGGTTAGGGGTAATTTCGTGAGTAGATTTTAAATTGTGTTATTTATCTTAATTTACTGTTACACATATTTTTAAAAAAATTTGCACACCAAAAAATATTATTAATCCAAATAATCCCAAAAAAAAGCTTTGAAACTGGAAAATCGAAAGATTGCAGCAAAAATATGGAGAATATGACAAACATCAAAGGCTGTTTTTTATAAGTTCAAGAATCTGAAGTATTTTCAGGAATATGGACATAAGGATTCATTGAATCCAAAAGATTTAAATTACATAGTATATAAACTAAAATCTGTGAGTTATTGAATTCAAAGGTGGATGTCAAGGGGACATATGGTGGATGTCAAGGGGACATATTAGACCATTAATTTAGGATGCTTTCTTTTTTTAAGGAAAATTGAGATATTATAAAAAAATTATAAAAAAAATAATTTGAATGATTCAAAAAAATTGAAAAAATTGAAAATTCTTTGATGAAAGCGAAGCTAATCAATGCCTTTAAATATGCCGGTGAAAACTATTCACATCCGAGTATCCTCCATGGTTTAGGGTTTGAGAACCCGTAAGGAAAGCCACGAGAAGCAGCAACTCCATACATACATCCATGTAATTAGAGGTTTGATTAGAATGGTATCAAGTATCAACTTTCTCGTTGATACATGGCTAGATCATTGTTGTTTGTATTATAAATGCATTCTTATTGGTTGGGTTTTCAAAGATATTTACTCATTAAAAATGTTAAGAAAATAGAAGAGAAAGAGAGAAGAAAAGAAAAGAAAAGGAAGAGAAAATGAGATAAAAGGTTCTGATTTGAAAACTTGTAAAAAATCTGAGACGCTCATATAACACTTGCAGTGAGAATTTTTTTGTCCACTAACTTTTAATTTTTTAATTAATTAATAAAAAATATTATTATTTTATTTGTTAGATACTTCAAATGACTATCTAACCGATAATAGTGCTCTTAATTACCGCTATAACAAGAAGGGACATCAGACATCATGATTCACCAAAAACCTTTGATTATGATTCCTATATACATTATTCCGAGAGAATTTAAGTAACAAACACAGAAAGATAAACAAAGACAAGTACTTTAACTAATTAACAACTCTCGTGGACAAAACTGTTAACTTTAACTTTCAGTTCTCACACCTAATAAAATCTAAAGATGAGACAAGAAAAAAGTGATTTCAGATTTACTTGAGTTTTCATAATTCAGTAACTATTGCTAGATCATTAAGCTTTAATCGAAAACAGTTCAGAAAAAAGGTTATTAGAAATAAGCAAAACAGAATCATAAACTTCATGATCTGTTAAACCACTACAAATTACCAGTCATATATTAAGGCCATTACATATATGGATAAAGATTTGTTCGTTAGAGAAACAAACCCTTCTTCCAGTTTTTAGATTCTCTTTTCAATTCAGTGTTTTTTTTTTTTTTTTTTTGTACCAATGTTATTCAGTGTATTATGTTGGTGAGTTGGGTTTTGCTTATCGAGTTTTTGGGTATAAAATTGGATTTGCTTGAGTTTTAACGGCCCGTCAGACGAAGGCCATTCACTGACCATAGGAATGGCTCCTCGAGAGCAAACTTATCAACGGGACAGAGCCAACCTCGGTGAACAAAGATTTAAGGTCGTTGTCTTTAAATTAAATGCCGGTATGCATGAAAACTATATATATATCTATTTTTATTGGTTAATAAAACGACATTTATTTCTTCTTATGAATCTATATAATTTTTTTTTTTTACCATAAGTTGAGTATTTTAAAAAAATAAATTAAAACTCAAACAACTTCGAATTGAAGTACATGCATGGGTGAGTTTTGTTTTGTCTTGTTTTGTCTTGTTTTAAATTTGTGTCAGCGGAGTAAGCGAAAACATCTTATAAATCTCGTGAAATAAAATATTAGAAAAAAAAGGAGAAAAGAAGAAAAATGTTGAAACTTGGTAATCATGCAAAGCCACACCTCTACTTCTCTAACATCTCACCGTCTTAGGTGTCATCTTCTCATCACTCCAACTCTTTCTATAAATTAACTTCTCCAAACCTTTTTAATTTTATTACAAATAAAGTAGAATACAAACGGAAGGGATAACAAAAAAAAAAGTAGACATTTGCTCAAAAGTATCTTACAATGGCGGATACACATCGCGTCGATCGTACTGATAGGCACTTGCAATTTCAGTCGCCGTATGAAGGTGGCCGAGTTCATGTTCAGTATGAAGGTGGTGGTGGCGCCGCTGGTTACGGCCAGTCTGGTTATGGCGCCGGTGGCTACAAGAGCATGATGCCTGAGAGTGGCCCATCTAGTACCCAAGTAAAAAAAAAATTATTTTTTCACATTTTGCATTTTTAATAAATACAGTTTCTCAATCTTCATGCATACGAAGTTAATGAAATGATTCTTGGGACCATATGAAACGGCATATTTTATAACTCAGGAATTGTTTTCTTTAAACAAAAGAATCATGAACATGATTAGAATTTGTAAAACGGTGATATAATCTTTACATAAGATATATATATATATATATGGTGAAAAATGTTACCTATAATGGTCCGATCGATATGGTTGCATGCATATATTCTCTTGATCTTATTCTTGTTAATTAAACGTAATTTTGAGATAGCCATAGGTGTTTACAGTCATATACCGTTTCTTGATCTTATTCCTATGATTTTTTCATTGATATTTTATTTGTAAGATTCATGTAGAAAAGGATGTATTATACGTTCTTCTTGATTTTATTATAATAGTTTTTGAAGATAGATTTTATTGTAATAGATGCTAATTAAACATCATTTCTGAAAGGTAATCTCCCTATTGGTGGGAGTCCCTGTCGTTGGTTCGCTACTTGCCATAGCCGGTTTACTTCTAGCCGGTTCGGTGATAGGTCTAATGATCTCCATACCGCTTTTCCTCCTCTTCAGCCCGGTCATAGTCCCAGCGGCTCTAACCATCGGGCTTGCAACGACGGGCTTCTTGGCCTCTGGAATGTTCGGTCTAACCGGGCTTAGCTCAATCTCATGGGTCATGAACTATCTTCGTGGGACCAGAAGAACTGTGCCTGAGCAACTAGAGTATGCCAAGAGAAGAATGGCTGATGCCGTTGGCTACGCTGGACAGAAAGGCAAAGAAATGGGCCAGCACGTGCAGAACAAGGCCCAGGAAGTTAAACAATATGATATTTCTAAGACCCATGATACTACTACTAAGGGTCAAGAGACTACTACTCAGAGAACGGCGGCAGTATGATTGAGTTTCTGTTTGAGGGATATGTTATGTATTTTCACTATGATGTCCTTTTGGCTTTTTCTACAATTTCACTACGATGTTAAGTTCTTTTTGTATCCTTTTGTTTCAAGTCAAGAGTCGTAAAGTGTTGTGTCTTTGTAAGATTGAAAGATCGCAAGTGCTGTACTTGAATGCTCAATAATCTCTCCATCCTCTATGTCAGAAACTTAAAACATTAAATGCATGTAATAATAATTATTATATCATGGAATATCTGGTATACCTACACTTGATAATGTATTTATTATTAGTGTTGAATTGATGAAAATAATTGGGTTTGCAAAGTTGAGAAAAACTCAAATCGACTTGAACAATTTTTTGGCTATAACATAAAAAGGAAAAACTTATAATGAGTGAAAGCTTGTGCATACCGTTGAATGAAAAAATATGAATTATATAAGCTCAAAATTTTGTGTGGATTTAATTTGTAGAGGCTAGCTTGTTAGAAGTTACATTTTCGTATCAACTTTTTTAAGTACTAAAACTTATCATTAGATATTTGTTCTTTTTTAGTCGTCTTACATGTTTCATTTTGTTATGGTCAGAAAAACATACCTTTCGCTTTTCGTTATTCTTATTTAACATTGATATATTTATTTAAATCTTACGCTCTGATTATTCCAAGACCTAACTAGTACTACAGGTCGTCTATATACTAAGATAAGACCAAAATTGTCAGTCTTCTTGGTCAATTGTTTTCTAGTCTGAGTCACAGCTGGCAACGAATGATTCTTTAATTTGATCACCTTTTTTTTAATATCAAGTGTCGCAAGCAACTCGCAATGCCAAGACCAATAATTATGGCTTTTCAATAATCACAAAAGCAATCATTCGTGCCTTGTTTCTCTAAGTTTTTTCTCCAAACAAGACTTTAAAAAAGTATCTCGCCATGGCTGCATCCTCCTCTTCCACGGTCGATGAACTGCCACCGCAACATCAAGTCTTTATCAACTTTCGTCAGCCATCTTGTCGCGGCCTTAGCAAAACATGAAATTAACTTGTACATGGACACCTGTGAACTCAAAGGCGAACACCTAGAAATCATATTAGAAAGAATAAGGACGTCGAGAATCGCCCTGTGTATCTTTTCCTCGAATTACACCGAGTCAGTTTGGTGCTTGGAAGAGTTGACGATGATCAAGGAGTGCATGGAGCAAGGGAAACTGGTGGCTATTCCCATCTTCTACAAGTTGGAGCCATACACCGTGAGACATATGACGGGAGAGTTTGGGGATAGATTCAGGAACCTGGCCAAAAGTGATGAGAGGAAGAAGGAGTGGAAAAGAGCTGTCAAGTCAGTTACTCATTTACTTGGCATCACAGTGCACGAGAGTAGGTATTGATTTTGCCATAGTCTCACTCGTATCGGCTATCTCGTGGATGCACTTCAGAGAAGTGAGGTCAACGTCTTTGCAGACAATTATCTACATATAGGTGATGACCTCACCGAACTTTTCAACAAGATCGAGGAATCTGGGATTGCCATAGTTGTGTTTTCGAGCAGGTACACGGAATCAAAGTGGTGCTTGGAAGAGCTTGACAAGATTAAAGAACGTGTGAACTTAGGCATGCTCAAGGTGTGATCGATCAACATGTATATATATATACAAGATGTAACCAATGTTATTACTTACTTGTGTTACTGTAGATTATTCATATTTTGACACATATTACTAACTTTGGGAATAATACTTTTCCTTTATCACAAGGTGATTTCGTTGGAAATATCGTCAAGGAGGTCTTGAAAACGTTACAAGCCATTTCCACAATGGAAAGCAACCTGAAGCTACGTCTCGGCTAGATTATGTCTATCTCAAGAAGAAGCTTTGTAATCATCATGTTCTCGATCTTACAAAGCGTCCTTGAATCGTGTAAAAACGTATTTTGCTTTGTAAGATGTAACAAAGTACTATTGAAATAAACTCTTCTGATCATCTGGTTTAACCATATCTTAGTTAATTGTTATGATTTACATTTTTTACTAATCTAAACAGAAATTTCAAGAATTGTGAGCCACAAGGAGCTATTGATATCCACAATTCTTTTAAATCTTTATGGTCTATAGTTTTTTTTTTCATTATAGATCTTTTATAGTTTTATTGGATGTGTTTTTTTTTTTTACAATTTTTTGTGTATGCAATTCTTCATATACAATTAAAAGAGTAAAACTGAACATTTGAGAGGATGAGAATTCAGAAACTACCAATAATCTCTGCAAGAGCAAGAACCTTCTGAGAAATGATGAAACCTCTTAGAATCTCTAATAATGAGTCTTCTTTTCTCCATCAGAGATATTGCTTTTGCTGTTTCATGACAATCTCCACATATTCTAAGATTCTTCCTTATGATTATTGGCTCCATTGGACTAATCACCAAAAGTCCAAACGCCATTGCAAGCTTCTCACTATGTTGATTGATCATTTCCTCTTTCACGTCTTCATCAACATCATGTAACACAAACTCTGTTTTTGATTTAAATCCAAATTCATTCTTCATCTTGTTTCTAATCTTTTTCAGCTTCTTCTGTATCCTCTCTGATTCAGGATGAGACCAATCTCCAACAACAAACTTATGAATCTTATTACCATGTTCAATGTAGCTACACCCTGAAGCTCTTACAAGACCTTTCTGTTTCATCAGATTCCTTATTCTTGAAGCATCTGTCCACTGACCAGAAGCTGAATAGATGTTTGATAGCATTACGTAGTTTCTACCATCACAAGGTTCTAACTCAAACAATCTCTCTGCTGCTTCTTTACCGAGTTTAGTATCTCCATAAACCCTACAAGCACCAAGCAAAGCTCCCCAAACACCAGAACTTGGCTCCATTGGCATCTCTTTGATCAATCTATAAGCATCCTGAAGAAACCCGGATCGACCCATGAGATCAACCATACAAGAGTAGTGATCTAACCTCGGCTCAACTCTGTATCTTTTGGACATTGTTTCGAAATAATGCTTCCCTTCTTCGACAAGACCAGAGTGACTACAAGCACTTAACAAGTGAGTGAAGGTTACATGATCAGGACTAATACCATAGTGATCAACCATGAGCTCAAAATGCTTGATAGCGTCTCTTCCATAACCATGAGTGGCATAAGCAGCAAGCATCGCTGTCCACGCCATGCTATCTGGTGAAGCAATCTCCAGAAAAACCTTAGACGAATCCTCCAACCTCCCAAGCTTTGCATACAAATCTAACAAAGCCGTTGTTATACACTTGTTTGCATTATACCCACAAAACATGATTATCCCGTGGATTCCTTGCGCTAGTTTCACTGCCCCAATAGTTTCAGAGACACGGAGAACAGCAAGAAAAGCAGCTTGATCAGGCTTATACCCAACCCTTCTGCTCATATTGAAGTAAGCCAGACCTTCTTCAGCCAAACCGTTTTGCAAATGAATCACAATCATCGTATTCCATGAAACCAGATTCTTTACACTCAAATCCTCAAACAATTTGCAGGACGAACTCAAATCTCCAGTCTTTCCATACCAATTGATAAGAGCATTCACAACTTTCACTTCCTCAAGCACACCAGATTTCATCACCAGCCCATGAACGCAACGTCCTTCTTCTCTACTCCTCCCATGAACACAAGCTGATATAATCGACATAAACGTAACTTCATTGGGTCTAAAACTAAAACCCACCTCAGATCTCATCATCTTAGATAAAGCCTCAAAACATTTTCCCAGATATCCTCTCCCAGAATACCCAGATATCAAAGAGTTCCATGAGACTAAATCTCTCTCAGGCATTTCATCGAACAGCTGCTCTGCGCAAACTTCATCACCCAGTCTCAAGTAACATCCGACAAGCTGGTCCCCAATAAACCCATGGCGGTAACTCACAGTCTTCACTACTTTACAGTGAAGCAAACGGCATTTCAAAATGGAGACGCAAGATGCTATAGAAGCTATTAGTGACGAAACATTTGCCATGTAAACTCCAAGAATCATACAACGGAGAAGAAGATCGTTCTTGAACAAAACTAAGTCGGCAAAAAAAGCTCCACCGGTTCAAAAATATGTGCTTTGAACATGAATACACATTTGCTTGTATCGCCTCTCATAGTTAATTTTTGTATAAACGTGACCGAACACATTAGTTTCGGTTATTAAAAGGCATAGATACTCACTCTAACAAAACTCGAGACCCGTATTACAAAAATTACCGGTTTAATTTTCTTACATCAAACCGTCTCTTTGGTTTAAACCTTGGATCATGTACTTACAACTCAAGGTGTTTGGAACAAACCCAACTCTCTGCATTCTGTCCTGAAGCTCTAATACCTTCTTATATCCACTTCCCGTTTCACAAATCGCTTTAACAAGCAAATTGTAACTCTTTATGTCAAAGATTCCAAACTCCATAGCAAAGAAACTCAATAAACTCTCAGCTTTAGCGAAATCCAACTCCTTACAGTATCCATTAACCAAAGCCTCGCATATACAACAATCCGGTTTCATTTCAGAATCAACCATTTCCACCATCAAAGACTCGGCTTCACGGTTCCTACCAATCCTACACAAGCAGCCGATAAGAGCTCGGTAAGACTCAACATCTAGTACTTGGTTCTGACTTGTGAGTTTCTCTTTTAGAAGCAACGCCTCTTCGATCGCATCACAACGGGAGAAAGACTCGATTAACTTATGGTAAGTCTCTGGTTTCGCCTTGTGACCTTCCTCTTCGCTGGTTCTTTCCAACAGATGCTTTGCTGCAAACGGTTTACCTTCCCGGCATAAACTTTCTATCAGAAAGCTGCAAACTTCAAACGGGATTCTAACCTTCAACCTTCTAAGCTCAACAACAAAGTTAACAGCTGCAAGTAACCTTCTTTCTCTCACAAACCCTTCAACTATAATCTTACAAGTAAACCTATCCGGAACTACACTACTCCCAAGCATTTCGTGTAACAGCCTCTTCGATTGTTCCATCATCCCTTCTTTGCAATAAGCATATATAAGAGTGTTGTAAGAGATACAATCAGGCGCAATCCCTCTGTCTATCATCCTATGAAACGTCTGATGAGCTTCTCTGACTCTCCCTTCTTTACAAAGACCTTTGATAAGCGATGTATAGGTAACCAAATCCGGCACAACACGACGCCGATACATGATCTTGTACAGATAAAACGCATCTTTCAACCTTCCTCTCCTACAATAACTACTCACCAGCGTGTTGTAAGTAACCAAATCAGGCTCAAAGCCTTCTTCTTCCATCTTCTCCAAAAAGTCATTAACTTGATGGAAATTCGAGTCGTTGCAGAACACATTGGTAAGAATGTTTAACGTATACGTATTGGGATGGATTCCTACTCTACACATCACGCGATACACTTCCCAACAATCATCCATTAATTCCAGTTTCAGCAAACCATTCAAGAGATGATTACAAGTGACGACACTAACACCAAAACCTGAATCAATCACTTTACGAAACGCCAAGAATCCTTCTTTCACCAAACCCAGTTTCAGGTAACCCTTGACGAGCATATCGAAAACAACAGGATCCCAATTGCATTCCTCAGTAGCAGAAACCAAAACACTAAACACATCTTCTTCTTCTTCTTCTTCTTCCTTAGATGGCAGTTTCGCGACGAACTCAATCAACTCACAGAGAAATTGCATAGCCAAAGGAAACTTCTTTGACCAAGCGAGGACGTGAAGCAACAAGCAGTAGTTACCAACGTTTGGTCTCTTACCCAAATCGGACTTAACCCAGTTAAAGAACGCGAGAGCTCGAGTAGCATCCGACTGAAACCTAAGCAAAACCCTGGAGACTTCACGGTCGCCCAGATGAGGAATCAACGATTTCACCTCGTCGCGAAGGCTGGAGAAGACGAAACCGCGCCGATTGAGAGTCGAACAGATGACGTCGACGATCCGGTTAGGGTTTTGAGTCTGGGGAAGTAGATTGTAAAGCGGATTGAAGATGATTGGTTTAGGTGAATCATCACGTCGCGGAATTAACTGCAACGAAGAAGAAGAAGATGAGAAGAAGCGATGCTTAGAGAAATCGAGAAGAGAAGCAGCATTAATGGCTGATACTCGCTTCATAAACGAAACAGCAACGAAGGGAAACAAAAGAAGGAGAGAGATGAATGAAGAAAAAAAAACGAAAATTTCGAAAAGAAATAAATTTTATTTTTGGGCTTTCTTTTTTTTAATGGGCGTTTTTGGGCCTACCCAAATAATGGTTCCTTTCTTTACTTTATGTTATCCAGATTTAACTATATACTAGGCCGTAGCCGTGCATATACACGGACTTTTTGTTATTCGCTGGAGGTTTTTATGTTCTTTGACATATTTGTGGTATAAATTTCCTGGGATATATTGTGGTTGAATATTTTTTTGTGTAATATCTATACTATTAAAACAGAAAATATTATAGAAAAAACATTTATTCATGTGTTATATTACATGCAATGCCATTGTATTTAAGTGTTTTTAAAAATGTTTATTAAGGATATTTTAATCAAATGATATATCTCAATTATGATTAAAATTTAAATCAAAATTAAATTAAAACCAAATCTTATAATTTAGTCATGTGTTATATTATAATATCTTTCAATATCTTTTTATTTTAAATATAAATGTATGTTTCTATTTTAATTATAACAAAATTTTATACAAGTATTTTTGATATATTTTAATGATTTTTATTATTTATAATTTTGTAATTATTATTAAAAATTAATTTTAATTAACTTTAATATCATTATAATTATTTGATCGGACAACTTAATTAACGGGTTAGCCTATTTTATTTTTATAAATGAGAAATTACATTCTTCAAACTAAAATAATTGTTTTATGAAAAACAAAATAATATTCAAAATAAAATGGTATAATATATAGTATTTAAAAATTATAAATATGAATATATATATATATATATATATACACAAATCGATAAGCATATTATATAAGCATACTATAACTATATAATTAATAAAAATTATATAGTATTACCATATATTTCAAAATAAAAGTACTAACATATCTAAAATTATGACTTTCATAAATATATTTTTCATACAAAATAAAACAAAAAAATCAATTAAAAATATCGGTTATTCTCATAATATATTAAAACTATATATTACATTTATGAAGAAAAAAACTGATAAAATATCTTAAACTTTTAAATTTATAAATATGTATCATTAGTATATTGTTAAACAATTGAATAAAAAAAGAATCTCGTCCTTAAGAAGGGCCAGAATCTAGTGCACTTTAAATTTTCGAGCAAATTTCAAAATAATGTAATGTATGTTATAGATCGTGAAATAAGTCTTCTTAAAATTATGAGAATTACATAAAAAGTCCTTAACCAAAAGTTTAATTATAAAAATAATAGAAAAAGACACACTAAAATTAGTAAAATTATTATTAATACTTTGATTTTTTATTTAAAGGTAAATCTTTTTCTAAACCTAATAAAATTAATATTATGAATTGTAGTTTTCTTTTACCAATATATAAGTTATCTTTTATAAATAACTGACTTTTCATATTTTTGTTATAACTAAGAGAATGTTAGTTATTATTATAAGTATAGATAACACAATCATAATAAATCAAACTAGTAGTTTAAAATTAACAAAATGATATGATAATGTGTTGTCATAGTTTTAAAATAGGTGTTGATGAGTTAACATTATCATCATGACAAGATATACTATTCTACTTTATGTATGTAAATGATTCATTATTTATTTTATAATTTAAGATATTACATAAAATAACAGACACACAATATTGATATAAAAGCACAATGAGATTTTACAACTGTGAATCTATTTGATGTCATCTTGATTTGTATTCTCTGCCAATAATTTTTTTTTTTATTTTCGTAGTTTTTAACAATATTAATATTGAAAAAAAACAAAAATTTTAGAACTGTATTTGCCCGATAATTAAGTGAGTAATATTTGAAACTGTTTAATTACCTTAATAAGAATATTTTATAATTAGTGTGGATTTTGTTTCTGCTTTTAATACATTTATCTTTTTTCTTCCACTTATCTTCTCACATTTTATGTACTCTTTTGGTTTTGAATAGCATTTCAAGATTTGAATTTCTTTCCTCAAGTTTCACTTTATTTTCTTTCAGTATCTTGATTTGCAAAAGCAACTGGAACCTTAAAGCATATAAAGATAAAATTCAAGAAGACAAATTCAAATTTTGAAATAGAACTTAAGGATTTTGAAGGAGATAAGGTGAAACTCAATAAAACAAATTCAGAATTCAAAATCCAAATCCAAGAGCTTCAAGGAGATAAACTGAAATTCAAAGAGAAAAATTCAAATCTCAAATTGCAAATACATGAACTTGATGTAGATAATGTAAAACTTAAGCATAAAAATTCAAATCTTGAATTTAAGTGTTGAAGCTTCAAAAATATATGAAACTTAAAAGAAAATTCGAACCTTGAATTGCAACTTTATGAACTTGAAAAAACAAGTTGAAAATCAATAAGAGAAATTCAAATTATGAATGACAACTCAAAAAGCTTAAAAGAGAAGGTGAAACTCGATGAGAGAAATTCAAATCTCAAATTGTAATTCTAAAAACTTGAAGAAGATAAAGAAAAACTAGAGAAGAAAAATTCGAATGTAAAAAAAATTCAAAAATCAAAAGAAGCACATAAAATCTAAGAAAAATAAGCGAAAGAAAAAAGATAAACATCTTTTATGCAGAAACGAAATCTTCACTAATCAAAAAGTAATTTTATTGATGTAAATAATCAGTTTTCAATCTTACTCATTCAATTCTCGAGCAAATATAGTTCTGAAAATTTTGATTCTTTTCAATATTCAGAATGTGAAAAAGCTGCAAAAAAAAAATTATTGGTAGAAAATGAAAATCAAAATGACATTAAGCAAATTTACAGTTATTTAGTATATTAAATTGTAAAATAATAATAAATCATTCTTAATGAGATATTTAAAAAAATGATATATTTTAAATTTAATAGAGTTGATTTTAATTTATACAACGAATAATATTTTATAAAATGACCAGAAATAAAATTCTATGACATTGAAAATCAAGCTAAACTTAACTAAAACATAACTTATTATCTTGCACAAATAAATAGGAAAATATTCGTGGCAGTACAAATTATACCACTAAAAACAAAAAACAAATCTCACTTAAAAGCCAATAACTTATACCCTAATGGGTAAATTTTAATTGTTCACTCTCAGAAACCATATAGAAAAAACGGCATGGAGCTCCTAATTAAGGAGTTTGAAAGGAAACAAATAAACACCTTCAAAAACTCTAAAACAAATACTCAATAGAAGACAACCCCTCGGGTCCAGACCAAGGTACTTGAACCATCAGCATTGCCTCTTCGTATCCAAACTCAACAACTTCACCATCAATTTTGCAGCTCACAGGTTCTCTGGATGCATAAACCCTGAAGTCTCCAGCACCACAAACTCCGATCTCAACAGACCCCTCATGATAAACCAACGATCGGATCGCACCGCTTGTGTTTAGCATGTTAACCAATCCGATAGGAGCAAACCGAACCGAACTGCCCTCAATGGTGACAACCGGTGAGACAGTGATGAGCTCAAAGTTGACAGGCTCTAAAGTGAGCTCGAGATCATCGTTTGGCCCAGACAAAACAAGCTTCTTGGATTGAGACAAGAACAACGCAAACTCTTCAACGTTGTCAATGGAGATTGGGTTGTTCCCACTGTTCCACTCAATGTCCTTAGGATTTGTTGTGGCCGTTAGCGTCTTAACGCACTCAGAGAAGCATTGGTTGCGTCTGGTTTCTCTGGACCATCCTCCTCCTTGACAGTTGAATGCTCCGATAACTCCAGTGTACTATTGGAACAAGAATAAAAGATTGTAATGAATAAAACAGAAACTTGCGTACGAAGAAACGAGTCAAATAAGATGAAATTTGATTCAACACTTTCAGTCCTATAAACTTGTAATTAGATCCCTATGAATATTACACTACCTCTCAAAGCTTAAGATTTATTTTGGACTACACTTGTTTATCCCTAATAGGTCTATTCAACAACAAAAATTGGACTCCAAGAACAAGTATTAATTAGCTATAAATAGACTCTAAAGGCCACTCAATTTTCAAATTCACCAAAGATTGTAACCCTCTTAAGAGTTTAAGACCAAATTAACTCCAGTTGAAATCAATATTAGCTCATCAGGGAGGTATTATTAACGGATTCAATTTACCTAAAAATGCTTATTATGCTACATAAAAGAAAGCATTATTACCTTGTTCAAGTTCCAAATCTTGAGCATGGTTTTGCCATCATGAAGAGGGTCTTCAAAGAGACGGTCACGAGTTGGGAGAGCATAGTACTCACACCTCAAAATCGATCCGTTGGGCAACACGAGTCGCTTCAAGAGATCAAAATCATGCTGACCCACACAATCGCTGATGTAAATGGGCCCACCGGAAATGGCTCGAGAAGCAGCATGGAACTCAGCACAAGGGTGTGTGGACTGAAACATGTCCCAATCAGGCTGGATGAAATTTCCCATCCAGAGACTGTTGTATGCACAATGGACCATGTGACATCCTTGTAGCCAATACGTGCCGTTTATGTCGCCTGATGGATCCGTGCACCAAAAGTCATCACCTAATACCAATTTAAAAGCCAACAAAATCATTCATTTATAAATATAAAAGTAGTCCAAAATTTATACCAATATTAAGAAAATAGTCTAGTTATAAAATAAAAACAAAGTAGAAAAAAATTTACACCATAAGGAACATAAAGTCATGACAGTTTGAGGTAGAAGACTTACCAACACGACCTAGAGAGATGGCTTCGGTTCCAAGGAACATAAAGTCATTACAGTGCTCCATACTGGCGATAACGCCGTTACCGTCAAAATGCTTATTCACTGACGACGTTAACGCCTTGAAGTAAGCTTTAGCCAAGTCAACTCTCCCGCCATATTTCTCGCACAACATCTCCAATATCTGCAATTAAATAATAAACAAAAATGCCACGTGTTAGTATTTTGTTTCATTTGCCACGTGTATAGGCTATTAAATGAAAAACGGGGAAACCAAAAAAGTTCCGTTAACTCAGACGGGAACTTACGTGGATGACGTCAACTTTAACGCCGTCAATACCGGCGTTTTGAAGATGAGAGTGAAGACCTTCGTAAAACTCATTCGCCATGTCCGGCGAGACGAATCCGATTCCGGTATCGACGATCTTATCGACGGCAAGATCTTGCATCGTCAGCTGAAGCCCCGGCGAGAGCTCTGGCTGGACTATGGTTGACGGCGGAAGAGTAGGAGCTCCGGGACGGAGACCTCCCCAGTAACCGCAAAGCGCGTGCCAGACGTAGATGTAATCAACGGTGGAGAATTCATCTTTCAGATCTCTGACGAAAGCTTTCATTCCAACGTCGTTTTTATCTTTGGGAGACACGTAGTCTCTGAATTTGAAGTTCTCTTGAAATTTCAGCAGCCTGTAAAACCAAATTAAACCGGTGTGAGGATTTCAAAACCCAAAGTTAAACCGATAATCGAATCCGAATAAACTAACCAAACTAATCTCATGAATGTTTATGGTTAAAAATCAAATTATACCGTGTAAAAGAAGCCAAAAATATATAAACGATCACAAATTAAACCAGATTAAACCGTGTAAGGATCTGAAATCCAAAATTACAATCAGATTGGATTAAACCGTTAAAAACCAACCTGCAAGGCATTTGCTCGCCGGCGACGGTACAAGTCATCCCTTCAACATCAATATCATCGGAATCATGTCCAATCGATTGCCAACCGTCGTCGATTAGGACCAATCCCGGCGGACAACCACCGTCGACGAGACACTTAACACCCTTATGAACTCCGTCAGGATTCACCGTCAGATAAAACGCATCCCACGTGCACCACCCGAATTTATCGACGATTCCCGGCGGCGATTTCTCTTCCAAGAGCTTGAAGGTGTTCAGATGAACCCTAATCACTTTCATCGCGTCTTTCACGAGCTTAAACGGATCATCACCAGCGTGAACATACACAACCTGACGAAACTCCGACCCGGTTACTTGGGTCGACCCGGACTCGACACAGACCGCCACGTCATCGTCTTCTCCAGGTTGAAAGCATGAACGGAAAGAGCCTTCGAGAAGCGGCAGTAGGAGAACATAAGGACGACCCGACCCGGAGTTCTCGAGGATGATGATTTGGGTCTCGTTCTCGATGTCGGATCCTTTTGACCCGACCCAATGAGTGGTCCACCAAACCTTGAAACGGAATATGCTCATGAATCGAATATCCCTAAGTTTCCCGATGGATGCCACGTGGCGGCTTTGAGGCTCTCCGTCGAGGTTAAACCCGATGAATGAACCGGCTGAGAAGTCGATCGGTTCACCGTCTTTGTCGGTTAGGTAAGGTGATGAAGTGAGAGTAACGTTAGCCGGTACATCGGTTAAGATGACGTGACCATTGGCTGAGAGATTGGAATCCTCTAGCCGGAAAAGAGGCTTTCCGGTGAGGTCAATGCCGTTGACTCCAGTGTCGGATTTGATTACGCTCGGTGGAGCCATTTTCGCCGATGGAGTTTTAGGGTTTGGGATAGATTCTTTGGTTAACTTGGATTATGTGAAGGAAGAAGAGAGTATGTAAATAGTAATAGAGATTATGAATCTTGTAAAGTTACCTAATTTGGAGAATTTGGTGAGATTATGGATCAGAAGAGAGTTTGGAAATATCAATATACTTAAATAGATTTCACATGTCGACATGTAACGAATGAGTAAGAAAGTGGGACCTTCTTCTCTCTTTTGCGTATATTTTATTCATGATGCACTCTAATTTATTTACTTATATATATTTTTCATATATTTGTTTTGTTTCTTTCGAAATCTTTGTGTGGGGTTTGTTTGGTTTGCTACCTATAGATTTGGTCGTTGGTAATTAATAGAAAGAGAATTTTTAAATTATTATAAATTACATCATAATTGCCACGTTAATTCGTCTACCGACAGATCTAACTCTCGCGGATGGGCCGACCACAGTAATTCAATATTAATTTAATTAAAAAATTTATTCAATTTGTTTCATTTATTTTCACTTTGTGTTTGTCACTGAGATCTCAAGAAAATTTTGACTATGACATCCATGATATTTTCAAAGTTGTATTTGTACAATTCTTTATTGCCTAAAATTTTAATTGATACGGATGTTCAATGTTTTGGAATGTTTACAGACATTACTTGATTCACTGAAACCATCACATTTCTTTTTTAGAACCGAGAAAAATGTATAACAATTAGAGATTTGGTATGAATCTAATCATCTATCATCACTTATCTTCATATTATATTTTGAATCAATTATGTTATCTTTTATTTAGGAAATAGATGAGATTTCTTTCTTTTTGATTCCGTTCATATTTATTTTCCATTTTTACATGTTAGAATGTATAAATCTTTATAACAAAATTTCAAATGATTTTTTTATTTAAAGAGAAAAAAATAAAATGATTTATGTGGTTTGGTTTAATCATAACATTTTGGTTTATTTAATTAAATTTAGTTATATACAAATTACATGAACTATTTATTTGAAATGACTGTTAACTAATTTTCAAATAAACCGTTATAATTAGGCATGGACATTCGGATATCCGTTCGGGTTTGAATCGGATTGTTCGGATTTTCGGATGTAGGCTCATAGAATCCATTCGGATATTTTGAAAATTCGGATCGGATTCGGTTCGGATTATTTGTTAAAAATCCGAAATTAATCGGGTTTCGGTTCAGTTCGGATTTTTTAAAATCCAAACTACCAATAATCCGATTGGACTAAAAGAAATCCGAAATATCAAAAATCCAAACTACCAATAATCCGATTAGACTAAAAAAAATCCGAATCCATAATCAAAAACAAAATAAAAACGTGAATAAGCCACAAAATAGATCAAAAGTATCAATAACAACTACAAAAACTAAACATAATTGTGATAACTTCCAATCCAATAGAAAATACCAAAATAAAACACTTTCATAAGTGTTCAAATACTCAAAAATCAGTTCCAAAATAGTAACGAAATAATACAAAAGTTTAGTGTCTTCAATTCAGTTCCAATGCATCTTATTCCCTAGTACATAGAAAGAAAATGAGATTTTGACATAAATGAATGTAATATTACTGTCTCTGATGGAGGAGACGACTTCCGATTAGGATCCAGTTTGATGATTTTAGAATTTACTTAAAATTATATAATTTAAAGTTTGTTTTAGATTTACTCAAAATAAAATCGGGCAACTGAATCGTCAATATAGGGAATAGGTAGAGATATACAGATATTAGTATATACGCAGAGAGAGAGGAATAAGTAAATCGGGTTTGTTCGGATTTTTTCGGATATCGGATTTTATTCGATCCGACCCGAAACCCGAATTATCATTGATACTAAATTCATTCGGGTTTTTTTGCTTATCCGAACCCGGTTTGGATTGGATTTTTCGGATCGGGTTCGGGTTCGGATTTCGGATCCGGACAAAATGCCCAGGCCTAGTTATAATAATGGTTATGATTATTGATGATTATTTCTTTAGATTCTGACTTTAATTTTTTTGGTTTAATAGATTTTAACTTTAAAGATTGTGATTAGTATTTAAATATTTTTGGAAATTATGTTGGTATCAATAGCTATAGAGAGTATGACTGTTAAAAAAATTTTAAAATTTTATGCTGAATTTGATTATTATATAAAAAATTTATTGAAATTACAAAAAATATACTAAAATTTAAATTAAAAATACAATTTATTAAATAAAACAAAAAATAGTATTATATTTTTTGTTTTGGTTTTGAATAATTCTTAAATAATTTTCAATTATCTAGTTCATACAATATTTTTTTATTCTAAATTATTAAAACTAAGAATAGAGTTTATGATTTTTTCTTACTAATAAATTTTGAAAGAGTAATTTATGATCTTTTTCCTACTAAATTTTGGAAGGATAATTTATGAATTTTACCTACTATAAATTTGAATGTTTAATTTATTGTTATACAAATTCTATAATATATAGTTATTTCTTTTTATTTATTTTGACAAAAACAATTAAACAAAAAACTCAAAAATATTTGTTATACTAAAACATGGGGAGATTGAGATGGGAGAGCAACCTTAAAAATCTTAAAAGTGGCTTTATAAAAAATAAACAATTTTTTAAAAAATAACTTTTATGGCTTTTAAATTTGTTAATGCTTCAAAATTTTGATTGGGTAAATTTTAGCTATGATAACTAAATTTTAAAGCCTTTAAAACATTAACACCACTCAGACTCAATATTTACAGTTTAAATAGTTATGTTAACGTAAACAAATAAAACTCAAACAATCTACTCAAATAAAATTACATTTTCTTTTGTTAAAGTTTTAATTTTGTTAAAGTTAGTTGAATGGGACAAAAATTATTTTTCCAATATAAATGATTCACGTGTCACCACATATTATTTATGGTTTTTCTTAAGAACGATCCTCATGATTAAAACTACAATTTGGACTTTACAAGTCCAAGTTAAGAAATAACACTGGATTTTCAAGAGTTTAAAGTTGAGAGCACCTAGCTTTTAAGTTTTCATTATCCGATAATGTGTGCCTACGAGATGATCTAAGGTAGAAAATTTTAAGTATTTGTGGAAATGACATATGTGACAAAAAGGTTGGTCAGGTGACTTGTAATGGATTTGAACTTTCACTCCTGAGCTAAACAAGAAGTCAAGAACATTCAAGTCCTTGTCCTTAATGGGGCTTATGCCACGTATAATCTAGTTGCTCGATTTGGTCTCCTTTTTTGCAATAAACAAACCGACCAAAAGATGAGGTCATATCATATGGTTTCTGTTTGGATAACCCTTTTTCTTTATAAAAGAATTGAACGTGGAGTTCTCAAAAATAAGTTAACTTGTGACGAAAGAATCCAACGGTCGTGTGAAGCAGTTGCATTTGTGTGTTGCTTGCACCGACTAAACAGATATTAGTTTACACTTTTCTTTGATACTAGAAACGAGAAGGTGAACAAACCTAACACGATGCTAATTAAAAAAAGGTCAATATATTGAAACTAAAGAAATACATTATTTATTTTTAGTTTTCAAGTTTCAAGTTACAGAGGTAAACTTTTACATGTTTTACAGAACAAAGCAAACAATTTTTATTAAAAAGACTAATTAATAACTTAAAGGTATATTATATCTGCCCATGAAATCTACATATCAAAATTTTAGTTTTAGACTAGGGCCAAATAATAAATTGCTTAGGACCCTATTTACTATTTTCTATGACTATCAAATAGTTTTTTTGGGTGCAAATAATTATATTTGAGGATCACTTTTTTCTTTTCCTACTAAAATATATCTGTTTGAAAGATATTATTACAATTTTATATGTATTTTAAAGCTAATATCATTAAATTTTTGAATATCAAATACTAAAAAACTACAAATTATCTTTTGATTCCGACCACCATTTTGATTGAATAGGCCTTGTTGTCAAATATTCAGTATGTTTAAATCAAAATCCTAATAATTAAAAAAAAAAGAGAACTAAAATTTTCGAATCCAATTCTGTTCCTACTTAAGTCCGAATGAAACTCAATTACCTGCCCAGTGCCCAGCTCCAAAAGAAACTACCAAAGTAACAAATATAGGTGTCATGCGGTAATATATTTAAACATTTGGTCACTTTTTTTTTTTTATTAACTTTCTTTTGATTATTCTTCTTGTCGTTTTTAATTTCTTTTATCATAAAGTTCGTTAGAAAGTAAAAGTGACAGGTTCACGCGTCTTATCCGGAGTTCGGTGGGTTGATTCAATATCATTGGTGTAGAAATCTTAAGGGTCCAAAGAGGTTCCACCTAGCTAAAGTGTAATAATGACCTTTGAGACGTACCTAGTGCAGGAATTTAGGCTCCCATTGATAATATATACTATGTAGGAAAAATTATTAATAGAAAATGTATAATATATTAATATGATAATAATTTATTTTAAATAATTTGTAATTTATATTCTGTTATTCTACAAAATTTATCTAATTGCACCAAAAAAAATTATATAATTTTTATGACATCAAACTTTATTTTACAATTGTTATTCCGTAATTTCTGTTTGTATTCTACTATTCTGCGAATACAATCCCTGGACCCATTTGCTATAACATTGGACCAAGAATGTTTAGCCCACATAATAAGTTGCATGAATGGAACTAGTGTATGAACAAATGATAAATCAGGATATAAATCAGCCATATAGATTATTAATCTGACAACAAAACGATCCTAGAGATATATTTTAAAATCTCATTTGTGTCAAGTGCTAAATGATGATTTTGTTTTTTTTTTGAAAACATAATTGAATTTGAAGTTTTTTGAGAAGTTAATTATATATGTATCAGGCTTATGTAAATTCTCACAAAAATTAATTACATAATTAACTTTAATGAATTATAATTATTATAAATAATTATCATTATTATTGATATTTTTTTACTTTTTCTTTTAGTTAATAATTTTTATTCGAAGTTTTTTTTCTTTAGAAATAAAAAAGAGTATTATAAAATAAAATCTTTTTAATATTATTCGAGAAATTTATTTTTTACAAGTCGGTGTTCATATTAATTTTCATCAGGCTAAAAATATAAGTTATTTTAATGAATTAAAATTAATTAACAACTAATTTCATTTTTTAAATACTACAGATTTTGTTAAAATATATAATAAATTATATATGCATATATATATATATATATGATTTTCTTTAAGCATATTTTTTAATTTAAATCATTGAGAGTTTTTAATTATCATTCTTTTAATAAATAAATCATTATATATTCTTATAATCAACAACTTTGATTCTTATTTTTAATCAAATTAACTTTTCAAATAACATAATAGATACTAAAACAAAAGAATTTAAAATATTTTGAAAATAAATCTATTTTTTATCACATAATTAGAAAATCTATTTTAAATAACATATCATGATAAATTATATCAAATATACCCAAAAATTAAATAATCAAACCGATCTGAATTCTTATACTCAAAATCTTACATCTAATTAAAATAACAACATAAAATTATTTAATACAATTTACTATATACTTTTAATACATATAAAATAGAAAAACTTAAAATTTATATAAAAAAAAAATAGTAATCAATTGTTACGATTTAACTATCTTATAAATATTTATACTCATGCATAAACACAAGATAATTACTTAATATTTTGAAATATAATAATTTCTCATTTTTATTGATTATACAAATTAAGATATATCTAACAAATGCAATAAGAAAATATACAGGGATTCTTTAATTTTTTTAATAACAATAAGAAAATGTGTTCAAGATTATTTTCTAATAAATCATTATCTTCTTCGTATGTCATCAATGGAAGGTGGGGCAAGTGCGGCATACTCATTTTAAAATTTTCATAATTAACTATTATACATATTATATTCCTTAATTTAACTGGTTAGGAATACCCATATTGATCTTAACATCACTTGTTCAATGCTTTTTTCTTTTTCTTTTTTTTTTGGACCAAAACTCCCCTCTCATTTTCTATATCTACCAACATTTAAATTTATATTTGTTGTTATCCCATATTCCCCTACTGGGAGAATTGGTGAAATAACTAAAAAAAAAAAATTAGATTTTTAGAGAGAGGATAGAAAGAGATAGAAAGAGAAAAAGAAAACAGAAAGAGAATTTGGTTATTTTGTTAATCTGTGATTTTTTTTGGTTATAGAGTGCAAATTCCCTACCATATATCTACCATGATTCATTTTTTTTTACATTAATTTGCATGTTATATTTCTTGCCTTTCTTTTTAACATATTAGTTTAATATATGTAACATATCAATTTAAAGTTTTTAACATATTAATTTAAATTCATTAAAGCAACTTATATAGTCTATATATAAATTAGTAAGATGCAATATTTATTAGACCTTATATATATATATATATATATATATATATATATATATTTTTTTTTTTTTTGTTAGAATCTATATAATTTATTTTAAAGTTCATATATATTTTAAAAAATCTTAAAATCAATATATAGAAACATTTTTTAATAATCTTAGTTTTCTTTCAACCTTAAGATTTAGAGTATATTACATAATTATTATTTAATTAAAATTTTTAGTATATTATTTTTTTTACTATATTAAATTTTTTATATGTGCTCTATAAAACATATTTTTGTAGGTATATCCCTATATATCATGATGAAAGTTGTAGTGAGTTTAGATTTTCAAAACTTAAATCTGCACAGGTAGCAATAGACTAGTTCTAAGCAATGAGGAGAGACAAAATTGATGTGAAAAACATACAAACTGATAAAAGAGAGATTCCACAATCTTCTCATGGTACATGAGCAAGTGGAACTATAACTATAGCAGATTTTATAACCCCTACCTAAAGATCATCCAAATTGATCTCTAGCTTTTCTAATACCACTCTCATGCATCTACACTATTCATGCCATCAAGTTACGTTTAAAATTTTGTTACATGTGATACACACGGTAGATAAATTAGTGATACAATAAAAATTCATATGAAAAAACCACATAATTACTTTAACCATGGTTTTATAAATGATTCTAGAACCTAAAAACCTTAGCAATGGTAGCTCCCATCTCTACAAATTGATTCCTAAGACTTGCTTCTGGTGCAAGGAACTTATGGAAAAAGTTAAAATTAACTTGATTGCAAGTTACATCAAACCATTCTTTGACATGTATATAGTTTTAAAGGGAGAATCTGCAATCTTCATCATCATTTATTTTAGTTATCATTTTAATTATCCCTGAATCAAAGCACACAACCTTAATCTCTTTCTAGAATTCACCACAACTTTTCTTTTTACAACTGTAACAACATAAATTTTCTTGATAAATAACAATTCCTCTAATATAAAAACTAATATCAGTTTTGTCTTCATTCTCAATATAAGACATCATCGTTATTCATTTTGTGTAAAGAAAAAAAATCTCAGAAGATTCAGAAACTATTTTTTCTAATTTCTCAAAAAATGAAAGGCTAAATCTAAATATGTACCTAAGATATTTTAATTTCATTTTTTCGTTTTTGCATAGTATTTACTCAAAATTTTCTCAACTTTTCTTTAAATTTGTCTTTTATTTTTTTGCTCTAATTTATCTGCTAACTACATAATTGTTTAGTGATATACAATGTTGAAAGTATTACATCACCTAACATTTGTTAATCTACACAATCAACATTTCTTGTTAAAATGGAGTATATTTTGAAATGTATTCTAACATATACCATAATAACTATTTTTTTTGGCAAATAATAAACTAAAAAAATGGAACATATGTCACAGCTTACATAAAAGCTAAATGTTTTTACTTATAATGGTCACAGTCAGACGTGAAATATTTAAATTATTTTATTATAATTTATATAATTTATTTTCAAATTTATATATATATAAAATATTAAAATCAATATATAGAAACATTTTTTTAATAATCTTAATTTTCTTTCAACCTTAAGATTTAGAGTATATTACATAATTATTATTAAATTAAAATTTTTATTATATTAAAATTTTACTAAATTAAAATTTTTATATGTGTTCCATACAAAATATTTTTGTAAGTCCGCCCCTATATGTCATGATGAAAATTTTAGTGGGTTTAGATTTTCAAAACTCAAATCTGCACCAGGTGGCAATAGACTAGTTCTAAGCAATGAGGGGAGCCAAAATTAAGGTGAAAAGCATACAAACTGATAAAAGAGATTCCACAATCTTCTCATGGTACATGAGCACATGGAACCATGCTGCTAAGGACATAACTAGAGCACATTTGATAACCCATATGGAGAGAACAATCTTCTACCTAAAGATCATCCAAATTGATCTCTAGCTTTCTTAATACCTCTCTCATGCATCTACAACTACTCATGGCATCAAGCTCCGTTTAAAATTGTGTTACATGTGATACACATGATAGATAAATCAGTGATACGATAAAAATTAATATGAAAAAATCACATAATTACTTTAATCATGATTTTATAAATGATTTTAGAACCTAAAAAACTTAGTAGAGGTAGCTTCCATCTCCACAAATTGATTCCTAAGACTTGTTTTTGGCACAAAGAACTTATGGAAAATGTTAAAACTAACTTGATATTGATTGTAAGTTACATCAAATCATTCTTTGACATGTATGTAGTTTCAAAGGGAGAATCTGTAATCTTCACTATCATCTGATTTGGTTATCATTTAATTGTCTCGAATCAAAGCATAAAATCTTAACCCCTTTCTAAAATTCACCACAAATTTATTTTTTTACAATTGTAACAACATAAATTTTCTTAATAAATAACAATTCCTCAAATATAAAAATTAATATCAGTTTTGCCTCCATTCTCAATATGAGACGCCATTGTTGTTCATTTTGTGTAAAGAAAGAAAATCTCAGAAGATTCAGAAACTATTTCTTGTAATTTCTCCAAAAAAAATGAAAGGTTAAATCTAAATATGTATGCAAGATATTTTGATCTCATTTTTCGTTTTTGCATAATATTTACTCACAATTTTCTTAACTTTTCTTTAATTTTTTCTTTATTTTTTTACTCAAAATTATCTTAGTTTTTGCTCATATTTATCTACTAACTACATAATTGTTTATTGATATACAATGTTGAAAGTATTACATCACCTAACTTTTGTTAATCTACACAATCAACATTTCTTGTTAAAATGGAGTAACTTTTGAAATGTATTCTAACATACACCATAATAACTATTTTTTGACAAATAGTAAACTCAAAAAATGGAACATATATCACAGCTCACATAAAAGCTAAATGTTTTTACTTAGAATGTTAGAGTCAGACATGAAATACTGAGAATCCTATTCCAAATATATATACAAAAATCAAAGTTTTTATAATATAAAAAGTTATATTTAAAATAATTATAAAATAAAATGTAAAATAATCTAAATTAATAACTTTTTATATAGCACTATAATGTATGTGTTGAGAATCTGCTCTGAAAATGGTTAATTGAACTAATAATGGAACTTGAACTATAAGATTTTTTATCAAATGGAAAAGTAGGAAAGGAGAAGAAGCATAACTAATTATGGAACAAATTGAATATAATCGGGAAACTAAAAACAAATTGGATCTTTGCCAAAGTTAGTATGATAAAGTCGTGGATTCTGAATTATATTTTGATATGTAGATCTATATATCGATGTGGAAGAAGCCGCATCAATTTGAAAAGATTTTCGCACCAGATTTTATTAAACCAAACTTCATTGTCTATACCAAACCAAAACATCATACTGATACGAGTTGATAAGATTTTGTGGATATCTCTTTGTATCACACAAATGAAAACCCTGTTGGAAGAGCACCAACTGTTCAATTAGTGTAGAACCCGATTGTGATCGTGCTAAAGTGAATAAATTTTGGAAGAATGTGAGACATTCAAGATTTGAATTTCTTTTTATGGGATTGAATGATAGTTTTGATCATATTAGAGGTCAGATTATCATGAAGAAGCACATGCCTCTAGTGTCTGAACTCTGAAGTATTTAATAATTTGGATTGATGCAATGTAGAATTAGGATAATTAACATTTATTTGTATTTTTTTATTTTAACAAATTTTTATTTTAATTAAGATTATGATTTTTAGAGTTGTTAGATTTTATAAGATTATTATTGAAAGAGTTGTTATATAATAATATTGATATTTTAATAGGGGTTTTGATAAACATTGAGAACAATTTTTTCAATTTTTATTTTATGTAAAATTTTAGAGATCTCAACAAGTTTAAAAAAACTTTAATATTATTATTGAAGAAATATTCATCAAGATGTATATTGAAAACATTTCAGAATTTTATAAAGTTTAGAGTAAATTATCAAAAGAAATAATAGAAAATATATCTGCAAAAATTAAAATTTAAAAATAAATATTTTTTAATCGACGAAACTTGGTGTAATGTAGAATTAAGAGAATTATCATTTATTTGTATTCTGTCTATTAATATTTTTCTTTATTTTAGTTAAAATTAAGGTTTTCAGATTTTGTAGGTTTTATATAAATAGTCTCTCCAGAATATAATTCTAAATAGTTGTTATTAATATTAATATTTTAATAAAAAGCTTGTGATAAACATTGAAAAAGTATTCTTAATCCTTATTTTCTTTTAAATTTTTAAATATCTCAATAAATTAAAAAATGTTTGATTTATTTGGAAATTTTTAAAATAAACAAATTTTTTTGTATCTATCTACTTTTTGCTATGTCATGGATCAAGATGTCTACTTAAACAGTTAAACATTCTATTGTATCTTTGCTTGGTTCTTTTCTTCTTTTTTGAACATAACTTTACTTGGTTCTTCTCCGCCAACTACATTACATTTGAGGTTTCTCGAGATAAATCTATACTTCTTAATCAGCACCAGTCTCGTAAACCTTCTCCTATCTGCACTCATTGACAATGAGTCATTGTAGCAAGACAGAGCAACTACGAACCACGATGAAATGTAAGTAACTCATACTACCTACACACGTGGCACTCACTCACGGCCATGACGTGTGTCACACTTGTCAAACAAAGAGCACATTAGTATCCGTGATTGGAAATATAAAAATAATCTGACTCGTAAACAACAGTTGATTTTTCTCTCTCACATTGAGTCTTCAATCTTGGCCGTTGCTTTGATCATAAAAAAGTGATTAATGCAAAGCGCGTATCACTAGATTACGCATCCCCCTTTTAGAGATCTTTCTCGTCTCATCACGAGTCTCGACTCTTGAAGCTTCTCTGTTTTGTTTACTCAAAAGTCTTTCAACCACTGGTTTCTGAAGCTACAGGTATGGTTATTTTTTACTCTTGGCTTGGTTGCACATAATATATTTAAAGGAAAGACTTTACTATATTTTTGTTAGAACATTGGAGAGAAGCTCAATATTACATGTTCTGATATTTACTCAGAAATGGCGAATGTTCCAAAGGTCGGAAAGGCTGTTTACAAGGGACCAAGTATAGTCAAAGAGATAATCTATGGAATAGCACTAGGCCTTGCGGCTGGAGGGTTGTGGAAGATGCATCATTGGAACAATCAAAGACGAACGAGGGAGTTTTATGATTTGCTAGAGAAAGGAGAGATCAGTGTTGTCGTCGAGGAAGATCAGTAGTGTTCTTGTTAGTCCTTTATCTTACATTATATACGTATAATTGAATTTAGATACATAAGCGTCGCTTAAGATGTAGAAGAATTGGAATATATATAGTCTGTTGTATGCTAGTTAAAGTGAGATGAGTGGATTTATAGTGTACCTGATGTTAATTTTGGTTGTGGTATTGTTTTTTTTTTTTAAAATGCAGGAAGGGATTTATGATATCTTTTACGAGTTCAAGATCAAGAAAAGGCGGTTTGCTTTAGTTTCAAAGTATGATTTATTTGTTTTAATAAATGTTATAAAACAATGCGAATTTTGGATGTTGTATTTGTTATAAAGTTTGTGTTTTGTTTGACTTAGAATGTATTATTAAGCCACTTGAATTTAAGTTTGCGGTATTCACATGTTAGGTTATTACCCCAAAATGCTAAATGTAATGCTTAATTTCATGCATATGCAACATTAGTTCCGCATGAATTTGTATACACATCGGCTCAAGAAACGGTGAATTTTTTTTTCTAGGGAACAAAAATCTTCAACTCCTACAAGTTGTGGAAGATTCTGAAGAGGTATAAGAATTAGCTTGATCGGTTTTGACCATCGTGGTACTATTGGTGCTACAAGATATAGTACTACTGCACTCTGGGTCTGTAGCAAGAGAGCTAATCCTTAAGAATGGAGGATTGGTTGGAGATGGAATCGGATAATCTCTTTCCGTTAACATACGGATGACTTCTTCCATCGATGGCCTGAGAGATGGAGAAGCTTGTGCGCATAACAATCCCACACAAAGAACTTTATGGACTTCTGCTTCGCTGCCTTGTACTTGAAGCAACTCTTCTTTTAGACATGGATCTAGGGCTTCTACCAATCTGTTCAGTCTGTAGAGGTTCCAGACCTAGAAACCAGAAACGATAGTGAACTTCAAGATTAAAAGAAGATCCTAAAATTTGTTTTTGATTAATATGGGTTCTGGGGAATCTTACTCTTTGTAGGAGATGACCAGAACCTGGTACGAAAACGTTGTTTCTTGTTCCACAAGCAGTCTCGAGAACAAGAACCCCGTAGCTATAAACATCAGCTTTCTCCGTTAATTGTCCTCTAACAACATACTCTGGAGCCATGTAACCTCTGCAGAGTGAATAAACAGTGTAAAGTTTTATCATCGAGCCTAACACATGAATCTTGGTAGTGATTCGAACCATCTAGGTTCTAGTGTTTTATTAGCTTACAGGGTTCCTGCGATGCCGGTGCTAAGATGAGTTTTGTCCATACCGAGACATCGAGCCAAACCAAAGTCAGCAATCTTGGGATTGAGTTGGTCATCTAGAAGAACATTGCTGGTTTTGATGTCTCTGTGAATAATCCTCACCGGAGAGCCGTTACCTCCGTGTAAGTAAGCCAGTCCTTCCGCTGTTCCAAGGATTATGTTTAGTCTCTGGCTCCATTCTAAAATCTTGCTTTTACTCTCATCTGAAAATCCAAAAAAAAAAACACTTGTTAAAGTCCCAGAGCTTCCAAAATTTTGCTTTAAGACAATGCAAGGCTTACCAAAGAGAAAGTTGTCGAGGCTTTTGTTAGGGACGTACTCGTAGACCAAGAGACTCTCGGGTCCTTCAATGCTACAACCAAGGAGCTTGACGAGGTTCTTATGTTGGATTCCACTTATGAGATTCACTTCGTTGAAGAATTCTTCTACCCATTCTCTTGTGTTGAACACTAGTCTCTTCACGGCCACGTTCTTGCCATTTGGGAGGATTCCTAAAAAAACGGTGCCGTTTCCTCCTTCCCCTAGTTTTTTCTTGGGGCTGAAGTAATCAGTTGCCTTCTCTAGAGTCTCGTACTTGAACTTCGTCTTTGAGTTCTTGAATCTTCTCGCAACTAAACCAAGATTTCTTTGTTCTGCTTGTCAAGAGAGATGAAAGATATAAGTTATCGGGATTGGATATACACGTGCCTAAATTAGGAAACGAATGTTTCTATATATGGAGAAAACATACAGTACTAGTGCATGTGATTAGATGTTTCACCTTGTTTGGTCTTTGATACTTTGACAATAATGAGATACGTTGCCGATAGAATGAGCATGACGAATGCTGACATGGTCAAGACAATAGCCACGAGGACCCCTTTGTTATAAAGCCCTGCCATCAAAGCTTTGCATTAGTGTATGTGCAATACAAATGTAAATTCCACTGTTTTGGTTCTACCTAACCGAAATAAACCGAAAATATGTCAAAAAGTCGATTTAAAAGCAATTTGAATTAATTAATGTTGTCAAGAATAAATAAAACCAATCAAGAAATTGTTTTTCTTCGGTTTGTATAACCTTTTCTATTAAAAAATTTTAAATTTCATTTCTCGATTTACAAATCAAATTCTAACTTGAGAAATCGAGATTTCTAAATTGAAATCTTGAATTAAATAAATAAAATAATAAATCTTACCATGAAGTTTACGATGTCCATTATAGAATTTACGATCAGAGTATCGAAGATAACACCCACTATTCATCGCTCTTCCTTCTCTCCTCGAAACGCACCGTTTAACTTCTCCGACAGCTTTGTCCAAACACGCCTTACATCCTTCTTTCCCCACGCTCTCCCAGCACTGAGCAAGCGCGTGTACCCCACTCTCTCCGGCGACTCCGAAACCTCCGTGTCTAACCGCGGAGCTCGCCGCGGTTTCCGAAACGCGGAATCCGAACTGAGGATCTGAAACGGTGTCGTCGCTGCATGAATATCTGTCCGACGCGGCGGAGACCGACTCGTCGTAGAATTTGTAAGTCTCGTAGCGGAGGAAACAACCGTCGAGGAAGATCCGCGCGGAGGAGGAAGGTAGACAATGAGGGAGGCGCGTGCGTGCGAAAGCGTAGCAGAGCTGGCATTCGGACGGTGAGAGATCGTCGTGGCACTGGACCAAAGCAAAGACCGATGTCGTTTTGGTTTTGGAGTTAGACGACGTGGAGTTTCTGGATTGAGTTGCGAAACGGCGTGTAGTTAGTTTCGAGGAGAGTGATTGCATATCTTCGACGAAAGTTGGAATGTAGTTTGGATCAGAGGAGGAACTGTTGCGTCTGCCGCAGAAGAGACCAGACACGGCGGTTCTTGGATCAGACGAAGAAGAAGAAAAGGTGAAAAAGAACATGGAGTAACATAAAACGACAACGTATCGAAACGGTATGATTTTTGTGAGGGAAAGCATTTCTTTAATGTTTTCTTCTTTGTTTTTTTTTTTGCTTCTATCTGAATAAAAAATGTAAAATCCTTTCTATTATGTAGCCCGCTTCACATAAAATGTGAATAATTCGAAAAGTTTTAAGGGGATGACAGAAAAGAAAAAACATGTGACACACGACACATGCTTAGAGCTTTACAAATTAAATGCATATTAATCGTTCACCAAACTATTAAAACATATATGCGAATAGATTAATTAGGAAGATAATAAACGAATGGATATAGATAAACGAAAGGGACATGGATCCTAATTGGGATTCGTGGAGTTAAGGCCATGATGCAAAAACGTGGACTGATGTAAAAGTCTTAGGTCCAAATCTAGAGAAACATCACACATCCATAATATAGTTTATTGAATTTGTAAATAAGATGCTGACATTTTTTTTTTCCAAAACATTATTACGGTGTGTGTATTCTAACAGTATTAATTAATTTAGAAAGAGCCACGTACGTAGACAATTGTCAAACTACGAGTATCTTTTTCAGAAAATGTAATAAATGGACCGTCCTACTTTATGTGTCGGTGGCGAACTCATCGTAGGGGGTGGGGTAGGGTTAGGTTGGGTGTTGCAGCAAATTCAATAATCTTCGCCTCAATTTCTTGCGTCGATTCGTACTCAGTTATTCATTGGCTTTGATTGATAACTTTGAATTGCTGCAGTCGAAGGTATATCGTTTTTATTATTACCAATCATAAAAGTGTTTTCAAACGCTACAGTAAAAACAATATTTTTAGTTTTTTTTTAACCATTTTTACTAACAGCTTATTTTTATAATTTTATATTATTTACTAACAGCTTATAACTTACGCTAACAGATAATATAACTATTCCATTTTTGTTCACCAATCGAACTCATTATCAGAATATACAAAACAACTTTACATAGCTATGAGTTTTGGAGTCATGCTCTATTCTAAGTACTGATGATAAAAAAATGAGCTGATTCGTTTCATATACATAAGCTTTGATAATCATCTCTCTTTTTTTTTGTTATCTGACTTTTTATTGAATTTAAAAAGGATTATTATACAATTACTCAGAGGAGAGTAGTGGAGCCAGTGGAACAAATGGATCACGCTAAAGTCAAACATAACTTCTGTGGAAACAAAAACTTTATAAAAAGGAATCCACAACTAAACCAGCATAAATCCACTTAAACCCAAAACTTGACATTAGCTTTAACCCACAAATTTTAACCCATCTCAAAACCTACAAATGAAACTCACCACTATCATCTATGGCCCATCAAACAAATACCATTTATCTTTTTAGTAATTAGTAACCAAGTCTTGGTAATCAAGTAATCTGGCAATCATCTTTAGTAGACAAAAATCAGTGTTGAAAATAATTAATCTCCAAAAGATACTTTAAAAAAAATTAATCCATTTTTTATAAAAGAATTTTTTTTTAAAAAAAATGTATGGGTCTATTGAATAAATTAATAAATTGAGTAATGAAAAAGAAAAGATTAATAGATTGAGGCCCATTAAGACTCCATTACCATTAACCAAAACAAATCAAAATCAAGCGAGTCTCCTGAAGTGAAAACATTGTCAAAACCTTGAACGGAGACAGAGACTTTGATCAACGGCGAGTTCGTATTCATAAATCTTTTAACGGTATTGAAGTGTTCAACACAAAGACACAAACTTAGAAGCCCCCGGAAAACGGAAATTAAACGGTAAGAATATGGAAGCAAAGGTGATAATAACTGTTGGAGTTGTATCCATTGATTAAACCCTGCAACAAGAGGAAATCTGTGAGAAGAAGAAGAAGAAGCAAAGGAAGAGCAGGGAAGAAACGCAGAAGCAAAAGGGAGGAAGAATAAAGTCAACAGGTTGAAGTCAAAGAGAAGTTGTGTCTAGTCTAGGGCCTAAAGTGGAGGCATGGACTAGTAAAGTGTGTGAAGTAAGTAGTACAAACTACTATAAATATGTATGTGTGTGGTGTTGTAAAAGCATGCAATTCTAACAAGAAAGAGTTGGACAAAAGAACAACGTAGAACATCAAAAGAGTAAAGTGTTTCTCTATTCTCTAAGACAAACATAAGAATGGACAAAATGTTTGTCATTAAGTTGGGATCGACTGCCTTATGGTTTTGTTAAATGTATATAGGTTCTGTTCATGAACATATACATCCTCCAAACTTTCTTTGTACTCTCTGGGATCATTACCCTCATGAACTATGTATATTACATTTATTCAGATTTTTACATACTCACCAGAGATTTCAGACTCAAGCATTGTTCATTGTTGCTGCATAATAGACAGGACAATGCATGGTGCGTAAGAAAATTAGAGCGATTCTGTTTAGTGTAAAGTAACAGAAAGATGCAAAAAGAGGTCGTATTTAGGGAAGACTGAGATTATCGGCTAGACAAGAACATGATGCTACTTTCTTTCTACTGAGCGTGACACTTCGGACTAATAGTTCAGAAGAAGATAAGGTAAGACTTGAGAGAGAAAATCAATGTGTGAAGTGCGATAAACTAAAATAAACGAGTTTGTATATAAAGCCATCATCAAAAGGATTCACACCTCTCCTCGCGAACCATCACCATGACACAAACCCACCGAACCAAACCGCATCATAGCTCCTAGTATCGAGAAGAACATGATTCTGTGCCCGGCAAAAGTGTTGATGTGTCGAACTTCTAGGCTTTCTCATTGTAGCTTCTTTCAGTCCTTGTTGTCGCCGTCTTTGCATTCCACACGCAGAGTGCTTTAAGGGGCTTGTCAGGTCTCGGTTCTACAGGAGACGGATGCTTTGATATCCACGACTTCAACGCTTCGAGAAAAGGTGCCACCATGTACAACTTGAGACCAGGAACTTCATGATCAAGCCGATCAATCGGATGCCATGTGATCTGACTGACTTCCTTCTTTGTTAGTGGTGCAAAAGCTGTATCATCTTTCACACCAACAACAATGTAAAGCCGCACTCGTTTTCTTCCTTTGAATGTAAACTCGATATATTCTTCTTTCTTAAGAAGCGTGGAGACATCAAACCCTGTTTCCTCTAAAACCTCGCGTATAGCACAAGCATCGTCTTCTTCATCCTTACTCTTCTTCCCGCGTGGAAAGCTCCAGCTTGATGATCTTTTCCATCCCTTGACCAACAAGCAACGCTCATATGTCTCGTCCAGGATAATCGCACCAGTGACCGGAACTTGACTCTTGTAAGAATTGAAGTCTCTGAATATGTCATCGACTTGAGGAAGGTAAGGTCTCAACACATCACAGCTTCCGAATAAGAGACAAGTAAACCCTTTCAAAGACAAAGACTTTAGGGTTTGATCCTTCTCCACAAGGTTGTCTTCATAGTACCAATACGCACTCTCTACAAGGAACAAAATCCTCTCGAACGACTCTTGATCTTCGTCGGGGACATTCAGAACAAACCGAATACAAAGATCTTCTAGAAGCTCCTTCGATGGGAGACACTTTTTGACCTTCTTTGATGATTGGTGAAGACTCGACATTTATTTTTCTCTCTCTTTCTTGTGTAGTAGTGCTTCTTCTCTCCTGGTTTAAACCCTAATTCTAGATGAGAAAAAGAAGCTCTGATATTTTTTTTTTCCGACTCTCTGGATGTTGTATATATACGTTTTCTTTGCCTTTATTCTATTTGATATTGTTTGACCAAAAAAAAATAGTACAGTATTTGTGTTTTCTTTTTTGATTAGGATAATTGCGAAAATTCAGGTATTTATTATCTTTATTCACCAACCTGACGACGAGAAAAAAGAAAAAAAAAAATAGAAACGACGGCCCAAAAAAGCCCAATAACATCAGATTGAGAAACATTCTCATCCGTTTTGAAAATCGACGGCTGATATTTAACCAACGTTTATTCTGTTGATATGACTCCAAAAGTCTCCTGTTGCGTTTTTATAAAGCTTTGGCTTCTTCCTCTCACACAATTCATTTCTCTTCATCTCCTAAAAACCGGATCGATACCAAGAAAGCGACTTTAAGAATTTTCGCATCTCGACGAAGAAAAATGGCGATGCAGAAGGCTAAAGAGATTGTTTCCAGCAACGCCGTCGTTGTTTTCAGGTCTCTCTCTCTTTTTCGATTCTCCATTTTCTCGCGTTTTTTTTCCTTGTCGATTTTGCTATGGTTGTTTGTGAACATGTTATTAGCTTCGAATTGGAATCTATGCTTCTGTTTGAATGTGTGTATGTTTTGATGGAAAGATATACATTAAGACATCCATGGATGTATCTGGACGGTTTTGTGTACCAAAGGGAGTTTGTGTTTTTGTGTCTTGTTAGTATTTTAAGTGATCTGATTGGTTTATTTTGAGTGATCTGATCGGTTTCTATGGAAATGCAGCAAGTCGTATTGTCCATACTGTGTGAAGGTGAAGGAGCTTTTTCAGAAATTGGGAGCTAAATTCATGGCCGTTGAGCTCGAAAAAGAGAGTAAGATCACCAATCTTCATCGTAGTTTCATTTCATTTACATTGTTCTGATTATTCTCTTGCTTGTGTACCGTGATTTCGAGATTTGTTGTTTTTGTTTGATCCAAATGTAGGTTTTGTTCATGGCCATTGAAGGTTTCTCTGTTTTTATTGTTTTCAAAAAGTTGTGATTGTTCTCTTGCCTGTTTTTTCCTATAGATTCGAGTTTAGGTTATTCTGAATCCAAGTATCGATTTTTTTTTTCAAAAACCCACTTTAAGGAGAGTTTCTGTGCTTTCTCTGACATTAGGTTTTTGTTTGATCCTTGTATATGTTTTGTCTGACGAGCCCTTCATCGTAAGTTTTTCTGTTTTCCCTAGAAGAAGTTGGTGTTTAGATATTGATTTTGGTTCATGAACCCACTGTGGAATGTTTCTTCACTTTCGAATATACGTTTTGTTCACGAGCCCATCATCTAAAGGTTCTTGGTTTTCCCTAGAAGAGATTCATGTTTAGGTTATTGATCCAAGTATTGTTTTTTTATACGTTCTGTTCACGAGCCGTTCATGTAAAGTTTTCTCTTTTTTCCCTAGAAGAGATTCGTAATCCATGAACACATTCTTGAAAGTTTCTCTGGTTTCTCTGGAGATTCAAGTTTAGTTTTTTGTTTGATCCTTGTATAAGTTCTGTTCACGAGCCCATCATCGAAAATCTTCTGTCTTTGCTCTAAAGATTCAAGTTAGGTTTGTGATAGGTTACACTCAATGAGTATATTACATTGATACAGCTTCTTTATACTCACCAAAGAATCCAGACTCAAGCTTTGTTCATTTGTTGTAATATAGGTGATGGTAGCCAAGTTCAATCAGCTCTTGCGGAATGGACAGGACAACGCACTGTGCCAAATGTGTTCATAGGAGGAAAACACATCGGTGGCTGCGATTGTAAGAGAACTAAAGCACAACTCTGTTTAAAGATATTTCTGATTTTTCCTTTTGGTTTTATCTCTAAACCAAATCTTGTGATTATCATTGTTTTGTAGCAATAACGAAGCTGCACGGAGACGGTAAGTTGGTTGCTATGTTAACTGAAGCTGGAGCTATCGCTGCAACAACTGGAACGACTTCTGCTTAAAGAGCACATCCATCTTATGATTTGCTTCTATCAGTAATAAAAAAAAAAAAGTTGGACTCCTAATGTAAACTGTCTGGAATGTTTTAAAATTGTGGTTATGTCGAAGTCGGTATTGAACTTCTGATTCATTATGTTAAAAAAATGTCTGGATATAGGTTTTGCTGGTGATTTCATTTCTCGTAACATTTTGAGGTTAAGAGATCTCGAGTCGTAGTTGGGAAAGAAACTTTTGTGACATTTTGAGTATCATGGAATGAGTCCAGAAAAGAAAATGGTAAAATCCGACTGAACTCTTGATTGTTCAGTACTACAACTCTTTGTGTTGCGGTTGCAATCACATGAGTTCTAGAGAACACACAAGAGTTGAAGAGATGAAAGGTTTTAAAATTTTATTACAAGTGTATAATGTGAAGTCTCAGACTTGTAATAAATTTGCAGGATTTACAGTTTACACTATGGGGAATGTCAAAGGATTTATTTTCTTGGAAAGATCGATTCCAGATTTACGAAGAAGCTGAAAGGGTTATGATTCCTCGAGTTCACTATATTCATTTACTATTTTGAAACCTCTTCACAATCATCACTAATATACATACACGAGGCAAGTCTTTATGATATCTAAGGCTTTAATGGATTTATTTTTTTCATTTATTCCTTATGATTCCATTCGTTTTCCTAAGCTTTCAATGGCTAAAAGTGCAAAGTTTAGCTTTAAACATCTCATTGATGAGATGAGAAACAAAGTTGTTTTGGCTGAGGCAGATCAGGATTTTGTTGAGATGCTCATCAGTTTTCTTTCCTAAAGGGTAAAATTATTAGATTGCTGAAGAAAGATAAAAGTTTGCAGACAGTATCAAATTGTTATAAAAACCTTCACAGATATTGAGCATTATGAGACCGAAGCTTGCAAGAGTTTGTTACTGTATCCGAAAAGTAGTGAGGAGATTCATTGCATAAGCCCCAAGCTGAAGATGGGTGATACTGATGCCACAAGGTTCTTAATATGCACCAACTTTTTTAAGAAAAGGGATTTGTACAGTAATTTTAACGCCTCAAGAGTCTGTATTATCATTAGACGCTGATGCTCATCTACACGGGCTTCTGCACAAACTTCCGACACATCCCAAAAATGTATTATCATTAGACTATGTAAAGGCCAACTCAAGAGGGAAGATCAGAAAACTGAGAAGAGAATCAACGAAGTCTTCATTGCACTCGGCATAAAGTATCTCCTTATCAAGCTTTCTAACAATTACTCTCACAGGATACACACTGATTGGCTTTACACGCCCCGTTTATGCATCGTAGGGATAGCATTTTGAGCTTCCTTGTCAAGCAAGGTTTTGGGAGAAACATGTTAAGGAAGCTTCAGCACCAAGATTTAGAAAAGATTAGATGATAAGAGCGTTAAGGGATTTGTGCACCAATTTTCATCAAGAGTCTTCATTGATGCTTGTCTTCTCTATACATTTTTTTATTATGGCTTTAAGCATTCATGGTCAGTTTTTTTTGTCTCGTCATATTACTCTTTATTTATAACTATAAGCATCACAGATTTGCAACACCAGAATATTAAGAATTTTTTTTACAAATCTGAATCAGAAAGTATCTTTGGATGAGGAAATAAATGAGGCAAATTAATTTTCTCTAGAAATTTAGTACATTATTGGTTGATGATGCTATCTCAGTAATATAAATAAGTGTCATTCTAAGTAATTTCTCATAAATTATTAAATAAAACAAATTAGGTAGAAAAAAATAAATCTTACACGGGTAAGACGGAACTGGATAAACATTTCCACTTAGTTAACCACAAGATGGGTTTACTTTATAATCAGCTTGGAGAAGTACTATAACTTTTGGTTGATGGGGCAAATCAAGTGCCCTTCCATTTATAGACAATTATTAGTCGTGCTTTATTTGATATTAAAAATAAGACTCGATGATAAAGCTTGAACTTGATGAAAATTACAGGAATTCTGATTAGCCATTTATATAAATATAAATTGTCGCTTTAATACAAATAGTATTGTAGGACTGCATTGTTCCACAAATATACGCTTAACATTTTATTCATCATATTAATTTTTAAGTAAATTCAATACAAAGAAAAAGAAACATGGAAACTCTAACTAATCTTTTGATTTGTGCATCCTATATATAATACTCTCTCTGTTATTTAAAGATTGATGTTTTCGCTTTTACCCACAGATTAAGAAAAATTTATTACTTTAATTTTTTATACTAATTTTTTATTTAATTTATTCAAAAAGTAATAATAAATGACTTTTTATTTTTTTGCTCTAAATATTAATCAATAATTAATTTTGTAAAGTGAATTATATTAAAATAAATTTTTTGATATAGATGAAATGCATTGATTAGATGTTAAACATTAATCTTTGTGAAACAAAATATAACTCTAAAAAATCAATTTTTAAGGAACGGAGAGAGTAATAAATAACAAAAACTAAAATCGATTTTTTTTTTGTTTCAATTACCAAAAAAAAAAAAAAAATCAGACGTTAATCTCTTCATATGATAACCAAAACAGATTAATCAAGTCTTTTATCTAATATCGAGATTCAAACTCGTAAGAGTGAATTAGCTCCAATAAAAACTCGCAAGAGTGAAAGCTTATCGATCTCCTTCCTAATACACCAATAAATCTGCACCTGCGGCTTAATAAATGGACCAAAAATGAGTTATTATCATATTCATAAACCATGACTACACAGTTGTATAAAAGACTTGTGTACATGGAAGATCGATTATGCAATCATATGCGTATATACATGTTTATATATGCATGAGTAAAGAAGGTAGATATCATACAATATGATCATATAGTTAGGTCTTGAAGCTATATAGCTCCCCATGTGTTAGTACAATTTATAAAATAAAGTAAAAAACCAAAACATGTGTGGTTAATTAACTAATACTATCTTAGTCTTTAATCTTTATAGTAGTAAATCACTTAGAGTTTAGATTAAGGGTTGTTGATAACGCGTTAAAATTTAGAAACATTCTCTATAAAAGCAATAGCTACTTGCCTACCACCTCGAAGTATCAACTATCTCTCTCACTTTGAGTACTCTCTTTTTCTATTTCTCTCTCTAAAACTTATATTCCATCTATCCATTTTTTAGTAAATAAGAGTATATCATTTTGATAATAATGGAGAAAAGAGAGAGTAGAAGTGGGTCGGGATCAGGAGATGCAGAGGTGAGAAAAGGGCCATGGATGATGGAAGAAGATTTGATCCTCATCAATTATATCTCCAATCATGGTGAAGGTGTTTGGAACTCTCTCGCCAAATCTGCAGGTGAACAATTTCTTATATTTATCTCAAATATATCAATTACTAATCTCCAGTAGCTATCATCCAATTATGTATATGTGTGTGTGTATCGATGAACTAGGGTTTGGTCATACACATGCGGAGATATTTCAATCTCTAGTTGTTTCCAATGTTTAATAAACTTACTTAGAAACTCTAGTATGAGCTTTGCTACACAATCAATCTTAAATAGAAGCCTATAAATATGAGTGAAGAAATATTTTTTTTCATATGGAACAAACTATTACTTGAATATTGGGACTACATCATCACTTACAAATCTCTATCGTATCTATTATATATGTAGTGGATTAAATATAAATCTACACACATCTAATTAATGCGATCTGTTTTTTTTTTTTTTTTTTTTTTGTATAGATCAACATATATCTATGTTTTATTTTGTTTGGAACTTGTTCTGACCTTCTAAACCCACCAGCAATTAGACCGTTCTAGCTAGGGTTTATAAGCTTTACCTTTTTTTCATATACTCCATATACTCTCCATGTAACGTAAAGTCGTAAACCTATCTTAGTCTAAATTTATCCGAAATAAAATCCATGTATCTACTAAAATATGCACCTAACAGTAGTGTTTTTAGAACCAATCTAATCTGTTCGGTTGGAATTGTTGACCTCCAGTAAGACTGATGTTCGGGTTTATTCTTTTTACTTGTTCAATGGTTATTATGTTTTTACTTAAAAATTAACAAATAATACTATTATCTTTTGTATATAACTAAAAAACACTGTTGACAAAAAATAAAACACTGAAAAATAGTTTGATAATTTTTGAAGAAAGTATATTTATATACTTTGGTTAATAGAAGAATATATATACATGCATGCATACACAATTGATATTTGCTGTCTTCATCGTTGATTGAATAATAATTTTAATTATATATGAATTATAGGTCTAAAACGCACCGGAAAAAGTTGCCGGCTCCGGTGGCTGAACTACCTCCGACCAGATGTACGAAGAGGAAACATCACAGCAGAGGAGCAACTCATCATCATGGAACTTCATGCCAAATGGGGAAATAGGTTAGTGATTTGTTTATATATACGTAAATATACATAGAACTATAAGGTTATATGTATTATTATTATTATTATTATTATTATTATTATTATTATATGTATAACGAGAGAAGCAAAGCTAAGTTTTCGAACTTTGGATCGGTTTTATATATATATTCTTGGGGCTAAAGACTGAAAGGATCTTTAAAAAAAAAGACATCAAAGCAAGATATTAGGTGATGAAGCCAAACATATTGGTGGGTGTGACAAAACTTTCCAATTCTTTTTAGCCTTTTGTTTGAGTTTTTTCACATGTGTCGAAATTTCCTCACCACTAACATTAAAACTTTGTGCCTATTCTCCCACAAACTAATGGTTCTAACTTATTACAATTTTTTATGAAAAAAGTTTGTAAGACGTAAAAAGAGCATTCAAGAGAATTTTCAATAATTTTACATTTTTCACTCAAAATAATTTGTACTTTTTACACTGGTTAATCTCTTTTAGAAATATATATCATATATAACAAATCAATATAAAAAATAACTACAAACTATGATATGGAAAGTTTGGTTGTATTAAGATTATTTTTATTTTTAAAATTATAAAAATTTCACATAAATCTTGTATTAATCTTCTTTTCGTTTAAGTTTTAGTTATTAGTTATTATTGTAATTGGGTAATTTTTATTTGGACATTAAGTTGTGATTCAAGAGCATTAATTTATTTGAAATTCGTTAGGTTGAAGATATCACAAAAATTAAATTACAACCAAAATACGATAATAAAAATATTTTATTATAAAACTTTATACAATATTCATTCTCGAAAAAAAAATATTGACATGTACCAAATATATATATAGATTTTTTGTTGTCAAAATGGAATATGCACACACAGACAAAAGTGATGGATACCTAAAGTTAGATACCCCATACGGTTGTATATAATTGAAATTTTGATTGAAGTTAAATAGAATTTATTTAATTATTGTTTTTTTCCGGTCTTGGCTCTCAATTCTCTTTCATTTAATCTTTTTTCACACCATATGATAATATCATTTTTTAACGTTATTCTAAAATCGAATCTTATACAAAATCCAACTGTTATTAAGAAAAACGAAATAGATGCAAACCTTATCATTTCTGCCCAACGTAAGATATATGTAGCTGGTCCCATGCAGCCACAGCTTGGATCTAACCTCAAATATCATCATTTGTTCATCATAATACATGTAATATATTATTAACATTAACTATTTTCAATTATGTTAAGGTGGTCAAAAATTGCAAAACATTTACCAGGAAGAACCGATAACGAGATAAAGAACTTTTGGAGGACCAAGATTCAGAAATATATCATCAAGCACGGAGAAGCAACCACCGTTGGATCACAAAGCTTCGAGATTGTAAACGATCATGCGACGAGCACAGGACACGTCTTGAATACTCAAGAAACCATGGAGATATATTCTCCAACGACGACGTCGTATCAAAGTGCTGATCATCAGTTTAGTTACGGCAATATTGAACATCACCCTACTTACGGCGATTATGTGCCTTCATCGGATTCGATCATGATGCCATTATCAGTTGATCAATCCGAAGAAAACTATTGGAGCATCGATAATCTTTGGCCTATGCATTTACTTAATGGTAATTAATTAAAAGTTTTATTTACGGTCCAAAGAGGGTTATTTTTTATACTACTATACGAGTACTTAAATGCCAAATGGTTATTTCTAGGCCTGATACTTAATATAAACATATTTGAGAGTATTATGTGGGTTTGCCTCATTGTTAGAGGTAACTAGGTGCTTAAGGTAAGGTCGGGGACTTATATATCAATTCTATATGTAACTCTTATTAATTACTGTATTTTTATAACACCTATTCGACTTTATACATAAATAAAACTACGGAATGGATAACATATATTTTACAGATTCCTCCATATTTCAATATGAATTCCTTACTGCTTTATTGTTAATTTAAGAATGCTCGTTTGATGTCGGACAAGAACACCCTTGAATATATATTATGATTTTTTTTGTGTTAACTTAAGAAACGGGATCTAATCAGAACTTCAAATTTGTACATATGTCACCGGGGGAAAAACGTATTTGTATTTATGTTAAAAGATAAATTATGGGAATAATACATTTTGAGTAGTGACACCAACAACTTTTTTCTTTGTAATTATCTAAAATACGATAAAATGATTTATACAGATACATTCTATTTTTTATATATAAAATAACTCAATATTAGTACAAATTAATTAAGTAAATAACATTTTTTAAAAATCAATATTTGATGTGGTAGAATTTGTGTCTAGTTCTATTTATTGCAATTAATTTCTATTACTAGTAGATATTTTTATGTATTTCTCTCTAAAATAGTTAATAGCATATAGTCTTAAAATTAATAATTATTTATTTATATGGACATGATGAAAATTATATATAGGTATGCATGGAAAAAAACTCCACAACATGAGATCTAATATATATATCAAAGTTTAAATAATAAAAAGAGGAATTTGTGACAATTAAAGAATAATATCTTGATTTTTAAATTTAGATTTTACAATTTTTTATTTCAATATATATTATAAATAATTTTTGTATAATTTATCTAAGAGGTTCAACTTAGAATTTTTTATTTTTGTTCTTCTATTTTCCTTTTACAACTACATAACTTTTGCAGCAGATCGATACTCGAATTACAAGTATTTGGATAATACAAGTTTAGATCTAGATGCCTTAAAGCTGAATCCAACAAATCTATATATAACTCCATATACCTGTTAAATTTTGAATATCCAATCAATTCCTCTCCTTACTTAAAGAAACAACCCGAATTGGTTTTCTCATCTATCTCTAATATATAGTTCAGATTCATGCCTCTTAGTGTAAATTTATAAACAGACGCAGTCAATTTTTAAATGGAAAAAGTAATAGCCTATTTGTTTATACAATTTATTGTAACTTGGGACTCCAATTCTATTGCAAAGTTGTAAAGATATAACTTTTAAACTTTAGCAAAATTCAGGCTAATTATAAAATAAAAGGAAATACTGAAACAAATTCAGAGTAAGATATTGATAAAAATATTATCAAAAAATATGTTAAAAAAATCGCCAAACATTTTTTTTTGTAAAGTTTATCTTTTCAGATTTGGTTTTTCTAAAATCCATATAGGATTTCTATAAACTATATACGCACAGCTCTGGTATGATTGTCTTGGGTGGATATAAATGTATGTACATGTGGATGAATGTAAGCACATGGCACATGGCACATAATATATATATAACATACATGAACATGCATAACCTAACCGACCCTATAGCCATATATAGAACATGTATCATATAGGGTACGTAACCTTTTTTCATACAATTCCCCCCACTTCTTTCTAACCTTATTTCACCATTGTATCCAATTTTGGGCATGACCATGCAACATGAAGAACCCGACGTAAGCCTAACTCTTCTTTTTTTTTTCTTTAGTTTTAAGTTAGCTACGCGCGCGCACACACATATATATATGGTATTAGAGCTTAAATGTCAGATATTTTAGAAAAAAATTTCATTAAAAGGGAGAAAAGTAAGACTCGATGAATGAAACGATATATAATTTAAGTAATTGATCCAAAGAAACTATGGACGGGAAAATAAGCATCGTCGTTAATTTGGTGTAGAATAAGTGTAGTTAATGTGTTTAATACTATTGGTGCAAACGAAGCGCTTAGTATATCATAATGCTATTAGAAGTGCCGATCGAGTAGATTTTCGAACATACTTTTGAACTTTATATAAATAAAAAGTTAAAATTGAAATGTCAGAATCTATAATATAATGAGTTTCTCCATTTCCACTAGTGGTAATAACCAAGGAGAGTACTACTGTTTAAATCACACAGTTAAGTAAATATAACACGATTTATTTGAGTTTTAGCCTGACAAAATCGAATTTTGATGAATAATTTGAATTTTAATCCATAATTATTCTATTATTGGGAACAAAAATTGGACCGACAAGCACATTATTGGTGGACGACAAGAAGTTAGGTAAGGAAGTGAGTTACTTCACTATACTAAGACGGCATATGTACTTAAGGTTTTACCAAACATTTAGCTTTTTGCGACGGAGCCCTTAATATGTCCCATTGTAATAGATAATTTCAAGTTCCAATATCTTCTTCAATATCAGTTGCCTATAGTAAATGTTATAAAATAACTAATTAACAGATATTAGAATGTTCTGCTTGCATACACACACATTACATAAGTAGTGGTGGTGGATATCATCATCGTAAATTGGACATGTGTCCAAATTAAGTTTGTTATTGCTAAGATTTTTTTTATATATATATATATATTATAATTTGTGTAACCAAGAAGTTTTAGACCTTAATCCAACTCGTGATCTTGAAAATCTATTCTTAGAGGTCACAAGTTAGACATCTATGGTTTTGCTCATGTATCGTTGAATGATCTCTTTATTATGATTCAGGATTGAGTTTAAATATTATAAAAAAACCATTATTTGAGTACATAAAATCCGATACAACGGCAGCAAAAAGATATATATATATAGTTTTAATCACAAAACGTAGCTAGATTTAGATGATTAGAGAAAGTAGAGAGGTATTGTTCGTGATAATAAGCTCTCATCACACCAAGAGAGTCGAATCTTAACCAGTGTTTCCATATTGATAAATGAATAAATAAAACGAAGTAGACAAACCGTTGATATAAGATTTCACGTCCAAGGAGATAGATCACCACAGGACCATGATGCTTATAGTGTTTAGATTGCATAGCATTCATACTCTTAACTGATTCCAGAACATATGTTCAAATCATATATCGTTTTGACACATACTCAATCGTAATATATATATATATGGATCATATGCAAGTACAAAATATTAAACATTAAAGATTTTATTTATGAATGGTGGTGGAATTAGGCCGCATGTCTTTATAATTTTCCCACATGTTTTTCGTGTAGAATTTGAGGACTTCCCATGTGATCTATATATGAATACATCACATGGGTGATCGGTCACAAGTCACAACCAATGGTTTTAAAACCAAATTAGAAGCCAAACCGAATAACCATTTAGGTTACGGTTCAATTTAGTCTGACCGAGTCGAATTTAATTTTTAAAAATTTCTATTTATTAATTCTAAAATATATAAATTTAATGTAAGTATAATTTACACGAATTCCAATATTTCAAAAAATTAGCTAATCACATAATAGATTCTTGAAAGGGTTTATATAATTACCTGCATTCATTATTGTAAAGAAACATTCCCTGGGTAATATTTTGAATGAAAGATGAAAAGTTTAAGATAGGTGATATATATTAGATTTTTCTCTCTACTAACTTTAAATGTTGTTTTTAAGTCTTACTTTTATGATGGTCTAAGGCAAGTATTTATAGGTATTTCCATAGATTTTACTCCACCCCATTGTGTGGAAATTGTGAAATTTCCATGTATATTATTATATATTTGAAATTATCACACGTTCAAAAGCTACGGTTGGGTATTATTGGAAACGTGGACGAATTTGACTTTCGGTTTTTTTTTTTTTTAATATATCCAAGTTCAGTTTAAGCATAATGGACTTTCTATTAGATAATGGATAAAATGGGCATTACTGAATACTTAAACTCTCTGCATGCACTATACAGTTATATCTAACCAGAGCCAGCCCTAGAGACAGCTAAGTGAAACATTGGTTTCTAATCCCCAAAATTTTAAGATCTAATATATATGATCATAAGCTTCCAAATTGTTTAAAAAAAAATTTGTTTATTAAAAATCATATAAAATTGTTTATAGCCCCCAAAATCTCAGCCCGGCCCTATACCTAACTAATTTGAGCTAGTCATGAGCACTTAAAAATAATTATTCGTATGTGGCCCAAACATTTATATCCCTATATATAATAGATGAGGTTTTGTAGAGGGTTTTTGGTATAGGGCCGTAAATGTATTATGGGCCAATTATGGTTGACCCTGATGGATCTTATCTTTTCCCAGATGCCAAAAAAATAATGAATTTTTCTTAAACCTTTAAGATTATGACCTTAAAAACTACTTATTTATTGTTTAGAAAAACAGCTACTATTGTCTAAATACCATGGTCAGTTGAAAAACAGAACAAAATACATTTGTCTTAATTTACCTTTATTTGTTTTTTCGAAATAGTACAAAATGGATAGACTCTCGTAATGGTAATTTGCTAGGTAGATTCCGAGGAAAACAAATGACAAATCAAGCTTGGGCCTCCCTAATCACATAATTAATCATTTGTAAAACGGCAAATACTTGTGTCGTTTCGAATGCAAATCTCTTTGCTTTTACTGCCGCGAATTTTAGACCGTCAAAGTAGTGTCACCTGTCGAGCATCGGAAACACGTGATGCGTCTTTTACATCTCATCCCACTCTCGTAACAACGCACGTGATTCAATACTCTCCATTCATTTTCCGCCACGTAAGAATCTGGATACCGACGTATCACATACTAACGTGAGTAACTAGCGAGTTAGTTTAGTTTCCTACTCGCGGAGGTGTCGCTTTTTCCCCTTCTAAAATTAAGTAAAAAAAAAAAAAACGTTGAGGCAAAAAAAGCAGATAAGTAAGAAAAAAAAGAGAGTATTAATTACGAAAATATCCTTTGTTTTGTCTTAATTTTCCGAAAAGGAGAAACAAAATTTGCGCTGCGTTTCAACGCTCATAGTTTTCATTTTCCTCTTTCAAATCCAAAGAGAGAGAAAACAAAAAAGATGATTTTTCTCGTGAGATTCTGAGAAGCGATATTTCCTCTTTGTGGGTTTTGTTCAGACAAGAAATTTGAAGGAGTCTCTGCTCGAAAGTTGTGTTTTTTTTCTCCCTCTCGCTCGAGCTAAAATTTTCCAGGTGATTACATTAATTTTACTTTTCTGTAGCTGTTTGATTCTCACAAACCCTAATTTTGTGGGATGTTGTTCGTTCGTGTTGAAAGGTTTAATTTTTGTGTGTTTCGGTTGATTTTTTTTTTCTAATTAGTTTGTCGTCTTCTGAAGGTTTTTTTTTGTTTTCTCTGATTTTCTCAGGAAAAGTTTAAGGAAATATGGAACTGGAAGGAAACAGGGAAGAGACAAGCCCTAAAGCTTGTTCTTCAGAAATTGGTTCAGCTAAACAACACGACGATGACTTGGGTGAGAAAGCCCTCGAAGAGACCAGTGTTGTTAGGGTTTCTGAAAACGGAGAGCAGAAAGTGTTGGGCGATGATGCTGATGACAAAAAATCGAAGGACAACGTTGTTGTGGAGACAGAGAATCTAAACGGTTCTGGAGTTATTGAAGATTGTGTGATGAATGGAGTTTCGTCTTTGCTGAAACTGAAGCAAGATGTGAGTGATAAGGAAAAGGAGATTGATGATGAAGAAGCTGAAGATGGTGAAGAGGAAGAGGAAGAGCATGGATACCAAGTAGGAGACTTTGTGTGGGGAAAAATCAAGAATCATCCATGGTGGCCAGGTCAGGTTTATGATGTATCAGAGGCTTCAGATTTGGCTTTGAAGATTAAGCAGAAGGGGAAGTTGCTCGTTGCGTATTTTGGAGACGGGACGTTTGCTTGGTGCGGTGCGTCGCAGTTGAAACCGTTTGCAGAGAGTTTCAAAGAGTGTTCCAACGTAAGCAACTCGAGGGGTTTTCTTATTGCAGTGAAGGAGGCGGTAGAAGAAATGGGTAGACACATGGAGAGTTTACTGATGATTGATTGTGCAGAGGAGAAGAAGCACGAGCTTGATAATCCTCAAGTTAAGAACGCTGGTATAAAAGAAGGTGTCTTTGTTCGTCATTTGAGAAGAGAGATGATTTCGTCTTTGCTGGTTGGTAAACCTGAAGGGATACTTGAAGATGTGAAAGGATATGCGGAGACTGTTAGTTTCAGCGGTTTGCTTGAGCTGGAGATTTTGAAAAGGAAGGTGTCTGCGTTTTATCGGTCTAAAAGAGGATATGGCTTGACCGAGTATCATGAGCCCGAATCAGTCCCAGGACTTGAAGACAAGAACAATGACGATGACGATGATGATGATGATGATGAAGACGAGGACTTTGATGATGGTGGTGCTAAACGTTCGACCATGGAGGAAGGGGAAAAAGAAGAAGAAGCGTTGGATCCTGGAGTGTCGTCTATTCGGAGACCGTTAGAGAGCTGCTCTGGGTTTCCTGATCATAGGCTGCAACACAGAAGGAAGCAGAAGAGCATTGCTGAGATATTGGAGAATGAGTCTTCTGCTAAGGTTAGATTTGAGACAGAACTAGAGGATGGGAATGGGAAATCGAGTAGGAGAAAGGTAAAACGCCGTGATGAAGGTAAGGGCGAACTTGCAGCTGTAACCACCACCACTCAGAGGAGTAGAAGAATGAAAGAAGTTGCTACAATTGAAGAAGACGGTGGTAGCGAGCAAGTGGAGGAAAATAGCAAAGGCAAAACGTTTTCAAGGAAGAGGAAGAAAAGAGATGAAGATGTTGGTGATAATGATGGGAGTGGAGACAGAGAAGAGACTGAGAAGAAGGAGGTTACGGTTGGTGAAACAGATGATGATTCAACTCCGTTACCTTTGCTGCGAAAAAGGTTCAAGGTTGATGTTTCAAGTGCTGCAAATGGCGAGACCTCCACACAAACAACAAAGAGAGAGAGGAAGAAGAGCAAGTATTTTTCGCCTGAGTACGTGTCAGATTTTTCCTCAAAAGGGAGAAAAAAAAACAAAACCGAATCTGAATCTTCCAAAGGTCCAAGTCAGAGCCTTGTAGGAGAGCAGATGACCAATGCGAGTGATAATTCTTCCAAAGTTCCAAGTCAGAGCCATGTAGGTGAGCAGATGACCAATGCTAGTGACAGCCTCGTGGCAATGGAAGTGGATACAGTGGATGAACCTTGTGAATTATTATTATTGGAGAATGGTGTAGGTCATCAAGAAGAATTTTCAGAGGAATTTAGTAACGCCGTTGATTTTCTGAGATTGGGAGCTACAGCTGAGGAAATTCGGGATCTAATTCGTGTATCGGCTCTTGGTACGCAATATCCAAAAGACAGTAGCTCAAGAGACATGGTAAGAGAGTTCATGTCCATCTACAGAAGCTTCACATATCATGATGGTGCTAATAGCAAGTTTCTAGGGAGTTATAATAGTTTAGATGCAGACAAGGAGGAACTTAATGGGACGGGCCAACCGGCGGCTAAAGGAAAAGAGAGAAAATATAAGAAGTGTAAAGCAAAGCAGCAAACAGAGGAGGTTGAGCAAATTGGAAAAGAAGAGAATGAGACAGAGAAGCATGAGAAAACAAAGAAAGAGAGAAAACCAAAGACGCCGAAATCTAAGAAGCAAGCTGATGAAGAAGAAGAAGAAACCCGCAAAGAGTCGAATGAGACAACGAAAAAAGAGAGAAAGTGTAAGAAGCCTGAATCAAAGAAGCAAGCTGATGTAGAAGAAGAAACCCTGAAAGAGGCAAATGCGTCAATAAAGAAAGAGAGAAAACATAAGAAGTCTGAGTCAAATAAGCAAGCGGATGAGGGAGAAGAAACGTTGAAAGAGTCAAAGAAGAGAGAGAGAAAAGCTAAGAAGCCTATAAATGAGGAAGAGGAAACGCGGAATGAGACTGAGAAACCCGAGAAGAAGAAGAAAAGAGAGGGAAAGTCGAAGGAGCAAAGAGTGGATAAGAAAAAGATAGAATATGAGAAGGAATTTTCAGGAGCTGAGCTTCTTGTTACATTTGGTCCTGGTTCGAGTATGCCTAAGAAGGAAGAGCTGATTGAAATATATGAAAAGTTTGGAGCTTTGGATGAAGACAGAACTGATATGTTGGACACCAACTTTTGCGCCCGTGTAGCCTTCTTGAACATAGCTGATGGGGAAAATGCCTTTGAATCCTCACAAGAGAAATGTCCATTTACTTCTACTTCCACAGTTAAATTCAGGCTCAAGTATCCTAATGAGAGAGCAGAGGAGAAGAAAGTTGAGGCTGAAGCTGCAGAGACAACAACAATGGAGATGGAACATTTGAAGAAGAAGTTGGAGGAGATGATATCATTAGTGGATGAATCTGGAGGAGGAATGACTGAAGGAGTGAAAGTGAAACTTGTAGAGGAGATGGTAAATTTGCTTGAGAAAGTAAGAAAGATGCCATCGTCTTAGAATTGTGTTTTTTGTTTGATGAGCATTTTCAGGAGATTGTGAATTGGCTGGAGACAGAAAGGAGAGATGAGATCGTCTTAGGATTATGTCTCTTATGTTTTGTTTGGTTGAGAATTTTCAGGAGATTTTTAGAGGTTTTAGGATATTTATGGTTCCTGCAAAATAAAAGAAAAAGAACTATACGTGAATCGATGTCTTTGTTTGTGTTGTCTTAAACTTGAAGCTAATCGAATCGTGCATTTCCTTGCCTAATAAAATTAGTGTCGAATTCTTAACATAGTCAGCTTTGAATCTTTGTCATCAAACCCTCAGCAAATAAATGATGATTACAAATCCTCGTCATTCTATAATACCTTTTTTTTTTTTAACTTGTTTTATGCTAAGTTTAACTAAGATAAATCTAATAACAAATTTTGTTTAAGTTACAAAGATAACTTTTTAAAAAATAGGAGAAAAATTATTAAACGTTGTTTAAGTTACAAAAGAAAGAAAAAAACAAAAAACAAATGAAAAGATCAACATACGATGAAACATATTGAAGATATTACGCAAAAACACCGATTTGGAACATCAAAACTCGGAAATTTGCAATATTGCCACAATTTCTAAAAACTGGAGTCCTCATCGTTGTCTTTGCCAATGACATTGCTCTTAATTTTTCTTGTCAATCACATTGCTATTAGAATAGCCTTTTACTACTAGTATTAGTGGAATAGTATTAGTTTTTGTATTTTATTACAATTAGTTCATGGCCAAAGAGTCGAGGTACGCAATGGATCCAAAGCAGGCCAACGAATCTTTGACTGCAGTCTCCCTCACTAGCAAGTGGCCTATTTTATTTTCTTTTACTTAAACTAATTTTGTCACGTTTTATATCTTCATTTGTTTTATCTAGGATTCTAACCATAGATTATATATTATATTAGTATGATTTATGTAACACCATTTGATACACTACTCACCCATCCCGAAGTTATATGCACATGCATCTACTTTCTTTTAAACGCACATGCATCTACTTTCTTTTAAACGCACATGCATCTGTATATATATATATATATTTTTTTTTTCTACGAACACTCTAGTTTTCAAAATCTGAAACCCATGTTAGAAGGGACTTTCACATTTAGAATCCTTTTGAAACGATCAAAATTAACCTAAAATACATTTTTTTTTTATTATACGAAACTAATAAACAATAATACTACTTTATGTATGGTAACTCTCTATATAAATGTCAAATGGGTAGTAGAGATACTCACACATAATAAACATCTCTACCTTTTCCACCAGGAAAAAAAATGGGTCGCCTATTCATTTTTCTAAACATCTTCTTCGTTTTAATCGCTACTACATCTTTAGCTGAAGTACATAACCCAAAGCAGACGCCAAGGGCAATGCAAAAGCCTCATACTTTTATTCTTCCGGTCTTAAAAGACACCAAATTCGGGCTTTACTACACGACCGTGACGGTCGGCAAGCCACCACTCGTGGTTAACCTAGCCGTACACGTCGGAGGGTCCTCAACCTTATGGTTCCAATGCGATGAGATGGGTTATAACTCAACCACGTACACTCCTATCCTCTGCGAGTCCATGAAATGCAAAAAACTCGATGGTCGTTGCATCCCTTGCCAAGGCTCCCCTTACGGTCCTTCCTGCAGAAACGACATTTGTAACACTAACATCTACTACTCCGCCATTGCATCTTTACTCGAAGATGACGTTACCGTAAGCTACACGTTACCATCAACTTACGTGGCACCAAAACTCGCAACGAGGCTGCCTCTCGCATGCATGTCTGGCGTCTCAGCTCTCGTCGCCGGGCTTCCGTTTGGTTCTCGTGGGATCCTCGGACTCGGTAATAGCTCTACGTCCTTGGTGAATCACCTCGTCTCTTCTTACAAGATTCCCTTCAAAGTTGCTCTTTGTCTACCTTCAAAGCCAGGAATAAGTAATTCCGGAATTGCTTATATCGGCGGCGGCCCGTATTTGCTGCCGCCTAACCGTAAAGATGTCTCGAGGTTATTAGTTTCCACTCCTATTGTCCGGAAAATGAAACAGGACGATGATGAGGACTACCATATAGATGTGAAAGCTATCCAAGTCAACGGAGAGACGCTCTCTTTCGATCAAAACTTGTTGACTTTCAACAAGACGAGTGAATGGGGAGGCTCATTGATCAACACCATGATCCCTTACACTTTCTTGGAGTCTTCCATTTACAAAGCCGTCCTTAAAGCCTTTGCCGGAAATGCCAAGAAGCGAAAAGCCGTGGCTCCCTTCACCGACTGCTTCAGCTATAAAAGTTTTGGTCGAAAGTCCTTCTTGGAGAAGGAGGTTCCGGTGATCAGTTTAGTATTGGGAGGAGGAGTAACGTGGAAGATCTATGGGCCAAACTCACTAGTGAAGGTGAAGAAAACCGTCGTGTGTTTAGCGTTTATGAATGTAGGATATAATCCGCAGGTTTCGATAGAGATTGGAGGATATCAGATGCAAGATAATCTCGTAGAGTTTGATCTTGAGGCCTTAAAGTTCTCTTTCACTTCTTCGCTTTTGGTTCACAATACATCATGCAATGAGATTTCATAAAGCTGGTCACTACTCTTCTTGTTGTTGGTGTCCTCGTTGTTAATGTGATTTTCTCATTTGAATCATTTTGAAACCATCAAAAGGATGTATATGATCTTAAGGCCTCGAAGTTTTCTTTTACTTCTTCGCTTCTAATTCACAATAGATCATGCATTCACCTGTGATGTGATGAGATTTCATAAATCTCGTCACTTTGTTGTTGTTGTTTATGACTAAATGTGATTTTCTTGTAATCCCACACATATTTTATGTAGACTTGAATTGAAATTTTTTGAGTTTCTTGTAATCCATTTAGTTAATGTAACTTTCTTGTAATCTCTAAAACCGAAAAAGAAAAAACAGATTGTTTTCTAAAGATATATATACGTAATGTTGTGTATTTAATCAATAGTGTGAGTTTGGTGAAACGGATCCGACGATGAGTGGTGAAACACTGTTAGAATCTCATTGCATGTTTTGATTCCTTCTAAGCAAAAGAAGAAACCCACAAAGAGTCGAGTGAGACAACAAATTAAGAAAGAGCGAAAGGGAAAAATATAACTATGTGTTCACGTGGACTATTGAGTCTATCGAGGTGAAGTATAACGAATGGTGATGATGATTTGGGTTGTTTTTTACTGGCTTTTGGCTATGCATTTACGCAACAATATCAATATAAATAATTATAATGGCAATGATCTCATTATAAATGTTTGTTTTCGTTAAAAACAAAAACCATTTATAAAAAAAAATTAGTTTATGCGTGAATATTCCACCTAATAAATTTAATTATTTAATTAATTGAGATTTATTAAATTTTGTAATGTGGAATATAAAATAATTTCTAAAATTTTATGTGAGTGGTTTAAATTTTTTTATCAAATTTTATTTAAGAATACAATCACTTTTTGTATTAGACTTCTAATTTCAAAGAATATGTTAATTATTCAAAAAATGCTTTACGAATTAATAAAACGAATCCATCTTGTAAATACAAATTTATGGCAATTAAAAACAAATATAAGTAAAATCTATAATCAAATAAACTGATCATTCGTAGATAATTTTTTTTAAAAAAAATTTAAAAAGAGAATTTGCATCACAATGGATTATCCAGATAATGGGATGCATCACATTAATTTTATATAAACTCTTTTTAAACGGTCAACCATGGGCTCATTATCCCATTCCATTCAATATTTTAACTAATTAATTTATAATTTGTTTTTACAAAATTGGGTTTAAAAAAATTAATATTAACATTTTGTTTTTTTTTAATATTGATTTTTTATACACATGTAAAAAAATAATGTTAATCTACAGATTTAATCCGCACACAATAATTGGAAAATAAATTTAGCGAGTACAAATATTTAGAGAATTAAATGATTATTTTTCCGTTTGCAACGCGTAAAATGTTTACGTGATAATTGGAAAGTGGAAACAGTTTATTTATTTTTTTCTCGTCTCAAATTCACGGCCCACTTAATGATGGGCCTGAGTTGAGCCCAATAAAAAACACGGGACTTCCACGCTCATATATAAATACCCCACAAAGGCGCAAGAGCTAATTCATTCCTCACTTTTCCTTTTTCTTCTTCCTCATCAAAAGTTCTCTCTTTTCTCTTTTGCTCTCTCTCTCTCTCTCTCTAAGAGTTTAAAACCATTCTGGAATCGAAGATCTTTACGTTCGTTTGATCTCTCAGGTTTGCTTCAACTTCGACTACAAATCTTCGCGTTTACGATGATTTCTTCGTGCTTTCGATTTGCGTTTCCGCTTCTTCTCGTTCCTCGTCGTCCAATTCGCTTCGATTACTCAGGAAGCTAGGGTTTCACTTATGAACGATGATGGAATCGAATCGATCTGCTTTTTAGACCGCTCTTCTTAGGGTTTTTGTTTATAGTTAGGGTTTCATATGTATGAACGCTCGCGAATCATGTGGGGTTTGCTTGTGACGAACGTTTCTAAAATTGAAGGAATATTTCGGTTCTTAGTGATATTAGATTAGGGTTCGGAATAGAGATTAGATTTAGCTAGGGGTTTTATATTTCTGTGGACTTGGTGTACACTTGGAATGTTAACATGTACTTTGGGAGTATCAGAGGATTGGATGGTTTTTGATTCTCCTCGTCTTACTCCTTGGAAGCGTGTTACTCTTCTGAGAGTTTCTGTGGATCATCATGGATGAAGCAACAGCAATCGACTCTGAGGTTCAGTCTTCTAAATTTGGCGTTTTTGTCAATGTGTTTATAGTATGAATTACAAGGCGCCAAGGAGATACTCAAACGGAAGGAACTTCGGGGTGGAAAGACAACAAAATTTCGCAGCTAATATAGTTCCGAGAAGACCAAATGTTCCTTATGAAAGCAGAATGAACAAAGGGCCAAATAAGTGGTCAAGGAATCTGGTTTGGACGGCATCAGAAGGCAACAGGCCAAGGAAGTATGATAACACTTATGGGCCATCGAAACCACAAGCTTCAGGCACATGGTCTAGTGTGCCAATCCAGCAGAGGAAGTATGCTGCGTATGGCCAAAGAAACTCTTCTGTTTCAGATACCAGAGGTTGGGGGTCGAGTGGTAATGGCAGTCCCAAGTGTAAGGAATGTGTGTGTAAGTTTTGGAAAGCTGGAAACTGCAAGAAGGGTGATCAATGCCCATTTTTACACTCTTGGACTAGCCTCGCTGGAATGGTCACGGTAGCTGCTCTTGAAGGACACAAGAAGGTTCGTTTCCTTTTTTATTAGTTTCCGTTTACTCTCTCTTGACTATTGGCTAAATGAGAAACGATATTTTGCTAACTTGTAAATATTCTTGTTGCTTTATAGGATCTAAAGGGGATTGCGCTTCCTCAGGGTTCAGATAAACTCTTTTCAGCCAGTAACGATGGTACATTGAAAATATGGGACTGCCATACTGGCCAGTGTGTTCATACAATCAACCTCCAGACCGAAGCAGGGTCTTTAATCAGTGAAGGGCCATGGGTTTTCCTTGGCTTGCCAAATGCTGTAAAGGTTAGTTTAAGGAATCTCTTAAGTCATATATACTTGCTAAATGTCATTACTAAGATCAGTTTGATTGTGTGTTTGTTCTGATCTTAACGTTCCTGTTTAAACGTTCCTGCAGGCTTTTAACGTTCAAACCAGTCAAGATTTGCATCTTAACGGAGTGGTTGGTCAGGTCCGTGCTATGACTGTTGGCAATGGAATGCTTTTTGCTGGGACAAGCGTAAGTATTTTGCTTTCCTCTCGCTTTCTACTTGTGTTAGTTCTCTGCTTCTTTGTTGGATCTAAAGTAAGCTGCTTTTGTGCAGTCTGGTAGCATATCTGTCTGGAAAGCAACTGACAGCGAGTCTGATCCTTTCACATACGTCACATCTCTGGAAGGACACCATAGTGGTGAAGTCACATGCTTTATTGTTGGAGGTCAGCGACTATACTCTGGTTCTGTGGACAAAACAATAAAGGTGTGGGATCTCAACACACTGGAATGTACAATGACCCTGAGGCAACATACCGACACAGTCACGTCACTCTTATGTTGGGATCAGTATCTGCTGTCCTCTTCCTTAGATGGGACAATAAGAGTTTGGGCTTGTTCTGAAGATGGCAGTTTGAAAGTTACTAACACGCGCAGACAAGAACAAGTAAGTTTTTGTATACACACTTTAGCCCCATTCCTCATCGTGGCAACAACAACACTTGGTTTCTAACCCAAAAAATTGTTTTCTTTGTGATTTGAAACAGTGTGTGCATACTCTTTGTGGTATGAACGACGCAGAAGGCAAACCGATCATGTTCTGCTCTTACCAAAATGGAACAGTCAGCATCTGCGATCTGCCATCGTAAGTGAAGCTAGAGTCTCTCTAGTTATACATTGTTACTCTCATCTTAAATCATTTTACTAATTCATTCTGTTTTTCTTTGTTGGGGGCATACGCAGATTTAAAGAAAGAGGAAAGATGTTCTCTACTAACACGATCGGCACAATCACAATTGGTCCTGAAGGATTATTATTCACTGGTGACAAGAGTGGGAAGCTGCGTGTTTGGAGCTTAGCTGGCCCCAAAGTTTAGCCATTTTTCATTATGGAGAAAACAAACTTTGATTTACTATGTATAACTTGATATGAGTTAAGAGACTGTTCTTTAAGAAGTTACACTGTTATGGTCTTATGTTACTTACGTGCTTTATAATTAAGCTTTGAGATAAATTTCATTTGTCATTCTTATATAACAGGATCTGTCACAAGATACGATATTACGTAGAACTTACTCTAGTTTCGGTTTCATAAGGATTTAATATTGTTTACGAATAAAAACTATTCCGTAAGTAACAATTAATTGATGTTGGTTTTCAATAAAAATCCATAAGAAAAGACATGTAATATAAATGGCGGTGCAATGACAAAAGAGTTGTTAGAAATTAGAATTGAGTAATATGTATCCGAGAAAAGACAACACAAATATTTGATTCGATTTTGAGATTAATGCATACCAAAAATCTCTTTAGCTTCTCCCTTAAGATTCGTCGAGGCAATTATTATTCTATAGGACAACTTGAGGTATTTATCCTATATGGGACACATAATATTATGAGTCTATAGTTCTAAATTAATATGAATACATTGAATTTTATTAAGCCATCGTTGTTGTTGACATGTTGTGACGAGAGCAACATAAATGCTGTAACATTAAGTAACTGAAGCAATCGAACCTTCGTTTTCGAGAAGAAATTATTATAGAAAAATAATTGATATTTGAATTCAAAGTAGTCATGCTTCTTTTTTATTCGTCAGCAATTACGTATGCACTATATTATCTGATGTTTACGAATGAATGATATTTAAATTTTTCTACAAACAACATTTTCTTAGAGAAGGCTATAGATATGCACATGATTGATGATTATAAGGTTTTGCACCAATTTTTTCCTGAAAATTTTGGTCTATCTAATAAAATATAAAAGTTTCCTTGCATCTCAAGGCTTTATATTATATAATTGGCACTCAGCCACTAACTGGTGTTTATGATCAGAATAATAATTTAAATCAGTTAGTGATTAGAAGATTTTAAATTCAGCTAGATTTTTGTATAGTTTGTAGGCAAAGTGGCATTTTTTTTTTTAATTCTGTACGTGAACCCAAACAATGTAGTTATGCTAAAAAATTTGTTTTTTATCATTTATTCTGGTATATACAATAAGTGTTTTATGATTAAAAATCTCAATACTTCCGAACTTTTTAATTATCAAAACAAACTATATTTTTGAATGATATTTTTCTTATTTTAGCATATGTTATTACACTTAGTGATTGTTATTTCTTGGTTCTTATGAAGAATGAAATATCTATCTCATCAAATAGACATGGTACCACTTTTAGTAGCTAATCAGTAATCAGTAATCAGTAATCAGTCTAAACACAACAAAAGAGTCAAGTAAAATACATTATTGTCAAGTAATTACTAATCAAAACTCTAATCTCCACCTAAACTTATGGATCCATTTAGATTCTAGAAAGTCTACTATTTCCATTTAATTTACACGAATTGCTATTTTTCATGATACCAACAGTTTTCTCTTTATATATATATATACACACAAGACACACAGGAGACAAAAACGCCATCACACATATGGAGAAAGAAGATGACTACACGACGTCGTTTTGCCCAAGCTTCAGCAGTTACACTAACGACGGACTCGCCGAAACCGCCGAGCGAGTTCGACTCGAGTTTCCCGGTGAATCCATCGACGACGACGACGGCTTCGAGTTCGTCAATCCACGATCGGATTGTGACGCGGCGACTTTCTCCGGCCACTGCGATCTCGCGTTCCCGGTTTTCAATAAGGTTTTCGTCTCCAAAACCTCCCCCGCCGTGAAATCGGACGGTGATCGTAAAGAAGAATCTTCTCGCGCGGAGGCGGTGGTCACGACTCAGCTGAGAGATCTGTTCCTCCGCGATCGCGAAGATCCGTCGTCGTCTTCTTCGTCCGATGATGAGGAAGAGAAGGAGCTTGACGGAATCTCAAGTGAGATTTACAGTCCGTGGACGCCGGAGAAATCGTCGCACGGTGGTTGGAGAAAGAGCAAATCGATGGGATCATCATCGTCGTCGTCGTCTTCGGCGGCGAAGTCATCGAGACGGTGGAGAATTAGGGATTTGTTGAAGAGAAGTTACAGCGAAGGGAAACAATCGGTTAGTTTTTTGAATTCGTCTAAAAACAGAGACGACGAATCATCGAAGAAGGTGAAGGAGGACAAGGTTTCTGCACATGAGAAGTTTTATCTGAAGAACAAAGCGATGAAGGAAGAAGAAAAGAGAAGATCGTTTCTGCCATATAAGCAAGGTCTCGTTGGGCTCTTCTTCTTCAACGTTCATCATCGCTACGGCAAAACTCTTTCTTCTTCTTCCTGAATTTTTTTTTTTTTATTACTGTAAATAATAATAAATATCCTTTTTTCTTTGGGCTATAACAAGCCGGCCCATTAAGGGGGTTTTTAATTTGGATTTAGTTTGGTTCAGTTATGAATCCTTAATGGGCTTTTGGGTTTAAAATTATTTATACCGTGGGCCTTCTGTATCATAAGGTGGGGAAATATGGAATTCACTATGGGGTAAGAAACAAATCTATAAAGAGTTAAAATGAGGGGGTTATTAGGAATTATATTTATAAAAAATTGATTGATTTTTAAAGTTGAGAGATTTGTTAAATTTGTAATGATTTATTGATAATTTTGTATATTTAGAAAATTTATAGAATATTTTTACAATGATTTTAAGAATTTGAGGGATATAAATGATATTTTTAAAGTTTTGTTTGATGAATTAAATTGTTTAAAATCCAAATTCCAATAACACCAGATTAATTTAATAGAATTATATGATTTTTAAAAACTTATTTTTAATAATAATGGATTTTATATAAATATTAATAACGATATCAAAATTCATAAACCAATAACAATACAATTTTTTTTTTAACATTTATTAAAAATTCATCTTTCAATAACACCTTTTCTCATTCCATGTGAAGCGTGAACAAAACTTTTAAAAAATCCTTTCAAAGTCACATTAATGCGATATTAAAATCATTTGTAAACGATTATGAAATATGATTGATTTTTTCAAATAATCAATATCAATTACACTTGACTTCTATTATCCCATTAATGTTTATAAACCTGTTATTTATCGACCTTTAATGACTTCTTACATACTCTCTTACTTGGTTTTTTTTTTTTTATATTACCGAACAAAAATATCTTTTACTAGCTTTCTTATATATCTTTTAAATGAAGTTTTATATAGATGTTTTATTTTTTTTCCAGCCAATTAAATAAAACTTCACCAAACTTCAGGTGGGTGATATATACCTCAGGTCCTGAACAACTTTTTTTAATTTCATTCGCATGGAAAATCAAAATATAAAATGCAATCAAGAATTCTACCAACTTAACATTTGTGATTTGTTTTAAGACATATGAATACTTAACTTCATTTTTTTCTGTTGGGACTATTTATTCTCACGTCAACCAGAAAAATAATCTCTAACAGTCTTCGCTTCCTCAACTAACTTTCAAATTCCCAACGTACGAGGACTTGTCTTATCCAATGTATGATAATACTAAATTCGTGATTAATAGTCATTCGCTTCAAATTACAATGCTAACCCTAACATTAACTAGTCTGTGTAGTTAATGTCTGAGACACAAGAGCCTAACCTGACAAGACCTCATTCACAAGGTTTCTTTTTAAAATCGTTTTAAGGAAATAATCAAGAGATAGTGGTAATGTAAACAGCTGGTTATCTTGGTTGACCGTAAGTATTTGACTCTGACTCCTTGTGCAATTACAGATTACGAAAGTATATTCTACTCTCTTCTTTTTATCACTCTTAGAGTTTTATACAAATAGATTTTTGCACACACACATATTAATTACACTAAAAATATTAAAATATATTTTTCCATTGATTAGGTGATAAATATGTATTTTTCCATTATAGAACTTACCAGTGAATGTTTTTATAAAATATTCTTATCCAAATTGTAAAAACAAAAAACAAAAGTTAGTGTTCTTTTAGTTTAAGAAGACTTAGCTAGTATTCATCATAGCCGACAATGTCAGTAGTACTTATCACTTCAAATTTTCTGTGTTTTTACATAATGACTACAAAGGAGTCATTTAAGTAAGGTGATTAAAGTAGCATAATCTTATATAATATATATGAACTCTAGTGTATGAACTACACTATTTAAAGACAAAGTAATTATATAAAATTTATATTAATATGGATTTAATTTGTTTACACTAGGGAAATAAAGACCAAACCACTTTTTATAATTTCCTTATCAACTGATCATCCTTCCTATTACACAAAAGAAGAGGTACAACAACTATAACAAAATATAGAAAAATAAGTTGTATTCATATATATTTTTTTTCTTGTTCATTATAATCTAATATTCGATAATCAATCATAAACGATATTCAGAGGCAATACCCATTAGAAAAATCCATCATAGTAAGTGAACTAAGCTCGAAGTTGTCTTCAAGAACCCAGAAAGTCTCGAACAGATTTGGAACCGTAGCTGCAACTTCGACGTCGGGTTGTATTGAATAGACCGGTTTGGGTTTTGGTTTGAGTTTGGAATCGTCGTCTAAAGTGTCAAATCTTAAAGTTGAAACTTTCTCTCTAGTGATGTCGTCTTGATGAGAAGGAGAAGTTGTGGTTCTTGCGAGGACCAAAGAAGGTGGAGTCTCCACGTCGCAAACCGGTTTGGTGGCAGATGAATGATCTCCAAGGCCTAGTTTCTTGCTAAGATGAGTGTTCCAATAATTCTTTACTTGGTTATCTGTTCTTCCAGGTACTCTTTTTGCTATCAGCGACCATCTGTTTTATAACATTTTTACGCAAATTAATAACAAAAAAATTATTCTAGTTAAGTTGACCAACACCATTCTATTACACACACACATATATATTAAAGTAGTTCTTTCTTAAAAGTTGTAATAAAACAATATTTTCTAAAACGATCCCTTTGAAAAACGGATGGAATACATATTTTCCATTTTCTTATGAAATGATGTTTGAATTTACTCCTTCTCACATAGATGAATAACAACAACATATATTGTCTGATATATCTCTGCATGCATGGCTATATAAATGTTTTATACCGATCGAGGTACGAGTTAATGCTTATGGACGATGGACCTATACAGAGCATGCTTGTGTGTAAATCATTTAGCTAGATTATATATGAGCGTAGATGATTGCATACTTTTAAGCTATAGATGACAGGTGTGTCTATATATGCATATGATCCATAAATGAGTATAATTATTAGCCATTGTAAAGTTCGAGGAAACATATCTTTGATTAAAAACCTAGGCATATAAATTATAATATATAGTTATATATAGGTCGAAAAAGAAAAGACAGATCTAATAATCTCGTTGATTTAAATATACAATCCTCTTTCGCCTATTTTTGGATATAACCACTATACTGTATTATTATGGAAGTATATAAATCGTTTAATTAGAAAGAATCCACTTATAAAATGTAACCTAATCGATATATATATACATATATATGAATGCAAAAGATCTTGAAGATATATGTTATATATATGGCTAGCTAGCTAGCAAGATTTCTTTTTTTTTTTTTCTTTTTTTCTCTAAAATTTGGTGCACGAATAGCTAGAGAGATCTAAATCTAAACAATTCTTTAACAAACAAAAAGTCTAAACAATTCAGAGATTCGCGTGAATTAAGGATCGAAACAGCAAAACGCATAGTCGCATACATATATATATAATTAATAGAATTGTATGAAAAGAGCGATGTATATCTTATCTTTTTTAAAGAGCCTGTTTTTTTTGTTTTTTTGTTAAAAATATGTAAAATTCAAGAGAACCTGTTGCCGAGGAGCTTGTGGAGTCTGATGATGAGATCTTCTTCTTGGTCAGTGAAATTGCCTCTGTTTACACTAGGGCTTAAGTAGTTCATCCATCTCAATCTACAGCTTTTCCCACATCTCTTGAGCCCTAAATTATCATCCATATATAGTTTCAATCTCTATAGATTTTTTTTCTTACTAAGAACAAGAGAGAGAAAGGGAGAGAGAGAGAGAGTAGAAGGACCTGTCTTCTTGGCGATGCGGTTCCAATGGCCTTGGCCATGAGTTCGGACATAATCCATGAGGATCTTGTCTTCTTCCACTGTCCATAAACCTTTCTTGTATTCCTGTTCTTTTCCATCTCTTGTCATTCTCATGTTTTTTTCGTTCTTGATCCCGAGGAAGAGAGAGAGAGAGATAGAGAGAGAGAGACGATACTTGTTGAGATTGAAGGTGGGTGAGTCAGTGATGCATGATTAGTCGAGCCATACTTCTATATAAATATATATTTCATGTCGTCACGTATGTATATGTGTGTGTATAGATATTCCATATATACATAAGGAAATGTCTGTATGCTGTTTTCTTTACATAAAGGTATGTATATGGTAGAGTCAGTCCCTATATTACCTAAATTAATTTACCCATTCAAACGTGTGTAAATATTAATTTTACACCTTTTTGTTCCGTTTCATTTACACGCTCTTTTATGATATATACATTTACATATATTACTATTTATATGGAATTGAAAATTTTTAAGGTTCCTATAATGTTGATTTGGAAAATGTATATTTACATAGGTATATATATGATGATACAGCGCTATGATTAGTATAAACTATATCTAGTTATAGCTAAATAATATATATATATATATATATCAGTGGTCAATACTATTGTAAAGACTCAATAGCTAAGAAAATTATTTTGTCAGCTAGGTCACGGCAATTTGCATATAAATTGATTAATGATAAGCACGCAAAGAATTTGAAGAGTTATTCTCACATTGATTCAATAATTTTTGTAGTAGGCAAATTACAAAAGAATTAAAAGATTTTGTTGAAAACAAAAGTGATCCGAGTTTCCAACAAGGTTAAAGTAAGCCATTGAAAACGAGTATTGGCTCAACCAAGCATGGTTCTAACTATATTTCTTGCTTCTATAACATGCTTCTTACGCCTTACAGAAAAATCTGATAACTTATTAGAGATTCAAGAAAGTTAGAAGCGTTGAATTTGCATAGAGTAGATGTAATCTGAATTATGATATAATCGAATTCTAAAGATTTAAAATTTGGAGTTGATAAAAGATTTTGTAACGATACAAAATTATCAATATAAATAATTTTTTTTAAAATAATAAGTTACACTTTTGCGCTAAAAAAGAAATAATAAATTAATTTTTTCATCGTTATTTTTTCTTCAAATTTTTTTAAAATCATAAAAATTCTAATAGAAAGTAGTTATCCTCTTGTTTTCTATCAATTAACGATCTTAAAGATATGTTAACGGTTAAAAATTCAATTTTGTTATTTGTTTTTTTGTTATTGGAAAATAAAATATAATTACGTATGTTTTTGTTATTGGTTTGAAATGTAAAACATAATTCATCAAGGAAATAAATTATTTACAAAAAGAATTGGGAAGCATTCTGAAATCAAAAGACTATAAACATTTCAATATGGCCTAAAAGGTAGATCGATAAAGAATGAACTAGTTGGTGGTATATGTTGCACGACCGAGCCAGCGACGCATTGCGTCTCCATAGAACGTAGGAATCGAATGGCGAAAAGAGTTAAAAGAGTGGTTTGCTGATTTAATTAGCGGAGATATATTGTTTCACTTCATATTTTTTCATTTTTATTTTAGTTTGGTGATAGTTAGAGATGAAAATCTTCTATTATAAGATAATGGTATTGATTAACTATAACAGGTTCTTTGTGTTATCCGGTTTACTAGATCACTTTCGTTTACCGAATTATTCCTAATTTCGGTTTTGTTTCTATGTAATATTCGGTTTGAAACACTAACCAGACCGAATTGGAGGACTGTGGTTAAAGTCCTTTTAACTAAAAGATTAAAAAAATCCTGAAAATTTTATATTGATGAAAAAAAAGTTAAAAAAATCTAGATATATTCCAAAAGAGTGAAAGACTGTATAGTGCATATCCCAACTAACAAGTTAAGTAGAAGTGAAAATTGAAAAAAAGAAGGTAATTATTATTGGACATGAATCTCCCTTGAGATAGGCAAATATTAATTTTAACATTTATATTAATACTAGCTTATACTGTATGTGTAGTAGCTTATGTATAATGTGTGCGTTATCTCGGATCTCACCCCTTTTTTTACCCAATGTACGGATAATTAATTTGAAGTTGGTATATGAATTATTTAACTGAAATGTTATAAAAAATTATTTTTAACTTAATTGGAATTAACATTCCTTATACCCCCAAATAAACAAAAATTGAACATCTGTGCTACCAAATTCTGAATAGTCTAGTATGATAATCACAAACTAATTCACTAAATATATCATGTCGTGGATGCGTATTATATCTATGTCTATAGTCATAGCTTACTTTAGCCTACTTTTATTAGTTTTTATGGATGATTAATGATATAGGGACCCTATATACGGACCTCTTAATTCCAAACATTATTTTCAAATCAACCCAACTAGTTGATGTTGATCTCATCTAATCCATTAACTACATTAACATACATACATTGTATCTGTAAAACCCTAAAACATAAAAATCACATAATAGCCAGATTCTTGTTTAAGTTATTATAAGTAAAAGATTGCTAGTATGAACACGATTTCGCAGAATTGAATTGAATTTGTGACAAACCATAATAAATTTGCTTAAGCATTTCTTATAGAATAAATTTGACGTTGAAATCGTAAAGACTACATTGAATTTAGAACTCAAAATTCTGCTCCAGTGGATGTTAACGGCAGGTCCAGTATCCCAAGTTTAACCGTTGTATACTATACATAAATTTTTTTTGGATTTGGCATAAATATGTTAACTGGTTCAAAACTATTGTGGAGTCTTTTTTTTTTTTTTTTAAAAAAAAAAAAAAAAAAATTGTTTCAGGTTTGTATTTCAAAAATATAAAGTTCTTTTATTTTTGTGTGGAAGAGATCTAGTAGCAGGCAAGTCTGACATGGTGGCAACAAACGGCTTTTGATATATATTGTGACCAAAGAAATATATAATATTAGATATTAATACACACGTTCGCGGTTTTTGGTATTGAGACAAACGAAATATATAATATTAATGCATACTTTCGCTAACAAATATAATCAGTGGCAATTTCAGAACTAGTTTGTGGTTGTGGCTAAATAAAAATTGATTGCCATATATTAAGTACTACCTATATGAAAATTTTGTTTTTACTTCTTTTTTTTTTTTTTTTGTATAAAGTTTCAAAAGATGGATTCTAAATAAAAATGTAGTACAGACCTAATGCTTCGCTATATTTTCTTAACAATGGAAAAAAGACACTATATTGGCAATAATGTTGTACACAAAATTGTTGTGGGTGGTAAATATATATCATCCCAAATAGGTGCATTTACATATACGTAGGTAACATTGATTATGTTACTTGAAAGTTGTTACATATTAGATTACGAAAGAATGCAACCATATGTTATTGGTATAGTCAAACTCACAACACGCTTTTGTCTAACCAAGCCGTTGGCAAATCGACTTGTTCAATTTACATTCTCACATTCATTTTATTTGGATTTTACTTTTATGTAAACGTTCACGTGCATTTTTATTTATACATTCAGTTATTTATTTATAAGTTTTGTTGTTTGAACATGTCTGATATAAATTAGTTAGTCGTTGTTGTTTTAGGTTTTTTAAAACTGCTTTATATATGTTTTGATTCAGTTATTTTAGATTGTATATGAATTTTTACAGCTATTTGATCAGTATTTTCAGATATGTAGATATAATATGTGGGGGCATAACTTTTTTGCCGTAGAAGCAATGTGATGTAGCAATTTGTACACTAGCTAGCTTTTACCAAATTCTTTTTTTTTATTTATTAATTTTGTCAGTTTATTTTTGTTTTCTACAATAAATAAAAAGGCTATGAAAAACTGACGGGCCCGTCCCACTCCCACGTAGTAATTTCTCATACCAACTTAGTAACAACAATATGGTGTTGCATAAAGTTTGTCAGGCATTTGTTTTACTCTTCAACTTATTAGCTTACTATGACAAAAAAAAAATATATATATATGGTAAACTAATAAGTTGAAGAATAAAACAAATGCCTGATAATTTAGTAGGAATATAATCACTACAGATTAAGTTCTAAAAGTCATACCATCCACTCATTGTTTTTTTGTTTGATTGAATGGTAATTAGATTTAAATAGATTTAAAAGTGGTTCCCTTTACAAACTTTTTAGCTTTTACAGCAGCAGTGACAAAACTTAAAATGTAAAGCCAAAATGCATTATTGGCGACTGAGATTAGGGTTGATGATATTACAAATCATTTACCCTAAAACCAATCGCATAGTCAGATGCGGCTCACTACATGCATTCATCTATAAAAAAAAAATTATTTATAGTATTAAGTTTATCTTTAAAAATTATATTTAACGTGAAATATCTAGATTTCAATGAATTACACGACTAATCATGGGATGAGTAAACCTTTTGACAAAGAGTTTCCCATAAGTTCATCATAGATAAAACGTTCGGGCCGAAAGTCCAAGTGACCCAACGGCCATGTCAAATGTTTGAATGTAGTGGAATCCTAATCGGAACAATAACAAGTTTACAATTGTTGTGAAAATAAAAGAAAGTTTACAATTTTTGTTTGTTTGTGTGTTCTGCCTTTTCTTATTCGTATGAGTTTGATATGATGGAGGATTATAAACCAGATCTCATTTCGAACTAGCCGAGTTCTTTTTTTAGGTAGGATTAGTCTAATTCTTACTTTAGGGTTTGAATAGTCTAATTCTCCCTCATATAAAGAAAACGAAGTCACAACTACCACACACAAAAATACTTGTCCACACCATAATTAAGGAGCACAATTGCTTTGAATTAGCTTCAATTTAGACATTTTTTTGTTATTAGCATTAGTTATAGATATCTCGCAATATTTTCTTAATCACAGCTTTAGTCATAATCGGCTTCTAACTTTCGAACATCTTGCAAAATGATTCATGAGGTAATCTAGTAATTTATTCGGGGCGTCTACATCTGTAATTTTGAATATATTCAGTCATGAAACAGGGAAAAAGGAGAATACTTACGAGAATATATATATATAAGTTCTTTTGACCTAAATATATGTGGATGGACGTAGCAGCCATGCACCGATGGACGTTTGTATCTAGTAATTTTCTCTTCGAAGGTGGACTGAGTAGATTTGAATTAATTCTTGTGGTGAATAAATGATGCAAATATGAATATAGAAGAGAAGTTGAAAGAAAGAAATAATAGAAAAAAAACAAAACAAAAAGAGAACATATGAGTGTATATACTGGGCGTTATACCATAATTAGTGGACCATTAACTTTTCTAGTCTCTCATATAAATTATGTTCATGAATATTTCTTCCTTTTCTAACAATTGCTACAAAATCTGGAATCTTTCTGGTCCATTAATCCAGAGATTATGTACTTTTCTAACACAAACAAAAGTACATAGAATCTTGACTTGGCCCCATGGAACTAGTCAAAAGGTTGAAATATGATTAGATAAATGTAATCTTCTGGACCTCTAGTTATATACCTGGAGAAAATGAATCTTAGTGGTTATTAGTCATTAAATCACAATCATTCTTTGGAAACAACAAATAAAAAGTCTTGATTGGTGAACAAAAGCGGAACGGTTATATTAGTTATTAGCGGAAGTTGTAAGCTGTTAGAGAATAGTCCAAAACTGTTAACGAAAACGGTTAATTTTTTATAAAATTTGTTGCAACCGTTTTTTATTTGTGTAATAGTTTTGTTCAACCATTTTGGTGATTGGTAACCATTATACAATTTTTTGTTTAACCGCTTTTGCATGTGTTATCAATGAGAGATAGAAGATGAGATATATAGGAGCTAAACTGAAAAAAAAAAAAACATAGGGGATTAACGAGTTTGATCCTTCGACCTGAAGACTCTTTCTCTCGGACTTGTCTCACCAGCAGTTCACTATACTCGAGTTGACTTTACAAGATTGAAAGATCTTTTTCTCTTTTCTTCAAGAATGCTATCTCGCTCTCATTTTATCACAATCTCTCACCTATCTCATGTTTGGTTCTATTACAACGCTTTATTACCAACGTGTTAACAATTCTAATTGACAAGATTAACTGCAACAAAGCAAGACACAACTCGGATTTGCGTTATACCAACATGCATACCCATTTGTGTTTTGCCATGGATAGATTGGGTATGCAAACTACACATTCGCTCTAGTCATCATCTAGTGGCCTTCACTCGATTTGCGATTCACTCTTTGGTTCAAGATCTTTCAACCGTCATAAAATCTAATAATTGATCAACTTTTTATATATTACTTATTTAGGAGCTTCTTATTTTTTTATATTTGTAACCAACCTTAAAAGGCTAAAGACTATACCTCTGTACAAATTTGAGTTTTCCAACAGAACTAAATACTGAAAATATATTAAATATACCAAACTAATGACCTTCAATTGAAAAAAAGAAAAAAAAATTGAGGAACAACATAGAAAGGCATATCATCTTTCTTTTATTTCTTTTTGTGAAATTAATATCAAACCTCAGAATGAATATATCTTCGGATGGTCAAAGGAATCATCTAACTTTGCCTTTTTATAAATTTAACTTTTCATTTTTTCTGTGGTATTTATATTCCTTCTGATTTGCCTATATAAACACATTTCTCATATATACTCCAATCTCCACACACGCATTGACAAAAAGAGTAAACCCGTTAAAACAAACTCCCTTACCTCTAAAAATTTGTGTTTACACTGTTATTTACTATGGACTACAGATTGTCAGTGGAGTCCTCAGAAACCCAAAGGTACTTTTACATATTTTTGGTTTTCTTTGGATAAAACTTAATTATATCATCTTCAATCGGATTGAACAAGGTTTGTTTTCTCACCATGGGTCTACATACGTTTTAATAATCACCACCAAGATCCAATGATATCGTATGCACAGGACTTTTGAAACATGAACTACATATATGTAACGTAACTTCGTAAGTACTATATAACATTATATTTAGCGTAAAATAAAATAAAAAATTGTGTAACCTAGACGCTTTAAATAGTAGGAACACCCCATCAAATCATCTGGATTTCAAAAATTGTGAGATAAACCATAATTAAAAAAAATAAAATTAAGTGTGCATGGATGCATCCTGCAGGAACAAGTGTGGAGGGTGTTACAGGCAATTCAACAAGAAGGAACACTTGGTGGAACACATGAGGATCTCTTATCATTCTGTTCATGAACCTACTTGTGGCATTTGCAACAAACATTGCCGATCTTTTGACTCCCTCCGTGAACATCTCATTGGTATATATATCTCTAACCTTCGTATATTTACTTTACAACCTTAAGAAAAGAAAAGAAAAAAATCTCTTATTTACCTTTAAATTATGTCGTATGTAGGGCCATTACCGAAGCAGGAATGTAAGAACGTTTTCAACATCCGCGGCTGCAGATTCTGTCTTACCATCCTTGAAAGCCCCAACGCTCGTAGGATCCATCAAGAGAGATGCCAACTCTCAAACGTCAATTATGTAATATTATACATAATTCAATATTTTCATATTTTCATAAATGAAATAATTTTAGTATATTGTTAGGTCTTGATTTCAAATGCACAAAAATGGACATCTATTTGCGTTCACATGTTTTAAATGACCTATTTTGTTTTCTAAAATACTTTTGCAAATTATAACATTTGGAATTTCTTTTCCGATTTTTCTATGAATTTACGTTTTAAAAAAAAAAAACTCAATGACTATTATACACAAAATCATTGAGATGTTCACGGAGGGAGTCAAAAGACATAAATGAAAACAAACAAATATATTCTTTCTATTGATAGTTTGATACTAATCTCTAAGAACTTCTTCAGGGACTAACTACTCGTATGGCGTCCTTAGGCCTAAGAGACAACCATACAATCGATTACACTTCTTCACGTTCACCAAGAGTGGTCGCGCTCTCATGCAAGATGGTCGGAGGAGGTAGTGACGGATCGTTTGACCTATGCGCAAGGGTTTGCATAACAGATGAGAGCGACAACGTGATATTCCACACGTACGTGAAGCCAACATTGCCCGTAACGAATTACAGGTACGAGACAACAGGAGTACGGCCTGAGAATCTAAGGGACGCAATGCCATTGAAGCAAGCACAGAGAAAGATTCAAGAGTTTCTTTGTAATGGAGAACCACTGTGGAAGATTCGTCCAAGAAGTGGTAAAGCAAGGATTCTCGTGGGACATGGACTTGATAAACATCTTGACTGTCTTCAAATTGAATATTCTTCTTCCATGATAAGGTAAATAAAACAATTTACTAGTCGCAATTCTTTTTTAAAGCTATATAAAGTTGATATTTACTCACACCACTAGTGTGGTTTCGTTTCGTTATGTATGATCATAAAGTATATATAAATAAAAGAATGTGTAGGATAAGAAAGATATTGATAACGTCTTCGATTTGAATTGGTATAATTAATTTTACGTTAGTTTAAATGTATAATTTATAATGTTTATAAAACTATTATGTTTTCATGTTGTTTAACAGAGATACTGCGGAATACCCTCCATTGATGAAAACAAGCAAATTAAGCAACTCTCTCAAATACTTAACCCAAACCTATCTCGGGTAATTCCTTTTTGCATCTCTATTTTATATTGAGAAAATAATATTGAAGGGATTTTACATTAAAATTTATATTTCGGCTCATCTGTATATAAATTATATATTCGTCATAAAGATCTGTTAGTTAAGAATAAAATTTTAGTTCATCTTAGTTTCAAATATTCCATAATTTTCTTAAAAGTAATTGTTAACTATGCATGTATACATATTATATTAAACCATACATGTATACATATTATATGTTTCTATAGTTTTCTTTCAATTTTTTCGTGTGTCATATTCGGACGCAACAACTAGAAAGTAAGGTATCTGACGTACTTTTAACGTGATTAAAAGTTTTTAATCACCGTGTAAAGTAAAATATGCTCATTAGCTTAAAAGAGTTTCTTGAAAATTGGAACAAAATCTACCGATGATAATCCTACGAATATCTCGAATAACTGATGTATATCAAAAGTTTCGTACGTCTAACTTACTCCTATCATACCTAAAAGGTTATTCTAATTGGAACAACAATTTTTAAAGGACTTTAAAACACAAAGCTGCAGAATTAATATATTGTTTTAAATATATATATATTATTAGGACTGTAAAAAACTAATTTCGAAAAAGTACGAATCTTTAAGAAAAAAAAGAAATATATGATTTTCTTAAAGTTTTAGGATTAATGGTAAGTTCTAGGAGTTATGATTTATAACTTAAGCTTCGTTTTCAGAGCATATGGTATTTTTTTGGTTTAGGGTTTTAAATTTCAGAAAATAATAATCTAAAGTCAGAGAAATAAAACTTAAGATTTAGATTTTACATTAGTTTGCACTATTTAAATTTTACACTATCTCACAATTTTGATATAACATTTTCACTGTAATTTTTATCTTTCTCGACCTTGTAAAGGTATGACATTCATGTGGGAACAGTACAAGACCCTTATGAAGAGTGCGTCGCGACGATGAGGCTATACATGAGAATGCGATATCAGAAACACAAGATAGATACTTATCAGCCGGTCTCAGAAGCTCAGAACCGCAACAGCTATGCGGCGTGGAGACAGAACGAGCTTGAGAGGATGTCAGAGGAGGAGTTGCTCAACCTTTCACGTTCAGACTATTACTGCTGGTGCTTGGACTCGATTGCTTGAAAGTTAAAACTTATCGTACTTGATGATGATCTCCAAGAATAAGATGACGAACGTAATAATTTATTTAGTATATAGTATAATTTAAGATAATATTGTCTTTATAAGAAATTTATCAAGAAATGCTTGTATAATTACTATAAGAGGTTACGAGATGCATATGTTGTTGTAATGCATGTGTACGTACGCTTTCTTCGGTAATACTAATTAATCAAAAGTATCCGGTTTTTTTGTTTAGTAGGTAAAAGTAAATAGCTATGTGGTATATATATTTTTGGAAAAAAAATTATGAACTGATAAATTAACTTTTCTTGTAAGAAAGCGTACTTATGATTTCAAAGGATAAGATTAATGCGAGGATTTGTTTGATATGATACGATTCACGATTGAATAAGAGTGGTCTTAAAGAAAATAACCTAAAATTTACGTGTAAAATTAGTGATTCTGTTTGTGATGATGAAATATGCATATGTTGTTGTAATAGCATATGTACGCTTTCTTTAGTAATGCAACTATCATTTTACAAAAATAGATGGTTTACATTTTATACACATATTCAGACTTTTTTCTTACAAGATATAGTATTTATAATTAAATATTATTTGCTTATTTATTTCCATTCTGATTAGTTAGAACAAACTAAGAAATCTCCTATAAGTGGTGTATAGGAAATACAAAACATATGTGTAATATTAGAGGTATTATGCACTAGCAAGTAAAGACTTAAAATTACATGTAAAAAAAATGCATCGCGAAGTTATAAACTTCTAGTTACAAGTATATGAAATATAATAAATCTCACAAGCAGATACGCACTCTTCCTGAATCTTGAGCTCTTCGCTAAAACTCAGACCCCTAGTGAAGCAGTTTGTGTCGCTGCTCTATCTCTGATGGTAACCACGCTAATTTCTAGTTTGATCACTGGCTAGACTTAGGACCTCTCATTGATCTTATTGGCTCGGATGGTTTATGACTCCATGTCTTCTGTGTACTCCTGCTTCAAGCTCTGTTGCTGAGGCTGTTGGAGAGTACCCTCCCACAAAACTCGCAGACTAGCTCTTACGACCCCTAATCCCTCTTCAGGAAATGGTTCTTAGTCGTGGTGCATTGGTGGTACTCTAAGTCTGTAACTGCAGCTGCAGGTCTCTCAGCAAAGCAAACTTGAGAGGATCTCATGGATTTACAAACAAATATTACAATAATGTATAGTTGGCTTTATGTTGTATTCAAGTGCTTTCTATGTGCAGTGACTCAATGCCGGTGTTTAACAGCCTCAGATTGTTACATGTTAGGAGTTTAAAGATGATATATAAATACAATCCATTTTGTCATAACATTACCGAAGATGCATATCACTTTTTGAAGTCCCTTGTTGTCTACTTTCTCAAATCAGGGTCTCTTACACTTTTACATGTTGAAAGGAAATTATATTTGAACCACATTAGCTTAGTTTATCATCTTTGTCACATGTAATTAATTTATTACATATTCACTCATGTCTCTTTTATATAGTTCATCAATGGTTTATTACATGCATATATTCTATGTAGGCTCCGCATCGTTATTATTGGAGTAGAAATGTCAATACTTGGCTTAAATTTTTATCTGATTCTGACATCATGTAGCTTTTCTTAGAACAATAACAAAAAGTGAACAGAAATGAGGATCCACACCATTTTTAGGAGACTGAATATTCTGTAACATGAAAGTAAGCAAGACAAGAATCCTCCACTATAAAAATCCTCCTCGTAACATGACTCATGTTCCTTCTATAAACCAAGAAGTAGAACTGCAGAGGGATACAACTTATATGTTACAACTTACAACAAAATGAGATTGTTTGTCTCGAGCTTGTGCTTGTTTTGGTTTAGTTTAGATAGTCCGGAGTGAGCAGAGGGCATAACCGGAAGCCAGGGAACAGAAGGCGAATGAGACAAAGGAGACGAAAGACAACGAGACAGATGCTCTAGCTAAGTCTGGGAACTTGTCTGCTCCCCAATTTGATAGCCAGTCGTCTACACGAATCGAAGCTGAGGTCGAAGCCGATGCAAGAAGATACGCTATCATCTGCAACATCAAAACCATTTTAACTCCAAAGAATTTGTGGGAATAGAGTTTCATGGAGCCATTGAGTGGTCCGATAAATGTATCCCATCAAACAGAGACGACACTAAACTAAACTAAGTACAAGAACATCAGAAACAATTAGCTCAAATGATTGAATGGTTTCACAAGAAAATCACATCTTTGGTTATATATTCAAAGACTTGAAACATCCCGAGATGTTTTATTCTTTCAAAAATCAAGCTAAATTTGACTTCGGTCATTTGAAATAGAAAAGATTAGGGTACAGTATACTTCAGCAAGAAGCGAAGTAAAGGGTTTGAAACAAAACTGATGACGAAAGGATCTATTAGACAAGGACCACGTCAAGTTTCAAGCTTTAGTATTTTTCTTATATTCAGGTTACTACCATTTGTAAGAGAACAGAGGAGGCAGAAGGAACATACTTGATCAAGAGCAAATTCCAAGAAATGTCGGAGGTTATGTCGTGATCTGCGAATGCTAGTCGACAATAGATACACGAGATCACATATCATAAAAGCTGAGTAGACAAAACCAATCACATTCGCAGCCAAACAGAACCTGCAGCCAAGTATGCCAAAAAAAAAAAAAAAATAGCAGTTTAGAAAGTAAACTAAAGACTAAATATAATATTTTAGCAAGAACAGGTCACTAGATTACTTCATTAGCTTAAAGTAAACGACTTCAACTACTAAAGCTGATTCTCTCCTTGTAAACATCCTCAGATATTTCAAACTCCTATGTATAGTGAAGCTATAAAGTAAGAAACTTTACCTAAACTAAACACGACTTCCACGGCTAGTTTCAAGAGAGAAAACTTCAAATCCCAGACAGTGATTGGACCAAATCAGATTCATCTACGAACCCTAATTCAATGTATATAGGTGAAGCTATAGAGTAAGAAACTTTACCTAAACTAAACACGACTTCCACGGCTAGTTTGTAGAGAGAAAACTTCAAATTCCAGACAGTGATTGGACCAAATCAGACTCATTAAGCTAGAAAGGAAGAAACTTTTAACCTGAACTCTTTGTAATTGTAGAAAGAATCACGAGCCCATCCTTTATCTCTATCAGCAACCATAACAGAAAACGAAACGAGACATGACACAAACGCAGAAACCCTAAATCCAAGCAAAGCCTTCCTAACGAAACTTGCCCATTTCGATTCACGCGGAGTAGAGAAGCTCGGCCTCAGTCGCCTCCTACTCTCCCCGAGTTTCTGCTCCGCCAAGTCTCCGTTCGTAACCCTAAAAGGAGTCTCTGTCTTCGTCGCGACGGAAGCAACGGAAGGAGTCGGGATGACCGTGTGAGGTGAAGATCCATGGCTATCGGGGATCGAAGAGACGGTGTTGGGTGAATCAGGAGGAGAATCAACCGTTGGTGGTGGTAATGAATGAAGCGATGATCGAGAAGACATCTCGAGGTTACGATTTTGGAGTGGAGATTTCGAAGATGGAGAAAACTGGTCTCGTCTTTGTTTTTTGTCGTCTTCTTCTTCCTCTTGTTGCTGCTGCTTCTTCTCCTTCCGAGATTTCTGCGTATTTTCTTCGTCTTCTTCCATTTTCGTTGATATTTTTGGGTCTTTTAATTAATATTTTCTTTGTTTTTGCCAGCGGAAGTGATGAAGTAAACTCTTCCACTCTCTGGTCAAATGACTCAATTGGGGAAGAAGACGAGAGAGACAAACTTTTAAAATAAAAGTTTGCGGAAAGGGACTTAACTTTATTCTTTCTCCCACTTTTAATCTAAACTATTGTTTTCACATAAAAGTCCCATTAATCTTCCACCACTTATAAATTTAGATCCTTTGGTTCCTTTTACATACAAACTCACATCAAAATATTTCTAATTTTTTGCATATTTCTTTTATTTCAAAAAATGTTATTGTTTTCATTTAGAATTTTCAGTTATCTCAAATAAAATCAACACTATCGAAAAACTTAAGAACATTTATTTATTTTTTATTTTTTAAAAATGCAAGTCTTTCAACAGAATTATCAAATTCTGTGAATCGTAATTTCACCAAATAAATAAGCAATTAAGAAAAGAAAAAACTCAATAGGTTCTGAGGTTAAATTAGAATAGTTACATACAAACGCTACGAAAACTCTCTCATACCATCAGGCATTAGGAGATTCCCGTATGTGGCGAGAACGGGTCATGCTGCTCTATGGAAGAACTCGAAAGCTTCGTTGTACCGATCCATGACAACATTGTGGAGGAGGTGAACAGGTTCAAGGTGATTCGCGTAGCCACCAAGAATGTCACGAGTCAGAGGAGGAGTGTCCTCGTCTTTTGACCAAGCGTGTTGAGCCACAGACAGACCACTTAGGCAGTAACATGTGTGGTAAAAGTCAGGGTGTTTCCTCGGCTTGTCTCTGAATCCACCATCAGTGATCTAAGAACCGAAAACGGAAAATATAAAAAAAAAACGAAAGTGTGTGTCTGCATCAGTGCAAGTGTGAACTTGACCTGGATGTTTTGTTCTGGTGTGAAAGCAACTAAGAACACTGACCTGACAGCACAAGAGTACATATCTCTGCAAGCCCAAGCTATCAAAAAGCGGTTGAATTCTCCTGTCAGTGTAGGTAGATGTGTGATGGACTCGGTGACCATTCCCTAAATCTGCAAACAAAGCTAACTAAAATTCAGTTTTGTTCATGATTTATATAGATGGGCCAAAAGGTAGGAGAAAGTTAAGCGTCGACCTTCATCACTGTCCTCATCAGAATCATCTTCATCAGTGTCTTCAGGATCATCTTCATCATGAGCATGTTCCTCGTGATCTTCATCTGTCGCTTGTGACATATGTGATGATCCATGATGTACCAGATCATGAGCTGAATAATATCTTTGTAGTAGAACACAAGGAGCTGCCTGTTAACATGTACCGGAAAAAAAAAATACCGATAAATATAGAAGAATAGTGGGAAAAAATTAAACATAAGGATACAAAGAGAAATAGATGATTGACCTGCCAAAAAGTGTAGCAACCGTCGACCAATTTGTTCGTCCTACCTTGAAATCCCATTTCTATTCCTTGTCGATGAACAACCCAATTCTAATTTCATCAGAAATTTAATTTTTGTAAGAAAAATATCTCTTTCCAGGAAAAGAAAAGGTATTCCATTAATCATCTCAAAACAGTATTGTATGTTACCATTAATGAATCCAAATTCAAGCGGTTTACTTCATTGATTAAAATCATAGTAGCCAACCCACAGTACGTGTACCTATATAACAAATTACGTGTTAATAAGCAAAGGTAACAATTCAACATTTCAGGGAATAAACTATAGTTAACCATGAATAACCATTATGTCATCGAAGAAGAGAGCAGCAAAACTCAGTTTTGATCAAAGGTTTAACATAATGGAAGTAAGTAGGAGACATACCCACCATGAGCTTCGGAGCCAGGTTCCCCTCCAATGCCACCTTCATAAGTTTGGCAACTGCTCGAAATAAAGTGAGTTAAAACAGCTTTGCCAGAAAAATCGATAAATTCATGAACTTACAACTATGTAACAGCAGTTCAGCTTGGAATCACGTGGGATGAAAGTAACACGAAAAGCTACCTCAAGATGTAATCTCCTAAGCCTCGGGTGAGTTCATCATCCAAAATGTTCAGGATGCTTGCAACCTGTGTCAGAAGAGAAGTCAAAAATATCAAGGAAAAAGATAACCATAGGATGCAAGACTTTTAAGGCTCAATACGAGTCGATCTCTCAGCAAAACATCTGATGAGCGTAAGTGTGCAAATAATCAGTCAATCAGACCATTAACCATATCCTAATGTAAACCATGAAACTGGAAGAAACTTAGCAAACTGGGCCCTTAGTTTGTTGGTTTCATTAAGGCTAAAAAGTTTTTGGTAACAAGAAACTGGAAGTTGATAAAACTCACCGAAATCGCAGTGTAGCACGCTCGCACATCCATTTCTCCCATATCATGCATCCTAATGATCAGGGACTAGGTCAGAATTTCGTGTCAACAAATTGCATGGAATTGAAAAAGAGACAAGCAGCAATTGACGAACCAACATGAATTAAGCTATTATAACATTAACGGCAACAAGAATGCATCAAGAGTGCGCTGTCAATAAAAATGATGCCTTTTGAAAGTTCAAGCATAAAGAGAATCAAACCTGAAACCTCCATTTGTATCTTTCATTCGTCTTAAAAAATGGGACATATTATCCCTGAAAAATTATGAGACACATGTAAGTCTTCTATATCAGTTGTCTCGTATTGAAAAGAAACTGACCATAAAGAAAAACGAATGCACCACCTATCGATTGAAGAAAGGGCTTTGTCACCTCCTAAAGTAACAAGTGTATTCACTGCAGCATAGCTTGTTGCAAGATGTGGAAGCTGTGATGAAAAACTCTCCATTACTAATGGACGAGAGAAAAAGGCAGACTAAAAAATTATACATACTAAATTTCTCTGCCATGTTTGGAATATTTACAACCAAACATTGAGAGAATGCACCAAATCTTAAACTACACCAAAGAGATCTAGCAGAATAAAACGATCTGGTCTCCACTTAAAGTTTAAAATTTCAAGAAAAGACATATACTTACTTGGCCAGGACCACCACCATATCCACCATCAGAGCCCTGAACAAGCAATGCGTGAAAGCATACTAAGTACCAAACAGAAGCGTTTCCACGATTGGCTTAGACAGCTAACAAAGCAAAAGAGCTTGAGAAGCCTAACCTGGCAGCGTCCAAGAAAGTCAATGGTATTGTTTTCTAATTCATCATCCAAAGACTCCCCAAGCAAAGCAATTGAATGAATAATCCAGTAGCAAACCCAAGGTCGACTGTCCAAAATCCAAAAGCCAAAAAATCCAACTTATTAATACAAACTCTTGAACATGTAAATATCTGACCCAAAAAAAAAAGTGCAAACTTCAAAGGGAAGACCTAAACTATATTACTTTTAAACTTCAAATTATAGCTATGAAAACAACAGATCAATGAACAAGTACAAAGCATCGTCTTTTTACAAGGAGAAGATACGTACTTGGCATCTAAGGACGAAAACGATGGGCCTAGCCGCCTTAAGCCATTCATCAGATAATCCAGCTGCTTGTCTCGCTGAATCTCCACCCTAGAACAACGACTTTTCATCAGTAGGATTCATCTTGTAAATCGCTACTAAAATTCAGCAGAGATTGTGAAGAACAAAACTAGTAAAAAGCAAATCAAATCCAGCACAAAGCAACGATCGAGTTTTACATGAATTTCTGAGTAGCAATTTCGGTGGCGTCAAAGTGACTGTACATCCCGAACACATCGTTCTCCACCAGAAACTGCTCGCGCTGACTCACGGTTATGCTCGGAAGCTCTTCCATCACTCCGCCGCCTCTCCCGGGATGATTTGTTGCTCGAGAATCTTCTTTCTCTCCGTCTCCGATTGAGTCAATTCAAGTCAAATCCGAACCCTATCACACGACGTTTGACCTTGCCGGAGAATCTATGCTCAAGCGTCCTTATAATTACGGCTGCCACCTTAGTTCCGGTTATCAGTCGGTTCGGTTTAATTTTTTATACCGAAATTAATTTACCAATAGCTGTTCGGTTAAGATACAATCATCTTCCGGATATTCCGAACCGTCACCATGAACCCATTTCTCCACCACCAGTCTACTACCAAAAACAACCTCTAACTGAAATTTATTAAATTAAAAATTTATTAATGTGATGAATTTAGATAAAGGGAAATTTGCTGAATATAGCCCTACATTTCCATTTAATGCTAGGAAAATCCTGTTTACCACAAGTTCTGTGATATAAACCAAAACGCTTACATTTTTACCACGGTGTTGATTTTTGTGTCATATTGTACGAAAAACAGCTTATCTATATATATATTTGCTTATAACTAAAAATTTGAAATATTATAATTTAATTATAATATAATAATTAATAAATGTAAAGTGAAATTTTTTAAAAATGAAAAGAATTAGAAAATACATATAATAAAATATTATAATTTAATTCTAACTCATCCACAATATAATCGAATAATAAAATATTGAATAATTTATATTATGTTATAAGAAATTTTTAATTACCGGATTTTTTGTTAATATTTGATTAGATTTTATAATGTAGATTGATATTTCATTGATTGATAGATATTGTTTTGAATTTTAAAAATATACTGCCATTTATTTTTTATTTAATCTTTATTTAAATTTAAATTATAAGTGACATATATAGTTTAGTTAAAATATTTTTAGAACATTTGAAAAAAAATCATTAGAAAACAATGATTCACACATGAAATAAATGTTTTTTTCATAAAATAATTTTGTTTTGATATAATAGATAAATTAATTGAAGCTTAATTTGTTAGAATCAACAGTTAAATAATTAAATCAATTGTTAATGTTGATTCAAAGCCAATAAATATAAATTATAAACTATAAAAAGTCATAAATAAAATTAGCATTACATAAAAAACAAAAATATATCTATAATTAGAATCAATCAAATTGTATGCCCATATGCCACGTCCAAACCGTGATAATCCAGTTAAGTATCCTGGTTTATTTGTCAAAAATAAATATAACTTAGAAATTAGATATAAGTTGAGGGTTTAATTACAGAAGTTTTAAAAGTACGTTCTTTTTATGCAATAAAAGAAATGTTCAGGGCTCTATTTGCAATTTTACTTTTATTTATTTAAAGGAATAAAGGAATATCAATCGCGTACAAACGTCAAAAAGGCCTTAAAGATACTCTCTCTCTCACAGCTCCTGCAGCTTAAAATTCAAATCGCTTTCTCAATTTTACCATTTTTCAGTTTTTCTCTGTCGACGTACTGCAACCTCCGGAGATATAGCGAGCGACGTGAAATCCAAGCTGATGGGAGCGTATTGCAACGAAGACCTAAATTTGCCGGTTTACTCCGCCGGCGCTCCGATGAACGAGCTCCGGTTCAGCAAGCATGTGTACGACAACGTTCATGGAAACATCTATCTCGATCCTGTAATTCTTCTCTTTTCCTTTCTCCGTTTCTCATTTTCCGTCATTCCAAACGGTTCGTCTCCGAGATAAAGAGGCTCCGGAATTCTATCTGTTACGCTCTGTGAGCTGTTCTTCTGTAGTGATTTTCTGTGAAAGTTTCCGTTGCTTTTTGTTCAACTTGGAATCTGGATGATAGTTTCTTCATCTTTGATTTCTCGCTGTGATTTTGTGAAGCTCGTTTGATAGAAAACGATGTTTTAGCGGAAGATTTAACTTGTTAAAGATATGTGTGGCTGAGTTTTGAGTCGCGGACACAGTTGATGAACGAATCGCGAAAAGAGACTGTTGGATTTTTCCAGGATTGTGTAGTATTTTCTGTGATGCGATTCTTCTTTGTATTTCTGCTCCTGTGTGAAATATTTTCAATTTAGCTTGAGTTTTCCAAATTCTCTAAACCACTAGATTACCGTTCGTAAGTCTTTGAAATCTTAGTCCGAATGCTGAATCGATATCTCATCTGTACTTATAAGCCAATTTGATTTGCAGCTTTGTTTGAAATTCATTGACACGGAGCAGTTTCAGAGGTAAGTTCTTGGATTGTACTACTTTTCACTGATAGATTTTCGATGATTTGTTAAAAAAACACAATGTTCTGATTTTTTAATGTGATTCATTGTGGCAGGCTTCGTGAACTAAAGCAGCTTGGTGAGTTGGCTTGCGTTTTCACTCGAGTTTCCTCTCCTCTTGTTTAATAAGCAGGCTGGTCTTGTTTTGTATATTTCTTCGAAACCGGGTATATAAGAAGTTCTTTGCATAGGTTACTAGTTCTAACTGTAATGAGTCTTGAGTGGTTCAGGAGTGACGAACATGGTATATCCAGGAGCTGTACATTCTAGATTTGAGCATTCTCTAGGTGTGTATTGGCTTGCAGGCGAAACAGCTCAGAGGCTTAAAACTTTCCAGGTATTGAAAAGCTTATACAGGTTTCCTGTGGTGTAGTCACGTTTTGTGCAAGTATGGTGTGTGGTTGTTTATGTACGTGCTATACTTTTTATAGGGAATGGAGCTTGATATTGATACTTATGATCTTCAGACTGTGCGACTTGCTGGTAACTATTGTTACCTCAATGACTGCATTATTTTACTTAAATCCCATTTCTGACATCTGCATTTATATGTAGGACTTCTCCATGATATTGGCCATGGACCTTTCAGTCATATGTTTGAGCGTGAGTTCCTCCCAAAGGTCATAAGTGGCTGTCAGTGGTACGCTCCTATAATATAGCAATGTCATGTTGTTGCTTTATCCGATATTGAACCATTTAGAGCTATCTATGCCTTAATTTTGCTACTATGGCTCTCTGGAATATATTCTCTCAAGCGGTCTAGCTCTTTATATCCCAGTTCTTTTATGCAGGTCTCATGAGTTAATGTCTGTAAAGATGATTGACCATATCGTTGATACGCATAACATCGATATTGAGGCTCAAATGCTAAAACGAGTGAAGGTAAGTTCCTTCTTAAGACTGTTTTGTTTCTCTCAAATGGCCTCTAGTATAAAAAAATGGAAACTGTCACATTAGTTTCAGTCTTTATAAATCCAACCTAATATTTGGTGCTTCCTTTCTCTCTTGCTGATCATTTTCTCAAATTATTACGTAACAGGATATGATTCTAGCGAGTACTGAATTTTCACAGCTGAATGTAAGTTTTATAACAGTCATTTCTCTGTTCTAGTCAAACATGAACAAGTACTTATGCTTTGTATATATTTTCACCTGTTCATATTTTGCAGAGCAACGCAGAGAAACGTTTCTTGTATGACATTGTTGCTAATGGTCGAAATGGGATTGATGTGGACAAGTAATTCTCTGTTTCCTAACCCTTCTACACTTTCTTCCTTTTCACTCCTGGTGATGCATAGATTTGCACTTTCTTCCGAGGAAGTTAATTTTGTTTGTATACAATATTCTATAGGTTTGACTACCTTGTCCGTGATTCTCGAGCTTGTGGACTGGGATGCAATTTTCAGTTCCAAAGGTTTCATTCTACTTTATAGACATGTCAGTCTTTCCTACTAAGAAAACTTGCTAATTCTCAGAACTTTCTAGACTGACAGAGACGATGAGAGTCATGGACAATGAAATCTGCTATCGTGCTAAGGAGTGTGAGTTTTTTTCTAGGCTGATATATTCCGTATTTGCGTTTGCCTCTACTCCCTTGTAAAACCGGGTGAATTGTGCAGATCGTAATGTCCACAAGTTATTTGCAACTCGAGCAGATCTCTATCGAACTGTCTACACACATCCGAAAGTAAAGGTATTATACCATTATCATTCTCTCTGTTCTTTCTCTATTCTTTCTCTCCTTCCCACTTGTTACTTTCCATTCATTTGCAGGCAATAGAGCTTATGATAGTTGATGCCATGGTCAAAGCCAACGATTACTTGGGGATTTCTACTAACATTGATGACCCATCTGAATACTGGAAGGTACACTCCTCCCTCAGGAGACAAAATCTTTACCTTTGTGCAACAGATTCCTTTGCTCTTCTCTATATAAGTCTCGTTCTCCGCAATTGCAGTTGGACGATACAATCCTCAAAACCATTGAAATAGCTCCAGATCCAGAACTTGCAGAAGCTAAAGCCCTGATCCTCCGCGTTCGCAGAAGGCAACTGTACCAAGTAACAATACATAATTTTCTCCTCATTATCTGCTTAATTCGTTTTAACATTTGCTTCCTAAAAAGCTGGCTTTTCGTCTACTTGCAGTTCTGTAACGAGTACGCGGTTCCAAAAGAGAAAATCGATCATTTCAAAGCTGTCACTGCTCAAGATATCATCTGTTCTCAGGTTCGTAATTTTTAAACAGTTGACTAAATAATAGGAAAACTAATTACAGTCCATTGTCTTACTTATTCGCTTGTAATTTAACAGAAGAATACTAGCTTAACACTAAAAGAAGAGGATATCTCTGTTACCAATGTCAAGATTGATTTAGCTCGTGGAAGAGAAAATCCTCTTGAATGGTAAAGTATTTATTAGCTTCTTTGTTTACCTCAACTATCGCAAAAGTATAATTCTAACCAAGTTTATCTTTTTTTTGTGGGACTTTCCACCATCAGCATCAAATTCTTCAAGGTACACATAATGGTCTCTCTGTTCTTGTTACAGATTTTTCGTCTAATAAATATTGTGTAAGAGAGAACTCATAATCTCCGATAAACCTTATTGGATTTACGGTTTTCTAACAGGATTATGAGAGTGACGAGAAGTTTGGGATACCTGAGGAACGAGTTAGTCACTTGTTACCAACGACATATCAAGACATGATAGTGAGAGTATATGCCAAAAAACCAGAGCTGGTTTGTGATCAATGACTCTTACTATCTTCACATTACTTTCTTTGTTACTAACCACAAAGTAACGTTTACTTAGTTTTACATTGGTTTGCAATATCAACAGGTCGAAGCAGTTTCTGAAGCATTTGAAAACTTCCAAATGAGAACGTATGGAATCAAAGCTCAAGTACACGAAACACCTGAGAAAAAGAAACGCCGCGTCATGTAGTAACTCATTTCATTGTTTTTCTTTTTTTTACGGTAACTTTTAATTACGGGGATGTGTGTATATACTAAGCACACGTATAGGCTTTTACAATACGGCGTCATTTGTTCCATACAAAAAAGTCTTAAATCTTTGACATTGTCTTTCTTTATACGTATGAAAAAAACATTTTCGTAAAATCTTTTGTAATTCGCAAGGTTTTAGTCTTTTCAATGATTCAACATGCTCTTATAGTCAATCTGCAGTCATAAAGGTTTCACTGAGGAAACTCTACCAATCATATTTTAGTGGGAGGGGCCAATTTTAAAATTCCTTTCAGATTTATGTGTCAGGTCAATTTTGAGATTCCTTCAGATGTTTGGTTCAAGACTGTATTTTATATGTTGTTTGGTTTGATAATATAATATCAGTTTCGTTATTTTATGATGTTGTTTGGTCAACTGAGGTATAATTGTTAATAGAAGAGGACAAAAAAACAGAATTTGTAGAAGCCCTGATTTGGTCAACTCAAGTATCTTTCTCGTGTAGTAGATAGATTCTAACGTAGGAGAAAAAGTCATAAAATCAAAGCTCAATATATTCAGTCAAAAACCGTTTCACACCAAAAAAGAATGGGGAAAAAAACAATTAATGACAAAACCATATCTGCTTCAAAAAAATCCAGAAACTAAAATTTTTTTTAAAAAAGAAGAATATTATTAAGATTCTAACGAGAACCAAAAAAAAACGGAAAAGATAAAAGCCTAATACATACACATAAAAATGTGTATGTATATGTACGCAAGTAGCGAGAGATCCAAAGACCCAAAAACTTCAAACTCAGGCCGTCCCTGGAATCTCAATCTCCGATGGCTTAGCTTTCTCCTCCTTTGGAGTAGAGTTGCGGTACAAAGCATAGACTATTAGCTGAGACGCACACAAGAACGTTCCGAGACCGTTGCTTATCTGTATAAAGACACAATAAAAACGTTACAAATCAAATCATATCAATCTATAAATTATAAAAACATGAGACTTTTTACAACACTTACGAGGACATAGAGGTCGACTTTGTAGATCAAAGAGTATGCGGTCCAAATCCCAGCGTTAATAAAGCTAACGAAAGATAACCAAAACGGCATGTACTCAACACTCTTTGTCTTCACCACTTTTTTCTGTTTGTTCAACACAAAATAATTAATTAAAGTCATCACTCAAATCTCATAATTGTATATCAACCAATGCAAAGATGAGAACTTACGATGACAAGTGAAGGAGCTCCATACATAGCAATGTTAAAGATATCACAAATAACACCAACGAACGTCTGTTTCGCAAAAGGATTCTTAATAGCGAAAAGCGTAATCAAAACAATCGCCGCCACAGCAATAACCTCAGCCACAAGATACAACCCAATGTTCCTCTGCACATAATCAAACATCATTCAATAATCAACAATCGATCATTAGTGGAAGGATTAGAGATTATAATCATCATTAATTACCCTGAAGTTCTTCTTGCCGCCACAGTAGATTAAGAAGATGGTTAAGTAAACAGCTTCGAAGCCCATACCAACTGCATTAATGGTGGTGACGAGGATACTATCCTTGTGAACGATAGGGAGTCCATAGAACACCCAAAGCATACAGTTCATCATCGTCGCTACGTATGGATACGGCTGAAACTCCTCTACAGATTTCTTCTTGATGATCCTCCAAAACGTTGGCCTGTGTTTACATATTCATCAAACAAACGTAATACTCGTAATCAAACGTATTCACAAAAGAGGAAAAGAGATGTTACGCTGGCGAGAAGAAGAGACAGAAGGAGATCACATTCCCTGAATCAATCCACAAATAGATCCGCCATTAGAAGTCGATCGAGAGCTCAAACACATACACAGTTTTCAAATCAAACAACATATGAACTACGAAGAGATGGATCCATCATGATACGATCGGTTCAAAAGGAATCGATTAAACTATGTATACGCATGAAAATCTCATGGAAACGCAAAACGCATGAATGTCTATAGATCCTTCTTGTTCAACACACAAAGTGAAAGCAAAACAGAGATTAAGCTGATCGGAATGCGAGAGAAGGAGATCGTACCGATGACTCCGATGACGAACCGAATTTGCTTAGCGTCAACCATTGTGAAAGAGAGAGAGAGATTGATGAAGAGGAAGACGAAGAGGTTAAAGAAGAAGACGACGATGTGTAGACGAAAACCTAATCGAGAGAGAAAGCGTTTTTGGGGTTTACGTATGTGTCTTTGTATATAATATATATAGAGAGAGAGATAGAGATAGAGATAGGGAGAGAGAGAGAGGAGATTTAGATAAGAGAGACGTTTGAGTAAGAGAGTCAAATATTTTGGTTGTTAGGATCTTCTATCTTGCGCAACATTCTCTTATCGATTTTTTTTAATTAACAAAAACGATAATTACATAAATTATTCCACTAATTCTCTTTTTCCTTTGTGTTTATTCACTGATTTTAAGGCTTGTTCAACGATATTTTAAATGCAATTTATTTCATGTTTTTGGAAAATAAAAATTAGCTTCCTTTCTTACAGAATTACACGGAATTATTGTCTATGTAATTCATTATCTAAAACTAAGAAATATGGTAGTTTATTGATTTTTTTGACCAATTATCTTAAACACCACTGTAAATTTCTTATTTAATGTATTTAAGTTAATTTTGCCAAGAAAGAAAAACGTAAACATACATAAAGAAGATTGTGTTATATGTTTAACACATTTTTATTATAAGGTTTTTAAATAATTTCATAACTTATCATTAGTATATTAATTTTATCTAAAAAATTAAATTAATTAAGAATATTTTTGACAAAAATATAATTTTATATTTTTTTTTATGATATAAAATATTATTGTATAATAGTACTGATGAATCATTAGAGAGGCCGACAATAATAATACACTAAATTAAATTTTAAATAGTAAAAATAAATTATTATCTTACGAAAGAAACACATTATGGATAATTTGAAATTCATTATGGATAAATTTGAAATCAGCTTATATATATATATCCTTATATATCAGGGTCAAAAACTAATCAACATTAATGATCGTTTATTTATTTTATATTTATTTGAAACGTTTTTTTTCTCTCTCTTAATTTGTTATATTCAAACAAAAAAAAATCGGCGGGTCCTTAATAGTTGTTACAAGCCACGTCAGAATTCTTTTTATGAAATTAATTAATAGGTTTGAATTATCTCAAATAATTACGAGATTTGCCATCGACAGTACAATTCACAAGAAACTCATGCAAAATCCATAAGCGATATCGTGGGACTTGTTACCCAAGGCAAACCAACCGGATGGTTATTTCAAACTTTTATATCGGTTTTTGCAAAGTGATTCCGGTTTACTCGTAAATACAAACGTTTAACTCTCACGAAGTCAATTTTGTTCATTAATTTGCGTCAATTTCAACATTCAACGTCTAGTTTTTCCAAAAAAGAAAACAAAAGTAATTAACTTACGCCAACGTTGATTTAGAAGTTTGTACATTGTATAGCAAAACATTTATTGTGGTCAAACATACGGTATACACATTAGGTTATCATTTCTTTTTATAAATTTTAACAAGAAGGTGCAAAAATTAGATTAAACAACATAATTGTTGGTAATTATACCCTATGCTGTCTACTACAAATCTATTATTGTCCTTTGGTGTAGATTTAATAGAGAGCATAGACTAGACCCTTGTTTATGAATTTACCATAAACACACAAAAACGTTATAAATCATATCAATTTATTAGCTAAAAAAAGAAGTTACTTTAAAAAAGTCAAAAATATTTACAAAGGACCAAAACCGCTCTTGACTACAGGTTGATTAGATCTTGGGGCCGGAGGGTTAATCAAATTATCAGGGACCAAGTTTCCAATAATCTCAATTTGATTAATTGGTCAAATTTTATAAAATTATTTGAATGTATTAAATAATAACTCAAAGAATAATCATGTTTTGGGTATTGTTTTCCTTTTAATTATAGATTTAGTGATCAATTTAAAACAATCATAAGACAAATACAATTTCTAAAAACACTTTCTTTCTCTATATTTCTTAAAAAATCTTTTTACAAATAACAAAATACAAAACCAATTTTCTTTTCATATATATGGTTTTAGTCTTTTAGATGTTGAAGGGAAAAATAATATTCCACTTCTAATCTCATAAAAATCAAGACCGATTATGCAAAGAACATAGAGAGATCAATTTTGTAGATCAAAGCGTAATTAGTCCAAATCCCCCAAGCGTTAATTAAACTTAACAAACGGCAGGCACTTAAGTACTTCCTCTGCACTACTTTGTCTGTTGTTTTTGTTTCAAAAAAATGTCTTTATGTAATTAACTTTTGATAAAGAAATCTATTATTTACCAGTAATCACTAACTAAAACATAATTTATTATGAAATTCCAATAGCCATATTATAAGAAGGACGAACACAACAGAACACTTAACCATTTTCTTATTTTAATTATTAATGAAACGAGAAAAAGAGACAAGACTTACGATGGCAAGGAACGAGATATTAATTTCTAGTTTTGTAGTAGAGAGCATGGACTATTAGTTGAGAAGCACACAGAAATGTTACTAGATCGCTTATCTATATACCATAAACATACAAAAACGTTACAATCTATATCAATCTATAATTGTCATTTGGTGTAGATTTGTAGTAGAGAGCATAGAGTATGAGGTGTTGCTCGACCATTTGCTTAACTATGTACCATAAACACAAAAACGTTACAAATCACGCAACAATGATATGCCACACGAATGATCGGATCTCTGCATGCGACTCTGCCAAAAGACGTAAGCCAATGTTCTTCTGCACATATGCATCATATCATCATCATCATCATTGATCATCAACTTCAGCATTCATCCAACCAAGATTAAGGATTGAAGATTGAACATACACACATGTTTTACTTGTCGCCACAGTAGATTTATAAGAAAAATTAAGTAGATAGCTTTGATTACCAAACCAAATCCATAAATGTAATGAAGCGAGGATACTGACAGGAAGACCATAGACAACCCAAAGCATACAATTCAGTATCTTCCCGGGAAATGGCTGATATTACTCCACTGTTTCTTGTATATCCTTATTTAAACATACGCCTGTGTAATAATATATAGAGATATAAACATATTTATCAATTATACAAATAAATCCAAGTTGTTATATAAGAAACAACACAAGTTATATAAGTTAATTTCATCAGCATTGAGCTATTTTTCTAGTATATTTTAGTCACATATCTGCATCCGTACATACTTGTATCGATATTGTTGTAAACTTCTTTTATCAATTTGGCGATGTTCAAGAAAGTGTTATTTGACGATGACCAAATGTCTTATGTCCATATATAACACCTAGTCGGATCATATATGCTATTGTTTGAGTGGTTTAAATATTTACAAGATAAACTTATATTATATAGAGCATAATATTTAAATCATGATATTTTTTATATATTATGCTATATACAATATTAGTTTATCTTGTAAATATATAAAACTTATACAATAATTTTGATTTGGATTTTATAACACAATGTATGTATGAAATGCCATAATTTCATGTGAAAAAAAAAGAAGAACATTGAAATTTCCAAAAAATCAAAAAAAAAATTCCAAAAATATAAATGGATCAATCGTACGATAAAAGCACAAAATTCAGAAACTAAATTAAGAAAAAATAATAGTAAGGATCGGTTTGAAGATTTAAAACATTTTTATTTTTTTACGGAATTATTGTCCAGGTCATTCATTATCTAAAACGAAGAAATATGGTAGTTTATTATTTTTTTGACCAATTATCTTGAACACTTGCACTTTAAATTTCGTATTTAATTTAATTAACATCTAAGCTAATTCTGCAAGGAAAGAAATACGTAACCATACATAAAGAAGATTGTGTTATATGTCTAATACGTTTTTATTATAATTTTTTAAAAAAATTCCATAACTTATCATTAGTATATTAGTTTTATCCCAAAAATTAAATTAATTAAGAATATTTCTGACAAAAATATAATAAATTATATTTTTGTTTTGATGATATAAGATATTATTGTATAATAGTACTGATGAATCATTAGAGAGACCGAGAATAACAGTAAATTAAATTTTAAACAATATAGATAAATTGATGTTTTACGAAAGAAAAACATGGATAAATTTGAAATCTGGTTAAACTATATATATGCCGATTTAGCATGGTCAAAAACTAATCAACATTAATGATCGTTTATTTATTTCATATTTATTTGAATTTTTTTCTCTCTCTTAATTTGCTATATACAAAAAAAGAATCGGCATATGAAACTTGTACTATAATTTTGATTTGAATTTTATAACACAATATATGTATGAAATGCCATAATTTCATGTGAAAGAAAAAAAGAGAACATTGAAAGTTTCAAAAAATAAAAAAAAAACGAATTCCAAAAATATAAATGGGTCAATCGTACAATAAAAGCACAAAGTTCAAAAACTTAATTAAGTAAAAATAATAGTAAGGGTCGCTTTGAAGATTTTAAAAAATTTCGTAATGCTGCATAACAACAATTGGTCTGGAAGATTAATAATATGTTAGCACCAGCTCTTGAAAATAGAGATGATGAAATTCTGTGACAATATAGTTCCAGTGAATATCATCTATGGTTTTAACACTTAAAATTAAATTCACATTTACAAGGAAATAAAAAAAGCAGAGTGAGGTAATATGGTTTTTGTATGGAGTGTTTTCATTTTATTTTTCTCATTTTAAAAATAAAAATGTGATTTTTAAAAACGTTTTTCATGATAGAAAATGATTTAAAAATAATCATAATCACTTTGTTATGATTAAGATGAGATGAGAACTAATTTAACATATTGTGGTTTCAGATCTGGAAGTATTACAGGCTTCAGCCCAAAACCTCATAGTAATTAAAAAAAAATAAAAAATACACGCTGAGCTTTTGTTATCATGAAACTACTTAATATCAAACTCTATATACTGTACCATTTTAGTAGCATAACTTATTTAATTATTGTCGGAAAAAAACTTATATAATTTTAAAAAGCGATAAGAATGAATATGTGCTAGTACTACGTACATTAATACTATTCTTTTCTTTTTTCGAGAACCTTATTATTTTCTTCTTCTAAGTTCCAATTATTCTCTTTTTTTTCCTTCAATAAATTCGTTTATTCTTCAAAATTCCAACTCCAAGTACAAACCGCGTCAAGGGCAGAAATGTCATTCCAAGTCACCTTTTGAAACCACCGCCTATAAATAGAGTCGCCACTCTTACTTCTAAGCTTTACCCGCCAAAGATTGACACAGAACTCTCAGTCTAAGAAACGATGAATTTATATCGAATTTTCCCTCAGAAGAAGATTCTCTGTAAATGTGTCTTTATTAGATCCCATCTTTTCTCTTGATTTCGCGTTTGTTGATCTGAGTTTTTTTTCAAAAATTATGGGATTTTGCCTCTGTTCGTTGGTGATTCCGGCGAGATTGTACTGGACGACGAGTTTCTTCCGCCACAAACTCATCATTTCCTAACGAATCTTTTTTTTAAAAAAATATTTCACATTTAAGTTGATACGAGTTTCAAGTGTTTTAATTTCTCCATTGATTCCGGCAAGGAGGATCTCAATGGATCCCAATCACAATCAAGAAGCTCCTCACAGAAAACCACTTCCTCTGTTTCTTCAAGGTGATACGATGTACTCTGTTTCTTCTTTCGAAATTTCGAAACAATTTTGCTAAAAGTTGGTGACTTTGTTGCTTAAAATCAGGAACAAGATCGGTCGGTGAAATCGATAATCAATCCCCTGAGAAAAAGCGTCGACTAAGGGTTGAACAAGTAAGTGTATGTATAATATAAACAGAGATGCAATATCGAAGGACATTCGTTGCTTCAAGTTTTTGATTTTTTTTTGTTTTTATATTAGTTGGATCTGTTGGAGAAGAGCTTTGAAGAAGAGAACAAACTTGAACCAGAGAGAAAGATTGAGCTTGCAAGAAAGCTTGGACTGTCTCCACGACAAGTAGCTGTTTGGTTTCAGAATCGAAAAGCTCGGTGTAAGACCAAGCAGATCGAAAGAGATTACGATGTTCTCAAGGCTTGTTACGATTCCCTCCTGGCCAAACATGAATCAGTCATCTCAGAGAATGAGAAACTTAGATCTAAAGTAAGCACAAAAGCTCCACTTTTTGTGGCTTTTCATAGACAGAATTTGAGCTCAGTTTCTGACACTTGTTTTTATTAGGTTTTAACTTTGACTCAGATGCTACTTCCTGCAACAAACCAAACCCAAAGAAGTTTCCAAGACAAGCTTAACTCTAAAGGTGATGAAACTTTGAGCTCTTCCACAGCTTTAGTTCCATTATCAAACGATGATTACCTCACCAACATAGATCAATCATTCGGCTGGTGGCTTTGGCCATCGAATCTTAAGTAAAAAGTTTGAGAATCCTAGGTTGGTTTATAGCACAAGAGAATTAGTATTTAAAACTTTTCTTCTAAACATGGGCAAAGCTTGAATAGTCAGCCAATAGAACATAAGAGTTGGAACATGTTAGAAATAATAATGTAAAAGTCTTAGAATGGATCAATTAGAGAGTTCTAATTTTGTTTTGAATTATTGGTTTATGTGCAATCAATCAAAATCTAGTGGGTGATGGTTTTTATTCAAAAGAGTCAAAGAACATATTGACCCTACAACAACCAACATAAACCATTAGAGCCACTGACTTTTTGAAATTAAAGTCTTAAAAGGTAATTGGTTTGTACAAGATTTCATTTTTGTTTTGGCTAACACAAAGAGCCAAAAAAAACTCTCAACCACTGACTCTTTACCTAAACCAAAAACCAGATTGTGTATGAACACAAGTCAAAAGTTCTGGTTTGTTTCCCATCCATACACTTGAGTGTATATCACTGAAAACTTTGAAATATTAAAATATATGTAACTCGATTATCATCAAGAACCACCATGTATGCAAAGATGTGTATATTAAAAAAAGAAGTTAATAGTGAATGTGTTGAGAGAGTAAAGGAAAGTATATTGAAAAGAGGAAAGAAAAGAGAACCAGTGACTCTAAAGTGAAGAAAAAAGAGGACAAAGATAATAAAAATAAAGCTAAAGCATCAGTCCATTATTCTTGAGCATGCGTAATTAATTTTGATCTCATATGATTAACAACCAAAATGCAATCGAAATATTTTTTATAAACCTTTTTAACAAACAATATGGTACAACAGATGATTGTCGAACCCTCAAAATATAATCAGTAAACCCTAAATCTTATCGATGATTTTGATTGAAAAATGAGCAAAAGATACTACCTTTCGTCCTTCTCCAGCTTCTTATGATCTTCCATCCATGGAAGTTTTGGAAGATCATCGACGTTAAGCGATGAAGAAGGCAACCTTCTTTGAGCATCTGAAGAGAACTTATCTTTCTTTGGCCACAACCAAATCTTTGAAACTGAAAAGCTCTCTCCTTTAGCCACAACACTACTGATCTTCTTCTCTTCAGATGACGAGTTCCCAATCTGCTCCTGAGACTCTTTATCCTGAGGTTTCAAACGCCTTTGCCTATCGTTGCAAAAGGGTACTTTAAGCTCCGAGTTACCAAGTACATACTGATACGAGCCCATGGAGAAACATCTCCTTGCATCCAAATTACTGCTACTAGTCTCTCCACTAGCAACAACAACATCATCATGATGATCTTGACCTTGACCAACATTGTCAAGCCTCTTGAATTTTCCTAACCTCACAGGTAAAACTCCTTTCTCCACAACGATTTCTTGAATCTCCATCGTTTTCTCGGCTACACACTCTTCGTCTTCTCTGATATCATCGAAGTCAAACATCGGATTCTCCACTGAGAAACCAGGGGAGAAGAGAGTGCCACGACAAAGAGGGCAAGTCGAGTTCGACTGAAGCCAAGTGTCTATACAGTTCAAGTGAAAAGCATGGCTACACATTGGCAACAATCTCAGCTTATCTTTCTCAGTGAACTCACAGAGACAAACCGCGCAATCGAATGGCTCCTTGGAGGCACCGACCATTTCCTTGTAGTGAAAAACAGGCAAGGCGTCGATGAAAGCTTGATCAAGACCAGAATCGTTCAGGTGGAACAGCTGTTGAAGCTGTCTTTGAAGAGCATCGCTAGTTGAGATCTCTGGGTATCTATTAGACCTCGAAGAGGAAGCACCAGCAGCAGTAGCAGAAGGATGCTTAACAAGAAACCTAACGAGCAAATGAAGAAGCCCAGAGATGAAGAACAAGACAGCTAGGATCACAATTACGAATAGAACCGCCGGGCTGATTCTGTTACCGGACGGTGTTGGAGGAGACGGCGGAGAGAGAATTGGGTCTTTGTAAAACGATGGTGGGTACGCAAAGGTACCGTCTTTTTGCTCAATTGCGAATCGAACCCAAGACATCTTTGTAAAAGATTTAGCTCACTCAGAAGAAACGAGATTTCACCATAAAAAAAGAAAAAGAAAGATCTCAATTTTAAGATCCAGAAAACGGAATTCAGACAAAACAAAACAACAACAACTCCAAGTTAAGTGGAGAAACAGAGATATGAATTACATCATCAACATCGAGAGAAACAGAGATTACGCAAACAACACTCACCTAAAAGCCCTCCAGATTCTCAGAAAAAGTTAACTCCCCGTGAAGTATAAAAACCCTAATCAAAGAGGGCTTTTTCTTCTTCTTCTCTGTCAGATTTGCAGAGGAAGAAGAGACTAAAGCAACTCTCTTTCTCTCTCTCCTCACACACACTCTCTCTCTCTCTATTTATCTATAACCTTTTCCTTTTCCTGAGCTTTAATGGTGGAAATAGAAAAAAACCCGAAGAAAATGGCAAAGTGATGTTGTAATTTTTCGAAGTGCGAGGCAAAGTTGGGAAAACAACATGTAAGGAAATAAAGTAAAAGCTTTGAAAATGAAGAAAACAAATAAAAATTAAATTAAAGCTTTTAGATTTGGGCCCACGTGCATAGATGAGCGAGTTGATGTCAGATGGTCAACTCTAAAGACAAAAAAATGACGGTTTCCTAAGTTTTGGTCTTATGTAAGATCCGTACTGGGCCGGACCAAACAGCCCAATTATATCATCCAAATATAATAATTCATCAGTTACTTTAGATAATTGATGCAGAACTGTATTTTAAAACACTTGAAAACACATCTTGTCTTTATCACAATCATCATTGGAGGAAAAAATTTCAAATGGAAGTTGGGAATATTCTTCAGTTGGATAATTGAGCTAAATGGGTTAATAGAGAGATATATAATGGCCAAATTTACTTGTCGTGGATTGCTAATATGATTCTTGTTGGTGTGTCGTATTGCTCAAGTTAAGTTGAGATTTCTATTTATGGATTAATACTATTTCCATATTGTCTTTCACTGGTAATGTCTTTAGTTCTAAATACGATCAAACGCTACTACTTTTAGCAATTATGGTGGATGACCAACCAACAACATGATTGCTTTCTATTAAAACTCACTTTGATTTCAGAGAGAGTTTATTTTGTTCTGAACGAAGTCTATCATGAGAGGAACAAGTGGAGAAGAGAAAGTGGCGTGGAGGTACTTTAACAGAGATGTTGTGCCGTTTGCTGCAATGTTTGTAGTGGAGTGTGCCACGGTTGGGTCAAGCACGGTGTACAAGGCTGCTACTTTAAGAGGATTGAGTTTCTATGTCTATATCTTCTACACTTATGCTGTTTCAACACTAATCCTTCTTCCACTTTCCATCATCTTTGGAAGGTACTTGATCTGCTCATCTACTCTTTTAAGAATTTCAAGACAATGAACTTGTCTTTTACACGTATGTAGGTCAAGAAGACTGCCTTCAGTCAAGTCTCCTCTCTTCTTCAAGATCTTCTTACTTGGGCTTCTCGGGTAATAATAATAATAACATGGTCCTGTTTCTAGTTTTATTGGCGTTTCATGGTTTATGTTCTGTAGTTTCCTAATTTGGGAGAATCAGGTTTGTGGCAGTGATAGCTGGTTGTAAAGGAATAGAATATACTTCTCCTACTCTTTCCTCTGCTATAAGCAACCTCACACCAGCCTTTACCTTCACCCTCGCCGTGATCTTCAGGTTACACCTCCTTCTCTTTTCTTTTCTGAGATAAGTTGGGGTTGTAACTCTTAAACTGGTTCTACTTCCTTGTGTGACACTTAAAGGATGGAGCATGTAAGGTTAAGGAGCTCTGCGACTCAAGCTAAAATCATTGGCGCAACAATATCAATATCTGGTGCTCTAGTTGTTGTACTCTATAAAGGCCCCCAAGTTCTCGCTGCTGCATCATCTACCATATTGGTTCACCAGAAGTTGTCTTCATCAGAGTCAAACTGGATAGTCGGAGGCCTCTTGCTTGCTTCACAGTATTTTCTTGGATCAGTCTGGTACATTCTTCAGGTACAAACACTTGTAAACTTCAATTAAAAAAGACTTTGGTTTGTTGGTGACACATCATGTATATGGTTTCAGACTCGGATCATGGAGATGTACCCTGAAGAAATAAGAGTAGTCTTCTTCTACAACTTATGCGCAACACTAATCTCAGCACCTGTGTGTTTCTTCGCGGAAAGCAACTTGACTTCTTGGATGCTTAAACCGGATATTTCCCTCGCTGCAATCATATACTCGGTGAGAATAAAATCTTACAGTCTACTGATGATGTTTCTAAGCTTAGAAGTTAACACTTTGGTTTCAGGGAGTTTTCGCTTCGTTATTCAGCGGACTTATCCACACATGGGGTCTGCATCTGAAGGGTCCAGTGTACATATCCTTGTTCAGGCCATTGTCTATCGTGATTGTAGTCGCCATGAGTGTTATGTTCCTTGGCGATGCACTTCACCTCGGAAGGTACCATCATCTTTCATCTTCTTCTTTTCTAGTGGATTCACATTTGGAGAATTATATGGTTTCTTGATTATTCTAATGTACATAAGCTCTCAGATATAGTTTCTTCTGTAACTTAAAGTCTCCACAGTTCCATGGTATGTTGTTGTGCAAACTGCAATAAGCTTTTCGAGACAGTAATAATTAACGAATACTTGTTGCGTGCAGTGTGATAGGAGCAGTGATACTGTGCATTGGATTCTACACTGTGATTTGGGGAAAAGCAAGAGAGGATGCAGCCAAAACTGTTGCTGGTTCTGACCACTATTCACCTTTACTGCTTACACACATCGTAGAAGATGAAGCCTGTCATTAAAATAGGGAATCATAGGATTGATGCAAGTGATATTTTCATTTGTAAATAATGAAAAGTGAAAAGTATTTTGTACAATACAACTTAATGTATCACAAGTTACAAACCATAGTAAATTATATATTGAACAATAATGGTTTGGTTTGTTTGCTTACTTTTTAAAACTTTTTTTGGTTTGGTCTGGTTTTTCCATCATTTTGGAACTTTTTCCTTCTACCCATGTAGGCCTATGTGGTAGGATATTCGGTTTGATTTGATTTGGGTTTTTCGGTTTTGGAATATTTTGGATTCAAATATTGTAAAACAATCTCAAATGTGTTATATCATGGGATTTAAGAATCACCTCTAGCTCTGGCTTTTGTTGTTTAAGGAAACATTTTCAAATTTCTTTTTTTTTTTTATTTTTATTTTCAAAATTTACACAATCATTTTTTATATAATTGTTTATATGTGTTTATAATTGCTATTTATTGATCATTTTTTTCATTGATCATTTTTTTGCAGTATTACAAAGTTTGAGCAACTCTGGTAAAGATGTTTAAATTATTATATTTGATTGTTATTATTAAAAAAATATTTTCATTTTTTTTTCTTTTATAATTCTTGTTACAATCACATAAAAAAGTGAAATATTTTTAAAATATATTGATTTATTATACATACTAAGTGATTCTCTCGTATTTATGCACGTATAAAAATATTTATAAAATAATTAAATTTAAATTTCTTAATCATATATATGATTTTAGATATAACAATTTGGATTGGTTTGGTTATTTATTTTTGGTATACGTTCCGGTTTATTATTTTCGGTTGCGGGCATTGGTTTGGTTCCACACTAGTGGCAAAGAGCTTATTAAACTGCTAACCGTTGGATCAAATCGACACTTGAATGCGTGTCGCTGTCAACGATAATCCTAACCGTTAGATCAATTCTTTCGACGGAAAAGTACACCGTGAGCTTTCTGGCTCTGTTACGCCGTCGCGTACGACTGTACACTGGTGCGATTCTATGGATCCTCCGAACAATTTAATAGAGTTTGCTTATTTTCTTCTGTTGCTGGCGGAATCGAAGGTCAGTGATGGTTTCGAGCTTATAAAGATCAATTTGCTGACGGATTTAGATTTAAGTAACATATGCTTCCATTGAAGATGATGCAGAGCTGAATTTTTGTAAACAGCCAAAACAAGCTAAAAATGATTGAAGAGAAGGTCTTTAGAAGCTAAAAATGGCCAAGTTTTTCTGTCGTGGGTCCATAGTAATTAGTTTATTCGAATATGGCTCTTGTGGCGTGAAGTATTTTGTCAAGTTGGGATATTTATTTATGGAGAAAGACTATTTTCATATTGTCGTCTTCACTGGAATAAAATAATGGTGGAGTTGAACGACCAACACCGAGATTGTATCTAGACTCGTTTTGGTTCCAGAGAGTTTCTGAGATATCATGAGTGGAGCTGGAGAAGAGACAGTTGCGTGGAGGTACTTTAGAAGAGATGTTTTGCCGTTTGCTGCCATGTTTACGGTGGAGTGTACCACTGTTGGGTCGAACACGTTGTACAAGGCTGCAACTTTAAAAGGATTGAGCTTTTACGTCTTTGTCTTTTACTCTTATGTTGTTTCAACACTTCTCCTTCTTCCACTTTCGTTAATCTTTGGAAGGTAATTGATCTCTTCATCCACTCTTTGCCCAGTATAATCTTTTCAAGAATACTGAACTGGTTTTGCATATGCAGGTCAAGAAGTTTGCCTCCAGCCAAGTCTCCTCTCTTCTTCAAGATTTTCTTACTTGGGCTTCTCGGGTAATAGATAACATACTGTTTAATGGGAACTTTCGGTGTTTTGGTTTCTAGTTTTTTCTTGTAACTTGTGGGGAACAGGTTCATATCGCAGATAGCTGGTTGTAATGGTATAGAATATAGTTCTCCTACTCTTTCCTCTGCTATGAGCAACCTCACGCCAGCTTTCACATTCACGCTCGCCGTTATCTTCAGGTTCTACCTCGTTCTCTTTGGTTTCCGTTTTTGGAAAATAGTTTGGATAATGGGAAACAGGGTGTTTTCACACAAAACCTCAAGCCTTTTGCATCTGTGGAATGTTTGAGATTTTTTTTTTTGTGAGGTCTGTCTGTTACTATCAATCTTATTATCGAGTATGTAACTCTAACTGGTTCTGCTTCCTTGGCTCTTAAAGGATGGAACAAGTAAGGTTAAGGAGTTCTGCCACTCAGGCTAAGATCATTGGCGCAATACTATCTATCTCTGGTGCTCTGGTTATTGTGCTATATAAAGGCCCTAAGGTTCTCTCTGCTGCATCACCTCCTACCATTTCGCTTCACCAGCAGTTGACTTCATCCGGGTCAAGCTGGATAATCGGAGGCCTTTTGCTTGCTTCACAGTATTTTCTTCTATCAGTGTGGTATATTCTTCAGGTATACACACTTTAAAAAGTTCAGAAAAAAGACTTTGCTTTGTTGATCTTGACACATAAAAAGCCTCTTGCTAAACTCGGTAGCTGTATATGGTTTCAGACGCGGGTCATGGAGGCGTACCCTGAAGAAATAACCGTAGTATTCTTCTACAACTTATTTGCAACGCTAATCTCAGCACCAGTGTGTTTATTTGCGGAAAGCAACTTGACTTCTTGGGTGCTTAAACCGGATATTTCCCTCGCTGCAATCGTATACTCGGTGAGAGTCAATTCTTACAATCTGCTTCTTCCATTACTGACAATGTTTTAAGCTCAGTAATTAACACTTTTGTATCAGGGAGTCTTTGTTTCATTGTTCAGCGCAGTAACCCACACATGGGGTCTGCATCTGAAGGGTCCTGTCTACATATCCTTGTTTAGGCCACTGTCTATCGCGATTGCAGTTGCCATGGGTGCTATATTCCTCGGCGATGTACTTCACCTTGGGAGGTACCATATCTTTCATTTTCTTCATTTCCGTTGCGTTCAGGTGATTTTATCACTCAGAAACATAGAACTCAACTCTTGGCTTTTGAAATGCTTAGTATCATGTATGTTTCTAATGGATTCTCATTTGGAGAATTATATGGTTGCTGGATTCTTATCCACAGTTCCATGGTTTATATCACTGGCTAAACTGTAATATGCTTTGAGACAGTAATAACCGATATTGATTTGGCCATATATGTATTGTGGGCAGTGTCATTGGATCCATAATATTGTGCTTTGGGTTCTACACTGTGATTTGGGGGAAAGCAAGGGAGGATGCAACTAAAATTGTAGCTGGTTCTGAGCATTATTCACCTTTGCTGCTTACACACACATTAGAAGATGAAGCCTTGTCCTTGAGATAAGATTGATGGAAGTGAAAATCGTTATATTATTTATTTGTAAATGCAGGTGTTAACTTTCTAATGATTGAATAGTGGAAGTCTCAATAACATTACACAGTATCAGTTTTAAGATGTTAAGATATCATCTATAACTGGATGAATCGAAGGTCAGCGATGAGTATGGGTTTTTTAGATCACATTGATGTTGGATTGATTTAGGTTACTATTGATGTTATAGCCCAAAAAAATGAAAAGCTTTTCGTAAATGGATGAGAATACTTTAGTTGAGAAATTCTTCAGTTAGAGAGCTTTATTGGCCAAATTTTCCTTGTCTTGCATCATTAGAATATTCGAAGATAATCCTTGTGTGGTGTTGTATATGGTCAAGTTGGGATTTTTAAATATGGAGAAAGATTGATATTTTCCACATCGTTGTCACTGATAAATAAAATAATGACCATTTAGCAGGCGTGGTGGAGTTAACCACCAACCCAATGATTGCTTCTATACCCACTTTAATCTCATGAGAGAGTTTCTGAGAACTTAGACATCAAATCTGTCATGAGAAGACCAGGAGAAGAGACAGTGGCATGGAGGTACTTTCACAGAGATGTTGTGCCGTTTGCTGCAATGGTTGCGGTTGAGTGTGCCGCGGTCGCGTCGAACACACTGTACAAGGCTGCAGCGTTAAGAGGATTAAACTTCTATGTCTTTATCTTTTACTCGTATGCTGTTTCAACACTTGTCCTTCTCCCACTTTCCCTCATCTTTGGAAGGTACTGATAATGTTATCTCCCATTTGTACAGTATAAAAGTTTCAAGAATATGAACTTATTTTGCATATGCAGGTCAAGGAGATTTCCTTCAGTCAAGTCTCCTCTCTTTATCAAGATGTTCTTACTTGGGCTCTTCGGGTAATATTATTATTCCTGCTTCTTGGTCGTCTCCAGTTTTTGTTTTCTAGTTTGTTGACTTAGGGAAACAGAACAGGTGCATGGCACAGATGGCTGGTTTTAAAGGTATAGAACATAGTTCTCCTACTTTGTCCTCTGCTATGAGCAACCTCACGCCAGCTTTCACATTCACTCTGGCCGCTATCTTCAGGTTCTAACTCCTTCTCTTTGGTTTCCGTTTTGGGAACATAATACAACCTTGTGGTTGGCTATAAATGCTGTCCCCTCGCTCTTTCCTGAGATTAGTTGGGTAGATTTGAGGTCGGATTGTTAAATATCAATCTTATTGCCGGGTATGTAACTCTTTAACTGGTTCTTGCTTCCTTGTGTGACTCATGAAGGATGGAACAAGTTAAGTTCAGGAGCTCTTCGACGCAGGCTAAAATCATCGGCGCAATACTATCTATATGTGGTGCTCTGGTTGTTGTGCTATATAGAGGCCCCAAAGTTTTCTCTGCTGCATCTTTTACACCTTCATCACCTCCTACCATTTCTCTTCACCACCACCAGTTGACTTCATTCGAGTCAAGCTGGATTCTCGGAGGCCTTTTGCTTGCTTCACAGTTTTTTCTTGCATCGGTCTGGTATATTCTTCAGGTACAAACACTTGGAAACTTTATTGAAAAACCTTTGGTTTGTTGGTGACACACTCTTGCTAAACTCGGTAGCTGTATATGGTTTCAGACTCGGGTCATGGAGGCATATCCTGAAGAAATAACAGTAGTCTTCTTCTACAACTTATTTGCAACGCTAATCTCAGCACCTGTATGTTTACTTTCGGAAAGGAATATGACTTCTTGGGTGCTTAAACTGGATATTTCCCTCGCTGCAATCGCATACTCGGTGGGAATCAAATCTTAAATCTGCTTCCATTGCTGATTATATATGTTTCAAGCTCAGAAATAAAACGCTTTGTTTCAGGGTGTGTTTGTTTCATTATTCAGCGTCCTTACTCACACATGGGGTCTGCATCTGAAGGGTCCTGTCTATGTATCCTTGTTTAAGCCATTGTCTATCGCAATTGCAGTCGCCATGGGTGCTATATTCCTGGGCGATGCACTTCACCTTGGGAGGTACCATCTCTTTCCTCTTCTTACTTTCTAGCATGTTCAGAAGATTTTTTATATATACCGAGAAAGATAGAACTCAACTCTAGGTTGTTGAAATGTTTAGTAACATGTAACTATCTATCTAAATGGAATCACATCTGGGGAATCATATGGTTTTTGTATTCTAATCTAGATGAGCTCTCATATATGGTTTCTTCTGTATTTTCTTCTTTTTCCTTTTCTTTTTTGTGCGTTAGATACACTTAGTCTCCACAGTTCCATGGTATATCACAGTATAAACTGCACTAAGCTTTTTGAGATGCCAATAACGAATATGTGTTGTGGGCAGTGTCATTGGATCAGTGGTATTGTGCTTTGGATTCTACACCGTGATTTGGGGCAAAGCAAGAGAGGATGCAACCAAAACTGTTGTAGTGTCTGAGTATTCACCTTTGCTGCTTACACATGGTGTAAAAGATGAAGCCTTGTTATTAACATAGGATTGATCCAAGTGAATGACAATCCTTATAAGAATTAGATCATTTTTGGAACGCTTCCACCCCAGTGTCTAAGAGCGTATCAAATATCTCCGGTTTGGTTAAACTTTTTGTATTAGTTTTTCAACTAATAGAAAATAAAACAAATCTTGTAGTCAACACTGTTTAGATTTTGTGTTACGATTACTTCAGGTTAATTACCATGGATGGGTGTTGCAGAGTTTGGCTTAGTTTCTAAAGATTTTTCTCTGAAGTTGAAGCTAAGAGCCTAAGATTGTAAGCATTTAAAAACAGCCAAAGCAAAGCTAAGAATTTTCATCATTGGAGTTACTTTGAAAATGTCCTAGTTCTAAATAAATAATTGACCATCTAGCAATCTTGGTGGAGTTAGTGGCCAGCACCATCCATGTTTGCTTCTATTTCTCACTGTAATTTCAGAGAGTTTACTCAGAGAATCTGGATATCATGAGAGAAGCAAGAGAAGAGACCGTGGTGAGGAAGCACTTTAGTCGAGATGTTGTCCCGTTTGCTGCAATGTTTGTGGTGGAGTGTATCACGGTTGGATCTAACACACTTTTTAAGGCTGCAACCTTAAGAGGATTGAACTTCTATGTCTTTGTCTTTTACTCTTATCTTGTGTCAACGCTTCTCCTTTTTCCACTTTCCCTCGTCTTTGGAAGGTACTTTGATTCTACTCTTTGTCACAATATAAACTTTTCAAGAATCTGAACATATTTTTGCATATGCAGATCAAGAAGATTGCCTTCAGCCAAGTCTCCTCTCTTCTTCAAGCTTTTCTTACTTGGTCTCCTCGGGTAACATTAGTACTGTCCCTAGATTTATTGACACTCCGGCTTTTGTTTTCTAGTTTTTGTTTTCTTTTTTGGTTATAAACTTGAGGGGAACAGGTTCATGGCGCAGATAGCTGGTTGCAAAGGTATAGAGTATAGCTCCCCTACTCTTTCCTCTGCTATGAGCAACCTCACGCCAGCTTTCACGTTCACGCTCGCCGTTATCTTCAGGTTCTACCTCGTTCTCTTTGGTTTCTGCTTCTGGAAAATAGTTTGTACAATGGGAAACAGGGTGTTTTCAAACAAAATCTCAAGCCTTTTGCTTCTGTGGAATGTTTGAGATTTGTTTTGTGAGGTCTGTTTGTTACTACCAATCTTATTACCGAGTATGTAACTCTAACTGGTTCTGCTTCCTTGGGTGACTCTTAAAGGATGGAACAATTAGTGTTAAGGAGCTCTGTGACTCAGGCTAAGATCATTGGCGCAATACTATCTATCTCTGGTGCTCTGGTTATTGTGCTATATAAAGGCCCTAAGGTTCTCTCTGCTGCATCACCTCCTACCATTTCGCTTCACCATCAGCAGTTGACGTCATTCGAGTCAAGCTGGATTCTCGGAGGCCTTTTGCTTGCTTCACAGTATTTTCTTGCATCAGTCTGGTATATTCTTCAGGTATACATACAGACTTGAAAAGTTCAGAAACAAAAGGACTTTAGGTTGTTCTTGACACATAAAGCTCTTGCTAAACTCGGTATATGGTTTCAGACTCGGATCATGGAGATGTACCCTGAAGAAATAAGAGTAGTCTTCTTCTACAACTTATTTGCAATGCTAATCTCAGCACCTGTATGCTTATTTGCGGAAAGCAACTTGACTTCTTGGGTGCTTAAACCGGATATCTCCCTCGTTGCAATCATATACTCAGTGAGAATCAAATCTTCCATCACTAACTATGTTTTAAGCTCAGAAATTAACACTTTTGTATCAGGGAGTCTTTGTTTCATTGGTCAGTGCACTGATCCACACGTGGGGTCTGCATATAAAGGGTCCGGTCTATGTATCTTTGTTTAGGCCATTGTCTATCGCTATTGCAGTCGCTATGTGTGCTATGTTCCTCGGCGATGCACTTCACCTTGGGAGGTACGATATCTTTCATCTTCTTCTTTCTTAAGTGTTATTGAAGATTTTATCTAGTAAGTTGCAATTATAAGCTTTTTGAGAAAGTAATAGCTGATATAGATAACACCATTTATGTGTTGTGGGCAGTGTGATTGGATCAGTGATATTGTGCTTTGGGTTCTACACTGTGATTTGGGGCAAAGCAAGAGAGGATTCAGCAAAAACTGTAACTGGTTCTGAGCCTTTGCTACTTACACATACTGTAGAAGATGTGTCAGTAAGATAAGATTGGTTCAAGTGATCATCCTTACAGTGTTCATTTGTAAAATGATTGCATTGTGCAAGTCTCAAAAACATTGTTTTCACAATACAAGTTACCAAATGACAAAATCTTCAACACAAAAGATGTTTGGAATTGGTTTTGTATTTTGACACTTTGGTTTGCTTCGGTTTAGTTTCAATTCGGTTCCTGGCCTCGGTTCGGTTCCACCCAAGAATCAAATCCTAACCGTTGGATCAAATATAAGCTTGAGAAGCGTTTCACTGTCAAACACATTGTACAGGGCTGCAGCTTTAAGAGGATTGATGTCTTTGTCTTGTACTCTTATGTCGTTTCAAGACTTGTCCTTCTTTCACTTTCCCTCATCTTTGGAAGGTACTTGATCTCACTTTTCTTCAGTATAAACTTTTCAAGAATATGAACTTGTTTTTACATATATGTAGGTTTAAAATACTGGTCAAGTTGGAATATTATCTATCAAATCTTCCCCTTCTGTGAAGATTTTTCTCTGACGTTGAAGCTAAAATGAATTTTAAGCATACAAAAACACCAAAAAGAAAAGTTACAAGTCTTCTTAATTGGAAGAGAATATTCAAATGGACGTTGAGAAATTATATGGAGAAATATTGATATTTTCTACATTTTTGTCACTGATAAATAAAATAATGACCATTTAGCAAGCTTTTAACATTTAAAAAGACTAATGAACTTCTGTCTTTTAACTCGTAATCTTATGTCGCTTCAACACTAGCCGTCCTTCCACTTTCCCTCATATTTGGAAGGTTCTTGATCTCACTTTTATTCAGTACAAGCTTTTCAAGAATATGACTTATATTGCATATGCAGGTCAAGAAGATTACCTTGAGCCAAGTCTCCTCTCTTCTCCAAGAAATATTTCTTTTTTCAGGCAATCCAACCACTGACTTTATTAGGTTTATAGTAATGGCCAAGTTGGAATATTGTTATCTAAATAAAGTAATGTATTAACAAACGTGGTGGGTCTAACCACTACGGTTGCTTATGAACTCACTTTTATGACCTCTGAGAATTTTTGAAAGTCAACGACATCAAATCTTATGGCAAGAGGAGCAGAAGAAGGGACAGTGGCATGGAAATACTTTTGCAGAGATGTTCTGCCGTTTGCTGCGATGGTCGCAGTGGAGTGTGTAACAGTTGGATCTAACACACTGTTCAAGGCTGCGACCATGAGAGGATTGAGCTTCTATGTCTTTGTCTTCTACTCCTATGTTGTTGGTACACTTGTCCTTCTTCCACTTTCCCTCATCTTTGGAAGGTACTTGATCTCCTCAACTAAATCTTTTCTCAGTGTTAACGTTTCAAGAATATGAACTTCTTTTACATGTGCAGGTCAAGAAGATTACCTTCAGCCAAATCTCCTGTCTTCGTCAAGATTTTCTTTCTTGCGCTTGTCGGGTAATTATATACTCCTAGAGTTATGGCCTTTATGAGTATATTTTTTCCCTTTTTTTCACTCGGAGGGAACAGGTTCATGTCGGGGATGGTTGGCTGTAAAGGAATGGAATATAGTTCTCCTACTCTTTCCTCTGCTATTAGCAACCTCACGCCAGCTTTTACCTTCACCCTCGCTGTTATCTTCAGGTTACACCTCCTTCTCTTTAGACAAGTAAGGTTTGTTTTGTTCCTATCATCCTAACTCTTAACTGGTTCTGTTTACTTGGCTGCCTTGTAAAGGATGGAACAAGTAAGGTTAAGTAGCTTTGCGACTCAGGCCAAGATCATTGGAACAATTGTATCTATATCTGGTGCTCTGGTTGTTGTTCTATATAAAGGCCCCAAAGTCCTCGCTGCTGCATCTTTGACAACTTCATCATCTACCAATTCGCTTCACCAGCATTTGACTTCTTCGTCTGATTCAAGTTGGATGATCGGTGGCCTTTTGCTCGTTTCACAGTACTTTCTTATTTCAGTCTGGTATATTCTTCAGGTATGAACAAGGACTTTACATTTGTTGGTGACATATAAAAATTTTGCTAAATGTGGCAGCTATATATATGATTTCAGACTCGGATCATGGAGGTATACCCTGAAGAGATAACCGTAGTCTTCTTGTATAACTTATTCGCAACAATAATCTCAGCACCAGTATGTCTATATGCTGAAAGAGAAGACTTGACTTCTTTTCTCCTTAAATCTGGCGTCTCCCTTGCTGCTGTCTTGTTCTCAGTGAGTATCAAACCTTATATGATGCTTCAAGCAGTGACTATCTTTCAAGCTCAGGAACTAACATTATGTTTCAGGGAGGATTACTTTCATCATTTGGCTTAGCTATACACACATGGGGTCTGCATCTGAAGGGTCCAGTCTATATATCCTTGTTCAAGCCATTGTCTATTGTGATTGCAGTCATCTTGGGTGCTATGTTCCTCGGCGATGCACTTTACCTTGGAAGGTAATGCCTCTGTATATATCATAGTATGTATGTCAAGGCAGTAATAATCGATATATGTTTCACCATGTATGTGTTGTGTGCAGTGTCATTGGATCAGTGATTTTGAGCTTTGGATTCTACACTGTGATTTGGGGAAAAGCAAGAGAGGATGGAACCAAAACTGTGGCTGGTTCTGAGCAGTCACCTTTGTTGCTTACACATGTCACAGAAGATGAAGCCTTGTCACTAAGATAATATTGATGCAAGTGGAGTCCTTATACTATTTGTTTATCAATATCGATCCTTTACAATATGGTCTTTGTTTATGTTTATATATGTCTATTCATCTATAAGATGCTTCTGTTTTTTATTCGAGTATTGTTTTTTTTGTTCTTTGATTCATGCAATTATTTGTAATGGTTCAGCTGTTATGGATATGTAATAAATATTTGGTCTTTTTTTATATATTTCTGGGCCTTGCTAAAGTTTCTATTAAGATTCACATCCTTGAAGTAGTAGGACCCTTCATCATAGATATTTTAGTCAAGTTGTGAATAATTAATGTAGCATTTAGCAGACGTGGTGGGATTAAATACTATAGTTCGTTATGAAGTCACTTTGACTTCTGATATTTTTTTGGAAGTCAAGAACATCAGATCTTATGGCAAGAGGAGCAGAAGAAGAGACAGTGGCATGGAGATGCTTTTGCAGAGATGTTGTGCCGTTCACTGCAATGGTAGCAGTAGAGTGTGTCACGGTTGGATCTAACACACTGTTCAAGGCTGCGACATTGAGCGGTTTGAGCTTCTATGTCTTTGTCTTTTACAATTATGTCGTTGCTACACTTGTCCTTCTTCCACTTTCCCTCATCTTTAGAAGGTAACTTATTCTCCTAAACTATTCTTTATTGCCTTCAGCTAAATCTTTATAAAGTTTTCAAGAATGTGAACATATTTTACAATGTGCAGGTCAAGAAGCTTACCTTCAGCCAAATCTCCTGTCTTTCTCAAGATTTTCTTACTTGCGCTTGTAGGGTAATTATATACTCCTAGAGTTATGTGCATTTCCAGATTTTCTTTTCTATTCTTGTTTTTTGTTTTTGACTTGACATGAACAGGTTCATGTCGGTGATAGCTGGCTGTAAAGGAATAGAATATAGTTCTCCTACTCTTGCCTCTGCTATCAGTAACCTCACGCCAGCTTTTACCTTCACGCTCGCCATTATCTTCAGGTTACACCTCAGTTCTCTTTCGATTCTGTTTCGGGAAAGTAATCTAGACAGTGGGGTGATTCCACACTTACTGACAGTATCAAATCTCAAGCCTTATGCATTTGTGTAATGACCAAGACATGTTTTGCTTACTATCATCCGATCATATAACTCTAACTGGTTCTGCTTCCTTTGATGACTCGTAAAGGATGGAACAAGTAAGGTTAAGTAGCTCTGCGACTCAGGCTAAAATCATTGGAACGATAGTATCTATATCTGGTGCTCTAGTTGTTGTGCTCTATAAAGGCCCCCAAGTTCTAGCTTCATCAACTACCATCTCGCATTACCAGCATTTGACTTCATCTGAGTCAAGTTGGATAATAGGAGGCGCATTAATCGCTGCACAGTATTTGCTTGTTTCAATCTGGTTGATTCTTCAGGTACATAGCAGTTCATGAAAAGGACTTTGGATGGTGAAACATACAACTCTTGTTAAACTCGGTAGCTTATATATGATTTCAGACTCGGATCATGGAGATATACCCTGAAGAAATAACTGTAGTATTCTTATACAACTTATGCGCAACACTAATCTCATCACCTGTATGTCTATTTTTGGAAAAAGACTTGACTTCTTTTCTGCTTAAACCGGGTGTCTCCCTCGCTTCAGTCATGTACTCGGTGAGATTCAAACCTTATATGTTGCTTCAAGTAATGACTTGATTGTAAGCTCAGAAAGTAACGACTCTGTTCCAGGGAGGCTTAGTTTCATCATTGGGCACAGTTATACACACATGGGGTCTGCAGCTGAAGGGTCCTGTCTACATATCACTGTTCAAGCCCTTGTCTATTGTCATTGCAGTCGCTATGGGTGCTATGTTCCTTGGGGATGCACTTTACTTTGGGAGGTACTTTATCTTTCACAATCTTCCTTAATGTATCACTGTTCATGAAATCAAATCTGATAGAGTTAAATGGTTTCTAGTTATATATCCCAAGTCACACTTACCCTTTGTACTTCCTTTGTATTCAGTGTCGTTGGATCAGTGATTTTGAGCTTAGGATTCTACACTGTGATTTGGGGAAAAGCAAGAGAGGATGCAACCAGAACTGTGGCTGGTTCAGAGCATTCACCTTTGTTGCTTACACATACCATAGAAGACGAAGCCTCAATATTAAGATATGAATGACAAGTAGAATCCTTATGTTATTCATTTATAAATATTGAGAGATTAAGAGATGTCACACATTAATGTTTGTGTATATCTATGTCTGTCTTTTTTTGGTCTCTTGTATTATTTAAAGGTTTAAATAATGAGTAATGGCATAATCTCAACCCTTTTGCTTCTGTGGAATGACCTCATCATTAAGATGTGTCGTGCCATCTTTAAAGCTATAAAGCTCCATGGCCAAAGTTCCTTGTTGTGAGTTTCCAGATTTTGTGGATCTGATTTGTCATTGTAAATATTTTACTTGTATTTTGACAATGGCGTAGAGTATAAGTTATCATATTTATCTGAATAAAATATTTTTGGGATTAAACCACCATGGTTGCTTATGAAATTCACTTTTGACTTTTCAGAATATCTTGCAAGTCTGGACATCAGATCTATGACAAGAGGAGCAGGAGAAGAAACAGTGGCATGGACATATGTTTCCAGAGACGTTATGCCGTTTGTTGCAATGGTTGCAACGGAGTGTGTCACGGTCGGATGTAACACACTGTTCAAGGCTGCAACGTTAAGAGGATTAAGCTTTTATGTCTTTGTCTTGTACACATATGTTGTTGCTACACTTGTTCTTCTTCCACTCTCCCTCATCTTCGGAAGGTACTTAATCCACTCAACTAATTCTTCATCAAGATAAACTTTTCAAGAATGGGAACATACTTTACATGTGCAGGTCAAGAAGATTACCTTCAGCCAAATCTCCTGTCTTTTTCAAGATTTTCTTACTTGCACTTGTCGGGTAATGATATACACCTAGAGTTATGAGCATTTTAAGTTTTCCATTTCCGGTTGTGTTAACTTGGAGGGAACAGGTTCATGTCGCTTATAGCTGGCTGTAAAGGTATAGAATATAGTTCCCCAACTCTTGCCTCTGCTATCAGCAACCTCACGCCAGCTTTCACGTTCACGCTCGCCGTTATATTCAGGTTCCAATCTCCTTCTCTTTTGTCTCCGTTTCTTTTTTTGGCATCGTCTTTATTGAAAAAAATATTTTAAAATATAACAAATAAATCTGTGATAAAAATGTTTTAAATTATGAGTGATCTTAGAGTACATTTGTAGTTTTTTATAATTTATAATTTTTTTTTTGACCCCAGTATAAAATTTTTTTGGCTCCCTCACTGCACTAAACAAGTTAGTCAACAGTGGGGTTAAAAGATCGAAAGATAAAAATATTTTGCTTTGAATAAGAATTACTCTCTCATTTATGTTTAGAAACTTGTCTCAAAACTAAACACCAAAGCTCATAACAATTATCACAGCTTGACAATCGTTTATATAGGACTAACACAACTTTGTTAAACCTATTCCTATTAGAGATAGATAACTCCAAATCTCAGATAGGATTACATCAAATCTATTCTTATCCTAATCTACTTATTAGAGATATCTTTAAACTTGATGTATTGTTGAAGCTTATCCAACAATGTCCCTCTTAAGCTTCAACTGTAACTTGTGACAAATCATGTACTCCAATCAAGCTTCTCATTTCTTTAAACTTGATCCTAGCCAATGCTTTTGTCAAGATGTCTGCCTTTTGCTCCACACCAGGTACGTGTTCCACATCTACCAGTTCCTTCTCAATGCATTCTCGAATGAAGTGGTAACGTTTGTGTATGTGTTTACTTTTCCCATGAAACACCGGGTTTTTGGTAAGAGCAATTGCGGACATGTTATCAATCTTGATGAGAACTCGTTCTGTCTTCCATCCTGTGACTTCGCTTAAGAGATCCTGAAGCCATATAGCTTGCTTTGCTGCTTCTGTTGCTGCCATAAACTCGGCTTCACATGAAGAGAGAGCAACCGTGTCCTGTTTTTGAGAGCACCAGGTGATAGGTGAAGATCCAAAATAGAAAATATGACCTGTAGTGCTTCTTCCATCGTCTTGGTCAATATTATGGCTACTATCACTAAAGCCAGTAAGTTTCTTCGAGCCTCCAGATTTAAACTTCAAGCCATGCGCCATTGTTCCCTTAAGATACCTTAGGATGTGCTTCATTGTCTCACCATGTGACTTTCGAGGACTTTGCATATATCTGCTTGCAACACCAACAGAGAATGCCAAATCTGGTCGTGTGTGTAGCAGATATCATAGGCATCCTATGTTTCTTCTGTAACTTGTGGGATCTATCTCTTCTTCCTTTTGTGCTTTAGAAATCTTTAATCCAAACTCCATAGGTACTTGAGTCGGATTACAACTTTCCAATCCTGCCTCTTTCAAAATTCGTCGAGCGTAACTCTCTTGCTTAATCTCGATTCCATCTTTTCCTTGATATACTTCAATACCAAGATAATATGTGAGCTTTCCGAGGTCTGTCATCTCAAAGTTCGTTGACATTCCGGTCTTGAATTCACTAATCGCCTTAGACGAATTACCAGTTACGAATAAATCGTCAACATAGATCGCAATAATGAGAAGATTGGCTCCTTCTTCTTTACGATAGACAGCACTTTCTTTTGCACATTTCTTGAATCCCATCGCCTTTAAAGTTTGATCAAGTTTCGTGTTCCAAGCTCGAGGAGCTTGTCTCAAGCCATACAAAGCTTTCACAAGTTTGTATACCTTGTGTTCTTGTCCTTTGACTTTAAAGCCTTCGGGTTGTTCGACATAGACATCTTCCTTTAGCTCTCCGTATAAAAAAGCAGTTTTTACATCCAAGTGATGAATCTCCCACCCTTGTGATGCTGTTAATGCTATCAATAGTCGAATGGTTTCTATACGTGCAACTGGTGCATAGACTTCGATGAAGTCTATGCCTGACTCTTGTACGTATCCCTTCGCCACAAGCCTCGCCTTGTGTTTGTTGATAGTATTGTCGGCGTTCTTCTTGAGTTTAAAAACCCACTTGAGACCAATGATCTTCTTGTCACACGTTCTATCAACTAAAACCCATGTCTTGTTGTTATTGATCGAATTGATCTCATCTTTACACGCTTGTGTCCATTTTTCCAAAACCTTTGCTTCATTATAACAGCTGGGCTCGCCATTTATAATAAGTAGAAGTTTCTCACACTCTTCTTCAGCTTGGAGGACATAATCATCTAGATAACGTGGTTTATTCACTTGACGAGTTGATTGTCGAAGTGGTACAGGCTGAGCTTCTTGAACTTCTTCATTATCGTTTTCTTCTACGTTGTGATTATCATGATCACCCGTATCATCATCATTCTCATGATCTTGCTCAACGTTCTCGTTGTGATCTTGGTCATTGATTATTACGGGTCCTTCTCCAATGTCTATCACTTCTCCCCACCTCATGTAAAACATTCCCGGATCCCTGCTTGGTCCCTTTGATGTTTCGTTCCAACTCCAGCCTGTTTTTTCAATGAACACCACATCACGACTTACTACGATTCTCTACGTCAATGGATTGTATAATCTGTAGGCTTTGGATCCTGGCTCGATTCCAATATGCACTAGAGATTGAGATCTATCATCTAACTTCTTGAGTTTAGCTGTGTCAACTTTTGCATAAGCTAGACACCCGAAAACTCTTAGATGATCTAAGTTCGGTTTCTTCTTACGCAAGCTTTCATAGGGAGTCATGTTGTCAAGAGCTCTCGTTGGTATCCTATTAATTATGTAAGTAGAGTGGCGTACTGACTCTCCCCATAAGTAATTAGGTACCTTCATTGCCTTAAGAGTGCTTCTAGTCATCTCCATTAATGTCCGGTTTCTTCTCTCCACCACACCGTTTTGTTGCGGTGTGTACGGTGCCGTTAAGTGTCTTTTGATTCCGTTTATATTGCAGAAATCATGAAACTCTGTTGAAGTGAATTCTCCTCCTCTATCGGTTCGTAACGTCATAATCTCGTTGCCAAGATCTTTTTCCACTAGACTTTTAAATGCTTTAAATTTCTCAAACGCTTCACTCTTCTCTTTTATCAAGATAGACCACATGTATCTTGAATAATCATCTATAATAACAAAGATCTATAATAACAAAGATATATTTGTTATGAGCGATGGTCGGTGGTGTAATGGGACCACACAGATCAGCGTGTAGAAGTTCTAGTGGCTTTGATGCTCTGAATGTCGTTGCTTTTGGAAAACTTTGACGTGCTTGTTTCCCGACTAGACACGATTCACATATCCTTGTTTCATCATTTATTTTCGGCAATCCTTGAACCATCTCTTGTTTGGACATTGCTTTGATTGTTTTGAAGCTTATGTGACCAAGCCTTGCATGCCACCTCCATGTCTCGTCTTCTAATCTTGCATTTAGACACATAGGCTTCCCAATTTTCAGGTTTATTTTGTATAACCTATTTGATGATCGTATGAGTCTCACCAAAAGTCTCTCACTTGGATCTTGAACTGTCAAGTAATTTTGTCTCATCCTAACATCACATCCAACTTCTGTAGCTTGTCCTAGACTTAGGATGTTGCTCTTGAGATTGGGAATGTAATAGATATTACTGACAAGTTTCTGTTCACTTGTTTTGCCTTGAAATAGGATTGATCCTTTTCCTTCTATCCCAACATAAGAACCATCTCCAAATTTCACCTTGCCTTTGATTTTCTCATTGAGTTCCGAGAAATAATGTCTTTTGCCAGTCATGTGGTTGCTAGCTCCGTTATCTAAATACCAAACTCCTTCTTCCTCTTCCTTGGTTTCGTAATTTTTTGGTATTAGTTTTTCTTCGTTTAAGAACACAACTTCGTGCATATAGAGAGCTGGATCCGCTTCTTCGGTCTCTATTTTGTTTGCTTCATGATTCCTTTGTGTTCTTTCCGGGCACACAGATGCAAAATGACCAGGTTTGTCACATCGGTAACAAATCAATTTTGATCGATCCTTCTTTTGTTTCGTATGATCATGATCAGTTTGATTTGTCTGTTCCTGTGAGTTGGTTCGTCCTCTGCCTCGCCCTCTGTTTCCTTTTCCTCCTCTTCCACGTCCTCTCCCTTGTGAGGTTGTGTAGCTCTGATCTGAATTTACATATAACAGTTTATTCTGTGAGTCTTCGTGATCTTCCTCGTCAAGAATTCTTTCTTCATAAGCTTTGAGTCTACCAATAATATCCTCAAAAGCTGTTGCTTTCAGATCAAGTACTTGCTCGAGAGAAGCGATGATGTGGATGTATTTGTTTCTTGGTAAACTATTGAGGAATTTTTTCACGAGTTTACTTTCTTCAATAGTTTCTCCAAGTGAAGCTGCCCTCGTCGCTAACTCCGATAACTTTCCCGCAAAGTTATCAATATTATCTGTGTCCTTCATCTTGATCCTCTCAAACTTAGACATTAGAGTTTGTAATCGCGCCTCCTTGACACGATCTGCTCCTAAATGTCGAGTTTTGATCGCCTTCCAAATCTCTTTTGGAGATTCTTGTTCTCCTACTTGTAGGATAAGGGCCTCCGGAATAGATTGAAAGAGTAACACTATTGCAACATCATTCTTGTTGGATTCATCTGTGCCTGGATCTATTGTTTCCCACACCTTATGAATTCGCATCATCACTTTCATCCTCATAGCCCATACCGTGTAGTTTGTAGAAGAGAGCATAGGACATTGGATCGAGACCGCCTTGTCTAAATCCTTTGAACGTGTTGTGTTGTCGTCTGCCATTGCTTGGTTACGACGGCTGTATGTGCGTAAGTTCTCCGTGTTGATTTCTGGATCAACAAACCTAACGCTCTGATACCAATTAAAAGATCGAAAGATAAAAACACTTTGCTTTGAATAAAAATTACTCTCTCATTTATGTTTAGAAACTTGTCTCAAAACTAAACACCAAAGCTCATAACAATTATCACAGCTTGACAATCGTTTATATAGGACTAACACAACTTTGTTAAACCTATTCCTATTAGAGATAGATAACTTCAAATCTCAGATAGGATTACATCAAATCTATTCTTATCCTAATCTACTTATTAGAGATATCTTTAAACTTGATGTATTGTTGAAGCTTATCCAACAGGGGTCATTTCACAAAATCTCATGCCTTTTGCTTTTGTGGAATGACCAAGATATGCTTTTGGCATCACAGTCTTTACTTGTTTTGGTAAAGGATGGAACAAGTAAGGTTAAGTAGCTCTGCAAGTCAGGCTAAAATCATTGGCACGATAGTATCTATATCTGGTGCTCTCGTTGTTGTGCTATATAAAGGCCCAAAAGTTGTAACTGGTGCATCTCCTACCATTTCGCTTGACCATCATTTGACTTCGTTCGACTCAAGTTGGATCATTGGAGGCCTTTTGCTCACTACACAGTATTTGCTTATTTCCGTGTGGCATATTCTCCAGGTATGAAAAAAAAAGTATATATAGACTTGGTGACACATGAAACCTTTGCTAAATTCTTGATTTCAGACTAAGGTCATGGAGTTATACCCTGAAGAAATAACCGTAGTCTTCTTGTACAACTTGTGCGGTACACTAATCTCAGCGCCAGTATGTCTATTTGCCGAAAAGGACTTGACTTCTTTTCTGCTTAAACCTGGTGTCTCCCTCGCTTCAGTCATTTACTCGATGAGAATCAAAACCTTCAGTTACTTGATGTTTTGTAAGCTCAGAAAGTAACGTTCTGTTTCAGGGAGCCTTAGTTTCATCGTTGGGCACAGTTATACACACATGGGGTCTGCATCTGAAAGGTCCAGTCTACATTTCCTCGTTCAAGCCTTTGTCTATTGTCATTGCGGTTTCCATAGGTGCTATGTTCCTCGGTGATGCACTTTACTTGGGGAGGTACTACATCAAGACACTTCCAAAGATACTACATATTGTTATCTTTATTGAGAAACCAACATAACACTCACCACTAGAATGTTGAAATACTAGTTTCATGTATCCATCCATGCTATCAAATCAAATGGAGTTGTATTTTTTCTGGCTCTAATCCATCCCAACTCCCAAAGTCACACTTTAGTGTCTTTCGTATGCCTCTGTATATATGTCTTTTGAGAGTATAATAACTGATATAGATTTGTGGGCAGTGTCATCGGATCGATGATTTTGTGCTTTGGATTCTACACTGTGATTTGGGGCAAAGCAAGGGAGGATGCAACCAAAACTGTCGCTGGTTCTGAGCATTATTCACCTTTGCTACTTACACGCATCCTAGAAGATGAAGCCTTGTCATTAAGATGTGACTGATGCAAGTGGAACCCTTTTATATTTTTTTTTCATTCATAAATATGATACCATTAATGGCATTAATGTTTATACATAGGATGTTTTTTCTGGTTCTCCTTGTCTTATGTATTAGTTTCATCCAATGACTTTCAAAAGGTAAATCATTGTGAATCTTGAAGAAATATATCGGGTTCGATCCTTATGTTGTAAAGTATTGGTCAAATGGGGATACGTATTTATGGAAAACGATTTGGTTCTGATGTTATCAATCATATTATAAAGAGGCTGTTTAGATTTTGATGCCATAGAGGTTCTGGAGGATATAAATTAAACTTAGTTAAGAACAATCCTTTTTGATGCAAATGAGACAATAGTATTCATTTTTTATATTCCCTCTGTTCGTAATATATATAGATATTTTAGAATTTTCACACAAACTACATTCTGGCCGGTTTTTAAGGATATAAATTATCTTTGTTTTTTTTTTTTTTGAATAATGTGTATTTATAAATTTGAAAATTTAATGTATGTTAACAGTTTTACATTTTTAATATAAATATACTATACTTTTTAATATATTTTGAGAGAGGATGATATTTTTAATTGATTTTTGTTTTTATATTTTGATTTTATATGAAAGATATATATGTGAAAGTTATAATTTGAAATGTGCTAATAGTTTTATTTTAAAGTATATGATAAAACTGTATAATCTATTCAATTAGTTTATTATTTTTTTATTTTAATAGTTTTATAATTAAGTTTATATTTTTAAATAATAATAATTACAATTTTATAAAATCCGTCTATTAAACTTGTCTTATATTAGCTATTTCTAATATTTTATGATCAAAATATGTTAATTATTTTTGTAACCCATTTTGCCATTGTCTAAATATTTTACATATTTTGATGGAATAAACTGTAAAAATTGTAATTGTAAAAATATATTATAATATTTATCATTTTTTCATTTCTGAAGCATATATAATTATATATATATATATATATCATATAAATGAAGATATTATAATATTTTTATTTTTTCCTTTTATAGATAAAAATTAATGTATTATAATATATTAATATTAATTACGAATTTTGTTAATTAATATTAATTACAAACTTTTTCAAAATGCATAATCCAAAATCTCATGCAAATTTTTTTTTAGATATTTTGGATAATTATGTAAGTTATGTTTAAATACATTTACCAAAAAAAGATTGTAAAAAGATATATTTGTTTTTATTTAAATTTTAATCAAAATTGATATATATCGTTTGACAAAAATACAATTAATAAACATTTGAAAAATCTATTAAAACACAATGACATTTTATGTAATATAACATATAACTAACGGATTTTTATATAATATTTTTTGTTTAATAGTATATATTAAGTAAAATTATCACTCTAACTTTTTATTTAATTATCTTAATTATGATTTTAATTTTCATTGGTATTATTTGAATGGCTTCTTAAATGCATATTTGTGCATTTAATATCATCTTTAATACTCTTTTTTACAACCAATAAAAATTAATTCAACTATTAAAATTAATACTTTTCAATCATCTTTTTTTTAATAAAAGTGAAATGCATTTATTAAAATGTCTTTTTGTTATAAAAATGAAATGCATTTATTAAAATGTTAAACATCAATCTTTATGAAACAAAATAAAATCTTAAAACACCAATATATAAGGAAACAGAGGGAGTAAGTTTTCTTATTAATTTGAGAACAGGAAACTCTTATTAATTTCAGAACAGGTAACGAGGTTCTTGTGATGGTTAATGCTGATGCAGATCAAAGATAATGAGTCTTAACTCATTGAAGAAGAATGTTGTAATGAATTGAATAGTTTATAGCTAAAATGGGAAAGTTTCCTCCTTGTTGTGGGGTCCCTAGAGTAATTGGATATGATCTTTGTGGTGTGAATTATTTGGTCACGTTGGGAAATGTTCAGTTTTGTCGTCACTAAAAACATGATTGCTACTTGCTTCTACACTACTCACATTTAACTTGAGAAACTTTCTGTGAATCTAGACATCAAAATCTGGGTATCATGACGGAAGAGACAGTGGCGTGGAGGCACATTAACAGAGATGTTCTACCATTTGCTGCAATGATTACAGTGGAGTGTGTAACGGTCGGGTCGACCACACTGTTCAAAGCTGCGACTTTAAGAGGCTTGAGCTTCTATGTCTTCGTCTTCTACATGTACGTTGTTGGTACACTTGTCCTTCTTCCACTTTCCCTCATCTTCCGAAGGTACTTGATCTCCTCAACTAACTCTTTCTTTATTACCTCTTTAAAAACTTTTCAAGAATGTGACCACATGTTACAATGCGCAGGTCAAGAAGTCTACCTTCAGCCAAATCTCCTGTCTTTTTCAAAATTTTCTTACTTGCGCTTCTCGGGTAAAACTATGTACTCCTAGAGTTATGAGCAGTTTTGTTTTCTCCGGCTTTATTAACTTGAAGGAAACAGGTTCATCTCGCTGTTAGTTGGCTGTAAAGGAGTAGAATATAGTTCTCCTACTCTTTCCTCTGCTATTGGCACCCTCACGCCAGCTTTTACCTTCACACTCGCCGTTGTCTTCAGGTTCCACCTCCTTCTCTCTCGATTTCTCTCTCAGGAAAGTAATAATGGGTTGATAGTTCGGTACCAATCAAAACCAAAACACATGGAAAAGATCACAGACACTAGTACAAGCACAACCTTGTGGTTGAATAAACAAAAACTGAGGTATGTTTGTTACTATCATCCAATCATTTAACTCTTAACAGGTTCTGCTTCTTTGGGTGATTCGTATAGGATGGAACAAGTAGTGTTAAGGAGCTCTGCGAGTCAGGCTAAAATCATTGGCACGATAGTATCTATATCTGGTGCTCTCGTTGTTGTGCTATATAAAGGCCCCAAAGTTCTTGCTTCTGCATCACCTGCAACTTCATCATCTACCATTTCGCTTGACCAGCACTTGGCTTCGTCCGACTCAAGTTGGATCATGGGAGGCGTTTTGCTCGTGTCTGAGTATTTGCTACTTTCAGTCTGGTACATTCTTCAGGTATGAAAAAGACTTTGGAATATTTGTTGGTGACACATAAAACTCTTGCTAAGTTCCGCAGCTCTATCTGATTTCAGGCTCAGGTCATGAAAGTGTACCCTGAAGAAATAACTGTAGTCTTCTTGTACAGCTTCTGCGCAACACTAATCTCAGGACCTGTATGTCTATACTTGGAAAAGGACTTGAGTTCCTTTCTGCTTAAACCTGGTATCTCCCTCGCTTCAGTCATGTACACGGTGAGAATTCGAACCTTGTATATGTTGCTTCAACTAGTGACTATGTTCTAAGCTCAGAAGTTAACGGCTTTGTTTCAGGGAGGCTTAGTTTCATCGTTGGGCACAGTTATACACACGTGGGGTCTGCATCTGAAAGGTCCTGTCTACATATCCTTGTTCAAGCCTTTGTCTATTGTCATTGCAGTCGTTATGGGTGCTATATTCCTTGGCGATGCACTTCACCTTGGAAGGTACCTTTCTCTTTCACCTTCTTTCTATATAGCACACTCAGAGATAAGATTTATTAGAAACAAACATAACATTCAGCTCTAGCTAATTGAAACAAAGTTACATAAATTTTGCCATATATGTGTTTTGGGCAGTGTCATTGGATCAGTGATTTTAAGCGTAGGATTCTACACTGTAATTTGGGGCAAAGCAAGAGAGGATTCAACCAGAAATGTGGCTGGTTCTAAGCAGTCACCTTTGTTGGTTACACACACCATAGAAGATGAAGCCTCATCATTAAGATGTGACTGATGCAAGTGGAGTACTTTTAGATTATACATTTATAAATGTGGAGCCATTAAGAGATGGTCCCCAATATTGTTATGTACAGTTATATTTACTTATTTAGTACATTGTTTTTATCTTGTATCATTTCAATGGTCAGATAAGAATATAATTGGCAAAACGACTGATATTTCCATATCACCTTCAGTATACTTTTCTTCTGAGCTCGTTTTGTTTTTAGAGAATGTCTCAGATTCTAGACATCATGAGATCTTTGTCAAGAGAAGAGACAGTGACCTTTGCAGAGATGCTGTGTCATTTGCTGCAATGGTCGCAGTGGAGTGTTCCATGGTCGGATGTAACACACTGTTCAAGCTAGTAATAGAATCAATGTTTTTTTGTCTTTTACTCTTTTAATGTCGTTGCTACAATTCTCGTCCTCCCAATTTTGTTTCATCCCTGGTAGTTATTGATCTCCTCAAGTACAAGAAACAGTAAAATCATTTTATCTGTTGGAGAAAGAATTGAAGTAAGTCTTCTGTGAGCTTCTTGGTTGATTATAGTCAGTGATGAATGGTGATGTAGGGTTTGATTATAGTCAGTGATGAATGATGATGCAGAGATGGTCCCCAATATTTTTAATAAGTCCATCAAATAGTCCCTCCTGAAGAGGGATCCTAGTGATTGCTTGGTGGGTTGTGATCGTTGATGCTGATGCAATTTGATATAAGTTGTGAATGATCATTGGAGGAGAATATTCAAATGGAAGTTGTAAATTTCTTCTGTTGAATGATTAGTCTGATGGGTATTTATTATAGCTATAGTGGTCCAAGTTCCTTGTCGTGGGTCCCTAGAATATTTGGATATAATCCTTGTGGTGTTAAGTATCTGGTAAAGTTGGGCTAGTTTATTACTTTCCACATAGTCGTCACTGAGAAAGTCTTGGTTCAAAATCAAATAATCTAGCAAGCGTGATGAAGTTAATCACCAAGATCATGAATCATTACTAAACTCACTTTACCTTCAGAGGGTTTCTGAGAATTTGGATATCATGAGAGAAACAGTGGCGTGGAGGTACTTTAACAGAGATGTTGTACCGTTTGCTGCAATGATCGCAGTGGAGTGTACAACGGTTGGATCGTCCACACTGTTCAAAGCTGCGACCTTAAGAGGGTTCAGCTTCTATGTCTTTGTCTTCTACTCCTATGCTGTCGCTACACTTGTCCTGTTTACACTCTCCCTCATCTTTGGAAGGTACTCGATCTCCTCAGCTAACTCTTTGTCAAGTATGAACTTTTCAAGAATGTTTTACTTATGCAGGAAGAGAAGATTACCTTCAGCCAAGTCTCTTCTCTTTTTCAAGATTTTCTTACTTACGCTACTCGGGTAATAATAATATATTCATGTTTCGAGCTTTATGAGTATATTTTCTAGTTTGCTAACTTGGGGATAAACAGACTCACGTCGCGTATAGCTGGTTGTAAAGGAATAGAATATAGTTCCCCAACTCTTTCTTCTGCTATAAGCAACCTCACACCAGCTTTCACCTTCATGCTTGCCGTTTTCTTCAGGTTCCACTTTCTTCTCTTTCCTTTCTGTTGTGTGTTGTGCTATATCAATCTTATCATCTAAGTGGTTTTGCTTCCTCGGGTGACTCGTAAAGGATGGAACAAGTAATGTTAAGAAGCTCTGCAACACAGGCTAAGATCATTGGCACGATAGTATCTATATCTGGTGCTCTGGTCATTGTTCTTTATAAAGGACCAAAACTTCTTGTTGCTGCATCTTCTACTTCATTGGAGCCAAGTTGGATCATTGGAGGCCTTTTACTCGCTTCACAATATTTGCTTCTATCAGTCTGGTATATTCTTCAGGTACTACATAAACTTGAATAGATTCATGAAAGAGCTTCTTTTGGGTTTGTTGGTAACGCATGAACTTGAGCTAAGTTTTGCAGCTATACATGATTTCAGACTCAGATCATGGAGATATACCCTGAAGAAATAAGCGTAGTCTTCATCTACAACGTGTGTGCAACGCTAATCTCAGCGCTAGTATGTCTATTTGCAGAAAGAGACTTGAATTCATGGAAGCTTAAACCGGGAATATCTCTCGCTGCAGTCATATACTCGGTGAGAAATGAAACCTTAGAACCCTCTTTTGAGTACTGACTCTTACCTTATCCTAAGTTCAGTATATAAACACTTTGTTTTAGGGATTCTTTGATACATCATTAGGCTCAGTTATTCACACATGGGGTCTGCATTTGAAGGGTCCTGTCTACGTATCTTTGTTCAAGCCCTTGTCTATTGCAATTGCTGTCGCCATGGCTGCTATATTCCTTGGTGATGCACTTCACCTTGGGAGGTACCATCATCTTTCATATAGTTTCTCTTTCTTGAAAAACATAAGGGATAAACAAAACGTAGTTCTAGATACAATGATAATGTACATATAATTTTTGCATCTATGTTGTTGTGGGCAGTGTGATTGGATCAGTGATATTGAGCTTTGGGTTTTATACTGTGATTTGGGGCAAAGCAAGAGAAGATACAACCAAAACAGAAAGTGATTCTGAGCAGGCACTTTTGTTACCTACACAGAACATAGAAGATGAAAGCTTATTATGAAGATATGTTGAATACAAGTGATGTTACTTATTCATAAGTATGGTGGACCAAATGTAAGATGTAGAAGATTGTTCCATATTTATCTTGTATATATCTATATGCACATCTAAGAATTTCATCAAATCTTAGTAGAATTTCTATTTTTTTTGTAAAGTTATCTTAAATGCAAAGTCCCATGCATATGCTTATTTGATGGACACTAATTGCTCAGGCCTAGCTTTAGGCCCATCAACAAATGTTATGTTCTCCAATAAACTCAAATGACAAAGAAGATGGTAAATTAGTGATGTAGATGTTTCACCGGTTTCTTCCCATCACGACCCCAAGAATTTAAATAGATAAAATATAGAGAAAAATATATTAATTTTAAATCTCAAACTGAGAGACAGAGAGAGAAAGAGGGTTTTGAGATAGAGAAAGAGAGAAACAAAAGAAGCCAAGAACTGAAAATGGCTCAGGGAAGATTATGTAACAGAGACGGCTTGATCTTGACGGCAATGGTGTTAACGGAGTTTTCTAACGTCGGAGTAAACACTCTAGTCAAGTCAGTAACTTCCAAAGGACTTAGCCCATTTGTGGTTCTTGTCTACTCCTACGCGTTTGGATCTCTTCTTCTTCTTCCTCTTGCCTTCTTCTCCTTCAGGTTCTGTTCATTGTTATGACTCTGTTCCCAAATTTTTTGATAAGAACTTGCTCTTATATTAGCTTCATCTCTACAGATCAAGATCTCTTCCTCCATTGACTTCTTCAATTCTTTACAAAATGGGACTTCTTGGTCTAATTGTGTAAGTCCTCATACATTCAGTATCCAGACATCTTCTTCTTAGGTTTCAAAACCAGTTATTGATTGTGTTCTTGAATTTCTTATTACATATATCTATTACAATAGTTGACTTTTTTTTTAATTGCATATAAAAAAGAGTATTGATTCAAATAATTATTAAATCACTTCTATAACAATAAATTCAGTCAAATTATATTTCATTTTTTTTTTCCTTTAATTTACCGTAGAGAATTATTCTTACTTTTATTTTTGTATTTCTTTTGGAAAAAATAAAAAACAGAAGTGCAGCTCAAATCGCAGGGTACAATGGGATAAAATACAGCTCGCCAACTTTATCATCGGCCATGAGTAATGTCAATCCTGCTTTTACCTTCATCCTCGCCGTAATTTTCCGGTAATTTTTTCCCCCAAATAGCTGTTAATTTGTTAATTGTTATCATTATTTACCTTTTTAGAACTTTTTTTTTTTTTGCTTTTACTTTATAAGATTGCTTATATTTCAAGGCACCCAACTGTCAATTAATTCTCAATTATGTTGTCAGTTGAAAAAAAGGGGAAAAGTGGAAAATTAATTTCTGTTGACAAGAAGAAAAATACATCTCTATGGTTTAAATCTCGCCTTATGTCCAAATCACTTATGGGTCCACGGGATTTTTAGTTTATCTTTTATAATATATAAGAATGAAAAATGTGTACAATTTTTTTTTATTATATCCCTGAAAACGTGTTGAGAGCATTATTTAAAACGCGTGGAAAACAAATGTTTGTTTCTTTTTTAACTCACACGCAATGGATTATATCATATGTCCATTAAATTATAGTTTTAACGAAAACATTGATAAGAAAATAAAACATATAATATGTATTCGGTATGAACCATAACTAATTTGTTGACTATGGACTAGACCATTTCTCATTTTAAAAAATATTCATGTAACGGTTATATTAATTGTCAGCAAAAACTTTAAGTTGGTAGTAAATAGTGCAAAACTATTATATTAAAATTGTTGCAATCGTTTTTTATTTGTGTAATAATTTTATTTAACAATTTTTGTGATTGATAATTATTATAATTTTTTTTTTTAACAATTTTTTCGTAGATTAACAATCAGAACCGATATGTTGACTAATAACTTGGGACTATTTGTTGTAGAATGGAGAAAATATCTATAAGAAAAGAGAGTAGTGTAGCCAAAGTGTTGGGAACAATATTTTCTATAATAGGTGCACTTGTGGTTACTCTCTACCACGGGCCAGTGCTAATGTCTTCACACTCCGATTGGGTTCTTGGAGGTGGCCTTCTTGCTCTTCAGTACATCCTCATCTCTGTCTCTTACCTTGTTATGGTACATACATTACATCTTATAAATGCACTTCTAAATATACAATCAACAAGTTACATTATATGATTAACTCGAGACTCTGGTATTGTATAGGCGCACACAATGAGTCGGTATCCATCTACGGTCGTTGTAACGCTCGTACACAACGTTTGCATTCTCGTTGTGTGTACATTCGTTAGTCTTTTGGTCGAGAAGGATGACTCAAAGGCATGGAACATAAGATTTGACACAACCTTGATTAGTGTTGTTGCAACGGTAATTTTTACATAAATATGTGAAATAATATATGGTTGTAGATGTTTGTTAACATACTCTTGTTCTTATTTCTTCTTCATAGGGTATTTTGAATTCAGGATACTATATTATACACACTTGGGCGGTGAGTCACAAGGGGCCTGTGTATTTGTCCATGTTCAAACCATTATCTATATTGATCGCAGCCGCATCAACCACCATTTTTCTCGGCGAGTCCATCTACGTTGGAATGTATAACACATAATTTTTGTCTTTGGTTATGTTTTTAATCTCATAATAATAGCTAATATCATCTCTAAATTTTCATGTTTGATATTTTGACTACACAGTTTGATAGGAGGAATATTGATAGCAATAGGATTCTACATGGTGTTGTGGGGTAAAGCCAAGGAAGTGAAAGTGGACATATTAGGAACCATTGAGTCGTCGTCTCCTTCACATAAGGCTCCTCTCTTGGGAAATTAAAAGCTAATTACTATGTTTTCTTTATACAATTTTGAATTATAACAACAGAGCATTCTTTTACTATCTCTCTTTTATATATTTTTGTTCTATTTTGTTCTTAGTTCTTACCTTATTTATTGTACTCGATTTTTTCTGTAATAGTTAAGAAGACCATCACACCTTTATTGTTAAAAAAAAAAAAACACCAGTTCAATTTCTGTCTCTTATAAATTCGATTTCGGTTGGTTTGTCTACAACACAAAAGCAGGCTTTTGGCTTTGGTGATTTCATTCTAGACTTATCAAATAAGTCAATTTCAAAACCATAAAAGTTCATTTATTTTATTCAAAGATGTACTTACCAAAAGCAGGTCGTCTTTTTTTTGACTTAATATGATAATGTTGAGAGTGACTTTGCTTTCAATTTAATGATATGCCCTTTTAAAGATAAACTAATCATGCAAGTTTCAGTAACAAACACACAAAAACACTGAACGAATATAATGCATTTTAAAAAGTAGTTATAAAACAGAAATCAGAGACTTATAATGCTTCTTTAATAAGACTTTCTTTTTCTAAGCTTCGTGTTTCGTCCTGCAAGTACATATCTTGCTAAGCACAAAAGTGTAACTCAGAATAAGAATCGAAGAAGATAAATGATAAGCTCTTTGTCTTCCATGACTCTGTGTTTGCTATTGTGTCCTTCCATGGACCAAAATCTCTCTCTCTCTCTCTCTCTCTCTCTCTCTCCTTCCATGTCTGTTTATGGGCTGCGACTGTCTCAGTTTCTTGTTCAAGTCTTGAGATCATCAGACATAGCAGAAGGTATGCAATGTGTGGTCAGAATATCTAAAGTTGCCTCTTTTGCAGTCTTAGTTTGCAGAACAACAATCTGTGAAAGTCCCCAGAGAATTGTAAGCTAAAAGTTTGTCACAAGGTATGTATAAAGTTAGTGAGATCACCAGAGAATCATACCTGATCATAATCTAGATTGAACTCCATGTATTCATCATCACAATTCTCCACCATCTCTACCAGTCCTTTCAAGTTTTTCACAGGTTTGCCATTGAAAGCAAGAACCTAAGAGAAATTTAAATCATTTTAGAGTGATGAATGTATCAACATAGTAACAAAATGATGATGCAAGTTATACAAACCTGGGTATTGACAATCTCCTCATAACCAATGTTAATGTCAGAAACAAGAACCTGAAAGTGATACATGGATGTTGAGGTTTTTGGACATTAAACAGGAAGAATAATAATAATAGCGTATGGAGTTGGCAAAGGAAATCAACCTGTGAAACTACAACAAGCTGCTCGTCCACGGATTGAGCCATTGCATGAAGATGTTTATCCAAAAGCTTCACAGGTGCATCAAATTCGTATTCTTTTCCATACTGCAAAACAAAATATTAGAAAAGGGTTATATAGACTGTAAATGGATAAGTGTGTGAGAGAAAGAGAGAGAGAGAGGAAGCAAGGAGAGAGAGAAAGAACCTCAGAGCGAAGATAAGGAACAGAGACAGTCGTAAATACAAAGCCAGCAACGATGAAGTAGGAAGGAGGTTTGCCACCTATGTGTCCAGGGATTAGCTTCTTGTGGATTGCAAGTTTTATGTTGAACTCGAGGGTCTCCTTGTTACGCAGAATCTTCACAAGAGCAGAATCTCCAGTGTACTTTTGAGATATAAGATAGCTAAAGCCAATTCGTTCCCCGTGCCTAAATGGAACTGAAAAATCAAAACAAGAACATAAATACTATAGCCAAGAATGTCTAGACTTAACCAGAGAGAAGCTCACTCATTGGTTCCATGAATACGAATAAGTAACTAACGGTAAGAATCATTACCAGTTCCATCATTAGCAATATTAACACCGTCGAAGCTAAGGATGATATCGGATGGCCTCAAAACCTGTGACTCCGGTGCGGTTGGTTCGATTCTCCTTATCCGCACTCCCTTTTGATGAGACTCCATTCCCATTTTCTTACGCAAGTCTGGATTCTCCATCTTCTGCCACTCAATCCCAATAACAGGAAAACCTAAAGACAGTACAAGTATGAGAGAGACATAGGACATGTAGAGATAACCAAACAGCAGAGTCATCTTCCGTAAGACTTATTAAGTCACTACCTGTGTATTTATTATGCTTCTCATAATCTTGAATGAAATGTCCAATCACCGGCGTTGGTATGACATAACCAATGTTCTCCGCATCTTCGTGTTTCAATGACTGAAACGCAATGCCGACGCATTTTCCCTTGTCGTTAAAAGCAGGACCACCAGAATTCCCAGAGTTTATAGCTGCATCAATCTGCAAGCCCAAAAGCTCGGTCGAGCCATGTACATAAGACAGTATCTCCATCCGAGAAACAACACCGCTTGTGACAGAGATTGTGTCGCCACCAATTGGATAACCAACAACAGTTACAGCATCTTGCAAAGCTGGTAAGTCTCCAAACTCCACAGGAGACACTCCTTCCCAAAACTCATCATCAGTAACAGTCAACAAAGCTGCAATATTCCAAGAACAATCAAGTTCCATTACTTCACATTCTACAGTGAACCTAATAACAAAGGAGAAACTGTTCCATTTCTACTCAAAACAAAAAGAAACAGATGCAGAAACTAGAAGCTAGATTCATACCAATGTCACATTCGGTCCCAATGGCTAAGACTGTTGCTAGATACTTTGTGTCAGAGCCACGCTTCTTGAGCTTCACTTGAGTATGATGCTCAACGGAATGTGCGTTCGTCAAAACCCTTCTTCCTCCGATTATGAAACCGCTACTACCGGAGCTGTACTGACGTTTCCTCTGCCATGGCAGAGAGAAATTAGGTTCAGTGTGGACACAAAAGACTTTCACCACAGCGTCCATCGAAGGCACAACTTTCACCACAGTCTCCCAACTCGGAGCAGCAGGAATCGATTCCGAAGTTGCTGCTGAAACAATCATCCCATTGTTGCAATCACCGTTTTGATCAGAGTGGTGATGAGGAAGAGACGACCTCTGTCCGACTACGCCGCGTTGCTCGGTGGTTTCCGATTGGTTGTTCAATCGGCGCTTTTTGCCTCTCCCACGGTTGCGTCGCGACGGAGATGGGTTGGTTTCGGAGGCTGAAGCAGGCTCAGGGGACTGAGGTAACGGCGATTCGTTGAGCTGTGTTACGGAAGCTTCTTTAACTTCGCCGCCGGCGTTTTCCGCCGATGAAGCATCTTGTCGTTTGTGTTTGCGACCTCTCTTTTGAGAAGGCTTCATTTTTCCCTCGACCCAGAAGGAAAAAAGTGAACTTTTCCTCTGAATTGTATACTAAAACTGAAAATTTCAAGAAGAAGAACTCTGTTTCGACGCAGCTAGGGTTTATAACCGGAATGTGAGGTAATGGCTAGGATGTAAGAAACGGCGATCGGTTGTGCCGTCGTGTTTGAATATCACAAACTGGGCCTCGAGTTAGGCCCATTAGTCAAATATAACAAGCGTGGGCTTTCAAACTCAATCTATTCTTCGTAACATCTCTCGAGATACAAAGGTATGTGTCTCATCTTCCACTATTTATATGTGAAATTTGATAGTTTATGAAAATTTGATTTTGATATTTTGAGATAATATATAAAAAATTTGAATAACATAGAATAAATTTAAGAAATCTGGATAATTAGAAACTTATAAATCATTTCAGATAATTTTCCCACTAAACTCCGACTAAGAAGAGAAAATAAACGAAAAAAATATTTAAATGTTTCCCAGAAAACTCGATTTTACTATTCAACAATTATTTATTAGTGATAGAGAAAAGCATATAATAAACGAAATCTGAAAATTTGACTATTTCACTTTCCTCTTTGAGTAATCTCTTCTTCTCCAAAATCACTTCAAATCTGATATAGATCTCAGTTTCTTCTCCGACGCGTAATAACCAAAATGTCAGAAGGCTACGCGATCGAGCTCTACTTCGATCCGGCGCTTGAGAACCAAGTTCTGAAAGCTTGGAACGTCTTCGCTCGCCGCCAAATCAGCACGAAGCTGATCAACGACGAGTCTCGCCCTCACATAACCTTATTCTCCACCTCCTTCTTCGACTCAACGAGGCTCGAACCCGTCATCAGAAGCTTCGTGTTGAAGCAGGAACCACTCTCGATCTCCTTCTCCACCATCGGAACCTTCTCCAGCGACAACAACACGCTCTTCCTCTCGCCCACACCGTCTTTATCGCTTCTTCAGCTACAGTCTCAGCTCTGCGACACGATCAAGAAAGAAAGCGTTGAGATTTCTGAAGATTATCGCGTCGACTCGTGGGTTCCGTTTTGTCCCGTGGCTCTTGATGTCCCCAAGTCACGTATGGCTGAAGCTTTCTCGGTGTTGAGAGACTTGAAGCTTCCGGTGAATGGTTACGCCATGGAGATTGGTCTCGTCGAGTTCTCTCCGGTTCGTGAAGTCTTCTCGTTTGCTCTTGGTAACAACAACGCTTTGGAGTCTTGATCGTTAGAAAAGTTTCGATCTTTTCTGTTGGGTTTGATGATTTTAGCTTATTGGTAGAGAGTATCAATGCTTACTGTTGAAACACTGAGTCTCTGAGAATTAGTTGAAGAATTGCTATTTCTCAAAGCTCATCTTTTTTCTCAGTTCCATGTGAATGAAAATTCTTTCACTTTCAAGCTCTTCTGTATATGTACTATTTTGATTTTGAAGATGTTTTGATTGCTGAGTTAACTGTGAAGAAGTTAAAGCTTTCACCTTTCTGTCTCAATTCTCTGCAATTTAGTTAGTTCTGGAGAAAAGTCTGTTCAAGATGGTTTCTGGATCACAGAGGGTCTTATGGTGTTAAGATGATCTGTTGAACTTTTCTGTATGTTGTTTACATTTTGAGTTATGATGCACTTTGGTATACTTTAGAAGTCATTATCGTCAATATTACATGACTTGTCTCAGTACCAACATGAGAAACTCGCTCCAGGTATCGATTGGTCCGGGCAAGCACCAGTGACTTGAAACCTTTCATCCATTTGTTTCCCCTTTTTTCAGGCTGATTTGAGTCACGTTTGGTAAGTTACAGAAGATGCAACCTATTGTCTCATCTCCTCTATGTGTTTATATTGGTCTGAATAACCAATGACCAGCCGAGACAATAGCTATGTCTACATTGGGCAGATCCATCACCTACCGCTCATCGATCTTATCAATGTCGAGATCATAAATTCCTGTTTCGGTCTTGTTGGCGTCTCTCCTCTCATTTCCCGCCACCAGAAACTTAGTCCATGAGGTCGATAGAGTGAAGTTATTGTCTGGAAAGTACCATATCCTGTTTCTGTATTCTTCATCCTTGTAGACATCTTCTGGAGTTTCTTCCTGCACAAGCAAAAGGTTTCATAGGTCACAAGCTCAAGGATGTCACAAGATCTTCTACAAACAGATTTGTACCACCGACACGAGGCAGAGAAGAGACTACATGTGGTTTCTGGCTACAGAATCACCAATAAAACTCATCCATTTGCCTCGAACAAGATCAAAGAAAAGCTTTGTGATTGAATCTCGGAAGATCACAGCCTTTGGGTTTCCATCTCCAGAACATGAAGTCTCCCTTTGGTCTCCCATGTTTTAAGCAGTTTTTCGAGTTCGGTATTGTAGGACAGGTAGAGTTTGTGTACCGAGATTCTCTTTGGTCTGGAACCCAGTGTCCTTTAGACAAGTCACAGGTCTTCAAATCTAAACCAACAACAAGAATAAGAAATAGACTATTAAATTAGATTTGTGAAAAAATTATGACTTTGTTGCATGACTTTGTTGGTTGTGCATGTTCCATTCAGTGCATATTTGTTGGTCGTTTTTGTAACTGGTAGCAGTAGTAAGGGTACTGTGAAGGAATTATTTTTATCTTGAGGAGAACATTTTAGTCATTTTGGTTACTGAGATATTTGCATAAACATCTGGTGAGGAGCAAGCTACAAAAGCAATAACGACAAAAGCAACGTCCCTACAATATTCATGGTGTTGGTAACTTGAGTTTTTTTTTTTTTTTTTCCTTGTGGAATATATAATGATACTGAGAGAGACATATGCAACACTAGAAACGTGTTTTGTCAACGTCCACCAAGATATTTTTTTGTCATAACCAACTCGAAAACCGAAATTGTGTGGATATAATAGAGTGTGACGCCCAAAACAAAGTGATTCCAAACTTCTTTAATTTTTCTGAACTCTTGGATCCACTAGTGAATTAGTAAAACGTTGGTAATTATAAAGAGATTTCTTATTCTTTTCTTCTCTAAAAGAAATCAATCGTTGGAAAATAAATAGAGAATGAGATTGACACTAAAGTTGCTGATTCTGCTCCTACTTGTCTTGCCTCATCATGCTGATTCTGCCTCCATTGTCAAGTTCCTTCCTGGTTTTGAAGGCCCTCTTCCTTTCGAACTTGAAACCGGGTTTGTAAAATTGTGTCTTCTTCTTCTTTTTATTGGCATTAATTAATTGTGAGTTTGGAGTTAATTAGTCTTTAGTCATTCTTCTAAATGAAGGTACATTGGTCTTGGTGAGGAAGAGGAACTACAAATGTTCTACTATTTCATTAAGTCTGAGAATAATCCACAAGAAGACCCTCTTCTTATTTGGTTAACTGGAGGACCTGGATGCTCTTCTCTCTTTGGCCTTCTTTTTGAGAACGGTAATTAAATCTATTATATTACTTATTTCACAAAGTATTATTTTCAATGACTTATCTTTGAAGTGAAAAAAAAAAAAAAAAAATATAGGGCCTTTAGCTTTGAAGTTGGAGGTTTACAATGGAAGTGTCCCTTCTTTGGTCTCCACTACATATTCATGGACAAAGGTACGTAGCAGAAAGTATATATGTGCATATATATGTCAATCCCATGTCCATTTTTTAAAAAATTTTAGATCATTTCTTCAGATGGCAAACATAATATTCTTGGATCAGCCTGTTGGATCTGGCTTCTCTTACTCAAGAACTCCACTTGTTGATGATAAAGTTAGTGATACACGTGAAGTTAAGAGGATTCATGAGTTTCTTCAAAAGGTAATAATTAATAGACAAACTTATTTGTCTTTTAAAGCTCTTGTGTGCTTTAATAATCCTCTTGGTGTGACTTATTGATAGAAACGAGTGTATTTTTTATATTGTGCAGTGGCTAAGCAAGCATCCACAATTTTTCTCCAACCCATTTTACGTCGCCGGAGATTCTTATTCCGGTATGATTGTTCCGCCCGTCGTTCAAGAAATCTCAAAAGGTCCACATACACTTTTCTTTGAATATCGTTTAATAGACTTTATGTTTCATCGATTTTCTCTAACTTTTTAACAATATAGACAACATGATGCAGGAAATTATATATGTTGCAAACCTTTAATAAATCTACAGGTCATTGATATTTAATTTCTATTAACGGAAATGTATTATTATGTATACTTTTTCAAACATTAAAGATTGATAACATATTATATATTCTTACAAAAAAAAAAAAAAAAAAAAAAAAAAAAAACAGGGTTATATTCTTGGGAACCCGGTAACAGATAGTAAATTGGCACAGAACTATCTTATTCCATATGCTTATGGAATGGCATTAATCTCGGATGAACTTTATGAGGTATGATATTTTTCAGCCTGTATGAACCAAATCTAAACTTTTATGTTTTTCAAGACTCAAATGATATATAACAATGTTCAAAACTTGTTTTTTTTTACAGTCAATGAAAAGTATATGCAAAGGAAACTATGGAAACGTGGACTCACGTAACACAGAATGCTTAAAACTCACTGAAATTTATAAAAAGGTATACACACACACACACTCTCTATAATGCAATTGATATTAAGCATTTATATGGTCACTACTAAATTTTTTTGTGTGGTTGATTTACAGTGTACCGACAAATTATATAAATACCATATATTACTTCCCGATTGCGATATGACATCTCCTGATTGCTTTGTAAGTAATACATCTTTCCTCCATCTAACCTAAAGTTCTTCAATCTCACAAAACTAAGAATATAGTAAGTCATTCACACAAACATGTCATTTTTATAATATTTCGAAGTAACATAATTACAAGGTTGCTTTTGCAGCTATATACATATTTTCTCTTTAGCAAGTGGGCCAACAACGAGAGAGTTCGCAAAGCTCTTCACGTCAAGAAAGTATGTGCCAGTGCCAAGTTTATTTTAAGGTCATTGATAGATTGATAAGTGATGATATATAGAAAACTTTTAAAATCTAAAAGGATGATCTATCTTTACAGGGGAGTATAGGTGAATGGAAGCAATGTAATTATGATGGTATTACGTATAACTACGACATTCATAGCACCATACCATACCATATGAATAACAGCATTAATGGTTTCCGATCTCTTATCTTCAGGTCAAAGTTTTCAAGAACTGATATTGATATTGTTGTTACCTATACAACCACAATATAGAACCGAACAGAATTGAATCAAACCAAAACAGAACTGGAGTTTGTTTACAAGATGATTAGTTGTATCATTCTTACCTTCAAGATTCAAGATACAAACTAAACTGTATTATATATAAATTTTGTGCTGTTTATGGTGAATAGTGGTGATCATGATATGGAGGTGACTTTTATTTCAACTCAAGCATGGATAAGATCTCTCAATTACTCCATCATTGATGACTGGAGGCCTTGGATGATAAATGATCAAATCGCTGGGTATATATTATTGTGTTTTAGGTTTTTCTTGTTCATTTATTTTCTCAACTTGTCAACACTAACGTGAAAATCATCTTTACTTTTATCTTGACAGATATACGAGAACTTATGCCAATAAGATGACATTTGTTACTGTCAAAGTAAGTCTTCTTGCTTCAACTTAATATGTTTACTATCATTTGCATGACAATGAAAATGTTTATTAAGTGTTTTGATTGTAGGGAGGTGGACACACGGCAGACTATAAACCAAACGAGACATTTATCATGTTCAAAAGGTGGATCAGTGGACAACCTTTGTAATAGAGGCTCAAGGCCTTTAGGTATTGAGATGATTTGTAACAATTGTAATCAGATTTCTATATTTATCAAGAGCCATTTGGCTCCATATAACATAGTAAAATCTTTTCAACCAAAAAAAAAGAGAGAAAAACATAGAAAATATAATGTTTTACGCTGATTTGGACAATGCAATCATGTTGGTCATGGAATGCCATACAGTGGAATCTAAAGTGTGACAATTTGATACTTAAATTTATACTCTGAACAAGAGAATAACAACTGTAAGCTACAAGCTACAATACTATAATGGAACCTCATTTAGATTTTAGACTATGATCTTATAATCAATATGCAGAGATGCTAAAATAACTATCATATCATCAACTCAATGAAGTTTGTATAGTATTTGTCCAATTTTTTTCTATAAGTCTGTAAACTATGACAAGGAAATGATTTAGCCGGTAAAAACAAAACCAAAGAAAAAAAAAAAAAAACTAAAACTAATTGGGCCTGAATAACTATTATTATGGGCCGAGAGCAAAAGGCCCAAAAGCACTAGTGGACAGAGAAATGTCGTCTTCTTCGTATCTGTTTCTTTACAGTTCCTTTCTTCTGAGTTTTGAAAAGCGAAAAGTGTTCAACTTTCAATTGAAGGAGAACGTCGCTCTTCTCTATTACAATGGTTTTATCCATCCGTTTACAAAGTTATCCACTTTCCTTACTTCCCGTTTCTTCTACTACCAATTCTAAATCGAAACTTCTCGTGGATTGTCGTTCCAGAAGCGTTCGAGTACGCTTATCGGTGTCCATCAAGAGACACTCGGCGGCGAAGACTCGCTGTTTCTCTGAGACAAAGCGTCGAACACCTTCCGTGCAATCCAAACGTGAATTCTGGGAAGACCCAGACGATGGTAGCGACAGTGAGGACGACGACGAAGGAGAAGAAGAAGACGAATATAGTGTCGGGAACGATTTAGATTTCGAGAGTGATTGGGAAGAAGGAGACACGAGAGCCCACAAGCTTACTACAGACAACAAGTACGAGGAAGAGCTTGCAAGAGGTTTCTTCTTCTTTCAACCATAAAGTCTCTCAATTTATCAAATATCGAGTATAATCTTTTGTATATTCAAATGAAATAGTTTCAAAGCTGTAATTTTTTGGGTGCTTTGTGTATTTGCAGAGGTTGAGTTACTTCTTGGACCTGAAGAAAGAGCGATTCTGCAGCAAAACGATAAACCAAACCTCAAGATGATATCAACAGTGAGTTTTGTCTAGTGATTTTGTCTTCACTATCTCTTGTTTATGTATATTGCATTCAACAGTCACTCTCATGTTAATTCTATGATCTTTTGTTTGTTCAATCCACATGGTTTATATACTTAAATTGTGTAAATATGAAATTTTGCAGAAGAAGTGGAAGCCGCTTCAGACTCTTGCTCTGTCAATGCAGATTCAATTAATGGATAACCTCATCGAAAATGGACTAGACATTGATGATGTTGACAAGGTTTTGCTTTGAAACATAACATGTTGTCGTCAAATTTGGTTTATATAATCTTTTACCAAACAACATTGATTGAATCTCTGATCAACAGGACGGCCAAACCGCTCTTCATAAGGCAGTCATTGGCAAGAAAGAAGCAGTGATTAGTCATCTTTTGAGGAAAGGAGCAAATCCGCACGTTCAAGATCGGGTGAGAACTTATCTACACACTTAAAACCCCATTTGGAAACAAAGGTTTGAACTTTTCATAACCAGATTGTTCGAACATGCAGGACGGTGCATCTGCGCTTCACTATGCAGTTCAAGTTGGAGCCTTGCAGACTGTAAAACTACTGATCAAGTACAACGTAGACGTCAATGTTACAGATAATGTCAGTAGCAACAAAAACACTTATCCAAGACTTTAAAAGTGTTCAGAGTTAGATTCGATTTGAGATCTAATGAAACTTTCTTTGTTTTACAGGAAGGATGGACTCCTTTACATATCGCTGTGCAAAGCCGGAATCGAGACATTACAAAGATCTTGTTGACCAATGGTGCTGATAAAACAAGAAGAACAAAGGTGTGAATGGTGGAAACATATCGACAGAAGCTGAGACTATATGAATAGATTTTTGTTCGATAACCGATCAATTTCGTTACTGTTCTTGCAGGATGGGAAAGTAGCTTTGGATATGGCTCTGTGCTTTGGACGAGATTTCAAGTCATATGATCTGGTGAAGCTGTTGAAGATCATGCCCACTGACGATATATAGAAAGGGTTAGTGATCAAGGTTGAGATTACTAAACCGGGTTTGCCATTACAAGATTTGATTGTAATCTAATCCGGTTAAAGTGTTTAAAGGTAGAAGAAACCCGGTTGAGTTTGTAAGTTTTGTAATAAGTACTAAACTAGATTTTTTTTTTTTTTTTTTTTTTTTTTTTTGTATAATCAAAAACCATTGAAGAAATTTGTAATACTCAAATACATTTTCCCTCAAAACTTTCCAATTACCAGTCACTGTTATGTAAACATTACTACCTGTAAATATTAATTTTGTAACCACTAGAATCTTAGCTATCATCACATGTAAACATTCCGGAACTTCAAGTTCTTGCTAAATTTGATCGCTATAGAATCTTTTAATTAGCATCTGACCGTTTCAGTAACTATATTAGTTTCTTGGACATCTACATTGAATTAGTGTTGCCTTTTTGGAAAGTGTTTGAAGTTTATACTATGAACCAATCTCTTTGGTTCATGATATCGAAACTTGTCTAAAAAGTCTTGGAAATTGGTTTTGACCTTACTGTTCATTTAATGATAGAAGTACAAGCGTGAGAGATTGGTTCATAGTATCTGTGATGACGCTTGGATTTTCGAAAGAGTTTTAGTGAAAAGCTAGTCTTGTTGCGCAGTTAAGGCGGAAGCTCAAAGGGTTGGTTTGGTTTATTGGTTTGTGACTATATAATTATATCATCATCCTATTATCTTCCATCTTTCATCTATACTTGATTAGAAATGGCTGAAAGTTCTGGAGAGGCGAAGTTCACTTTGAAACTTGTCGTTGATGAGGAGAAAAAGAAGGTTGTTTTCGCTGAAGCTTGTAGGGACTTTGTTGATGTGCTCTTCAGCCTTCTGACACTGCCGATGGGCACCATTGTTAGATTGCTTGAGAAACATCGAAAATCTGAGCCTGTGCCTGTTGGTTGTTTTAGCAACCTCTATAAAAGTGTCGTGGATATGGGCACTGATGATTTTGAAACTGAAGCTTGTAAACAGATGCTTCTTTATCCAAGGAGCTTGAGGGATGTCCAGTGCAAAAGGCTTAAGCTCAACTTACACCCTACTGAGGGCGTAGTGTTGTTTAGCTGCAGTACTTACGTCAGCTGTAACAGGTGCAGTAATTTTAGCACTTCTCGATGTCGATGTGGAAAGTTGATGAACGAGAAGATCCAGTATCAAGCAGTAGTTTTGGACAATGTACAAGATGGAGTATTTGTTGGAGGCAGGTCTTCATACATTATAACTGATGACTTGAAAGTGGCAGTTAGGTCCACTGGCCTTGTCTTGAGAAAGCTCAAATCTGTAGGCTGTGGTGATTTTTCTAAGGTTGTAGAAAGGCTTGTTGATATCGGTTTTGATGAGGTATGTTACTCTACTCTGCTTCATATCTCTATGCTCTCCCTCTCACTATGTCTCAAATCTTGATGTAGTTCATGACTCTGCTGCAATGTATCTTCTCCTCATATGCTCCCTTGACAGACACGTTCTTGAACAAGAAAAGCCCACCACAGCATGTGATGAAGACATTCGAAACGCAAAGTCTACATACGGAGAGAAAAATGGATGAATCCGAGGCTGGACCAGAAGAAGTAATAACTCTCAGTGCCATAGTGAGGAAACAGGACATGAAGGTTTTATACGTTGAATGTGGAGAAGACTTTGTTGATCTTCTTTTCACTTTTCTTGCTGTTCCGCTGGAATCTGTAGTGGACATATATGGAGACAGCTCCACTTTTGGGTGCATTGGAAACATGTTCAAAAGCTTCAAGGACTTGAGTGCTACAGAAGTTGCAACATCCAAAGCTGTGCTTCCCCATTACTATAGATGTCAGAAGCAGTTTCTCAATATCATCACCGAGGAACCTCTGACCTTGGCGAGAACCACCGATAAGGAACCTGTTGTTCTGATAGATCCAAAATCTCAAGGACTTGACCAGTTAACAGAAGGTAGCGGATTCATGAAGAGAAACACAAAGTTTACAGTATCAGATGATCTGATCATTACACCGATGAACTCGAGCTCAGTCTTTTCCATACTGATGAAGTTGAAGAGTCAAGCAGATGATCTACAGGTGCAAGAAATAAGCATCAGCAAAACACAGGTATGTATGCTTGTAAATTATAACCTTTTTTTATCAAGTAAGAACATTTATATCCATTCTCCCATATATTGCCGATTTCTCTGTAATCAGGCCACAAGTTTGTTGAGAGCTTCCTTGGTGACAACCTCTGCACTGAACGCTGCGTTATGGAACCCGAGTTTGAAGAAACCTAAGGAAGAGACTTGAAGAAACACATTGTCCATCTTTTTACCATCTCTGTTCTTTTTACATTCTTTCTTTTTCTATTAGCGTTATGTCCCCAGAACTCTCTTTTGTTTAAGTTCATGACGATTATGTCTTAAATGCTAGAAACTATTATTCGAAATCTTGTTATGTTTATTGGAAAAAAAAAAAAAACACCAATGGTATGTTTATTTTACAGAACCTAGATTGTCGTAACTGACACTGTAAAAGCAACCGTGAAAAGTGCACCAATTACATTTGGGACCATGAACTCATCAACACGAATCTTATCTATCATCATCACATTCCCTTGTTCTGTCTTTTTTTTTTACCTTTTAAAAACCATTTACATTCCCTTGACTTTTGACTATTTTAAGAAAACACAAATAGTAAACCGGTCAATAAACATTAAACTGACTCGATTAATTAAATAACCGGATCCTCCATCTCCATACCAAAGTTTTTACACGTCCCCGTGATTGGTGCTGGACTTGTACAGAAGCGCGTGATCTTCACTCTCACTCTCTCACTCTCTCTCACTCTCTCTCCTACTTCTTTTTCTTCTTCCATTAAATCCTTACTAAAGCTAAGTTCTCTATCTCTTTCAACAATGGCGAAGCTCGTCATCATCCTCCTCTTCTTATTCTTCCCTTTACTATCTTCCGCCGTCGACTCTCGCCTCACCGCCGGTTTCTACTCCAAATCTTGCCCGAGATTCCTCGACATTGTCCGAGACACTATCTTCACCAAACAGATCACGACCCCAACAACCGCCGCCGCCGCACTCCGCCTCTTCTTCCACGACTGTTTCCCCAACGGCTGCGACGCCTCCGTCCTCGTTTCCTCCACCGCTTTCAACACCGCGGAACGCGACTCCTCCATCAACCTCTCTCTCCCCGGAGACGGATTCGACGTCGTGATCCGCGCCAAAACCGCTCTCGAGCTCGCTTGTCCCAACACCGTCTCTTGCTCCGACATCCTCGCCGTCGCCGTCCGCGATCTCCTCGTCACCGTCGGTGGACCTTACTACGAGATCTCCCTCGGCCGCCGCGATTCCCGCGTGTCGAGATCGTCTCTCCTCCTCGCCGACAGCCTCCCTCTTCCTTCTTCTCCGATCTCGAAGCTCGTCGACCAGTTCATCGCCAGAGGATTCTCCGTTCAGGAAATGGTCGCTTTGAGTGGGGCCCACACCATCGGGTTCGCGCATTGCAAGGAGTTCACGAACCGGTTTAACCATACCGGGTATAACCCGAGATTCGCAGACGCTCTAAAGAAAGCTTGTTCGAATTACCGAAATGACCCTACCATCTCCGTCTTCAACGACGTCATGACTCCAAACAAGTTCGACAACATGTACTTCCAGAACATTCCCAAAGGCCTCGGGTTGCTCCAGTCGGATCACGGGTTGTACTCCGACCCGAGAACCCGACCTTTCGTTAAGCTTTACGCGAGAGATCAAGCTCGGTTTTTTAAAGACTTCGCCGGAGCTATGCAGAAGCTGAGCCTCTACGGCGTTTTGACCGGACGGCGTGGAGAGATCCGGCGAAGGTGCGATGCAATCAACTGAGGACGCTTCACTCTTTCTTTAGAGATTCTTGATTGGTTTTTTGTTTGATTTTTTTTTTTTAAAAAATTTTTGGTGAGTTTAGTAGATAAATTTGAAATTTGGGAGAGATTTGAGTGTTAATCGTCCTTCTTATTAATGGTTTATATAATTTTGGATTTTGGTGATGAGTCTTTATTTGTTGAGATCAAATTTATCACTATTATTTTCTTGATTTACATACCGAAGCTGTCTTAGGACAAGGAAGTGATTTCAGACCGACTTCCTCCGGCATAAAGATCTTAAGTTCTCTGTTCGATCCAAGCAGAGTCTGAGGAAGCTTGTTAGAAAATAATCCATTTACTTACTGTTTTCTCTGTTTGTTTCCAAGACCTTTTTCTCTCGGATTCTGAGCCTGTGGCTATCAGTTTAATATCCATAATTAAAATCAATTATAAATTAAACAGAATAGCTTATTTTTCAGTTCCTTTGTGTGCATGTTGTTATGTCATGAAAACGACAGTGCATTATGGTTGTAGCTTCTGATGAATGTTATAAACACGCCTGTTTGTTTGTTGCATGTCTACTCTGTTGTGCTCGAGATTTTTAGTAGAAATAATATGCTTTTATTCAATGGTTTTTCTTTAGTTTATAATCACATTTTGTAATCAACCATACAGAACTTATTCGTTGATTTTCTCGCAGCAACATATTACACAAGTTCCCTTGTCGTCACGTCTACAAAAAGCTGATTCATAATAATATCCGTATTTTCCAGATATGCAATCATCGAAGCATGACTCCGTATACGGTCCGACCGGATGTTTACAAGGTGCAATTGCATCGACAATTATTTTTGGTCCTGCAAAACCAGAAAGAGTTAGAAGATGTTAATGTAAAACTAGGCTTGGCCAAATAAATATGTGTTTAATCTACAAGAATAAAGTGAATTTCAATCTTCGACTCCAATTAAGTATCCATTAAGAAAATCTATTATATTAAACAACACTGTATGTTTCCGTTTTCCGGCAAGTTCTTCGAAGCCGTCTTCTATTAACTGGCAGATGTTCTATATGTCAACCAATACCTTTCAGATATTTTTATTAAAAAAAATATATTAAATAACAAACAGGACTGGTAAAAGTATTTTGATATTATCGAATTGGATATCTTGAATAATATTTACGTATTTAAAAACAGTTTCGGATCAATATGAACATAATATATCAACTTGGCCACTTGGTGTTTGGGTATTGTAAACGATGAGGACTAACCAGAAGTGATGAACATGATCATGAAAGTGATCATAAGTATACGAGAGGAAGATGATGATCTCCTGGATTCCATTTTTCTGTATGTTGATATCAATGTCCTTCTTCTTTTTTCTTGGTCAACCTGGAGATCATTTGCTATTTATAATGAATCAAAACTATTTCAGTTTCTTGAGACATATCATTGACTAAAAAAATAGTAATCACACAATTACTTCTTTTGACTATACGTTATCATTGACTAAATATTGGAAGTTTGAAACAGTTATTTTAAGTTTAGTCATCTAGAACGACGCTAATCTTTTCTTTTTATAGTGTAATTAATACCACCTTGGAAAGGGGTAATCAAACATAGACACTTGACTATTAAGACAACTCCATCGCATGAGTTTTAAGAAGGGTATCTAAAAAACATAATAATAAAAACGAAAAAATAGAATAGAGATTGAAAGACGGGTTCTCTTTTTAGAACTCATCAGATATTCTCCAGAGACTCATTAACTATTTATTGTTTTTTATTGGTTTTTTTTATAAAAAAAAAATTAAATATTTAATTAAATTTAAATAATTTTTATTCTTTTAAAAACTCAAATGGGTCTCTAATCGCTGGAGATGGTCTTACCATACTATTACGCGGCATTTTAATCTTTTAACAATTTTATAATATTATTTTTTAATAAAAAACAATTAATTGTAAAGGCTAATTGATGGTAGATGTTAATATATGATTAATATATCTTATATAATAAAGTAAGATTTTTTCTAAACAATATGTGAGAGTGTGTCATATGTCACCTTACATTTTGACAATTTTAACATTTGTTTTTTCTCAAAATTTAGAGTTAAATGACTAATTTCTTATATAATAAAATAAAATTTCTTCTAAACAAAATTTACGAGAGTGTTATAACAAAGTTAGATTTTTCTAATCTATGAGAGTGTGTCATTTGTCACTTTACATTTTGATATTTGTTTTTTTTTTCAAAATCTACAATTAATATCTCATTTCTTACTCTATCTGTCCCAAAATGTAAGATGTTTTAGACTTTTTATTTTGTTCCATTTTATTAGATTTTCTCATATATATTAATTTTAATCCAACAACAATTAAAAAGTGGTTGGGATACCTTTTTATTTATTTTGTTACTCTTATCTCTGTTACTTTTAATAAAAAAAATATTTTTCTAATAAAATTAAGTTTTCTTAATATGTGTGTTTTTATCTTAAACATTTTATATTTTGGAACAGAAAGAGTATATAATAAAACAAGATTTCATCTAAACAGAATCTATGAGAGTGTTATATGTGTCACCTTATATTTTGACATTTGTTTTTTTTCTTCTTCTTAAAATCTATAATTAAGGACTCATTTATTTCTTAATTCATTGATTTTTCAATTATTCAATGATCTACAATATCTCAAAATATTTTTAAAATTATAAATTATAACTAAATTGATACAAGAAAATTTGATTATTTTTTTTTTTGGGCTATGTAACTTCAAGTTCTTATGACAAATAAGATTTATTCTGAACATAATCTATGTGAATGTATCATGTGTCATCTTATTACACTTTGACATTTGTTTTGACGGTACTACCTTCAAAATAACTTCTGAAATAACCAAAAATATATGGAATTAAGTTACTATTCAAACGGAAGTATTTTGAGATCAATTCAATGGTACAGTCAGAATTATGGAGTCCAAAGTACATGAAGATGGACCGTTCCGGGAGAGAGTGACCCACTCCAGTCGATGAAAAAACTGAATTTCTGACATTTTTTTATTTCTACCTAAATCATTCCAAAACAGATATCAGCCAACTTTATACTTGTTTTTAACTATTGTTGAGGCTAGCTTTATTATTTGACTGAAACTACAATAATTTTTCATTTTGTAATCTTGAGAACAAGAAACTGTGACTTAGAATCTCTACCAAAAATTTTGAATCTCTTTAGTTTCTATTTTATTGATCATGATTTTTTCTTTTTTTTTGTTCTTTTTTTTTTGTTCTCTACTGCCATATTTGAATAGTTTTCTAGTTAGGTTTAAAGTTTCAAAAAAATTTATAAATCATTAAGTCAGTTAGAATAAGGATTTTAGTGATGAAACTTGATTTATTACGTATTTTCTGATATTAGGTTGTTTAAAGCACTAAAGTGATTGTTTAAAAACCTAGGAAAAAAAATATAAATGAATAAGACATTTTTAAGCAACAAAAACTGATGTTAAGGCATTTTATGTACATTATCAAACATAATTTTAATGAATGTTTAATTTTCTAAATTCATACGACAGTTTAAAATTTTAAGTTCCTAGACATAATAATTGATTCAACAACAGTGGATTGATTATAAATTAATATTTTGAATTCTAGAATGTATTTAATGATTTTTTTTTTTTTTTGGATTCTTTGATTCATTGATTCATGGTCTCTGAAATCCTATAAATTACCTTTAACCTGACCTTTCGTTTAATTGTTTTCTACATCTTTATTTGCTATTTTCTATGTTACAATACCACACAAACCAACTCATTGTTTTAGCTCTGTTTTAACCGTAGTGTGACGCTTAATTCTCTTGGCTTTTCAATTTTTATTTACTAATAGCGTTTGTTTTGCATTTGAAGTATTTCACTAGAGATGAAAATCTTATTGAATCATGGTTGTTGTTGCCGCTTCTACTCTAGTAAAGCATAATCTTAATAATAAAAAACAATGTGTTTATGATTTGGAGAATAAGAAAAAGTTGTATATATTTGAAGCTTCTAGAACAGTGAACTGATTAAGAATTGTTCTTCTTTGTAGATTTCTTGAGCCGTAAGCTTCTAGACCATTGGCATCAACGCTACATCAACTGTCTCTTTTTTTTTATCTTTCCACCTCTATTATCTATCAACTCGAGAGAAGGTTTCATCACTTGATTGTCTCATTGTGAGTTGGTTTCGAAAATGTCTCCTACAGAGTGCTCATGCATTGTATGCGTACGATATTATACATCTCTCTCGCCTCCAACGTCTGTAACGAACTAAAGAAGCATCTAAGAAAAGCGCCAAAGGTTTTGGCCGAGTTCATCATCGATCTTGGCCGCAACTCCGAGACTGTCGATGAGTTCGATAAGAAGCTGAAGAAGAATGACCAAAGAGTACATGAGGGAAGTGACTGTGATTGACCCAAAATGGCTTGTTGAGTTAGCTCCAAGGTTCTTCAAAGCCACTATGAACCTTTGTATGAAATAGGCAAGCCAGAACAGAGTGGTTGAAGTATATATGGTTCTCTAATGCAACATCAAAGTATACTTTACTTACTTTACTATTTTCATTTTCATTTTCAATTTTCAATTTTTTCTGTTTTGTCATTCTCATCTCAATTTTGGTACTACTGATTACTGACTCCTGACTAAAACTATGCTACATGTGATATCAAATAATTGAAGAGGCTGAATCAAATTAATATCAACTTTATTATTTCAATGGAGAATCAAATTCCATCTCTCAAGAAAACAAAAGTCCTTCCTTTACAACTTTTTTTCCATTGTTCCTTTTCTAAATTTTTAAAAAGCAAAAGATAATACGGCAAAAAAATAATAAGGATGGGATTAAACAAGATAAAAAAAAAGCCACCCAACCAAATTGCCAGAAAATACAAGAATCCTCCATAAAATTCACAAAAGAAAATTCTCATCTCCAACTAATTACAACCCCCAAAACGTATTATTTAGAAATTAAAAAAACAAAAAGTTCCAAATCCACAATTAAAATTAAAATTAAAATAAAAAAGCAAAAAAAATTACGAGTTAGAGAAGACACGTCAGAACTCGGCTGAGTTAACACGCGACTTCTCACCGTCGCCGACGAGTCGATGCGTTACAGTAGTACCGGAGTTCAACAACTCTTCCCAGTCAATCTCCTCATTCTCCGGCGACGAGTCATCTTCCATTTTAGCTCTCATCACTTCCAAAACCCGTCTCGCCTTCTGCTTCGCTCTCTCTCTCCCACTCCTCTCCACTTTCGTCAACTCCTCCACCGCGTTCGCCGCCATAGCCAAACCTTTAAACCTCAACCCTCCGTCGTGACTCAGCCCATACAAAACCGCAACACAGCTCTCCCGAGTCGACTCGGTAACCTCTCTCGGCCCTCTCAGAATCCCAACCATACACTCAACAGCTCCCGAGTCAAGCAAAGCGGGTCGACTCACCGGACAAGAAGCCATGTTACAGAGAATAAGTAAAACCCGACCAATCGTCTGTCCTAACTTCGCCATGTTCAAAAGCACCTGAACAGCTCCGAGTTTAACGAGCTTCCCTCGGTTGCTCTGCACGAGAGAGAGATGATACAGAGCAAGAGCCGAGTCATGCCGAGTCAACTCAGTCCCAACTCGTATCAAATGAAGCAGCGGCTCCAACGCTCCGAGAACTCCAATCGCCGTCTTGTTCTCGTCTTCGAGAGCCAAACTGAAAATCGCTCCGGCGGAGTGTTCTTGAGCTTCCGACGAACCGCATTTGAGAACGTCGATCAACGGCGGGACGATTCCTGACCGTACGATCTTCACTTTGTTAGATTTCTCCAACGAGAGGTTCACAAGAACCGCAGTGACGTTCACCTGAACCGTCGCGTAACGCGAAACGATGAGTGACCTAAGCGCAGAGATTAGCCTCACCGTACAGAGACTGATTCTAGAACCTTCGTCGAGCCTCGTGACGCGTCTTAACGAAACCAAAGCTTCTTCGATCTCTGATATTCGATTGCTCTTTAGCTTTACGATTAAAGCTTCTTCTTCAGGGCTAGGGTTTGGTTCTAAAGATTCGATTTCTGCAGAGGAAGGTGAAGAGAAGCAGCTAGGTCGAGTCGTTAACTGTAACGTACGGCTCGAGGAAGCTACTGACTCGTCGGAGCTCGAGTTGAAGTAGTTAGGTCTCCGGTCAAGCTCCGTCGCAGCGTGGTCGAGTCTCACGGAAGGTTTGTCTTTGATCGCTTGGATGAGCTCTTTCTCCGAAACCGAAACTTTCCGGCTCGATCTGTGAGTCTTCTCCATCAACGAGAGAACGAGCTTCTCCGCGGCGGCGTAATCGAGCGGCGTCGGCGGAGGAAAACACCGTCGGTCGCACCAGCTGAGAATTGCGGATTTCAAGGCGAGATTCGGTATGACGGTGGAGAAATCCGGCGGCGGGTTTGGAGTAAACCCTAGGGTTTTAGAAGCGATGACGCAAGCTCGTTCGTAGGAGTGACCGGAGGAGACGATGATTGGGTCGGCCATTAACGAGCCAGAGATGGGACAGAGGAACTCCGCCGGAATCTCTGTTCTTGAAGGTGAATTGTTGTTGGATTTTGGAGAAGACGAAGAGGAAGAACGAGACAGAGAGATTCTCCATTTCGATTTGCCGGAGAGAGATTTGCTGTCACTTTTGTCGTGGTTTGAGTGGAGAACCATGAGCTTGATGACTGGTCGTTGAATCTCCATTAAAGATTGGATTTTTTAGAGTGGAGTAGTTGTTGTTGAAGAAGAAGAAGAAGAGCCATGAGAAAACCTAAAGATGAGATTTTTGTGTGGAGAGAGAGATTTGACAAAACAGGAAAGAGAGATTTTGGGAGGGAGATTTGGTTACTTGTTGTTCTTGTTAAACTCTGGACTTGGTCTTGCTGTATCATTATTATTATGGTCATTGTTTTTTTATTTTATTTTATGGTGTTTATTTTTTTTAACGTTGATGAAATTCCATTTAAAATATATAACCAAAATCCTAAATAAATCAAAGATTTTAATTTTTAGTAGGTAAAAGTGAAGATACGTCCTTTGTGAGAGAGTTATTGATTGGAGAATTTGTCTTTGTTTTCGGCTTTTGTGATTCACATGTGTGTTTCAACTATTTTGTATAGAGAGAGCATTAATGATGTTTTCTTGCTTAGTTTTTTTCAAAACATTTCTGTAAATCAATTATTTATTTATCTTTATATTCTTTTTGGTGGATTTTACAAAGTTTAGATGATAATTTAGTTTACAATAATATAAACATAAAAACCTTTTTTCCAAATCTTCATTAATTATTTAAATAATGAAACACTAAAAGCTATTTTATAATTTTGATTAATAGTATTGAGTTTAATTTATATAGTCTTAGTATTGCTAATTAGATAGTTTTAACTTAAGAGATACTACTTTCAGTATGATGTTCATTTAAAAAAAAGTATTTACTGAAACGTAAGATGCATCTTGATGATATATAAATATAACATTGTAACATGCAAACACATTCAATTTAAAAATATAAGAAATTCTTGATTTTTGTTGTCAATAATCTCAATTAGTTAAAGAGAAGTGAATCATATTCATATACTGACACAACATTAGTTACAAATTACTAAAGCTACTACTTCCGGGTCAAACTGAGATAAATGTAAGACGTTAATGATACGTGATTGTGTGTGAGATGGGCATGCTCAAAAGAAAGCCTTAATTAATTTCTCATGTTGAAGCAATTATGGGTGTTTGCTTTATGCAAAAAACACTGTTTTAAACCAAGAACAATACTGTCGTTTTCAGCTTTATGAATGTTCAAAAAGTTTATACTTTTTAGCTTTTTTAATTCTGCTTTTTGCCCTTCGTTTCTGGGAATTAAATTTGTTTTCTTCTTCCATGACCTTGACATATATTTTCTCTAATTTAGTATTTTGTTTACTATATGTTAGAATTCTACAAGATTTGATTGGTAGCATTCCATTTTTTGGTTCCCTTCCATTTGTAAGATCATAAAATATTTGTTTTAGTCTGGTCATGTCATTGTAGTTTTTTTTAATAATCTACTACTGAGAATGTTTTTTTTTTGTCTCTAGACTATAAATTAAAAATATTTCTGTAAAAAACAGAAGTGATGAGTCTAGTTTTTCAGTGGGAAATAGTTAATTATCACTAAATGCCAAATGATCTTCACTTATTAGAGGCCTCTTTAACCAAGCAATATCATATTTTAGATAGCTTTCTAAGAATTTTAATTCCAATAATGAATAATCTGGTTGCAGTTTAAATTGATCTAAAGCATTATATTAACTAGGAACTTTTAATAATTTTAGTTTTTAGTTTTTTTTTTTTATTTTAAATTTTTTAGTTACAATTAATTGTAAAGTTTTATTCCTTTAGTAATTAGTTAATTTTATATTATTTTTTGTTTATTATTATTTATATAGACTCTAATTTTTTCCAATTGGTTCATTTATAATCTTCTTTCAGTTAATATTAATTTTTAATTTTATTTTATATTAAATGTAATGATGTTGTTTTGAATCCCTTAACATTTTCTGTTTTTATAACTTAGATTTTGTTTTCCATATCATTTGTTGTATTTAGAATATAAAGATGTTGGACCTTTGATTTTTATATTTTTCGTGCATTCTATAAGTAAAATGCAATCTCTCTTTATTCTTCATCAAATGATCTAGTTTTGCACCCATTAGTGGATCGAATTTGTTACTTTTTCTTCTTCGATCATATTTTTTTTTTTAAATTCTTTAGATATTTTTTTAGAAAAAAAAAAATATATATATATATATAATTTTGGATTATGATATATATATATATAATTTTGGATTATGATTATTATATATATATAATATTTTTTGTTTGATTTTTTAATAATCTACTATATATACTCTTTTTTTGACAGCATATAGTTTTTTCTTATCATGAGTTATTTATTTTTTTTATATATAATTTAAGTTTTTCGATTCATATATTATTTTATGTCATGTATCATTTATTTTATGTAAATAACATTTTTTCATTGTATATGTGGATTATATTTTTCATCTACTATTTTTTTTAATATAATTTTGATACATTTATTTATTTTGAAGTAATTTATTATTTTTATATATTTTATGATCTATTTCTAGTTAACATTTAGAATATGGCTTTCCACTTATATTTATTGGAATGTATTTATGTTTTTGGGTTTGTAGTAAATGAACCCAGATAAAAAACAATTGAAATTGAAATTGTAAAAGATGCTTTTATGACAAAAAATTCAAAAAAAAAATAAATAGACATATATCAATTTTAAGATAATGATGTGGAGGCATAAAAGGGAGAGAAACTCCTTCCTTATATAAAAAATTTATAGCAGACTCAAAGCTTACCACTTTTATAATTGGAAATTTCTCTTTTTGTACTTTTTGTCCTGCATGGGAATAAAATAATGAAACTATAACAAAAAAAGGAGATGGAGTATAACAGGTAACATTAATAATTGTATTCTTAGTAGCTAAGAATTCAGACAGGTCTATGTATAGGTAGTGTATGTATTCTGTATATGTTTACGTGTAATAAATGATGAGATAGACACAATCTTTAAGACTTTGAGGAGTGGTTTTAGGCTGTTTATTTCAATTTTTGCTTACCTTTATTTGCCTTTTGCCAAAGTTTTTTAGATTCTTTGTGCATATTTTTCTTCAATTACAGAAAGAAATATAGAGAGAGTCGAGAGGCTCGTTGTGTTCACACTTCACAGCTCACAAAAAAGTTGTACCAAAACCAACAAAGGAGAATGTGAAATACAATTTCGAAGTATATACTTTATTATATGTACATTTAAGAATGCTAGTTTAAACATTAGAGATCATATGTTGTAATGCATTGAATGAATATTTTTATGAGTTTCAATATTAAATACTAGTTACTTTGTTAAAAGACTTACACCTTACAATTTTTTAAACAAATTTAATAATTTTAAGTTAGTCACTAATTAGCAAAATACATACGATGTATTTAATACTTCGTAAACAGAATATTCTTTTGTATATTCAAACTTCAAAGCATTCGTTTTGGCGACAAAAAAACATTCAGAGGCCGACAATAAAACAACATTACATTGTCATTTACAGTCTCGTCCTAGAAACATTTGTATCGCAACTTAGTTACATATAAAAACAACAAATTACATCAGAAGAATCCAAAGGATAAGGCCAAAAACAAATTCCAACGAAGGAGAATCTTGCATAACTTTGTAAACAGCTCGATCGAATGTTCTTCCAATTCATTCGTGACGTCTGCAAATTGGTAAATTTTGATTGATTTATCCATAAAGATTGAAAGTTTCAGGTCAAATCTCGACCTAATAGAATAGTTTTGATCTCTTTCGTCTTTTTCGGAGCAGAGATAACACAAATCGCACTATTGCCAAAAATCAAATAAAAGAAGCAGAAGTGAAGAACAGTTTTGGTCTGTGAAACATGTCAGTGGCGATTGAGATAAACATGTTATGATTTAGACAGTATCGACTTATGCTTGAGAAACACGAAAGATCAGGAAGAACAAAGAAACTGATTCTGACACTGACGAACAATGTAACTTGCAAGATTTTTGTACTCAAAAGTCCACATATTTCAAGATGATCATGTCTGAAACAAATGAACTAATTTTGCAAATGCTGATCAAAGACTGAATACATGGACAATTTCAAAAAGCCTTGTCCAACCTCAGCAGGTTATCATCATGATGCCTGCATCAAACTCAAGGAACATACTATTGAGTTGATACAAGAATTTAACGAGCATAAGTGAGGCCATGTAGGGACGGCTAGAAATATGAGCAGCGTAGGAACTTGGGCAGGCGTCTCTCTGTGGCTTGGTGATCCCGTTGGAAACTCTGCACCTCAGTTTCTTGAAAGCAGACACTCTGCAGTTGTGCCGGTACCTATAAACGAAAGAAAGTGATAAAGGGACAAGATAAACCATAGTAGAGATGGTTCAAGAGCAGAACATTCACCTTTTTGTTTAGTCTCTCTTCAAAATGTTCTAAAGCATCAGCTTCAAGGGAATCACAACCCTGTGCATAGAGAAACTGGAGGCTCATTGGAACTTCTTCCACTGATTTGAGTTTCTTGCAGTTGTTGAGGCAGAGAGTTACCAACGAGGTAAGATCTCTGACGCTTGATGGCAATGTCTCAAAATCATGGCTGCTGAGATCTAAATATGTCAACTTGGTGAAATGACTAAGCTGATCCGACAATGAGATGACGTTCTTGCAGTTTTCAAGACAAAGCTCACGCAAACAGTATCTTCCCGGACTTGAGTGTTTCACCAATGATCTGAGGTTCTGACAGTTAAAAAGATTGATTGACAACACCTGAGCTAGCTCTGGCAACTCTTGGAGTTTGCTGCAGTTCCGAAGCCAGAGAGTTTTCAACAGAGAGAGATAACTCAAAGCTTCTGGTAAGTTCTCAAAATCATTTCCACTCAAGTCCAGTTTTTCTAAGTATTCCAAGCGACCAATCCCATCTGACAGTATTTGGATGTTTAAGTTGATTAGTTTTAGCTCTTTCAGGGCAAGAATATCTGGAAAGCTGTGAAAGGCTACATGTTGGCCGTTCGCTTTATAGCTGAACCTTCTGATATTGAGTGAGACAACTTCGTTGAACTCCGACATGAGCATAGGATCTTGCTGGAAAGGGATGCGTTGCTCAGAACTAAAGGAGAAGTATTCAGAATATCCTTCACAACCTGAAGAAAAATGAAACTTTGTGTCTCCCTCAATCGATATATTCATTGGTTCCATTTCCACTTGTGCAGTTGGGAACTTCAGTGTAATACGTTGCGTCCCTGACACGTTCCGTATAACAACATGCATGGGATTCTTAGGCCCACCGTTGTACCATAGATTAAGCCTACGTAGAGTAGACTCATTTCCAATGGACTGTGGAATGCCTTTCAGTCTGGTGCATTGTTCTAGAATCAACTCTTCAAGATTCTTGACATATGAAAGTTTTGGAAGTCGCTTGAGATTCTTAGATCCAGTCACATCTACTCTCTTCAAATTGTTAAAAAGCTGAGGAAGGTACAACAAACAGTAGTTTAGATTTCACAAATTGCTATATCAAAAACAATATTTCACTGTCAAAATCAAAAGCAAAGTTACCGGTTTTCCACTCCAGAGTGTTTCTAGATTGCTGTGACGCAGATTGAGTTCAACAAGCAAACGTGGATCAAACTTGAGAGGAAAGGTGTTCAATGGAAATGCATCCCAATGAAATAACCTTATGGCATGAGTATAAGACGGGTACTTGTCATGTTTGTCTTGAATGACCTGCAACCTCGATTCTATGTCATCAACATGCTTGTAGACCTTGAGAAACTTGAGATGATACATATGCTTAAAAACACTAGTCTTCATCGAAAATGCACAGGTCATCTCACAAGTGTGTAGCGAGATGCATTCAGTTTGTTCTGTTCCCTGGTGATGGAAACTACTTATAAGTAAACAAAAACATAAACACATAGAAAGCTATAAGATTTGGTAGATATATACTTACTGCTCCATTAACCAGCTCGTAGCGAATTTTCTTGGGATCACCGAGGAACTTTCGACAGTCAAGCATGACTTTCTTTCCCATTTGTTCAACCAACTTATGGAGGACTACATATCCATTGGTTGTTATGTTTATGAGAGACTTCTCTTCTAAAACTCTTATACACAGGTTCCCTTTACGTCCGAAACCATCATCAAGTAGTGAAATGACACGCTGGTAAGTTTCTCCATTAAAGAGACAGGCAACCTCAAGGAAGACCTCCTGATGTTGTGTTGCTAAGCCCTCGTAGCTAAGTTTCAAGATTTCCATTGTGTTCTCGTCAGGAGTACTTTCAAGTCCACTTACTGCTTCTTCCCATTCATCAGGAGAGTTGTCCCTTCCACGGAGAAACAAGGCATAGGCTTTAACTGCAGAAGGAAGGCCGTGAGCAAGCCTAGCTGCTCGGATTGAGAGTTGCTCAAATTCATCAGAAGGTGGACTTCTTCCTTCAAAAGCAATCTGTTTAAACATTTTCAGTGAATCCTCATCGTCCAAACACTTAACCTCATAAATGGTTTTTACTCCACAGCTATTGAGCAAGCCCTTGTCTCGGGTGGTTATGATGATCCGGCTCCGAGGACCAAACCAGCTCGTCTCTTTTGCCAGAGCATGCACCTGGTCTATCTTATCCACACCATCAAGCACAAGAAGAACCTTGTGGCTCCTAAGTCTCGCCGCTATGACCTCGCTTCCAGCTTCCACGCTCCACGGCCTAGTACTTTCACCTAGGGTACTGAAGAGAAGTTCCTTCTGTAAATGTATTAGATCAAGGTCTTTATGAATACCTTTAATGTCTTCAGTGAAATAACTAGCCGAAAACAGAAGTGAGAGCTGGCCGTAGAGACACTTGGCAATGGTGGTTTTGCCAATGCCTCCCATTCCCCAGATCCCAATCATACGAACATCATCATTCTCCGAGTTCATGTCCAAGAGAGACTTGAGACATTGCATGTGAGTTTCCTCCCCAACAATATTATTACAGACGTCTATGTTACGCAACAGTGTCAGGCGTCTTGAAATATCTTCCGCAACATTCCCAACCATAGTTGCCTCATCAATGCTTAAATTTGAAAACCAAGACAAATATAACTAAGAAACATCCACAGATATTCAAGAACTTGATATAGCTAACTATATTAGAATTCAGAAGCTAACCAGAGTTTGGACTCCACGCCTGAAAGATCGGCGATGAGCTTAAGAGCTTCTCTCCACATGGGAACCTTATTCGCCATCTCTGGATCACGTTGGTACCTTTCTAGATCGAAGCTTCCTTGCTGATGCCTCACGGCAGAAGGTTCTACTCCATAGAAGACGGGGAAGACGCTGAGTTTCCCTTCCCTCTGAAGCTCCATTATCAATTGGAGCTCCATCAAACACCACCTGGAAGTAGCGTACTTCTCCGAGAGAACCACGATGACAAAATCTGAACCTTGTATGGCTCTGCTGAGTTCGTCAGAGATGTGATCTCCTATCTCAAGCCTTTTGTCGTCTTTGAAAGTAACAAGTCCTCTGCTAGCAAGTGCTGCGTACAAATGGCTGACGATTGAATGGCGTGTGTCTGCCCCTCGGAAACTGAGGAAGACATCATACTTCGATACACAGACACGAGATGTAGATGATGAAGCCATTGTCGAAACACTTGGTTGTAAATACACCTTCTTGAATGCAAAAGCAACTTGTTTATACTCCAAAAATAAATTATTATAATACGACGATAGCAGTTTAGTTTGACCAAAAAAAAAAAAAGCAGTTTAGTTTGACCGAAGTTTCAACTTGCCACCTTCTGTTCATTTTCTTACAAAAGTCATTGGTCCCATTTAGAATTCACACACAAATTGAAGAGTTTTTTTCTTTTCTTTAATTTTGTAATCTTTCTATCCTGCCGGAAGACAAAAGTGAAGCATTTTGACATTGTCGGAACCAAACCAATGTCTTCCTCTACTTCTTCTTTGTTAGCGGGGAGAGAAGTGGATGTCTTCTTGAGTTTCTGCGGCGGGTTTAGCCATGCAAATCTTGAAGCTATTTTGATTCAAAATGGCATTCGAACTTTTTTATCCTACAGATGCTTGCAGACAAGCGTCATACCAATTAGTCAAGGGACACTCAAGGCTTTGGAAGTCTCCAAATTTGCAGTTGTGATGACTTCTGAGACGAAACCTTGTTCCGCAGGGTTCCTCGAAGAGCTCATTGCAATACTCGAATTTCAAGAGAAAGGTTCACTCAAGGTCATACCTATCTTCCTCACACCTTTCTCTTTCGATCTGGAAGAGGAAACTTGCCAAGAATATCCGGAGAAAGCGCCAAGTTGGAGAGCCGCACTTGCCAAATTGGCCAACATCGCCGCCGAGTATCCATTCTCTCGGAATCTTTCGGGTATGAACCAATCAGATCGGCTCAAGAAAATTGCTCATGACATTTGTGTTCTTGTTCTTTCTTCCACATCAAACGAGTTTAACGCCCTTGTTGCAATGGATCGTCACATGAAAGTGGTTAATGACTTGTTAGCTTCACATGTTACCATCGGCATTTGGGGTAGTGTAGGTGTTGGGAAGACAACACTTGCAAGGTACATTTATGCTGAAATCTCTGTAAACTTTCATACACATGTTTTCCTAGAAAATGTCGAAAACATGAAAGACAAGATTCGAAAGTTTCAAGGGGAAGAAGGTCCAACGTTAATAACAAGTTTAGATCACGATGGACATGAACTTTTCGAAGCAAGGCGTAAACACAGGAAAGTCCTTCTTATCGCTGATGATGTGAACAACATTGAACAAGGGAAGTGGATCATTGAATACGCTAACTGGTTTGCTCCAGGAAGGAGAATCATTCTTATTAGCCAGAACAAGAATTTGCTTGTTGACGTTGGAGTGATGGATCTGTATGAAGTTAGATCTCTAAGATATGATGAAGCTCTTCAACTCTTCTCTCAAGTTTCTTTCAAGCAGCCATATCCACCTTCTGATTTCGAACAGCTTGCAGTTCGTGCTGTCCATCTCGCAGGGTTTCTTCCTTTGGCCCTTAGACTATTAGGGTCGTTATTGAATGGTAGAGGTCGAGAGGAGTGGGTATCTGCTCTGCTCAAACTCAAGGCAAAGCAAGGTGGAAATATAATGGAAGTGTGGAAACTTATGGAACCATCAGGAGAAAGAGGTCAAGAGGAGTGGGAAACTGCTGCAGACATAATGGAAGGGAAGGAACCATCACAAGATAAAGGTCAAGAGGAGTTGAAGACTGCTACAGAATCATCTGAAGACAAGACATAATACCAGTATGAAGAGTCACATGTACCAATTCCATTTCATGTTTATTTGTTTCTTTGAAGGATAATACGAGTGTGAAGCTTACAAACATTTGTATCCAAAAACTCCACTTGTTCTTATGTTTCCTGTTACTGTAATGCTTCTATTGTTACTATAATTTTTTTATAAACATGCGATGATTATTAATTTTCAGCACAGAGAATCACTGAAACAGAGTTCTAAAAACAGAGAATGTTAAACACTTGTGATCAGAGAAGACAAGACAGATCATACAAATCTCACGATTGCCCAAAATCGTATCACATGAGCAAGTGAAATAAGTTCAAGTGCGACTGAGACAACAGGTTATGATAAAGCCAGTGTCAAATCTCTGCTTGAGAAACACGAAAGATCAGGAGATTGTGAAGAAGAATAAGAAGCTGATTGTCCAGTAAAGATATGCAGAGAGATTCTGACATTGACGAACAAAGTAACTTGCAAGAATTGTGAATTCAAAGTCGACTAAACACAGATTTTAGGATGATCATGTCTGCAACAAAAAACTAAATCTCCAAATGCTGAGCAAAGATAGAATGAGAAGTTTATGGAAGCTTTGGCATCGAGAGATGGTAAATTATGTTGAAGAAGATCTCCTGTTTCTATTTCCGAATCAGTTAAATCTTTTTAGTAACAGTTTGCAAAAACATATCTAATGAAAACTTATTGAAGATTTCAAGTAAAGTCAGATCCTTTTATATCCTTGTAATCATTTGCCAAAACAAGATCACACTAGAGTATTTATCTGAGAGGAAAATAGTTGTACAGAAGAAAGAAGAAGATGCTCGGGTATCACAATGTACAAGGCTGCATTGGTGTTTCTCTCTGATTCAGTTCTTACATGTTAGCTGTTGTTTCTTTGATTTCATCTGATGTAATAGTCTGCAAGAAACAAAGAAGAGAAAGCATCAGATCTCAATACTTATAAGTTGCTTCAAACCATTAATGGTAATGCTTAGAATGGAGACAGAATCTTAAGCTTATAATTTAGGAAAGTATATTGAATTTGACATTCACCTGATCCTTCCCGGCAAAATCATTGTCAGGAGTTAAGAAAAGCATACAATGGCACTCCTTCCTGATGAAGAAATGATAACACTTTAGTACTCTCAAAACAAGTCCTATCGAAATATTTGGTCCAAAGTGCAAAATAAGCTACAAGTTTACGAGAGAGCTTAAGGTTTTTTGTTTTGGCTGTTGTTGCTAACTATAGTGTAAATAAATATCTACTTGTCTAGCAATCTGGTAAATACATCCTCTGCATCAGTCTTGACACAGTGAGGAGTATCCGTAACCTCTATGGAAAGTGTAACAAGTTGGAGACAATCTAGCTTAATAAATATAACCGGTGTTTCCCAAGGGACCTTGTATGCTTATTCAGTCACATGGAGCTACTTCTTACCTCTCTCTCATTGGAACACAAGGACAATTCCAGAACCCCTGTCCAACCTCCGCAGCTTTATCATCATAATGTCTACACAAAAAAAAACAAAGATCAGACTATGGGTTGATAAAGAATTTCAAAAGAAACAAAGATCAGACTTCAAGTTGATACAAGAATTTCAAATCTTCTTAAAAATAACGATTGTCAAGGAAGCAAAAATCACCTGCAAGGGCAAAGCGGTGCACCGTATGAATCTTTATGCTCAGCCAAACCCTGTTTCAAAAAAAAAGTCACACAGTTAAACACTAGAGATCTCAAGATCTTCACTTTCTGTAACTCCATTACACATTCATTATCTACAAACAGAAGACTGAGCTACTTCATTAGTTAAACACCAAATCTCAAGATCTTCACTTGCTTCAACTAAATTTCTTCTGCAAACTCATTCATCATCTACAAGTCGAAGACCCAGCCACTTCATTAGTCAAACACTATATTTCAAGATCTTCACATGAATTAACTCAACTTCTTCTGCAGATTCATTATTTACAAACAGAAGACTCAATTTTCTCCAAGTAGTTTCCACTATCTATTCAACACAAATCCACCTGAGAGATCAAGCCGCTAAATTTCTTCTGCCAACTCATTCTCTACAAGAAGAAGACTCAACTCCTCCAATATAGATAGTTCCACCAGAAAGTTCAAAACTTTATGGTTAATCTCAAACCTTAATGACGACTGAAGTAACTCCTTTATCAACACAGAAGTAAGTCCCTGAGCGACGAGCGTACTGCTCGGAGAATTTCCTCATAATCTCCACAGATTTCTCCGATGGTTCCGCTGCAGAAACCAAACCAAAAAACATCAAGAAAACGAATCCGAAACCAGTTTTCAAAACCAATCTGGAAAGTGAAGAAATTTATACATTTCGCTTGGATTACAAATCGTCGAAGTGAAGTTCTGGGAGAGACAAGTGGAACCGAAACGAAGCCGAAGCTACAAGTAACAGCTTGAAGATTCATGGAGAAGTTTTGGTCTTTCGAAGAAACACAAAAGCGGGTTTCGTGCGATTTCGATTTACGACGCGAAATTTACTCTCCTTTTCTTGAATTCTGATACTTTTTTCTTTGAGATCGAATTTCAGATTTTTTATGTTCCTCGTCTTTCAGATATTTGCCACTCGTACTAGAGACCAATGGTCGCCACTCACTTGACTTCACCTTTCGCCATAAAACCTCTAGCTGAGGCAGAGACTCTTCAGTCTTCACCATTAAAATAATACTCAAACCGGAAAGTACCAGACTTCGGAGTTTCGGTTAACACATGGACATTTGATTTCCTGTTCGATTCGGATAAGACAGTACGGAATTAGACCATTATTATGAGTTGGATTTATAAAGAGTTGTTTCATTTTATAAGTTTGGAGAATTGCTAAATTTGTAGAAAGTTATGAAGAGTTTTATATATATAAAATCTTTAGAAATATTCTTACAATAATAATTTAAGAATTTAAAGCATAGTTTTGTTTAATGAGTTAAATTGTTTAAAATTCAAGTCCAATAAGACTAGATTTAATAAAATCATAAAATCTTTAAAAACTAAACTTTTTAAATAACAATAGATTATGTATGGAATTAAAGAATCATCAAGCCAATAACAATAAATTTTAATAAGAATGTTAAAATTCATAAATCAATAACAATAGAATTTGAAAATTTTAACAGTCATTAAAAATCCAAATCCCACTAACACTTATAAATAATGTTACAGATCACTAACCTTTGGCCAGAACCTAACCACCACTGGTATAAATTGATAAGCCTCAAACCGGAAAAAACCGGAGATGAAACATCCGTTTACACTTGTTTGACTGTTTAACCATTCAAAAGAATCGAGCAATGCATACTTGTAAAGTTTTATCCATGGCAAAATATTTGGACATTGTTAGTTACTAAAAGGATTTAACTGATTGGGAAATAGAAACAGAAGTTCTTGCCACCAAGCTTACTAAAACTTGTAATTCAATCTTTTGATCATCTTGAAATCTGTGGTAATTTATGAATATTTTTTTTATATATTCATTATGTTATAGAGAAGTTAATGAAAAGGCTGAACAACAACAGTCATTTACAAAAGAGTTGAACACATTTTTATTGTGCTGTCAATATACAAGTTTCATGATGCATGCTTCACCATTTGCTCAACTCCGATGATATTTTCACAAGGAAGCGAGTTTGATCCTGAAAAAACATTCAAAAGCTATTTCGAGTTCAAACGCTAAAAACAAAATTCACATTCTAACTTTCTAACTTTCATAGTTCGGTTTCTCAGAGATTACCGATGTTTTTAAAAGGGTTCACGCATTGTGTGTACTTACGACTTGTAACGAAGGTATTCATCTACAGTGGTGGATTTAGCTCCACCGTACCAATTGATCAGGAATATATTGATGATCTCCAGTTTGAAGACACTGAACTCATGTCCCTTAGGCCAATCTGCAACACAGAGAAAAACTGATGAATACAATCGTCATGAATCTGTAGCTTAACAGATTAGAGAGTGACATGTACCCATCATCTCTGGATGCTTAGTGAAAAGAGCTTTTTTGGCTACTTCTTCTTCCTCAGATCCTTCATCCACTTGCAACAACTGAGACATTATCATGAGACAACGAACCGAAGCATAAGTAAACCAAACAAGTCTATACTTTGGTAAAGATTTATTCTCTGTTTTTTTGCAGACGTTTACCTTTCCGGTGAGGGTTAGTTTAGAGCAAGTAGGGTCCATTGGATCTCTCTTGCAAGTTCCAATGGGAGATTCACTGATTGCGAATGAAGCCCTCGAGTCTTTTAATGCGTTTCTTGTGGTTGGATCAAGAATTGTCAAGTAAAAGTAAGGTATACCGTTGCCTTTCCCGGGCAAACCATCACTATATGATACAACATTCCTGCAAAACAAGTTTGAAAGATACCAAGATCTTAGTAATATATATAACTAACTTATACCAATGGTCAAAGCAAATAGCAGGAGAAGACTATGATCATATCTTAAAACTATTCTGCAATTTAGGTGATCAATAGATTGTGATTTGATTCATGGAAACGAGATTACCCGAAAGGTGCTCCGTCATGCTCAATGGACAGTGTACTGCAAGAAGAATATAAACACCAAAACGAATTAGTAATCCACCATTGTTACACTCACAGTACCTTAATGATGTCAAGATTGCAACATTTTTTCTCAACACAGACCCTCGCAACAATTATAACAACACAAGACTCTTGCAACAATCTTTTTCACTCATACATACAAATCAAACAGAAAGCACTTAATAACATATCTGATAACTGTAGTCATCAAATCCAAAAACCAATTTCAATTTTTAAAAATCAAAGCTTGATGAAGTCAATCCATAGCAAAACCATGTTTCATCAATACTATTAATCAATAATTGGATTCGAATGGCTATCCTACTTGACTCAATTTAAAAAAGATCAAAGCTTGATGGAGTAAATCCATAGCAAATCTCAAGAACTCACCAACCTTCATGGATACTATTTACCAATGATTGGATTCAATTTGCTAAAAAAGCTAAAAACTTTTATCTAAAAATCAATTACTCTGCTAGAAAGCTATAAAATTTCAGTAAGAAAACAGCCCTGTTCATGAGAAAACCGACAAGTTAAGATACCTGAGGACACCCCAAATGTTCTGAGACACGAGCCAACGAGCGCTTGCGGCAATATCATGCCTGTCGGGCTTAGATATTGTCAGAATCCGAGCAGCAGAAGAAGAAGAATGTTCAGAAACAGTCAAGAGGAAGAAGAAGAAGATGAATTGACGAAGACGGACATGAAGTTCCATGCTTTCAGTTTGCAATGACCGAAACGAATTGAGAATTGACGATTAAAGAAAAAAAAAAGTCAACTTCACTAGTCCCAAGATGGGTTTTCACTTTTTAAAATTGAGTCTTATCTTCTTTGGAGTATCGGACAAGTTTTATTCTCTTCTTCGTCGTATGTTAAAAAGGAAGCAGAAACTTATCTAGAAGGCAAAAGTTCGAATTTCAATCTCCCATACGCTATTGGAAGATCCTCTCAAGACTCAAGCTCGGGAGGAAGCTTATCAGAGGAATATTTGATTGATTACGTTTTAGCTCGCGCTTCTCTTCAAGAATCGACTAACTGATTGAAAGAGTAAATTATGGGCCTCGGCCCAATTTTATTAGAAAATATTAGGTTTATTTCGTAAATACATTTTTCATGAGGACTAGATTGAAAAACAAAATAACTGATCCGACTTTACTTCTTATTTTACCATCTGATCCTCAAAATGTTTGATTGATTTAGTTTTAGCTCGGGTCTCTTCTACTAATCTAATGGCAACACACAAAAAAGAAAGTAAATTATTATGGGCCAAGCCCAATATTTCATTATAATATTGGGCTTATTTCGTAATTTTAGTTTATCATGAGGACTAAACTCTATAGTTCACTGATTTGACAATCTGATCGTTACATGTACTGTGTCTTGACTTGTAAAATTCTTGCAACCCCTGTGATTGTTTAAACAACTAGAACCATATATGTACTGTGTCTTGACTTGATCGCAAGGGAGCTTAATAACAACAGTATATATTATATAATAATAACAGTGGTAGAAACTACATAAAGAAATCATAAGTCGTAACACATCCAAACGGTTCATCTTCCGTGTAAATCATTGCTCTTTCTATTTTTCACCCACTAGCCAATTTAGTGCCGAAGCTGCTCAAGCATATGGCAAAGGCTTGAAAAGCAGAAAGAGGATAGCGATAGTCCATGGTGAATACATCCTTATCCACTCTTCCAAACTGCAATATAATCTTACCATGGTCTGATGATTGCCCTCGCTGCTGCCACGTGGCCGCCTTGTTCAATGCTCCAACACCACCTTTGGGCCGCGGCTGAACCATCGCTGCACCAGTCTGGACCGCTGCTGCAGCTGCCATCAACTGAAAGTTCTTTACAGAAGCAACTGTCACTCTCCCTCTGAAGTTAAGGCACCAGCATTCCAACTGTTGGTGCCACCTCGGCGGTTTAGTTCTCAGCACCAAAGGTTGTTCCTCTCCTCGATTCTCATCTTTGCCTTGCGGTCCAAGAATGTCAGAGTCTTCACTTATCTTTGAGGCACTAATGGTGAGGAAAGATTCTTGTTGCAGAAGCTCGGGTTGGCCTGGGATGGTACCGTCGGGTTCTAGAACCAAGGCGGGAATAGAATGCATTATGCAATGCATCCTGCGAGGTCCACGGGGTCCAAACACGTTTGACTCGTATGTAACTTGAGCGATGTTGTAATTTTCAGAAGGGACTTTGGGAGAGACTTTCTTGGAGTTGAACTTACGACTCCGGTCTGGTTGAGACAATATTATCTGACAACTGTTGTCCGCAGGAGCCGTATCATATATTATGAATTTTGTTCTTAGAAAATTAGACCTGAAAATGAAGTTTGTCAGAATTAATCAATTACTGAATCATATATTTGTTTTCTTGTTACCTCATTTTGCCAATGTAAGTGCTGGTTGATCTTGAAATGTTGTGGTCTGCATCCATCGATATAACATACTCTGTGTATGTAGCTCTCTGTATGCGCTTAGCCGAGAGAAGAAACTTTCCATTTTCAACGAGTAAGGCTGTACAAATTGGAACAAAGGTTACTAAAACGAGCCATTGTAAAATCAATAGTCAAGAACAAAGTAGAGTGAAATTTAAATTCCTGTTATTTTCAAGATTTCGCTAAGTAATAAGAAACTCTAAACACAACTAAGATTTGGCAACATCGATGCAGCAGATTTGGTAATAAGAAACTTCAGACAAAGACAGACTTACCAGGACAAGTTGAAAGAAAAAGGTTGAAAGTCATATTAGACTTGTCCCTTTTGATGAAGCATCGTATGATTCCTTCCCTAGGTCCGGGCTGCATGATCAATGAGTTATCAGAATTTTATAAATAGATATATTGAAAGAAAAGTACTAGAGATCGACAAAAGTAACAAAACCTAGCACCTGTTTCACGGAAACCGGAAATGTGAGTTTGGCCGAGAACTCAGGACTTTTTACAGTATCTTTGCACATATGTCTCCATGACCTGCAGACAGCAGCACAAGCAACAACATGTTTACGAGCAGGCCACGTGCTCTCGCTTTCTTCTAATCTTTTCATCACATCTCGTAGTAGCTCAGGTGGAAAATTAGCCCAACGATTGTTCTGGATCACTACAGGATCTTGATCATGTGTCTCAACCAATGTTGTCATATATTGTGAGGATCAAAAGAACTGTACCAAAGCTACCTAAATCAAAGAATGAGAAATATATTATATGGAAATGTGAAGATCAAGAAACATTTAGAAAAGTTTGGTGGAACAAAACTAAATCATCACACAACCTTAATTAATTAACAGATTTTGTTTCTTTCTTTTAACACAAATTTCTGATGTATTCCAACAATTATTTCAAGAAATCAATGAACTAACTTCAACTTTGATCTACCTCACTCAATTCCAACGCTAAAGCTAACCTAAGATCTTAAAGAAGAAACCAAAAATATATTCCTTTGAGAGTTCAACAAAGATCCATTAAAGATCTACCTAAAGAAGCCAAGGTGTTGTTAACTTAAAAAAAAAAACCAAACAGGAGATTTAGTGAAATCAATAACACAGATCAAAGAAATGATACCTGAAGTTATTGCTATATCTTATTTGTTTTCTTCAGTTTGAAAGAATCTTTGATATTTTTCTGCTGTTTATAAGCTCAAACTTTACTTGCTTGTTAAGAGTCGCGGATTTGAAGACTATATGAAATACAGAAGAATTTAGGAGCTTGTAATATAAATAAGTGCGCTTAATACTTTTAACTTTTATATTTACAAATTAGCTAATTTATTAACTTTTTACGTCCCCAATGAGTACAATACAATCCAATATCACGTAAGATTCAGTGACCAATTGACACGAGTACTTCATCGACGGTGTTGTACTTAGGATGTAGTTAGATGGAGCCAAGAGTGGCTAATTGTAGTAAAGGTGCTAGTGGGTGACATTAAGTCTTTTACTAATATTTTCTCAATTTTAAGTTTCCAATAAAATACTTTATTATATGGTGGCAAGTTGATTATACACAAAAAAAAGTACAACAAGTCAACACTAGAGAATGGATTTAGATTGGAGTGTGGGGACATGTTACTTTAAACCATGGATTTAAAACTACAAATAAGGTTCTAAACCATATAGAGTCAGAGATAGACAACAAAAATAGGAGAAAGTGATTACGATACTTTTTTTTTTTTTTTTCCAACTGAATAATAATATTAAAAGACATGAGGAATCAACGAGAATACACAACACAGACACCCCCGCCATAACCACGGATAGAGCAAATTCAAGCAGAAAAGCTCACCTACCCCATTTACAAATTTCACCAACCTGCAATAACTCCAAACCAACGCCCACAGACCTCCTATTAACACCAAAAAACGAAAAAATTACAGCAGACAAGGACCATCAACCAGAGGGAACGCTATTTTCATTAGCAAAAAACTCCGAGAGCCAAGACGGAGGGCCAGCAGCCACATAAGATTGTGTGAAACCCCCAATCCGAACACTTTGCGCAATGTAAAAGCCCCTCTGTTCGCTGTTTTTCCCACTGTCTTCACCTTCCAGTTCACCACCGTCTTTACCGCTTCACTAAATTCTGATGCCTGAAACCTCAAAGCCGGCCAAACATTCGGCTTTAAAAGCGCACCAAAAATATCACAAAAATCTCCTGCAAATATTACTTTTTCCAAGTGCAGGCTACTAATACTTTCATCAACCCACAATAAACAGGCCAGTTTCGCTTCATCCAACCTTCTGATATTCACCATGGAATGTCTACTATGCAACAAGACCTTACCACACTCATCCCTTACGACCCAGGCAACTCCAAGGATTCCATCAACCTTAGACCAGTGATAGCCAATATTACAAATGATCCAATCTTTGGGAGGTGGCGACCATTTCTCCACTACCCGGTGACCACTAAACTCCTCCACCGCAGCACCTTCAACATCCAAGGACTGAGCTTCAAACCAGAGCTCTGCTTCCTCAAAGGTCTTTGAAATTGACTCTGAGCACGAAAAGGTGACCCCCTCAAAATAAAAACTATTACGGTTCTTCCACAAATACCACAGAAGCCATGGCCACATCCTTCTAAGTTCTAACGGAATCTTGTTATTCTTAACCGAATGAAGCAAATACCTCATGTTCACAAAAATGGATCGGGGATGAAAACCTTCCACCGGATGCGGGAAATTTGAACAGGCCCAAAGCTGCCTAGCAACAGTGCAATCAAACAACAGGTGATTTATGGACTCGCCATCTAGACCACATCTTTGACACCTTTGGTCCATTTTCATTCCACGCGCCACCACCTGGTCAGCCACCGGTAGCGCTCCTGACAGAGCTTTCCAAAGAAAAGTTTGTATCTTTGGCGAGGTTTTGAGATTGCATACCTCTTCTTTGATTCCGTTAACCGAAGGTAATGCTTCTGCTTCAATGGAACCCACCAATTTGTTGATCTGCGAGAAAAGCCAATACCCAGATTTAACTGAATAATTACCACTTTTGTTGAATTTCCACTCCCAAGAATCTTCGCAATTCACCACCGGAGGATTTCGTAAGAGATAACTAACATCAGCGGGAACAAAAATATCCTTCAACGCTTGAACATTCCAGTTTCTCCGAAGGGTATCAATCAAGCTTGCTACCATTAAGTTAACATCAAAGAGGTAATTCTTAATCCAAGGGGCTCTTCCCCCATCTTCATTGATCCATCTATCTCCCCACACCTTTATTGTCTCTCCATTCCCCCACTCTGTGTTTCAATCCCTTAACTAGCAACTCTCTACCATGAAGAATGCTTCTCCATGCATACGAAGGCCTAGAACCCAGATTAGCCTCCATCAGGGATTCACCCCGAAAATACCGACTTTTAAGAAGCTTCGCCACTAAGCTCCCCGGGTCTTGTATCAACTTCCAAGCTTGTTTAGCTAACAGAGCTTGGTTGAACCCTTCAATCTCCTTAAACCCCAAACCACCTAATCTCTTAGGTAAACACATATTTTTCCAGGAGATCCAATGAATTTTCCGAAGGTGATCAGCTGAGTTCCAATAGAAATCCGCCATTGAGCTCGATAGATTAGAACACACCGACTTAGGCAGTTTGAAGACAGACATCGCAAAAACAGGTAATGCTGAGGCAACCGCTTTTATGAGCACTTCTTTTCCTCCTTGAGATAGCGATCTGAGATGCCACCCTGACATTTTTGCTTTGGTACTTTCTTTCAAAAATGAAAACATCTCTACTTTAGACCCGCTAAAGCATTCAGGGAGTCTGAGGTACTTCCCTACCCCTCCTTCTTCAAAAATACCTAAGATGTTCTTAACCTCTTCTTTCACTTCTCTCCTCACTCGACTACCAAACGTGATTGCCGATTTCAACAAATTAATTGTCTGACCTGTGGCTGCTCCATACCGCATCAAAGTTTGGTGCAAGACCTCACATTGATCAACTGTCGCCTTACACATGAAAAGACTATCGTCAGCGAATAACAGATGGTGGATGGCCGGTCCATCACCTGCAAACTGGATACCTGTTATCTTCCTCTCCCTTTCAGCCTTGTTTAAAAGATGTGACAGGCCTTCGGTGCACAATACAAAGAGAAAGGGAGATAAAGGATCTCCTTGGCGGATACCTCTTTGTGGATGAATCAGACCGTGAGATTGGTCATTGATCAGAACGGAAAAGGAGACAGTCGACACACATATCATCACCCAATCAACCCATCTCTTATGAAACCCGAGGGCCTCCAATAAGCATCGCAAATAACTCCATTCCAGCTTGTCATATGCTTTAGACATATCCGTCTTCACCGCCATAAAATCGTTTGAAATGATCGGATGAGTTCTCAACCCATGGACCACCTCATGAGCAATGATGATATTATCTGATATTAATCTTTCAGATACAAAGGCGGTTTGGTTAATCGATACAACATGAGGAAGTATTGGTTGCAAACGGCGGACCAAAATCTTGGAAATGATTTTATATAGCACCGAGCATAGACTGATAGGCCGTAAATCCTTCATGTGATCCGGGTTTTGCGTTTTTGGTAAGAGGCATAAGTGAGTATAGTTCCACTCAGCCGGAAAAATACCATCAGAGAAAAATAACTGCACTTCCTGCGTAACTTGTTCACCTACTGTCGCCCAATACTGTTGGAAAAAGAAACCAGTCATGCCATCCGGACCTGGAGCTGAAGAACCTTTAATGGCAAAAACTGCTTCCTTAACTTCTTCTTTCGATACTGCTCTGATCAATTCTTCATTCATTACTTTGGGCACAAAATCATGAAAGAAGAAATCAAAATTGGGGGGGTTGGAGGATTTAAACAAGTCCGAAAAATAACTGACTGCCACCTCCCCTTTCGCAGCTTCAGAAAATTGATGATTCCCATTAATGTCCACCAGTTTTTCAATCTGCATTCTAGATCTATTTATTTTCACTGATGCATGATAAAACTTGGTGTTCCTTTCCCCACTGTTAAGCCATTTGCGCCTGCATTTTTGTTTCCAAAACAAATCTTCGTCTCTATACGCACGAGCTAACTCCTTTTTAACAATTCCAAATTCCATAGTACACGGGTAGTTCCTAGATTGAATCCATTCTAGCTTTCGTTCCAAAGATTGTATCCGATCTCTTGCGTTGAAGATATTATGCTTTTTCCATGAACTTAGAGACCTTCTACAGGATCTCAACCTGTCAGATACTCGGTTATTGCTTCCAATTCGAACAGCCTTCCAAGATTTGATGATTTCCTCCTTAACTCGTGTCTGAAAGAGAAACCTTTTGTCAAAGTGAAAATGCCCTCTGTAAGTATCCTGCGACACGACTAACTTCACAAGAATAGGCCTATGGTCTGACCCTCGCTTCTCCAAGAAGGATTGGTTAGAACCTGGAAATTGAGAACCCCACTCTTTGTTACCAAAACACCTATCAAGTCGACACTGAATCCAAAGATTACCACGCATTCCTCCTCAAGTCCAATCGTTACCAAGGCTGTCTAACTCACTCATCCCACACACGTTTAACATTTCATTGAAGGGCTTGAAGGAAGCATCAGGACGAGGCGGACCCCCCATCTTCTCCCCATTGTTTTGAATGTCATTAAAGTCCCCAATTAAGCACCAGCTTTCCTTTCTATGCACCCCAATCCTGCTTACCCGTTCCCAAACTTCCTTCCTACCCTGGGCAATCGGGTCACCATAAATACAAGAAACGAAAAAGGAAAGAGCCTCAAACTGAACTTGAAGATCAATGAGATTTTTGTTACAAAATAAGAAGTCCAGATGAACACTCTTTTTCCATAAAACCGCTAAGCCACCACTTCTACCTCTCGGTTCTATCGTATATACACGATCATATCCCAAAAAAACTTGCAAGTCTACCACAACGTTTCTACAGTTTTTTGTTTCCATTAAAAACAGAATCTCAGGGAAGAATTTTTTACGTAATTCCTTGAGATGTTGAATTGTCAGGTCATGAGGCCGCCCCAATCCCTGACAATTCCAACTCAAAATGCTCATTAGACATTGGACAATCCCTCCTTTGGGATTGCCTTAGTGAGTTTCAGACTCTTAGCAGATTCAAGTGACTCCTCTTGATCCACAGCTTTCCTCTTTTACCCGCCCTTAACTTTCCCTTCCTTAAACTCCACATCATCCAACTTCATAAGACTGTTTTGCTTCCTGAATTTCCTTGTTCCTTTGCCAGGTCTTTTCCTCCCCGATTTCTTATATATAGTCCCGGATGAGGTTTGTTCAAAAGAACCAACCTTAAACCCCGTTGAACCATCCACAGATAGCGGGAAAGTAGAAGCTCCACTACCTTCATCCCCACCCTCTTCCACCAGGTAAGTAGCTGATGAACAACTAACAATGTTAGACGCCTTCATGGAATCGGCCAACATCTTCTCTTGCACATTCTTTCCAGACCAGAGAGCAGGTTTCTGAGACTTTGGATCATAATCATAAACAATACCTTTTCCTTTATTAAGATTTGTGGTAACCATTGGCAATCCTTCCAAACTGAGCGCTAAACGTTGAGCCACAGGATCTTTCTCCGCTTCCCTGACCGAGATACGAACACTTTCTTGTCTAACTAAACGATCTTCAGCAGAAGCAGCCAAAAGGTAGGTTCGCAATTCTTCTAGGACCTCTTTGGCTATCTTAGGCCTCCCTGTTAAGGGGTTAATGCCTAGCTGGTGATCCTCCAACACCCCAAACAAGGGATCTGATTCTGGAATCATAGTGGCTAGTACAGATTTTTTGATGGGGGTCGAAAGCTTTTTAGCCGACGCTTCTTCCTGGCGTTTTTTAATAACCAAGGGACAAACACTTTTATCATGTATTAATCTCTGGTAAGCATAGCATCTCTTTTGCACCTTTTCGTAATGATAGAAAACAGTAGTTGACTGACCATTGGGCAGCTTGACCATCTTCGACCTCCTCAAAGGTTTCGAAACATCAAACTGAACCAAGACTCTAACGTAATCCTGACTTTGATGCTTAGTGGGGTCGAAAGCTACCACTTTCACTTTACCAACTATGTCTCCCAGCGCTGTGATAGCTTCTTTCGTGTGGTAATTAAGCGTATTGCTGATTTGAACCCAGATCGGCACAGTTTGCAGATAATCTTCCGGAGGAGATTCAACTCATCTTTCTAGAACCACACCCCATTCATTAAAGCATTGAAAACCCTTTTCCAGAACATCCTCCAAATCGTACTCATTCTTGAAAATAAATTGAAACTTCTCTTGTGAGAGCGCTATACCTCTGCACTTCTCATATTTCTGCCATTTTCTGGGCATATCGAGGATGAGACTCGACATCTTCTGGCATGATGGATTCAGTGTGCGTCCAACCAAGCTGAGAATATTGTTTTCACTGGAGCTAAATTCCCGTAACGTCGGCATTTCGAAAGGGATGTCTTCCTCCTCTAGAGACATGACCATTAAGGCCCTATCCATAGCAGCAGACATTTCACTTGCTTAACTGCAACGGGACCTAAACTATCACTTCCCAACGAGACTTGTATGAAAAATCTTAGAGTAGATGATGAACACAATCGACAGTGAGAAAAAACCCAGCTAAACAGCTAATTAGGTTAAGATAATCCAAAGGGAAAGTGTTTTTCCACTCAAAAGCTCTAATCTCACACAGAACCGAACCCTCTGTCCGAGATAGAGAGACTTAAGCCCAAAAGGAAGGGAAGCCGAGAAAGATAATGGACCTTTTCTTTAACTAATGAAATTCAATTTATATAATATGCATTAAACATTAGTTATTTAAAATTAAGAATGTGATTGGACTAAATCTTTTTTTTTTAGTTTAGAAAATTTTCTTAGCACCACGTCTAATTATGATTTTATTAGCGATGTTATGTTTGACTAAAAAAAAAACTCTCGTGATTCAAATAACTCGAACTTATAAACTGGTGGGCGGAGCTTCCGCCGGAGTTGATCTATTCGATTCTTCTCCGCCTTAGCATGGCCGATAGACTGGAAAACGCTCAGAAGGTGTGCAGATCATGGCGACGCGTCTGTCAAGACCCGTCGATGTGGCGCCAAATCGACATGCGAGAAGAAGCCATTGATTATTATCATCTCGCGGAGGCCATGTGCCGCCGCGCCGTTGATCTAAGCCAAGGCGGCTTGGTGGAAATCAACATTGACGACTTCGGGAACGATTCTCTCCTCGCCTACATCGCCGACAGGTTCTTACCAAACCCTAGAAAAAGTCTCCTACTTCTGCATGTTGATTAATTACCTCGACTTGATTTCAACTATTGCAAGGAACTGCTGTTTTTTAGGGTTTTGGTGAAGCATTGTTGAGTATATTTTACATGCATATAATATTTGTGCAGTGTTCTACAAGTAACTCACGGATCAAGTCTTGTTTTTAGAGGAATCCAATACTTATCATTCTAAGTGGTATATGCATCTTAGTGGGAAGGTTCTTAGTGATATTTTGTTGTCTCTTTTATCATATCATGACTTATGATGCAACTACGTGTAGGTCAAGTAATCTGAAACACCTTGGACTTGTTAAATGCTCTCAAATAACGAATGTGGGACTTTTGGAAGCAGTCATGAAACTCCCACTACTTGAATACCTTGAGCTTACGCAAACCCATTTAATAGAATTGGATTTGAAAGCTGTTGGCCTTTCTTGCCCACATCTCAAGACATTGAAGCTAAACAATATTGTGGGTTACTACTTGAAGGGCGACGAGTGTGATAATGATGCTTTAGCAATCGCTGAAACAATGCCTGGTCTTTGTCGTCTCCATCTTATCGGGAACAGATTATCAAACGCCGGGTTAAACGCCATTCTTGAGAACTGTCTTCACCTGGAACGCCTTGATTTACGCGACTGTCTCTACGTCAACCTTGCCTCTGTATCTGGAGAAGCCATGTTAAGAGAGGATCAAAGATTTTCAGAGGCGACCCATTAAACCGAACAGCATATCATAAAATATTAGGTATATATAATATGGTGGCAAAGAGCAATACTTAGTTGATTTTACATTTGCATTTTGTTAATGAGGTTACAATATTCTTACAAACTAACATATGTTGAACCAATCTCTTTTCTAAAATACAACATATTTATACATCTTTCAGGCAATGATGTTTGTTTATGAGAATGTTTAAGAATTACCTGAAATTGAATAAACAACATGATACATTATAATGTAATATATATTTATGAGGAACGACTTATGCGTACATTCATGCAGAGGGAAGAGTGAGATCATGACTATGCAGATTAGAGCTATATGTGATGAATTCATGGTTTGTCTGTCTTGAAAGGGATATGTTATGATTCTTGTTTTCTTATATAGAGTTCTTGTAATTTTTACATACACTTTTGATTAGGATAATACATGACTTGAGATTATTAGTATTTTTTATTTTCAAGATTTGGGTCAATATTCAAATATCATGGTCAACTTTCCAATATCTTTATTAAGCAATTCAATTTTTATTAAAATTCAATTTTATTTAAATTTATCTCTATACTATCATTTGAGAAGCAGAACTTATCCAGAAAACAAAACTTTGAATTACAATCTCCATACTCTATTGGAAGATCATCTTAAGTTTAGGAGAAAGATTATTAGAGGAATATTTGGGACCAACGTAGTAAGAACATCTCCAATAGGTTCTAATCTAGGAATTCTACAATTAAAATAAATAAAATTTAAATAAAAATAAGAGAGAGTGTAGAAAAATTCTTAAACCAGAGTTTATAGAACCAATTCTAATCTTCTCCTTCTACATATCACTTACCTAACATTTTGATAGTTTAAAAAAAATTAAAATATAATTATAAAATTAAAATATTAATTTTTTTTATTTTTTTAGAAACCCACAAGGGTTCTGACCATTGGAGATGGTCTAACCCCTAAAAAAAATTGGCAAGACCACAACTTTTTAAATGGAAATTTCTGAATATTGCTGATTAGTTCCACTTGATTTCAGTTACTGTAACGAAAATGCTCATGTGACTCTGAGATTTTTATCAGATTTTGGTGAATCAGTATTCTTGATTTTGTTCTTACCTCTTAGTGTATGCTAGATCAAGTTTAATTATAACTTTTCTTGCAGATCAAGTAATCTGAAACGCCTTGGACCTGTTTACTGCAATCAGATAACGAATGTGGGGAACTTTTGAACACAGTCATGAAGCTCTCGTATCTTGAAAACCTTGAGCTTTTCGAGCTGCGATATTGCAAGTTTTTATTTGAAATCTCTAGGCTCTTTTTTTTCTTTCCCAGAGCTAAAGACATTGAAGCTAAACTATATGATGACAACATCCAACTTGTCGAGGATCTCCGAAAGCGATGTTTATTAATTATTAGAGAGGATCAAACATTTGAAGGGCCCTAATAATGATGATGAAGGTAAGAAAAGAAAAAGAAGAAAAATGATGAAGAAGATAATTCTGTAAAAAAGATGAAGAAGAAGATAAAGATAACTCATATGCAATGGGCTACAACAACATTTCAAAGTGATGTCGACGATCACTCTGACATGTATGGCTCTTATTATGGCTAGATAGTATAGAAGGAAATAATATAATTCATATCAATCACTTAATCTCTATGATTTCTCATATCATTACTACTAAAATATTTTCTTGTAATTAATTAAGATTATGTTCATCTTTTATATATATATATATATATATATAAGTATATTGAAGAAGAGATAACAGTCAATATTATTCCTTATCAATTTCTTATGACTCTTATTAATTGCTAGATAAGGACGTTACATTACAATTTCTGAATGTTTAAGGACAATAACATGTATCTTTAATGATAAGAAATTTATGAATATGTTTGCTCCTTGTTTCCTCGTGAGGATTAGAGCATAATCGATTTTGTTTAGCTGCATCAGCTTCTCTTGTTTGGACATTTGAGTTGATGTTACTTAGGAATGTATGCTTTTTGGAACTTGAGAGTTCTCAACAAGGTTTGGGTTTAGGTGATGAAATATTAAGGAGAATGTTCATATATATGTTTAAGAAATAACAAAATGAATATAAATGGGAATTAGTCTTTTCTTTTTTCTTTTTGCATTAAAAAGAGATCTTTGCACTAATTCTAAAGTATACAAAAACAGAAATATCATTGAACGGTTCAGATTTCTTTCCATATTAATCCAAGGGTTGTGGTTTCTTTCTTCATGACTCCTTATAGGTTCCGCTTTTTGGGGTTTTTCTCAATCTATTCACTTCGTCCATCAAAAAATAAAATAAAACAGAGAAAATTTGTTGAATTTGGGTTACTTGAAATTTGAGGATTTAGTTCGCTTAATCTTCAACAAAAAGGTAAGGATTACCTTCTTTGGTGATTATGCTCTGATCAAAGACCGTAGATTTCGCAATTTCGATTCTGATTATGCTCTGATCAAAGACAGTATCTTTGATGTTTTGTCTTTTCAGAAATTTCTCAGTCTAAGTTTTGACTTAAGGAACTGTAAAAATCGAACTGGGTTTTCTTCAAATCGTCAGATTTTGTTACTTATTAGAGAAATTGCTATTGGAGTTTTGAAAGTTCGATTTTTTTTTTATCTGTTCGTCGTGACAAAATTGTGGCTTTTGTTTAGATTTTCAGTAAAGTTTCTGCATAATCTGATTGATAGCTGTTTGGATCAGACTAAAAAGAAAAAAACTTTTAAGAATATGACAAAGAAAATGAGGAGAGTGGGGAAGTATGAGGTTGGTCGCACGATAGGTGAAGGCACTTTTGCTAAGGTTAAGTTTGCGAGGAACACAGACACTGGAGAGAACGTAGCCATCAAAATCATGGCTAAGAGTACAATACTTAAGCATAGGATGGTTGATCAGGTACGTTCTGGAGTGTTTATGTTATGTGTGTCGTATGGTTCTTGCTTTTGTTTAAGCTCTTCTACTTGGTTCTTGTCCAGATAAAAAGAGAGATTTCGATAATGAAGATTGTACGACACCCTAACATAGTGAGGTTGTATGAGGTATGTATCTTTCCCTTCTACGAAATTTGTCTCCTTTTTGTTTGCATCATCGTCCATCTGATGCTTGTTCTTCTGGTGTTTCTTTGTGTTATCGGATGTAGGTCTTGGCAAGTCCTTCAAAAATATATATCGTTTTGGAGTTTGTGACAGGAGGAGAGCTCTTTGATAGAATTGTAAGTCGTTTCATACTTTGTATGCTTTTTACTAGCTTTCCACTTTAATTTTCGTTTTTTTATCCAAATCTTGGATGTCTTCTCTTCATGCAGGTTCATAACAAGAGGCTTGAAGAAAGCGAGGCTCGCAAATACTTTCAACAGCTTATAGATGCTATTGCTCATTGCCACTACAAGGGTGTTTACCACCGTGACCTAAAAGTATAGCCCTTTCTTGTTTGTTCCTTAGAGCATTTATACTTGTAATCCAGGCTTTGATATCTATTTGTCATTATGATATTTCAGCCAGAAAATCTCTTACTCGATATTAATGGAAATCTGAAAGTTTCGGATTTCGGACTCAGTGCATTGCCTCAGCAAGTAAGTGCTCACATCTCTGCTTTAGGAGCCAAGGCTCTTTGCTTGTTCGAATTCTCTTTAGCTCTTTCATTCATTTGTCATATACTCTGAATCAGGGAGTAGAACTTCTGCGCACAACGTGTGGAACTCCGAACTACGTAGCTCCTGAGGTACTTAGTGGCCAAGGTTACGATGGTTCAGCAGCAGATATTTGGTCTTGTGGGGTTATTCTTTTCGTTATATTGGCTGGATTCTTACCATTTTCCGAGACGGATCTTCCAGCATTGTACAGAAAAGTAAGTAACACGTTCTTTTCTGGAAACGTTCATGGGCTTTAGCACTTTTTGTATCCCGATCAGGAAATTGGATTATTCAACATGCTTTCTTGAATACTTATTGTGGCTTTTGCCAAACCTTTGATTGATATGGTCTTTAAATTCTATCCTTAGTTTGAGCTTTGTCATCATTATGTTTCTGCAGATTAGTGCAGCAGAATTTTCTTGTCCACCGTGGTTTTCTGCAGAAGTGAAGTCTTTAATACATAGGATACTTGACCCCAATCCCAAAACAGTGAGTATTTTGCTATTATTATCTAAAGTTTTAGTATTTCTATCTGCTTATCTATGGTTGTTTCCCAATTAGAGCAGCGTATTCAAATTCAAGGGATTAGGGAAGATCCTTGGTTCAGATTAAATTATATGCCTACCCGAGCAAGAGAAGAGGAAAAAGTGAATTTGGATGATGTTCGTGCAGTTTTTGATGGAATTGAGGTTGGTTGTTCCGTCTTCATTGTATCATGCATGCTCTTTGGTGGTCAATTCCAATTAACTGTTAAGATCTTTTAGGATCGTTAAGATGTGCTATTTTATTCAATTCAGCTAAGCTAAACCTTAACGAGAGACTTATCTATGGTATATCTGCAAAAACCGTAATTTATAATGCATATTTAGAATTTTCAACTTAAACTTAGGCTCTTGCTCTTCTGAAACTGGTAATTACATGTTTTTTAAAAAAAAACATAACTACTTTTGCTTGCCTTGCATTCATTTAACCTCTTAGTTGCACGTGTTCACAGGGCAGCTATGTAGCAGAGAATGTAGAGAGCAAAGATGAGGGACCCCTGATGATGAATGCCTTTGAGATGATTACCTTATCGCAAGGCTTAAATTTATCAGCACTATTTGACAGGCGACAGGTAGTACCTCATATTCTACTATTGGTCAGAGAGATACTTGTGGTGTTAACTTCCGATGCTGTGTTCTAGTTTTGTAACAACTACAAGTTCGTGAGATAATTGGTTGCTTGGCATTAGTAGATAGACATGGCTAATCCTTTTTGATCTCGCTCTCGCAGGATTTTGTTAAAAGACAAACCCGTTTTGTTTCTCGAAGGGAGCCTAGTGTGATAATTGCTAATATTGAGGCTGTTGCGACCTCAATGGGTTTCAGGGCTCATACGCGCAACTTCAAGGTAACTAAGTCCGTAGCATATAATACTTATCACTACTGTTATGCATGTCTTCTCAAACTTTGTATAGATTGATATGAATGCCAAGGAAACAGTTTATATCTCTGGCGTTCATGAATGAAAGACGTAGCGTAAAATTTTCAGCTCTCTAATGCTGAGTGTAATGTTGAATTGGTATGATTTAGTTGCAAATTGTTTCTTAATTATGCACTTTATGTGTTAAACAGACAAGGCTCGAGGGATCACCTTCAAAAAAGGCCGGGCAATTGGCTGTTGTGATAGAGGTTATTAGCGCTTCTTGTGATCCTAATCTAAGTTTCTTTTGAATCTTCAATGAAAATTAACATATATATATATATGCAGATTTACGAGGTGGCACCATCGCTTTTCATGGTAGACGTTAGAAAGGCCGCTGGTGAAACTCTTGAATACCACAAGGTTAGTGTTAATAATATCAAAATATCAAACAGTAACTGCATTATATTAAGAAGAGTGCAACATTGTTTATTGGAGAACCATATCATGTTGATATTGTGGTATTTGCAGTTCTACAAGAAGTTATGTGAAAAACTGGCAAACATAATTTGGAGAGCAACAGAAGGAATGCCAAAGTCAGAGCTTTTCAGAACAGTCACGTTTTGATGGATCTCCCTTGCCTCAGCTTCATATCGACCAGTGAAAGGCAAAAGAAGAAACCAAGCAGGTCTTCACGTAGTGGCATAACTCAATAACATGGAACGGTGGATGTAGATTCGCATGGTACAAATGCTGTAAATATTTATCCACGAAGATTTTTGTTTCTGGTGGCTGTTATTTTCTCTTGTAGTATGCTTTTGGCCATTGGCTCAATCCAGTCTGCGTATGGGCACAACATACTTGTCAATAAAAGAAAAGGAAAACATATTTGTCTGTGTGGGTTTGATGCAAAGGAATCGTGAGACTCAATATGATTCATTGATTCAGAGGAATGGTAACTTCTCACCATTGTGGTACAAAGACGTGAGAGGAAGAGTGGTATCTTTTGAATTTTGTACTAGTCTAGTAAAACTATTGTTATCACAGATATTGTTCCTCGTCATCTATATGAATTCACAATGGAAAAAGCTTTTTTCTTTATGCCCTCAAGTACAAGTTGAATTGGAAGAAGGAAACTTTCATGTGATTGAAGAAGTTCCGTTGGTGAGGAGCAATAACAAGTGTGAGTGTCTCATTTTTTTTCTGCAACGGTGAGTACCATAAAGAATATGAAAAGGCTCTACTTGAGGTTAAACACTTTCTTTATCCAAAACGTTCTTTTCAGTGTTTGTGGGGTCGGAATGTTGTAAAGACAAAATTGATCCGTGGTTAAAGTGGGCAGGCTCAAATTCTTGAAAATCTTGAGTTTTGTTAATTTGGGGATTTCTCAACAGTTCTCTTCTTCGAATTCAAATTGCTTTGTATCTTTACTTCGAGTTTCGTGGGTTCATTAAGGAATCTGGTTCTGAATCGTCTCTGCTTTTGTTAAAGAAAGCTTTTTGAGCAGTATCCAAGGACGAATTAATGTAAGTCTCGACATAAGTATGGTTGTTACTATTCACTAATGAAAGTGCAAGTCTTTTTCCCTTTCTTCTGTGTAATCACAAATTGATGCTTGTGAAGGGTGTTCGACCCTTTTCAAGTTTCTCTGTTTGAAACCTCAAAAAGTTTTGACTTTGGTGATGCTTTCTCTTGGCTACTGTAGATTAAGTCGTGAGACCTTAACACGCTACACGTATGCTTATTCAAGAAGCTGCACTACTTCGTAAGCTGTGCATTTTAAAAGTTTTCTTTTTCTCTTCTTAAACATCACTTGAGTAGAGCTCTAGCTAACTAGCATTTCTAAGTGATTGCTCAAGTTTAACTGTTTTTTTTTTAACTTAATGATCCGAGACTTGCTGTTACAAATTTGAATCGTTTAATCATGCTACAACACTATCGTTAGCAAGACTACAATATCTCCCAGGTCAAGTTGTCTGAATAGCTTACTTAGTCTGTTTTTTATCCAAAGGTTGTGAGAAATTGGTATGAAAACTTGCTGTTGCAAGCTTTGGTGAAAGGGTCTTCTATTGAATGAATCAAATTCAACTGTTTTGATTAGATTTTCAGCAAAAGGGAAAGGAAAACCATAATGAACCGCAGAAAAAACTGGAAGCTTGTTCCCGTTAATGAAAAGGCGCAAAGGAAGAGTAAGCCACATACTTCAGGTGAGATGTCAAACATTGAATCTTGAACCTTTACGTTGAAGGGAAGAGGCTCTAACGAACACATGATGATTCTGAGTATTGTCTCTTTGGGGATGTTACGAGAACTATTGGAGTCTTTGCTTCCTTTCTCTCCATGAACGGAAATGTTGTTGTGCATGTCAGGGACGAATCTTTCTCTGTTCAAGAGAGATATCGATGAACTCATAGTCGAGTTTGTGGAGGTACTTTATTTATTTCTTCTCCACCTTTGTTAGTTATTTCAAATTGTTTTAAAGCTTTCAACTTGTTGAGTCTTTGGTTTTACTTTCAGGCTGATTTGACAACGTTTGCTGATATGAAGAGGGTGTGGCTATCCCGAAAGTTTTCTTATATATATGAAGCCTTTCCTAACACCAACTTAGCCTTCTTCAGTCAGTCACTATATGCTCATACCATTGGTACGTTTATGTCTAATTCATGGCTTTTTGGAACACTCATAATCAATTATCCATTGCTGTATGTATCCACATTGTGCTTGTTTCCTTAGCTAAGCTCACAAGCCAACCTTATGTCTACAGGTCACATGGTTAGTATTGATTCTTTGTCACGGAGACTTGGAGGTCTTTACTGTCTCTATTGCCTTCATGAGATCCAACCTTTTAAACCCAAGTTCCGGATTTATATCTCACTTCGTAAGTGTTTTCAATCTGTTGTGTTGGATATCTTTATAACGAGTACATAACAAACCATCTTAAACTAGTTTCTTTCTTCAAGCCTAAAATGTAAAAGCTGCTGTAATTTGATTCACTAATTGGCTTTTGCTGTTTAGAACAATTCTTTTTTTGAAAGTTTCAGACTCTCACTGAAAGCAGTTCTTTTTGAAAGTCTCATTACCATTATAACATAATTGATTTGTACGGTTCTCATGTTGCAGAAGAGCTTGGGAGATTTAGGGATCTTATAGTTGAGGCAAGAGACAAAGGTGTAGAGATAGCTACTGCTGTGGCTAAACAAATGCTTGACAAAAACGTTTTGTATATTGCTTGTTTGGTAATCTCAAGGTGCAGGAGAAGTAGTGGAGATTGAGGACATAAAGCACATAGCGGAAGAGAAAGAGTTGATGGGAGAGAGAGTGGAGAAACTGAAAGATGAATGGGACTCGCAAAAACTTCCATTTTATGAAAAAACCAAGCTTGATGGTCTTGATACGACACAGAAACTTCTGAAAGATGTAGAACATGATGAAGACGATGGGTTTGATGAGCTTGATCGCCTACTTTTCAAGAGCTGATATTAAACCATTGCAATCACAGGTCAAAATGCCGCTAATGAAAAAGCTCTCTATAGACATGGCATTTACAAGTTGGTTTAGCAATCTCATAAGATCAAGAGAGCAAGATGTTGATTAGGAGATGATATTAGTTAGTTTTCGTGTGAACTCAGTATCTAACAATGGGATTAAGGATGTTAATAAGGGTAAAAGGCCTATGTACAGTCTGCAATATCTCTTTCTTCTCACCAATAGTTTCAAAGATGATGTTTTTCTTACTAGAGTGATAATATATTGTCACATTCTCGAGTACATGTATTTTGTTAGATAGTTTCCCTCTGATCTAAGATCTGATTTGCTGTATTTTATCGAGTTGAGTAACATAATATCAATGAAATATCATGGAGATTATAGATATATTGACATACAAAAATAACATTGTTCATTGTCTAGTAGATTACAATCAAGAATTGCTGACTTTATTTTCATAAACATTTTTGTTATATTTATTTGAACACGTCATACCTTTGTTAGCGATTATTACAAAAAGAAAATGACAGAGAGGAGTTTATGTGTCTGATTTGGACAAAATTGACTTGTGATTGTGACAAGACTCAGGGGCAGATCTTCTCACGGGTCAGCTGACCCCACTAAACAAAATTTTGTTTCTTAATTGCAAAAGATTTTTTTAAGTGATCCCTTAATAATTTTAAGTTTGATCCCATTTTTTTCTTTCTTACACTTATTTCTCATATAAAAAGATATTTTTTTCTATCTTTTTAATGAAAAGGAAAAGATAATTAATGTAAAAAATCTAATTTCTATTTTATCTTCAAAATATTAACTGTATAACCTTCCATTAATTACAAAATTTTAATCATATTCACATATTATTCTTCTATCTTTCACAAATATATGAATAATTTATTTATGGTTTGATTCTCTATTTTTAAAATGTAGTTTTTAATTTTTATATATGTTATTAAATTAAAAATTTCGTTTATTTTTTTGATAAAAAATTATGTTAGTATTATAAATACCATGAACTTAAGGAATATTAAATTGAACATGAGGATAGATGTTCAGCTTGCCATTGGACTTGCAAAGCTAGTTTTCTTTTAAAAGTGTGGTACAAAAAAATGTTATTTTAAACTATGTGCAATGCGCCACAATTTCAGAACCAATGTCCATAGAAATAATTTTATCCTTTGTTACTAACATTCAAACCAGGAGAGGAAAAAACATGCGATGTTTACGATGACGCAAGATATATGTATAGTGAAACATTCAATTGCATTAATGTAGTATAAAAAAAAAATAGTATGAGATAATAATTGCATTAATGTAGTATAAAAAAAAGAGTATGAGATAATAAAGTTCTCTAGTCATAGTCATGCTAGATAGTAGTACTATACTTCCAAGGAATAAGATATATTGTTTTGTTATTAAGCGTGAATTCTTGGACGCGACGGTACTTTTATTAATCAAAGACTTTGAGACTTTTTTTATTATTGATCCCAAAGTCTCAAGCTTCACGAGAAAGGAAGATAGTGATTGAACCAAACCGTTTGCATCCTTTCCGAAGCCAACGTATAGCTCCAATTCCAATTCCACTATATTAATATGATCTACTTTGTTTTTTTTCCTGTGGTTTAGGGATAGCATCTTGACGCCTTTTTTTTATATATCATACACTAGACTAACACAATGACTTATTATAAACATGTATCTCCTAAGATTAGGTTGGCTATGGTATGGTCTCAAAATCTGTAAATATTGTAATTTTTTAATGCGTATTTAGAATTTTTTACTTAAGCTTACGCTATTCATCTTCTGAAACTGGTAATTAAATGTAAAAAAAAAAAAAAACATTTTTATGTGTCTTAGTTCAAGTTACTTTTGCTTGCTTTATATACACTAGGTATATGGGCAATTTTCATTTTATAAATTTTATCTTTAACTTTGGATTTTATAATGAAATTTAAAATGTAGGAAATTTTTTTAAAAAATTTCGGTTTTCTAATTTTTCTATATATAAAATTTTCAAAATCTGACAATATTATTTTAAAATTTTATTTTAAAAAATTACATTTATATATTTTTTTATAATTGAAAACTTTAGTTACTACAAATTAATTAAATTAAATTAATATTTACATTTTTATTAGACATATAATATTTATTTATTTTTGTATAAAATATATATTTATTTGCTTATAATTATTATAGTATAAATTTTAGATACTATAATTCAGTTTAGACATATATCAATTTCTAAAACATATATAACATGTGTCACTAAATTAGTACAATCACGTTTTGATACCTTCAAATCAGTTTGTAGGCCCGAATGTGTGTGAGAGGAGCACATACACAGGGTTCATTAAATTTTTTACTAACTGAGGAGGGTCCAGATTTCTGAAAATTTCCAAAAAATACAGATCAGGGATTAACATATAATTAGGTTTTTGTGTGAATAATATGAAGTTACATCCACAAGATTTTAGAAAATTCAAAACTCTCAGATCCAACTTGGACCATTGAATTATGGGTCTAAAAGATTCATACGAGTTTTCGTTTGATTTTGTTTTTTTTAGCAACAGTGAATTCTTAGACAAAACCTGGATCGTTCCCATCAGTCTATTCTGATGTGTCTGAGGCTATACATACATGTTAATACTATTTTTTCTTTTTGGTTGGGATGTTTTCTAAAAAAGGCTATACATACATGTTAATACTATTTTTTCTTTTTGGTTGGAATATTTTTTAAAAAATAATAATAATAATAATAATGAGTACTCAAATTAATCAAGATTTATTCACAAATTTATAATTTTTCTTCATTTATGTAAGTTAGAGCTTTATAATTAATATATATTATTAAATATTATCATCATCGAATTATAATGATAATTCTAAAAATTAATATTCAATAAATTTTATAATTTGATTAATTAATATATTTATTTGATTTGAAAGGTATATTAAATTAATTTTATCATGAGTATTTGTTTTGATATAATTAGTCCAATGATATATATATATATATATATATTCCATACATTATTTTGAAAATTTTAACCTTATTTACTCTCATTTATTCTTTATCTATTTTCTTATCTGTTTCTGACTATTTTGAAAATTTTAACCTTATCTGTTTTCGACTATATTGTACTTTAAATATATTTAACAAATTTAAAATAAATATTTTTAAAGTCCAGAAAATATTTACAAAAAATTTAAAATAATGGGAGAGACGCTTATAGCGTGTATAAGATGATGTTAGAAATGGCATGTAGCGTGCAGTCACACTCGTCAAAATAGTCGTGTTAGAAATGGCATGTATATGGTTTATGATCTTTCTGCAACTGTTCCTTGATATATATGACGTTTCGTTTTAACTGTTTTATCTATCGTTATTTACTGTTTTTTTACTACATCACAGCGTAAATCCAACTTGCTATCTTAACTTAAGCTCAATTGAAGTCAATCGTAATGTAACAATTGTTCTTTTGGAATTGGAACTTTTCTATATTAATAATGCTTACTTTGCATTTGCAGTAAATATTTGCACATTAGGACTTAAAATATGTGTATCATAGAGCTGTATAGAAATTAAGAAATTAAACAAAAATTGAATCAATACAATCTACAAAACACACAGTCTCCGTAGGTCTCCGCCCATGTGCAAAAGAATCTAATCAAAAAACGTCGTTACAAATAAACTAAAATAATAATAATAAACAAATAAAAGAGAGAATTTAGAGAAAGACTTTGCCAGTACTGTATATATATAATAAAGAAACGAGAGAGAAAATCATGACAAAGCTACACACGATCTCATAATTCATTTTTCTAAACAAGAAGCTTTTCTCTCTCTCGAGATATGGCGATGATGATCTTGATGATTATCTTCCCAAGCGTTAGTTCTTCAATTTCCTCCGTATCCGCTGCCAAAAAAGTAATACCACCACCAAATCTGACCAACGAAAATCCTTCATCCAACTTACCAACGCAGAACAATAAACCGATAGAACACTCTATTGCCACACCTCCACATCCACATGATGAGCTCACTTCGATCCCTTCGTTGCCAAATTCTCAGGCCGAACTTAGTCTGACGAGCCAGCCTGAACTACCAGCTCCTCCATTTCTGGTGTGGGCTTCTCCCCTCCCACCGGCCAATCAAAGTGGCACGACCGGCCTTTCTTCCCACGCAAACCAGGCCGGTCAAAACAACACCATGCTTGCTCCCGCGAGTAAACCAACTAACTCGAGGGTTGCACCATCCCCACCTCGAGAGGAAGAGCTCACCTCAATCCCTTCGTTGCCATCTTCTCAGGCTGAACTTAGACTCACGATCCTGCCCGAACTCCCAGAGCAAACGCTAGAGCTTCCCATTCCTCCATCTCCCGTTAGGGCTTCTCCACCTCAACCGACTCATCAGAATGACACGACCATCTTTTCTGCCCATGCAACGCAAGGAGGACAAGACAATATCATGACAGCTCCACAACCGGTGAATGAGATACAGACGACAGACACAACAGGTCTTTCTGGTCACGCAAACCCACCTCCACAATTGTTTCCAACTCAGAGAGACCAGTTTCGGACGAGCCCTCAAAATTTCCACTCGCCGGAACACTCATCTCAACCATCATATCTACCTATTACAGTTCCTTCGTACCAACGTAACGCCTTTATGGCGATCGAAGGTGGCCAACATGAAAATGAATATCACAGAATGGACCGTCTAAGCAAATGCGTACTAGGTTACTTCTTCGCTGGTGGATTAAGCTACACATCATCATGGAGTCAACGTCCAACGCTTAGCATCAGCATCTACATCCAGTGTTTCCTTAACCAGGTTGCTTTCTCCTTCTTTCTCTTGGCTCACCTCGTCTTTCCCCGCACAAACCCACTCATCGCTTTTATCATGGACCGTCTCTCCTTCTCTCTTATCGTGCTCTCAGGTTACTTAACTACGATGCCTATGTACCCTCCTTATCTCGCCATCATCATGCTCCTTGTTGTTGTTATGGTCTACATCTTTTTTCGTTTCAGGGGTTAATTAACAACTTGTTTGTTATACAGCAGTCTTTGTTTTATTTTCAATATCAATAAGGGTGGTTTACTTGTATTTTATATAAGATGATCCTCATCGGGGTTTTTTCCGATATGGTTTGGTGAAATGTTCTTCAAAATCGTGATACATGAATAACAAGGCTTTTCTTCATCATTGGTTTATGGATTCATAAATGTTTATAAGATCTAGAAATATTTGTAGAATTTACTGGATTTGAATAATTGTGCTGTATAATCAAATAAGTAATCCAACAAATGGGTTTCAATTTTTATTTTTGTCGGTGGTGTTTTTTTTTTTTTTTTTTTTTTTTTTTTTTTTTTTTTGAAACATACATTTCATTGATTGAGATAGAACGATGGATCTAACCTCAACTAGAGACGAGCCTGAGTGCATACAAAGCAGATTTCGCTAAAGAATCTGCAACAGAGTTACTCAAACAAAGTTCAAAGATAAACAGATGAGTTGGATATCATGAAGTACTCCATGGAGCTCATTACATGTGGTGTGCGAGAGCAGATGGACGATGAGGGACTTTGAATCCAAGAAAAGACTCAGAGAGCAATGTCCCAATGTGCCTGCAGAAAGAAGTAAAGTCTTTACCGCGAAAGCTTCTGCAACTAGTGCTGAGGCCATATAAGTGATGTGTAGCTTTAAGAATAACCTCGACTTGAGAGACTTTCTTTTTCTCAAAAATGATAGCGTTTTTGGTGGCTTCTTCTCTTTCAACTAGATAAAAAAGTAAAGTTGCCATTATTACATTTGAAAAAATAAAAGAAAAATGGAAATGGAAACAATTTTTAAGGTTTCTATAATTGTTAATTAAGCGTAACAAAAGAAAAAATGTTATGTAGTTCTAAAAAGGAAAAACAACTTCTTGGTTTGGGTTTGAATCAAAGGAGTTGTGAGATAATTAATTGCTTTTATGATTCTTTTCTACGCAATGTTCAGGTTTTTTCTACAAATAAGATCAATATAACTTTGTTTGCCAAAAAAAAAGAAAAAAAAAGATGAATATAACTTTATATTATACATAAGTATATTTATTTGCCAAATGAAGTATAATCGGTATTTGTTTACACAGTAATTGAGATCTCCAATCATAGAGGAGAGAAGATGAGATGAGAACGCCGTTATACCATGCACGTGCAACCAACTATATTAGTATTTAGTCACATTTGTGAAATAGGAAGTCTCACTTAACCACGCGTTTTCAGTTTGACATATTAAAACTCAAGACAATAATTCCATATCTCTTAGCCTTTAAGCATCATTCAATCTAGCCATCTAGGTAGAGGATAAGAGGCCCTTCATAGACCCGCAGGTTCCTAGCAGAAAAGCGAAACGTTAAATTTGTGTTTGTCCAATACTGTGTAGCATCAAAGAATCATAGCCAAGATGCTACCATGCAAACTCTACTTTTTGAAAATAGCTGAAGCTAACATTGTTTTACCGTGCAGTAGATAATAAAATCCAAATGTATTATTAGTTTGGGAAAATCAACATCTTCATCGAAAGTTTCATTCATCCAATTACTATGTCATTGCTATTATGATTATTAAGATTTTTAAAAAGCATTAGAAATTGAGACTATAACGAACTCATCTACTATGGTTTGTCTAAGCCGTTAATTCTATATTTTAGCATTTAATTATCATAGATTTCTCCTATTAATCAATCAGTCTAACTAGATCACAAGAGAATCAAAGACCCACAAGGTTCCTATCAGAAAGGTCCACACACACAAAAAGAACGGTTAAGAAATGATGGGCTTCAAATGTTGAAAGTTCTTTGCCACGTGCCAAACCGCCTGGTCCTTTTGTTGGTTTGCACTTATCCATATATATATCTTCACCGATATACAACATCGTTCCTAGGGAAGAGAGTAAGCAGGCCGCAACTAAATTAAGTCAACAAGAGGAACGTTTAAACAACCTGTAAAGCAAGATCCGCAAGCTACGGAAGCTACGGAAGGTAAGATAGAAGAAAACAAAACTAGACGATTGCGTGAGAAATGTCAAACGGGCCGGCCGCGTCCAAGCGGCCCAAACTGTTGCGGTCGTATTTTTTATTTGGGTTATGCGGGTTGGTCCAAAATGTGTTTATGCATGCAGTTATATCTCTAAGCGTGGATCAGGTATTTAACATATCACTTTCATTTTTTATGTCTTCCACAAGTGTTTACATTTTTGTTGTTACAGTGGAACACTCTTCGGAACCATGCAAAAGGATATCGATAAGGTGCTCTCTGATTGTTTTTAAGTTTTAAAAATTTTGGACTTGCAAAACTGGTTTTCTTTTATAATTGTCGTACAAAAGAATGTTATTTTAGGATACATGTGCAATGCGCCATAATTTCTGACCCAATATTGGTTCATGGAAGTCATTTTTATCCTTTGTTCCTAACATCCAAACCAAATGAGGAAAAAATAGTATGAGATAAGATAATGAAGTTTTCTTATCATGCTACTTTACCTCAAAAGGTGATAAGCATATGTTCATTCTTTCTTATGGCAGAAAGATAAGTACCATGACTTATTAGTGTGACCTAGCATGTGATATTTTATTCATGTGTTTGTATATTATATTATTTGTAGTATTTGGGAAAGATGAGCAAAAATCTTGATGTCATCAACATGCTTATATATAAAAAAAAAACACGTCAAGAGACTAGATGCTATATTTCCACGGAAAATCAGCCTAAAATATATTGTTTTTTATTAAGCGTGGATTCTTGGATGATTTTTTATTAATCAAAAATTTTTAGACTTCTTTTATTGATCTCAAAGTCTCAAACACATTTAGGTTGATTGAGCCAAACCTTTTCCATCAGTTCCCAAACCAACGTATAGCTCCAATTTCAATGCCAATGTATTCATATCTACTTTGTTTTTTCCCATGTGGGTTAAGGATATCATCTAGTCTCTTGACGTGTTTTTTATGTCATATAATACAATGACTTATAAATATGTATCTCCTACTAATATTATGTTAGTTATGGCATGACCTAAAAATCTGTAAATACCGTAATTTCTAATGCGTACTTAGAATTTTTGACGTATAAGCTTAGACTTCCTCTTCTAAAACTGGTAATTAAATGTAAAAGAAACAATAAACGTCCTTATGTGTCTTATAGCTTGAGTTACTTTTGCTTGCTTTAGATACATATGACCTGAGAGTTGCACTTACTCAAATAGTAAAACTTAGTACGTATACACCTCTGGCGTTCATAAATAGAAGACCCAACATAAAATTTTCAGTTCTATATACTTGGCTTTATCTCAGATTTAGATTCATTTTTTATATATATAAATCGGCATTACTTCTTGATTTTATGGTATGGGCCCGTACATACATTTACTAGTGCTTTTTCATTTTAGTGTGGATGTTCTTAACCTAAAATAATAATAATGAATGTTCTAATTAATCGAGATTTATTCACAAAGTTATGGTTTTATTTCATGTATGTATGTTGGAGCTTTTTATATATATATTATAGAATATTATCGTCACCGAACTAATTCACAGTTCCTTTAGTTTGAATCATATAAACAATATTACTAATAAAATGTAACTCAAATTAATTTTATCATAAGTATTTGTAGCTGATATAATTAGTCAAATAATAAAAAAAGGAATATTCTTGGCATTTTGAACTTTATTTACTTTTGTTTCTTCTCTCTTTCTATCTTCTTCATCTTTTCATACTAAAAAAAGGACTTGTTCAACGTATATAAGTGGCCAAACAAATGTTCAAGAAGAAAAACAAGAACAAAAGTGGGTCCTTTGCTGACTCACGGTGATCATGCATTTGCGGTATATAAAGAACAAAGGTAAACCAAAGCGTAGTGGCAAAGGAGCTTCTAACAAACCCCATAATTAATCGGTAACCATTCGGATCAATTCTTCAAAATTTGAATACCTGATTCATCCATAAAAAACAAAAAGAACAAAAGTATCATGTACTATGAGAAATTAAAGATGATGTTAGAATTGGCATATAGTACGATGCGTGACAATTATGCACACGATTTGCTTTCATATAGCCTATAAACTATGTACATAATAAGCATAGAATTAAAGGTTATAATCAAAGTTACATTATTATAACCGGATAAATTTAAAATTTGATCTCAATATCTATCGTGAATATTGTTAACTTTAACTCATTTCTTATCTATTGATTTACTGGTGTGGTGTCTACAAATTATGTTTAGTAAATCTAAACTTTTGTATTGTAATTTTCTTTTGCTATTTCAACTTAAAATTATTTAAGATTCATAAATATTTTTGTTACTAGCTTAGTAAATTTATGTTGTAAAACATGTAAGAACAGACATCAGTGGTGAAATTAGGACCATCAAAGTACGTGGCTCCGCCCCGTCTCTCTCTCTCTTTCTCCCTGTCATTGCAGTTTCAACTTTCATGAACAGATCCGACAATGATTGATTGTCCACCACTCTCTCTGTCTGAAAACTCAACTCTTACTCTCTACGGTTCATACATAATACACACATCATCAAATCTTACTTTTGTTTTATCACTTAATAAAGCATTTCAGTGATTTGATCCCTTCGAAAAACAAAATAAGGACCCAATTGGAGTGCACTTTAATGAGATTCATTCCCCACCAATACTAGATTCTTTTAATTGTGTTCCTCGTAATATTCACCAGTTAGATATAAAACATCATCTACCATACAACAATAACAGTTAGTTTTTAATAGCTTCGAAGACATAAACCAGGTAAAAAGAAAATTAAAGATAGTTATGTAATAGTTTGGAAGAATTAGTTTTGATTATAAAATAAACTTCAGATTTGTTCTTGGTATCCATTCTTCACTCATGCAAACTTAACTATAGATTACACAATTCAAAATAGATGAATCAATAGAAACTTACAAAACAATGTGTAAGAAAACTCTTAAGTGATAAATCTAAAAATAAAATTAAAATAAATATAAAGGAAAGACAAGTTAAATAAAAAAACAGAACCAACTTTGTAAATTATATAGAGAATGGTTCAAGCTTTCTGATTTTGTTATTTTTCTTTTTAAAGAAGAATGGTGATCGAGTATTTTTAGTGTAATTTATAATTATAAATATTAATATTTTTAATACAATTAAATTTAGTTATAAATTTTAATTGATAAGAAAATTGAATCAATCATGTGGCACAGATTTTTTTAATTTTTTAGAATTTCTTGTTTGAAATACCATTTTCACTTCTCTTTCTTCTTTATTAATTTATTTTACTTTTCTAAAAATAATATATTTAGAGAGAACCCACCAAATAGAACTGCATTACGAAATGTCATCACCCTTTTCGAAGTTCTAACATAAATAATAATACATAAAAATTTGATAATAATAAACAAATAAAAGAGAGAAAAGCATTTTGCCTTCATTCTTTCTCTATATATATAATAAAGATCCCTCTAAAAAGTTTTCTTATTCCGCTACCTGGCACAGTCTCCATCCGATAACTCAGACAGTCCCGTGGTATGACCAAGTTTTGTTTAAGGCGTGTATTCCTAAATATATGTTTCTCACTTGGATAACTGTCAGATCACGATTTTTCACTCGCAACAGGCTAAGAAGTTGGGGTCTTTATGTGCCGGAAGCTTACTTATTGTGTAATGCACAAGAAGAAACAAGACAGCACTTGTTCTTTGATTGCGCATACAGCACCGAGGTTTGGTCTTTCTTCTACACGCGAGTTCATCTTTCTCCTCCTCATGGTTTTGATTTAAGGGTTAGATGGTTGAAAGAACACTCCAATGATGAAAACATAATCCTCATCTTTAAGCTCTTCTTTCAACCTTGCATCTATACACTGTGGAAGAAAAGAAACTACAGACTTCATCATACCTCAGCCAGACCTCCTGCGGCGTATTACCCTAGACGATCTGACTTATCTCCATACATGGTTAGGCCTCTTTAGTTAGCTTTTAATTTCGTTTTTTTTTGTATTGGAAATGGCTTTTGTAGTGGCTAATTTTAGGAGTAGAAATAGTATTAGAGTTTGACTTCTCTAACCCCGCGTGGAGCATTGGGATCCGTGCCTTTTTTATCGGTTAAATGAAAATTCAAAAAAAAAAAAAAGACACGAGAGACAAAGCCTTCACAAATCTACACACAATCCCATACAGGTCCGACTTAAAGGGAAAGCCAATGAAGCAAAAGATTATGGCATACATTTTGAAAGGACAATTTTTCAGTTATATATTTTTTATTAATATTAATAAAAATGAATTTTGTAGGTTTTTTAATTAAAATAATATTAGTTAGGCTTTATGTAGTTAAAATAATTGTTGTTATTGGACTTTTTTAATAATTGTAAATTATTATTAGTATAATTCTGTTTTAGAAAATAATTTAAACTCTAAAATTAAGTAGGCAACTAAATCTCTTTTTACTCCAAATTCTTCTTTTTACTTCTTGAGTTCTTAATTACAGAATTCAATTCTTTATACTTTAGTTATTTTTTCCATCAAATTTGTAGGTTTGATATATATCATGGTTTTTATGGTTTTTAGCCATGATATAAGTCTTGTTTATAAAGTATTTTTAGTGTTTTTGAAGTCTTTTAGAGTCATTTGCAGGTTTAAGTACGTTTGGAGCTTATTTGGAGATTATGGATCATTCTGGAGTTAATCAGGAAGTTGTGCAGAAGAATTCAAGCCGGAAACCACTTTTGGAGATGGTGTCGGTCGACACCACACTTGGTGTCGGTCGACACCCATCAGACAGACAATTTTTTGCGCCAGTTTTGAAGATTTTTGAAGAAAAGGAAATTTGCCCAGACTTTTCCTTATTTGCAAATAAGTCCCTATTCAAGTTTTTATGATATTTATATTATTTTAAGGTCATTGTTTAGACCTATTTTTATTCTATCAAGTATTCTAGAGAGAGCTTTTGGAGAGAAGAATTCAGACTGCTTCAGAGAAGATTCAAAACTCCATTAATTCTATTCTTATTTCTTTTATGCAATTCTATTCAATCATGTTTATTGTTTCAATTTCCATGTCTGAGTAGTTTGCCAGTTAGGTTTAGGGTTTCTCATTAGGGATTTCATGGATTGCTAAGTTGATTGGTTAATTAAGGATTCTAAACACTAGTTCTTCATCTAGGTTGTGATTAATGCTTGATCTGAATTGAAAGGTTAGATTATTGATCATAGGTTGATTCTCGCAACGACAGTTGGTTAATTAGCTAGAAAAGAACCCTAGATGAGCAAAATACCTATCTGCAAAGGAATTTGATTTAGGGATTTTGTGAACAGATTGAACCTGAGATTATTGCATGTTTACACTTTAGAACTCGCAAAGAATTTTGGTTTTCTAGGTTTTAGACATAGATAGTTTTCGCAGCGACAGCTGGTTTACTTTATCATTGTGTTTCAAGTTCTAGAACATTAGAAGAATCCTGATTAACAGATTTGCTTGCATTCCTGATTTCCTGAGAATTCCCTGAGCTTGACGTTTTCTCTTATTGATCTTACAAACCGATTTACTGCATTCTGACTTTTAATTACAATCATTCTTGTTTAGCTTAATTCGATAACTAATAATCTATTGTGTGAATCTTGAGTCTCTGTGGAATTCGACCCCTAAGTATTACATCGATCTCTTAATTTGAGAGAGTAGCTCTAGGGTATATTTGAGCATATCAAATTTTGGCGCCGTTGCCGGGGATTCATTGAATTCGCCATTAGATTTGGAATAGAATTTAGTCTAAACATTTTACTTTTAGTTTACTTACATTGTTCTTTCTCTTTTTCTTTTGTTTCAGGTGTATGCATAATCGCAGTACCAGAAGTAACAGGGGAACTCAGCTTGTGAATCTCACGAATCAGGAGCTGAGTGAGTTAGAACGTACGAACCGTCAAGGAAAGAGGTCAGCAGACATGAGGAGAATAATCATTCGACCTGATGCTGCTGGAGTCCTACGAGACCAAGAGGGTCATGCTTACAATGACAATGGTGACCAGATTGATGATCAGGGAAATGTCGTCCAAGAAGTAGCAGCTGCTGAGAACAGAGATGCCCAGGTTGCCGGAGCACCACCTATCCGAGAAAGGACCCTTACTGACTACAACAGACCTGATCAGTTCTATGCAAACAGGTCTGCCATCAGTTTGTTACTTGTTAGACTAAAGAGATGGACACTGATCAATTATTCATAAAAAAGTCAGAAAAATAAATTATTTTTGTTTCGAATTATCATGGTGAACCACTAAAGTTATCTACTATTCCGACTATTAATATTTGATAATTTATAATTGGTAATATTTAGTGTTGTTGTACAGTTCTTGTACAGAAACGTCTTCTTGTATTTTGAAGTTTTTAATTATTATATTTGATTTTGGAAGAAAAAAAATACAAAAAGAGTTATATTTCAATTATAATTGAATTTTCTTTTTACTCTTTTTTTTCTGAAATAGTTTATGGAATTGGATTACTTTATAAACAAAAAACTTTGAAATATAGTTATGATCGTGATGATTATTTTCTTAAACGTTAGCTCTTCAATCTCCGTACCCACTGCGGATAAACTAAAACCACCGCTAAATCTAACCAATAAAAATCTTTCCTCCAATTTACATACGCAGAACAATAATTTGATCACACCCTCTATTGTCACACCTCTACAGGATGAGTTCACTTCAATCCCTTTGTTGTCAGCATCTCAAGTTGAATTAAGTCGGATGAGCCAATCCGAACTCCTGTTTCAAACTTTCGACCTCCCATTTCCTTCATCTCCCGTTAGGTTTTCTCCTCGTCAACCGATTAATCAGAGTGAAACGACGAGCATTTCTGTCCACACAATGCAGGGAGGACAAGACAATAGCATGACAGCTCCACAACGGGCGAATGAGATCCAGACAGACACAACAGGTTCTTCTGTTGGTTACGCAAAACCATCCCCACGACTCTTTCCATTGCACCGGTTAGCTCTTCAGTCGCCAGTTCAGAGAAACCCATTTCTGATGAGCCTTCAAAATTTCCAGTCGCGGGAACACCCATTTCAACCCTCATTTCTTCCTATTACAGTTTGTTACCAACGTAACACATTTATGGCGATCGAAGGTGGTCAACATCCAAATGAATATCACAGGATAGATCATCTAAGTGAATGCATTCTCAATTACTTTTTGGCCGGTGGATTAAGCTACACATCATCATGGACTGAACGTCCAACAACACTTAGCACCAGCATTTACATCCAGTGTTTCTTTAACCAAATTGTTCTCCCTCTTTCTCTTAGCTCACTTTGTCTTTCACCGCACAAACTCAGCCATCACTTTTATTATATACCGTGTCTCCTTCTCTCTTATCGTGATCTCACGCTACTTATCTACGATGACTATGTACCCTCCTTATGTCGACATCATTATGCTCCTTCTTGTTGTTATTATGGTCTACACATTTTCTCGTTTCAGAGTTTAAATAACAATTTGTCATTCTTTGTTTTAGTTCCAATATATATTTACCATCAATATCAACTAAGGGTGGTTACTTTTATTTTATATAAAACTATCTGCATCTTCTTCTTTTTTTCGATAAGGTTTGATAAATATGTTCTTCAAAATCGTGATACAGCAATAACAAGGCTTTTCGTTTCTTCATCATTGGTTTATGGATTTATAAATATTTATAAGATCTAGAAATCTTTATAGAATTTACTGGATTTGAAAAATGGTGTTGTATAATCAAATAAGTAATCAAACAAATGGATTTCATTCATCAGTGGTGCTCCTTCTCTTTCTTACTAGATGGAGAAAATAAAGTTGGCCTTAATACATTTGAAAAAAGAAAAAAAAATGGAAATGGAAACAATTTTAAGGGTTTATAATTTTTTTTAAGGGTTTATAATTGTAAAACCTAAAAAAAAAAAATTATGTAGAAAAGAAAAATATATAAAAGTAACGAAATTTTGGGTTTGGGTTTGATTCAAAGGAATTCTGAGGTAATTAATTGTTTTTATAATTCTTTTTCACACAATGTTAAGGTTTTTGACTATAGAAAATGCAAAACAAAAAACCATTTGTAAAACTTTCGTAAAATAGAAGGACCATTTGTTGCACCGATGTCCAATGATCTTTTCTTGGTTCTTGCATATATTATGTCAATGTATGAACATGAAATACCAAATCAGATCACGTAACTGCCAGGAAGATGGTGTAAATAAGATGGAGAAAATATGTGAGAGATTTCTGTATATTTCTTCAAATAAGAATAAGACGAATACAACTTTATAGTATACAAAAGTATATCTATTTGCCAAATGAAATATATGTATAGCCAATATTTATGTACAGTGTAATTGAGATCTCCAATCATACGAGAAGATGAGATGTGAGAGATATAATAATTCAAAATTAAGAAACATCTTTAAAACCATGATTAACAGAGGTTTTTAATTAAGTTCTTAAGATTAAAAAAAAATTAAAAAAATAAAATAGAATAAAATAAGATTTTTAGTTATGAATTTTAAGAAATTTACTAGACAGATAGTAAGGTTCTATTGGTTTAATTTTTGTTTTATTAATAAATTTTAATTATTTAAATTTAATTAAAATATTAGTATTTTAGCTTTTAAGAAACCCAAATAAATTTTTTATAATTAACCATGCTCTAACCATGCACATACAACCAACTTTATTAAGAAGTTTTTTTATGCAACTTTATTACCATATCTTAAATGCTAAGATATGGTAATTTCATATCTTAGCATTTAAGCATCAAAATATCATCTAACATTCTCCCGTAATCTCAAGTCAAATAGGATAAAGATTCATGTACTCGCAAAATGACTACATAGAGGACAAGAGGATCAAAGACCCACAAGTTCCTATCAGAAAAACTAAACATGAAATTTGTGTATGTCCAATACTGTATCATCAAAGAATCAAAGCCAAAATGCTACGTGCAAACACTACTTAGGACAATTTGTAATACTGTTTAAGAAAATAGCTGAAGCCAACATATTTTACCATACAGTAGATAATAAAATCCAAATATATTATTAATTTAGAAAAATCAACATTATCATCGAAAGTTTCATTCATCCAATTACTATGGTATTGCTATTATGATTATTATGATTTAAAAAAAAAACCATTAGAAATTGTGATTATAACGTACTCATCTACTATGGTTTGTCTAAACCGTTAATTCCACAAGATTTCTATCAGAAAGGCCCAAAAAAAAAAATGGTTAATAAATTATGGGCTTCAAATGTTTAAAATTCTTTGTATTTCTATTACCTGAAAACCCATTATTTGTTAAGCTCTCTTTCATCATTTTAAACAAAAGTTCAGTTTTATCATCTCATATCGTAACATTTAATAATGAAACTGATTAAAAGAAAAAAAGTTCTTAAAGGGTTATTGCCAAGTGCCAAACCGCACGGTCCTTTTGTTGGTTTGCACTTATCCATATATTTCTTCACCGATATACAACATCGTTCCTAGAGAAGAGAGTAACAAAAATAAAGTCAACAAATAACGTAAAGCAAGATCCGCAAACTACGGGGATAATATAAATTATAGAAGAAAACAAAACTAGACGATTGCTTGAGAAACATCAAAGACACCTATATAGAAGAGAGTCCTCAAAAGTCTAAGTTAACAAAAAGAAGTCAATGGAGAGGAAGCTGTTTGTGCTTGTCCATGGGGTCTGCCATGGCGCATGGTGTTGGTACAAGATAATACCATATCTCGAGGCTGCTGGTCACAGGGTGATTGCAGTGGATCTCGCTGCTTCGGGCATAAGCACAACCAAAGTGGAAGAGATCCAGAGCTTACAAGATTACTCCAAACCGTTGCTTGATGTTCTGAGCTCGCTTAGCTCCGATGATCAAGAAAAGGTGATTATTGTCGCTCATAGCATGGGAGGCATACCAGCTGCTCTCGCTGCCGACATGTACCCTCATAAGATCTCTGTTATTGTCTTCTTGACAGCTACTATGCCCGACATCACGAACCCTCCTTCTTACCCTTTTGAAAAGGTAATTTTCTTCACTGATTCCGTCTGACTGTAACTAAAACTGATTCTAGATCAATTCTGCAGTTTGTCCCGAAGCTTACACAAGAAGAGCTGATGGACACAGTGTTTCGCAGCTACGAAACACCAGATCTTACTTTACGTACTGTTCTTTTCGGACCAAAGTACATGGACAAGAATCTATACCAGTTGTCTCCGCCCGGAGTAAGACTCCAACATCAGAACCTCTCTTTCTCAAAGCACAAATCAGATTGGTTATTAACGTGTGTCCGGTCTTTTGGTTAGGATCTTGAATTGCCGAAATTGTTGGTGAGGGAAAATCCAGCGTTATCTACGGACAATCTTTCAGGAACAAAACCCTTTACTAAGGAAGGATATGGATCTGTCACTCGTATTTATATCGTATGCGGAGAGGATAATCAAATACGTGAGGAGTACCAACGTATGATGATCAAAAACTTCCCGCCGAAAGAAGTAAGAGAGATCGAAGGTGCAGATCACATGGCAATGTTCTCCAAGCATATACAACTCAGCGCTCATCTCTTGATTATCGCAGATACACCATGAGGAGAGGCTGAGACCATCACCGACTCACAGTTCGCCGCAATAAATAAAGTCATATCATTATAAGACTATCTCTTTCTGTATGCACTTCGATATGTGAATTTAAGCAAATGATAACATTAATAATACTATGGTTACATGTGTATGCACTTCATCAGATTGTTTTACAAGTTTTGTTTTGTATCTTCATCAATAATGTTTCATTCATCCATTTGTCAGATAAATCATAACTCTACCAGTACCAATTCTCAATAACCATGTTCAATGTTTTATTAATAAAACCAGAGTAATACAACTCTCCAAAAACTAATTTCAAAATCATGGACTCTTTATCTGAGCTATGCAAATTTTATTCAACCCTTTCTAGTAATCTCAATAACACAATCACAATGAACAGAACAACAATTACTGATAAATAATAGAATGGCCTCATTGAGATGATTATGCTTATCAACACAAATTAATTCAGACATATGCTTGTCTTAATCGATTTAATCATCGGCCAGTTCTAAGAGAATGAAACCAAAAAAAAAAGAAAAAAAACCAAACAGAAAATAGGACTCAGAATATAATAGGATGGTCGGCAAATAGGCTTTTAACGGCCGATATTACGACGAACGAGACCTTTAATTCAATCGTCACTGTCCGTACACAAAAAAAAAAACCATTTTTCCAAAAAAAAAGGGGTAAAATTTAGTGAAGTGGGAAGAGAAATCTCAGAAAAGCCAGCGTTTTTCACATCAAAGTAATAAAACTCAGACGGTAATTCCATAATTTTAGCAATAATCATCATCGATACCTCCCACTAATCACTCTAATTAGGCTAAACAAAAATTAAAAAAATGTAATCGCCGTATTGGCTCCGTAGATCACAAGAAAATCAAGATCCACAGGTTCCTATCAGAAAGCGAAACACAACATCTGTTTCTGTCCAATGTAGCATCGATGAATCATAGCCAAAATAAGCTATCGTCGACGTGGCATCGGACAATTTTCATCAAATCAATAAAATAAAAAAACCCTTCAGAAACCCGTTTAAAATCAACCACACACATCAGAAGCGGACACAGAACCGGTGGGAAGTACGGTCAAGATAACCCGGACCGGTCAGCTTCGAACCCGACGCCGCAAACGAATCCAGGTTAGAATCCGAGAACGGTTCATCGGGACCGAACACTGATCCGGGGGACGGAGAAATCAAAACCGGATGCAATCCTCGTTTTCAGTCCGCCGCCGATGTTGAAGTGTCATACGGCACTTCCTATCTTTGGGAATTCTTCTTCATCGGGCCTTTCAAATAAAACTTCGAAACTTGAAAAGAAAAAAAAAAAAAGACAATCGATTACGAGTAATTTGAAAGGAAATATAGAGACTTAAAAGCTAGAGAAGAAGATATTGGAGAGAGAAGAGAAGCTCGATTTATATATAAAGAGTATGAGGCGGCGTAACTCAAAACCCTAGTTTTTTTTTCATTCCCAAATTGAATTTCATTAACCGGAAATACGGTTTTCCGGTTTACTCATTTATTAAATTAAATCAATTTAAATGGTACTTGTAATATACATAAAGATATACTGTAGTATTCAAAATACCATAAAGTTCCGGCCTATTTGCTAATTTGCTAAATATTTAGTGGGAGTTATTAGTTTATGTATTTTAATAAATTTATAAATTTGAATAAAATTTATTATTGGTTCTATAATTTTAAAATCCATCAAAAATCAAGTGGTATTGGTTATATGATTTATAAATCCTAATTTAAATCAGATATTATTCAATCATACGAATTTATTAATGGATTTGATTTTATAATGAATTTGGGTGGATTTGAGTGAATTTCTTTATTAAAAATAGAAAGACTAAAATCCGAAATAAAATTTTCAGATTTGTAAATACTTACTAAAATTCACATATAAATTTGAAAATCAAAATATTTTATTTAGATTTATAAATTCAATATGAATTTATAAATTAATTAAAATACATATACAAATAACACTCCCGTTAAAAAAATTCAATTTTCAAAATTAACACACTACCGAAACTATAAAATTAAGAAATGGTATAATACAGAAATTGTTACAGTCATAACCATTCTCCAATCCTAGCTATTGTCATGGGATCCACATTCTGAGCCTACCCAAGTTGACTACTTTGTGGAGTATCTGAAGGTTTGGATCACTTAAAAGATCTTATTTATGATCGCATGATTGTATATTTTTTTTGTGATACATCCAAAATGACTACAAAGTCATAATTATGGATTAATGGATGGTGTTTTACCTGTTATCTGCATCAAGATAACTTTCATATTTCATAGGTCAAGCTTTAATGGCTAATCATATTGTACTATTCAAGAGAAGCTCCGACAACGTAGAAAACAGAGAGGAGAAAAATACTTCTTATTATTAAGACTATGTTTAAGCATTAAGATACTTCATTAGTTTCTTATAAATATAATATTATTATTTTTAATATGATTTAATTGAATTAAATTATAAATAAAAGATAAACCAATGATAATTATAATATGATGACATGTGGCACCAAAGTTTTTAGCAAGTATCTTAGGTTTCTTATTTAAGAGATTGTTCTTAATCTTTCTCATGCTTTTCCTAATTTTTTTATTTTTTATTCTAAGAACCTCTCTAAAATACTTTCTTTAAACATGCTCTAAGACCATGATTATCAATGGTTCTTAACTAAGTTCTTAGTATTAAAAAAAAGAAAAAAAAATTAAAAAAATATGAAAGAGAATAAGATATGGTTCTTATTTAAGAACCTTAAGAAACTTTGTTAAGAAACTTACTAAACACATTCTATTGGTTTAACTTTTGTTTTATGAATAAACATTAATTTTTTAGCTAAATTTAATTAAAATATTAATATTTTGGTTTTTAAGAAACCTAAGTAGGCTTCTTATGGTTAATCATGCGCTAAGCATCTTTTTCTTATTACATGGCTTTTCTTGTAACAGGAAACAGTGGAAAAACTTGATGAAAACGGTGAACATTTTCTTTCTGTAACACTGGTTGTAACTTATTGCTAAAGTTTTGATGTCATTACAGAAGACTTAAGGCTATAAATTTTTTGGTTAATTTGATATTGTGTAAATCGCAAAGTTTGGCAAGGGATTTAGCTATTTGTCTCTTTAAGTTTGTTATCAAAAGCACATTGAGTGAAGTGGAAGGACTCGATGAAACTCCTCCATCTTATTGAGGTGTGTGTTCTTATTACCTATCCAAAAATATCAGGTTCAGAAGAAACATTTAACGTTTAATAACACAACTGTTGCAAAACTTTGACACATAACATTTAATTTAGCAAAACAATAACCGTATATATAACATTTGACTCTAACATATTTGATTAACACTATTTTGGTCAATTTTGAATTCATATTGATTATTCAAAAGCGTTGCTTGAGGTTCGGAGGCAAGCTCATTGTTGCTCATAGCATGGGAGGCATACCAGCTGCTCTCGCTGCCGTCATATTCCCTCATAAGATCACTGATTCCGTATGATTTAACTAAAACTGATTATAGACAAGTCAAGTAAATTATGCAGTTTGTCCGGAGCCTTCCACCACAAGAGTTGTTGGACACAGTGTTTCGTTTACGTACTGTTTCTTTTCAGACCAAAGTTCATGGCCAAAAGTCTATACCAGTTGTCTCCGGACTCCGGCTGAAGTAAGATTCCAAGCCTATATCAAAACCTCACTTTTTAAGCACAAATGAGATTGCTATTAACCTGACTTCGGCGTTATCTTTCAGGAACAAAACCTTTTACTAAGGAAAGGTATGGATCGTTTGCGGAGAGGATAATCAAAGACGAATACTAGCGTTTGATATTCAGCAACTTCCCACCGAAAAAAGTAACAGAGATCAGAGTTGCAGATAAACCAACCTTAGAGCCAAAGCCATATCATTATGAAATTATATTTTATGTATGCAATTCGATTTAAAATGTATGTGAATTAAGCAAATGATAACATTAATAATAATATGGTTACATGTGTTAATATTGTACGAGGATAAGGCGTGAATGAGGATTTTGAACACACTTGGGGTAATAAAGCAATTAGCAATCGAGATTACACGAACTCATCCATCTAGTTAAGCCAATGTGATCATTTCTTCACCAGCACCAAATTCCAATAACCATGTTCAGAGTTTATCACTTGATAAAACCCAAGTAATAGAACTCGAGAGAACTAAACACTCCCCAATTTTTCTTTCAAAATCATGTAGATTATTATCTCATCTGAACTATGGAGTTAATATTCATCATATCAGCACTTCCTGATAACCTCAATCCCCATAAACTAACATCAACTCAAGATAACATAAAAGAAAGGTTACAATGACAAGATTAAGGTTATCAATACAGTAACATTCAGACATATGCTTGTCATTATCGATTTAATAACTATCCTAGACATGTTTCTGTGTTATTTCCATAGACAAATAATGTTTTATATCTTCAAAAATAATGTTTCATTCATCCATTTGTCATTGCTATTATGATTTGATTGATATATAAATCCATCTAGGTGAGACAGGTAAATCAAAACTCGACCAAAGATCTTTTTTTAGTCACATAAAGCCTCAAATTAACTGATTTAATTAACTGGAGAAGGGGTCATCAGATAGGAGCGAAAGACTATGCTGAATAGAATAATGAATTTCCCATGCCATGCTACCAAAATTCGTGAGCATTCCCATAATGAATTTCTGAAAACATTGTTGACAATTTGTTTAGATTTTGTTCTTTCTTTTTAAAGACAAATGATTAGTAGTTTGTCTTAAACATCATCACATACCTCGTATATTGTCATTTCTTTGCGAAGCTGGTCTTCCACAGAGGCGATCGATCTCTCACTCTCTTCATCACCTGCTAAAAGCTCATCGATCTTTGCAGTTCCCATGTTACGATTGCTCACCGTTCTCTGTTTCCTCTTCATCGTTTTCTTTACGAGTTTCCACTGTTTCTTTATGAGTTTCCACTGTAGGAAGAGGCGGTAGCAAATCCTGTACGAGCTCTAGTATTCCACCTGTGTCGATACTCTGTTCATCTGGATTCTCTATAATCTACAAAGGAGAAAGAACAAAAAGTAAATGCAATGATAGATACGTTCATGAGAAGTGGTAAAGAAGATAGTAGAAGAAGAAAAAGAAGCCACAAACCGGCATCAGTTCGACATCAGAAGATGGCCTGAGATTGATGATATTGAGAATCTCAGCTTTGGCGAGTTTGAAATCTTTGCACTTGTCGGAGAATTTTGTAACGCTCTCTCGTGTTTGAGTGCAAGCAGCAGTCTCCATCAAATAATCATAGACCTGAATTAACATAAATTAACTTCACTATATCCCTATTAAAGGCTAAAGCCACAACAGAGAAAGAAAAGAAGGAGATTAGAGAGTAAGACCTTGTATTCCGATCTAGCAACCGGAGCTATAACTCTTGTAGTATCCTTTGATGCACCTCTTGAGTTTAGTAAGTCAAGCACTTCGAAATTTGTAAGAGCACCTGCATTTGCCTTCACTCTGCAACATCCACATCGGATTTTGATTAAAAAAAAAAAAAAAAGGACCTGAGCTTAAAAAAACATAATTGAAGATGAATACATTATCTTTTCCATCTCTGAGGTTGAGCAGTAACTTTCAAAACCGAGTACGGTTCATTCCGGGGAAGACTGATCGGGGAATGGAGAAATCAAAACCGGATGCAATCCTCGTTTTCAGTCCGCCGCCGATGTTGAAGTGTCATACGGCACTTCCTATCTTTGGGAATTCTTCTTCATCGGGCCTTTCAAATCAAATAAAAGCTTCGAAACTCAAAAAAGAAGCAATCAATTAGAGTAATTTGAGAGGAAATAGACACTCAAGAGCTAGAGAAGAAGATATTGGAGATAGAAGAGAAGCTCCATTTATATATAGAGAGGGTATGAGGCGGCGTAACTCCAAGCCCTAATTCTCAAGTCTTTTTTTTCGTTCATTAACCGGAATTAACCGGAAATACGGTTTACCGGTTTACTCATTTATTCAATTTCTTAAATATTAATGCTTTTAAAAGATACCAATTTCAAAATACAATAAATTTCCGTCGTATTTGCTAAATACTTACAAAATTTTAATTTTTTTCTCAATTTTCAAACATCTACAAACAAAACCAGACCAACAATGATCATTATCAAGACAATATGTTCAGTGTGAGAAGAGGGTACGTACCTTTAGTGTGTTATGGATTCGTTCTAGTGCCATGCTACCAAAATTCGTGAGCATTCCCATAATGAATTTCTGAAAACATTGTTGACAATTTGTTTACATTTTTACAGGCAAATGATTAGTAGTTTGTCTTAAACATCATCACATACCTCGTATATTGTCATTTCTTTGCGAAGCTGGTCTTCCACAGAGGCGATCGATCTCTCACTCTCTTCATCACCTGCTAAAAGCTCCTCGCTTTCGTTCTTTCCAGAATCAGTTATGGGCTCCACAAGCGTATACACATTGGCATTCGAGTCTGTTCCGGTAGATTCTCTCAAAACTCCCTGAGTTCAGGAGACTTTACAAGTTAGCTCTTCCTCCAAATGGATGGTTTAAAACAAAAGCCTACAATTACTGTATGTACCTTGCTTATCCACAAGTTTACTCTTCGGTTTAATACGTCAATGGGTATCCCAATGGCTGCAGCAAGATCTATAGAGGTCCAACTGAAAGGTTTACATAACTTCAGTAACATTGGAAGAGGGAATATCCATTGTTTAATTGATTCTTGTATTAACCTTTTCTTTTCTTGAAATTGCATGATAATGGCTGCATGTGTGGGGGAGACTGTAAACTGCATAGCTCTGTCTTCAAATTATAACTCCAACTGAATTCACCAAAGCCATGTAAGAGAGTTACAAGTGACATACTTTCTCCAATAATCCAAACAAAACATGAATCATTCACTACTAAAGTATTTACTCAAGAGATCACCTTGACAGTGCCAAGATTTTTCTTCCAAAGTAGTTTACGAGGGGTCTTGATTTCATGAAATCGATTGGCATAATCTGATAGCAGCTTGTCAATAGGTGCAGGTAACTCCAGAGGCTCATCCTGAAAATTCCTCCTCCATTAGTTCAGTAAATGGAAGCAATCACAATAATCTATACCCTTCGTATACGTATGCAAAATCAGAATAAAGAACATAGGACTACCTGAATTGGTGGCCAGAAGTTTGTTGAAAGTATCGTCGAGGTAAGAATATCAACAGACAGCTCACCCTCTCCTGACTCAGTGCCTAAAAGACGACAGATACGATTCAGACAAGAATCTATGTTGCAGAGGTCAAAATGGAGAAGAGTTCAGAAATATAACTTGTTTGAGATGCCTTTTTAATGTTAAGTGTTCACTCTCTTAGAATCGATCAGGTCATTCAGCATTATCTCACATCTTTGCATACTGGCTTCTCCAAAATGTATCTATTGGCATAATGAGAGAGAGTTAAAGTTAGATTAAACACTTTAGAAGCAATCCAACAGTTTGGCAAGATAAACTATAGAATGAAAAATGAAGATTGCCTTGAGAAGCTCGACAGTGCGTATCTCAGTATCAATGTCATAATCAGTCTTGTTGAGAAGCTTCTCAGCGAGCATAACACGATATTCATTTACTAGTTGCTCTTTAGATCCAATTATATCAACAAGCATTCCAAGTATGTCCACTTTCCTCTGACTGAGACTACCTTTTAAAGGATCAGCCTCGACAGGGTCCGGTTCCCAACTGAGAACAAAGCAGATTAAGATGTGTTAACACAAATCCAAAGCCATGCAAGATGATAAACCCATAAAATATACAAAAGAAAGGATACCGAGAAGCATTGATCCAAGCTTGCTTCTCATCAGTGTGAAAATCATCATCAAAACCAACATTCTCTTGACTTTCTTCATCCCTCATCAACTCTTCAAGGAGACTATCCCCAGGGTTTCCGGAACCATTTGCATTCCCTCCGCTTCCATCCGTAAGCATAGTGACAATACATTTAATGGTGTCTTTCCGTCCACGTAAATAGTCTCTGATTGGCTCACCCACTGCTTCCAGAAACACACCAGCTGGGTCTATTGCTCGAAGGGCTTTAATGGTCGACACATACTGATGCAATATATCATTTGTTGAGGCACCAGCCGTAAGCAAACGATATTTCAGCGAAGAAATAAAAGATTCAACCAGCTTCGAATGCTGTCCAGTATATTCAAGACACTGTTTCAAGTCTTCAATAGCAGGAGAACTGTTGCATCAAAAAATTTGTCATCAGAGGTGGAAGATATATTTCAAATTGTTGCAACATTTTGAAATGAGTCTCAAGTCAGATATGTGGGGAGAAAGAAAGTACTAAATACCTCTCAGGATAATCAACAATTATCTCAAACAGTTTGGCTATCCTTAAGTCTTGCAGTGTCTCATACGCAAAATATTCAAGCCGTAATTTCCACCTAACAATTCCTTCGGAAGGAGTCACCACTTTAGAAAAGCTTGGAGATGGACAACAAGCCAGAGGGGACGTGAGGCCAGACGATGTAGTACCGTAACTTACGGAATCACCAAGAAAAGAAAGAAGCGCATTAAGGAACTGAAGAGGAACTGTCTGGCAAGAGAATTCAAATGTCAGGAATCGCCAAAAACCAAATAGTCTGATGGTACAGTGAGAATTTAAGCCTACCTGAATCCATTCTTTTATTGATCCCAAAACGGAAGTCCTGTAATCATCACCAGCCAGATCATGCACTTTCGCCTGGAGATGTATACATACGAGTCATATGTATACTGACTACATATATTGTGCTATAGAGGCAGATAAAATCTCTAATGCATAGAAGTACCTTGAGATTGCAGAAGCATAGGCGTTTTCAGCCATAGATGTGAAACCAATGCTTCTAAGGTCACGGACCACCTTCCCAATGTTCTTCACCAACTCGTCATGTCTTGAATAGCCTTCATCAACATCCATTTCTCCATTTTTAGATCTCAGCTTCTCGTCCAAATCCATGCCATCACTCTCGAGTTGTTCAGTATCATCTTCATCCATGATTGCGCTTAGCTCCTCCAGTTTTTCCTTGAAATACCAGTGGAGTATTTCTAAGAACATAATAAAGAGATGAAAAATATGAGAGTAATGATTGGTCGATACAAATGGCAAAGATACAAAACAAACTTCGAAGCAATCTAATCAGAATATCAAACTGATCATTGTGAATGAACACAGTACTGTCCCATTGGTTGGTTGAAACAAACTAAACCGAAAATCAACAAAGAAAAAGCTATCAATTATAGGCATACCAGGAAAATGCTGAGGAAGAGTAGTCATCAGAGTTGAAGACAACATTGACCGGAATCTCGAAAAAAGTTGAACTCTTTCTGCATCTGAGTTCTGTCTATCCTCTGATGACTGTTCTTTAAACGACTGCAAAGCATTTACCACTATGGACAAGCACTTCTCATGATACTGCTTCTCTATAGAAATATCTTCCAACGCCTTGCATAACACTTCGTGAATCTCCTCTCCGTAGTTCTGCCCAAAAGCATCCATTTTTAGTCAAAACTTATGAACCAAAGAATTAAAACCGACAATTTCAGAATATCAACGCATCAACCAAGCGTTTTATCTACTTACAGTATGTTTCTTATCACTGTAATCATCAAAATGATGCCAAAAACTCGACGCACCGCTCTTCTCAAAAGCTTGCTGAAACAAATAAATATCCGTCACAATAATCTTAAGACAAGAACCATTCTTCCATGGTTACTTTACAACAGAGCAGATACCAAGTAGAACAAGCTAATCCGTTACAAAGTTGGGAAATTTAGTACCTCGAGTGATCTGAGAAAGTTGTCACGAACAAGAGAATCAAGCCCGTGTTTGCAGAGAGTAGAAACATGAGACACGAACTCTTGCTCGACTGAGGAATCTCCGGTGCCGGCAATGAGAGACTCCACGGTAGTGAAAAACCCATCGTAGCTTTCTGTAATTTCCTGGATCGCATCGTCCGATAGAGTTTCTAGAACCCCTAGATTGCACTCAGATGAGCCCAAAAATTCCATCTTTTTCACTCGGATAAGTAGACAACTTCCTAAAACCTAATTTGCTGTCTGGAAAACCCCTCCGGCGGTCGGAATTTCGACATCTCTTTGTAACTCTGTCTCCCCTCTTCACGAACTAAGGAATGACTAACCTGTTTCAACTAAGCAAGACTCTATTTTGGAGACTAATCTATAATGACCGTGGGGATGCAAAAACAATCCAATGTTTGTTATAAAAATTGATTTCATTTTGATATTTGTTTTTAACCAAAACGCAGAAAATGACGAAAAAAGATTTAATGAATCAAAACAATTACAGAATGGTATTGGGCTTTACTAAAGTCTAATAATTCTTGACTAAACGAAAACTCCCCTTAGGTTAATTCCCCCAATTTTTCATTTTCCCTTTTTATCTTTTCGACTCCTCTTTTCAAGTAAACCTTTGTTCTTCCCCTCGTGGTCGTGTCCTCGTCTCTACGTCTTCTTTGTCGGAATCTTTCGTCGGCTCTTTCCGACACATCGAGAAATCGCCTGGTCAATTCCGATAGTATCATCGTCTTCTCATTTTCAAGGTAAACCATTCCCGATCGATTCTCTTTTTTTTCATCAAATCGTTGTGTCTCTTCATATATCGAAAGAGATTTCAATATAACTTTTCAATTGATAGTATAAATGAGTTAATGTTGGAAATTAGGGTCGAAAATAGAGGGAGGAACCTGAGTGAACCTGAGTTAGTGTCGAAAATTAGGGTTCAAAATAGAGATTGTGTTCGGATTTTGTGTGGGTTACCATTGACAGTTAGTGTCGAAAATTCTTTGATTGTGGGTGGTTTTTGATTGTGTTCGGATTTTGTGTGGGTGTCATTGTCTTTACTTCTTAATTTTTTGTTAATTTTTTGTCATTGCGGTTATACCTTCTTCGAAAACGTAACGTAAGTGGTGTATGTGAAGTGAGGTTGACATTGATAGTTAATGGTGCGGATTTTGATGATGTTTAGGTTAACTGCAATGGCTAGAAAACAGAAACGGAAAAGGGTGAGCAAGAAGAAAGCCTCAAAGCGGCGTGAAGAAGTGGAGCATGAAGTGGCTCCAGAAGATGTAGTGTCGCTCAGTGCCGGATCCGAAACTGGTGATTTGTCTACAACATCGAAGGTATGTAGAAGTGTTAAAATCGTGAAATGAAGATGTGTTTAAGTACTATGAACTACTAGTTCGACTTAGGAGTAATAAGAAGTGAGAACTCTAGTTTGACTTGGGAGTAATAAGAAGTGAGAAATACTAGTTTGACTTAAGACTAATAAGAAGTGAGAACTATTAGTTCGACTTAAGAATAATAAGTAGTGAGAAATACTAGTACGACTAGGAAAACTATCATAATATCGTATTACTAGTTTAAATGAGGATAACTATCATAGTTTTGAACAACTGGATGTGTTTGAATTGCAGGATAGTGGACCAATGCAACCTCTCGAGTTTTTCTTCAATAACTCTGAGTATACAAAGCAATGCAAGATACAGACGAGGTGTTATATGAGTGCAACGGTGGAGCTGTTTAAGTCGAAGGATTTTAAACCAGAGTTGGAGTGGTTCGAAAGTCACTCTCAATTTCGCCACTTCTTCCATGTGGCCAAAGAACCAAACCGAAAGCTGATGGGTATGTGGATGCTGCTTCTTCGGACAGTTAGTATTGATGGAAGATCTGTGATGTGGTTTGTTGTGAATGGAGTCCCCATCCGCTATTCTTTGAGAGAGTATGCTCTTATCTGTGGATTGGACTGCCAAGAATATCCACAGAATTATAAGAAGCTGGGTAGCGATAAGTTTGAGAGAAGACACTTCAAGAAGTTGAAGAGGATAACAGTTGAAGATGTGAAACAGAAGCTTCTATCAATGAGCGCTTGTGGAGACCGCTTGAAGATTGGGGTCTTATATTTCTTAAGCACAGTGATCCGAGGGGTGGCAATTCTTTGGTACTTGATTGACAAAATAAAAATCATTTAAAAGTTTTGTAAGTGGCAAACTCAAATTAGTTAAAAAAAAAAAAAAAAAAAACCGACATCAATTCCAAATAGGGACAATGATCTAAAATACCTTAATGCCTTAAAAAAAAATCTCATTACCCTTCCCTAAATCTCACTACTCTTCCTTTAAAATTCTCTCCATTTTACTCTTTTTTATTTTAATAATATTCTACCAACACAATAAAAATATATCAATAAATCTATCCTATTAAAATAGGAAACATTATAGAAAAAATCTTTAGTCATGTGCCACTGTCTTTAAGTGTTTTTTCAAATGTTCATTAATGGTATTTTAGTCAAATGATATATCTCAATTATGATTAAAATTTAAATCAAAATTATTAAAATCAAATCGTACAATATCTTTTTAAATGATATGATATCTTTTTAATATTTCCAAAATTCTAAATAAAATCAAAACTTTCAATATATTTAAATATTTTATTTATTTTAAATATAAATGTATGTTTCTATTTTAATTATAAAAAATCTTATACAAATATTTTTGATATATTTTAATGTTTTTATTATTAATAATTTCGTAATTATTAGTAAAATTATTATAAATGAATTTTAATTAACTTTTTATATCATTATAATTATTTGATTGGACAACTTAATTGACGGGTTAGCTTATTTTATTTTTATAAATGTGAATTTACATTCTTTGAACTAAATTATTCTTTTATGAAAAACAAAATAATATTCAAAATAAATGGTATAATATTTAATATTTATAAATTATAAATATGAATATATATATATATATACATACAAATCGATCAGCATATTATATAATCATACTATAATTATATAATTAAGAAAATTTATATATTATTACCATCTATTTCAAAATAAAAGAACTAACATGTCTAAAATTATGACTTTTACAAATATATTTTTCATACAAAATAGAAAACAAAAAAAAATCAATTAAAAATATAGTTTATTCTCATAATATATTAAAACTATATATTACATTTATGAAAGAAAAAAACTGATAAAATACCTTAAACATTTAAATTTATAAATATTTATTATTAGTATATTATTATAAAATTAAATGAAAAAAGAATTCCGTCCTTAGGACGGACCCAGAATCTAGTTAAATCATTAAAATACAAACTCCCACTAATCAAGTGGACCCACTTTTTCTATCATTCTTTTCTCTTTCAAACAAAAAACGTTTTCAAATTTTTTTTTTTTTCTATTTCTATTTTCCACCATTTAATCATTTAAAACTTCAAATTAAAATTCAAATCTTCCCATTTTTATGTTAATTTCGTAATTGAAATTAAATTGATGAACTTATATAATGTACAAACTAATTAATTTATTAATTTCACAATTTGGAGATTTTATTCAAAAATTTTAAATTTGTTTCTTTTTTCAACAGTTTATTAAACTTCTTTTCTAAGTTTATTAGGATTTCGCATTGATAACTAAAAATAATTAAGTAGTTTAATGCACAATGAATAGTACTCGATTGTAGTAATTTGTAGGTAGATAAAAAATTCTAGGTTTTATTGAGATAATTATTATTTTTACGAATGGTAGGTATTTTTTGGGTATTTGTAAAAACATTTCCAACTTAGGTATAAAATGACCTGAATTTGGTATAATTTGGTTATTTCAAAGAAATTACATGAGAAATTAATTGGTTTAACCCAAAATTGTTAGATAATCAAATTAGGTTAAACATAAGTATAAATGCATTTGCATAAAAAAAAAAACAAATTTAACCCATAAATTTAACAATAATAAATCTATATTGTTTTGTGAAACATCTAAATTAAAAAAAAAATTGGTTACTAGATACAAAACATTTTGGTTTTTTACTAAAAGTACCTTATACTTTTATGAGTAATGTGTAAATACTAAAATCATTGTTATCTGAAACAAATAAATTTAGTACTTTAAAACATGTTATTATATGAAAGTATGACAAATCGATTTTAATTACCTAATATAATTCAAATACAAAAACATAAGTTTAGACATTGTATTACTAAATAAACGAAAAAACTGTCAAAATATAACTATGTGTAAGCTAGTATTACCATAAACTCCAGTACAACTATGTGAAAATTTTATATTAATTTTTTATGTATGACGGTACCATATGTTAAATAAAGTAAATTTTATTATTTTTTTCCAAACAAGTGTTTTGTGTTAAAAATTATAAATTTTAAATAAAATCATAGTAGACTTAGTAGTACCCAATATTTCTATTAGTACTGAAACTTGGTATTAGTTGTAAATTTGCAAAAACATTATGATAAATGGAGTTACGACGCAACTAAAACTTGATGTAAGATATTATGTTCTACTTTGTTTAGAGGAAAATAAAAAAATAAAGTGTTTTAGTGTTCAGGAAAGAAGGATCTAGTACAACTAAGGATAACTAAGTATAAATTGTTATGTAAATACTAACATCATTTTCATGTGAAACAAATAAATTTAATATTTTAAGACATGTTATTATATGAAAGTATGGTAAATAGTTTGTAATTATATAATATTTTAAGTACAACTACAAAAATTTAGATTTTAATATAGTATAACTAAATACACGTAAAAACTATCAAAATATAACTATGTATATGTTAGTATTACTATAAACTCCAGTATAACTAAGTGAAAATTATATAACTATAAACTATTATGTACCACTGGTGTAACTGATTGTATTATGAACCCATATTCGTTACTTTCTATTATATTAACTGGTATAAATGATGTATAACTAACTATTACAGAGAGAACAATGTATTATTAGTATGACTAAGTGTTTTTGAGACAACTAGTATATATGAAATAATTATGTGTTTTGGATACAACTGGTACGATAAGTATAACTAAGGGTGTCTTGGACAATTAGTATAACTGGAATAACTAAGTGATTTTCACACACTTTGTAATATATAATTTTAGTTTTACTAGGCAACATATTTAACACATGCACCTATTAATAATAAATATTAAAGATATTTAGGTTTATTTAGTTTTATAAAACCTTTTTTTTTACCAACTAAAATTTACAAAATTTGTCATTTTAACCAAAGTAACCCTATGCTTACATGGTTAATGACCCAATATTAACCTCATTCTTAGGTTTTCACATAAATTATGTATTTTCAACATTTTCATTGTATGAAAACATGTTAAATGTGTCTTACTGTTCTAATATCCTAAGTTTAACTACAAAAAATTAGAGTTTCACTTGGTTTAACTAAATAAACCTATAAATTGCCAAAATACAACTATGTGTAAGTTAGTATTACTATAAACTCCAGTATTACTATGTGAAAAATTTATAATATTTATTTTAATATGACAGTGACAATATCAAAAAAAAATATCTAGTAGTACATAATAAAACTTAAACCAGAAGTTTAAACATCCAAAATGGTAATTGCTAGTAAATACAAAGTATTCAATATAAAACATAAAAAAAAAAACATCCAGACCATAAGCTTTAAGTTATGTCTTTGGTTTTTTCTTGGTCTTTCTATCTCTGCATCTTTCACCAACTCATATTTCTTGAGTATATCAACCAGCCTGTTTCGTATCAGATCATTTTAGTCAAATCCAAGCTTTACGTCCTGCAACAGGTAATTAACTGTCAGAATCACCCATCTATATAAGTATAACTAATGAAAGCTCTATCTTTGTTTCTAACAATAAGAAGCGAAAGTAAGACTGAAGCATATATACAGTAATGATTAGACTATACTAATTACAATTTTGTCTTGAGGAAAAATTGTTCTAAGATTTCAATCAATGGAACATGGTAATAATCAAAAGCTAACACTTTTACCTATCCATTTTGAAACTTTGAAATGGAGCTTGATTCCAAATTCTTTTTGTAAACTCAAACGAAATAGTTTATTGGTTCATTACAAGACAAAAATTGCAAGGTAGTTCATTTCATCATCACTATCACATCTTATCCAAAATTTACTCATATTGTCTTTAAACACACAAAAGAAAAAAGAATTTCTGCTAACTTAAAAACTAAAAAAAAAGATATGGAGACAAACCTTTTGATTACATTTATCCAACGTATGTAGAGTTTCTGCTTGTTACTTTGAGAATATGCAGCTGACAGTATTTGTTAAGAGCCATCGTTTTAGCTTTGCATCCATATATACAGCTCTACAATTCTGCAAAAACAAATCCAAACAAAATTTCAATCTTTCTCCAATGTCATTAATCTGCATTATCCTTTTAGAAACCCTAACCTAGAATATGCATCTCTTTCCGACAAGAGAAAGTAAATAGACCAATTCTAAAATGGTAACATCAGTTAATCTGATCGGAAAAAGCACCATCGTAGCGTGATTTGGGTCGGCAAAGAGGCCAGCAGTTTAGTGTAATTGAAAAGGAATCAGAGATCGCGAAATCAGAGGAAGTAAGAGGAGAAATCAGAGGAAGTAAGAGGAGAGGGAGGAGAAGCTAAATCGTGAATGTCTGGTAAGAAAAAAATTGGAACACCGCTTCTTTTATTGCTGCTTCTGTTCTTCTTGTGTCTCAATCTGCTTGAACCTTTGGCTATTTTATTTATGGATGTTTCGATTTTGATATGGAAATATGTTTTGTGTGTGACAGAAATCAAAGAGAAGAAGGTGGAATGGGAGAGGAAAGAAGAAGACAATGGGGAAAAAGAGAATTTTGAGAATATTATTTTTTAGGTTAATAATTTGTAGGTCAGGATCCACTTTAATCTGGTTTGGATGGATAATCCAACAATATGTTGGTTGGGTTGGTAATTCTAAAAATTTATTAAGGGTTTTGATGTCTTTACTTGTATTTTGATTAAAAAGAAAATCAGAAATAAAATCATTTTTACCACCGGAGCATATCAGAATATTTTTTAAGGCGAAGGAATATATATAGTCTGGATCGACGCATATGTCATTCAAGAGGTGGTTTCATTTCAATTCTTTGGTACTTGATTGACAAAATAAAAATCATTTAAAAGTTTTGTAAGTGGCAAACTCAAATTAGTTAAAAAAAAAAAAATCGACATCAATTCCAAATAGGTTTCGTATTGTTTTGTTTGCTTGTATTAAACTATTAGCATCACCAAACATTAATTAAGATTGCCTAACACTAATCAATTTAATCCAAGCTGAAATAAAATATATGAAATCCAAAATCAAGTAAATTAATCCTACTATTATCATCTACATTGTATAGCTATGAAACTGAGTTCCACTGGGAATCAATTGGATAAAAACCTCTGAACCACGCTTTTCATTTTTTTAGATAAAAAATCTAAATAGAACCACAACATGAAAACTATACCAAAACAACATTTTTTCTATGGCTTAATTGATTTGTTGATTATTGATTTCTCATACACTTCTTTGTTGTAAAACTTCCAAACTTTTTTATGTCTTTTATATTTTATAAAGTATTTTATCCACCCTTTTGATTAAATGATTAGTAACAAAATTAGAAAACTAGAAAAAAATTAATCGAATGAAAAAAATAATCATAGAAAACCTACAAAAAATTGAATACCACAAATTATACAAAGACAATTCACAATTTATAAATTTTATATAATTCATGTTTTTAGCTAAAATTATTACATACATACGTTTTATATAGTAACTAATATTTTATAAACTTTATTGTTAATTAAAATAAAATCTAATTATATAAAACTATTTTATGCTATAATACCCGCAGCCTAACACAAGTTTTTACCTAAAACTATAATAGTAGATTTTATTTTCTGAAACATATTATTATATGAAAAATCTAGGAATTTTGCTTAAAATAGTACTTTCAAAATACATTTTTTAAAAAATATATCTAACTTAATTCCTTACAAAATTACATTAGTTTTAGAACAGTAAAATTATTCACTTACACTTAAACCTAATATCTTGCTACTTCCTTCTTTCATTCTCTCTCCCTGCCGTCTCTCTCCCTCTCTCCCTCTCTCCCTCTCTCCCCGTCTCTCTCTCTCTCTCTCTCTCTCTCTCTCTCTCTCTCTCTCTCTCTCCCCTCCGTCCTTTCTTTTCTCTCTCTTTTCAAAGAGCGAAGATGTGAGAAAATTGATTGCAGATCTGGGGTACTAGGGTTTATTTGCAGCAGTCAGGTTTCGTCAAGACGATGCAAAAGATTCAGATGAATCCTAAGAATCTTAATTTGTATATGAAGGATAAGAGAGCGATGCAGGCTTTAGGAATTTTGTTGAATGTTAAGTTTGGTGGATCGGAGGGAGAAGATACGGAGATAGAGGAGGCTGATTCGTCTCCACCGCCGAGGAAAGAGTCAGAGACGCTGAAGAAGCCTGAATGGGAGCCGGAGCCGATGGAGTTGACGGAAAAGGAAAAGGAGAAAAAAGAGAGGAAGGAGAAAACTAAGTTTTATAAATTTTATAAAGTTTTTATAAAAAATTATAAAGATTTATAAAAGTGTTATAAACATTTATAAAAACCTTATAAAATTTTATAATACATTATAGTACCTTTATAAAACTAGATAGAGTCTTTATAAAAAATCTATAAAGTCTTTATAAAATAATTTTATAAACCCTAGTAAAACTTTTTTAATGTTTATATGGATTTATAAAGGTGCTTATATAATATCAATTTTATTAAGGTACTTATAAAATGATTTGTAAAACTTTATAAATGATTTATTAAGCTTTACAAAAAAAAATGTAAAGTCTTATACATCCATATAAAATATTTTGTAAATCTTTATTAAAAAAATTTATAAATCTTTATTAAAAAAATTTATAAACCTTTATAAAATAATTTTATAAAGGGTTTATAAATTTATTTTATAAGTGTTACAAGTAGTTTTATAAAAAATGAAAATGACGCTGAATATTTAAAAGTGAAGGTTATGTTAGTCATTATACAATAGAAGGAAGTGTAAAAATGAAAATAGCTTTCCCAGAAGTGTATAAATGAAAAAGTGTATTCAACAAAGTGTATTATTATAATTCTCCCAAAAATATATCTCTTTGCGTAATCTGAAAATATAAATTGCAAACGAAAAATGTATATAATTAATATATTTATAAATTAAATATTTCCTAAAACATAAATTTTATTTTTAATTGAATTTAATGATAGTTTTCTTTTTATCAAAGTTCTATCAATAAGTTATGATAAATTTCCTAAAACATAAATTTTATTTTTAATTGAATTTAATGATAGTTTTCTTTTTATCAAAGTTCTATCAATAAGTTATGATAAATAGAAAGAAATGAAATAATTAGAAAGAACAAAAAGATGACAAAAATAAGAAAACTGATGATCAGTCAATTGGAGAGACTTTGTTTTGTTTCTGATTTTTCGTAAAAATTGATTCACACATCCTTTAATCCTTTGTAATATATATTATAAATATATGTTATAATTAAAAATTAAAATTCCAGATTTCCACATGGCTGCCACGCCATGAGGCAGTCGGTATAGCAGCGCAGGTCAAGTCGGTAAGTATAATAATCATTTGTCGACACGAATCAGAAAATTCGTAAACGTTTTATAAATATAGCTTTACCTTAATCACAAGCATCCTAAGCAAAAGATTTAAAGATATATTGTTTTTTTTTTTTGTCTTTTACTTAACTCCCTTACTTGCGCTATAAATAAGCCACCGAGGAAAATACAAGCTATCACAAACACAAACACAAAAGAAAAAATGATGATAATGGGAGATACATTGGGGAATCTAGGTTCAAGCCTTTGAAGAATGCAGTCAAACACTTTCTTTTGTCTACAATCCAACAGTTCTCCTTTGTCTAAAGATTTTCCGACCATTACACAAACTTATTCTCTCCTTACGTAGAGATCAACTTTCCACAATTTCAGGGTTTCCAATACAACCACGCTTTCACAGCCATCAGCGTGTACCTTGTGTCCAAAGGCACTGACAAAACCAATCGACTAATAGCAAGTCACGTGAGGGAGAGTGAAAGTCTGGTCTTGAGACGTGACGAGGTTACCATCAGCGATGAGTATGAAGGTTTCAAAGTCTAGTGGAAGTTTGTGTTTAATGCTGATGGAGGCAAAGCTTACAAGCTCACCTTTCACACCCGCGCACGTAGTGTTATCACCACTTCATACATACAACATGTGGTGACAAAAGGCCCAACCAATAACAATTGAAATATGGGCCACGAAGTATGGTTCAAAAAGGCTCAAGCCATTAACATTTAAAATATGGGCCGCGTTGTATGGGCTTCAAAAAGCCCAACCCCTTAACATATGAAATATGTGCTGCGAAGTATGGGCTCGAAAAGGCCCAACCATTAATAATTGAAATATGGGCCACGAAGTATGACTCAAAAAGGCCCAAGCCATTAACATTTCAAATATGGGCCGCGTTGTATGGGCTCGAAAAAGCCCAACCCCTTAACATATGAAATATGTGCCGCGAAGTATGGGCTCGAAAAGGCCCAACCATTAACAATTGAAATATGGGCCGCGAAGTATGGGCTCGAAAAGGCCCACGCCATTAACATTTAAATATGGGCCGCGAACTATGGGCTCAAAAAGGCCCAAACCCTTAACATTTGAAATATGGGCTCGAAAAGGCTCAAACCCTAAACATTTGAAATATGGGTCGCGCAGTATGGACTCGAAAAGGCCCAAACCCTAAACATTTGAAATATGGGCTCGAAAGGGCCCACACCCTTAACATTTGAAATATGGGCCGCGAAGTATGGGTCGAAAAGGCCCAAACCCTAAACATTTGAAATATGGGCTGGGCCCACACCCTTAACATTTGAAATATGGGCCGCGAAGTATGGGTCGAAAGGGCCCAAACCATTAACATTTGAAATATGGGCCGCGAAGTATGGGTCGAAAGGCCCAAACCATTAACATTTGAAATATGGGTCGCGAACTATGGGCTCAAAAAGCCCAAACCTTTAACATTTGACATATGGGCTCGAAGTATGGGCTCGAAAAGGCTCAAACCCTAAGCATTTGAAATATGGGCCGCGCAGTATGGGCTCGAAAAGGCCCAAACCCTAAACATTTGAAATATGAGCTCGAAGATGGGCACACCTTAATATTTGAAATATGGGCCGCGAAGTATGAGTCCAAAAGGCCCAAACTCTTAACATTAGAAATATGGGCCGCGAATTATGGGTTCGAAAAAGCCCAAACCCTAAACAATTGAAATATGTGCTCGAATAGACCCACACCATTAATATTTGAAATATGGGCCGCGAAATATTGTCGCGAAGAGGCCCAAACCTTAAACATTTGAAATATGGAACAGCGATTCTTAATATTTTGTGTATGATTATTTACTTGTTTTTTTAGATGGATTTTTTTCAGATGTCCCACCGGTATTTGGTGGGACTATGAAAATTGTTCTATTCCAAATGAGTTAGAGAAACACATCACAGTGTGTTCTAGGATAAGTGAGAACTTGAAAGAATTAGGATTTGATGTACCAATAGATTTCTAGGTGGTTGTTGGGTATTTGAATTTCATTATGCAAAAATTGGACAACATGGATATCATTTATGCCAATCAATGCAAGAGTATTTTTCGAAACCCAATAATAGAGAGACGACGCAAAGCTTTATTTGAGTAAATACAATCGATGAACTGAACTGTATTTTTCTGCCCACCGACACCTTAAATCCACTACCGACACATAGTACTCCAATGCATTTTGCCATCGGAGTCAGAATAAATATATTTTCTAACCTTCTATTTAAAAAAGTATTTGTTCCCTCGCGAAACGACGGTCGTACTTTATTTCAATTTGTCATTTTTCTGCATAACAATAATCTATTTTTTTATAATATCTCATTTTAATTATAATATTAAAATATTATTTAAAATAATATATTAATTATAGCATTTTATTTATTGGACAATATTTTTTATAATATCATATTATATACAATTTTTATTTAGAATTTTATTTATGAAAATTATTTATAAATAATTAAATAATAATTTTTATTTTAAGAGATTGCAAATTAAAATAAATTTAAAGATACATGCTAAAATTAAAGATAAAAAACATTAGTGTGATCTTCAAGCACCAAGAGAAATTCTACCCCTGAATCTCCAAATAGCACAAGATGATAATATCCGATTCTCAGGGGTTTTTGGTCGATTTTGAGAAATCAAAGATAAAGAAATTCATTTTCTCTTCGAAATGCATTGGTTGATATTTTTAGGAAAAATATACTGATAGTAATTTCTTTAATAAATGACTATATTTTTGTTTTTATTTTTATGATTTAATGTAATATTTTATTTAATTAATTTTTAATTTAAATTATTTTATAATTTGTAAATTTGTAAATTTTATAATTAAGAATTGATAACAAAATAAAAATAGAATCTGTATTTTATTTTTAGAAAAAAAAATGGAATAATACATTAGGAAAAAACTCAACTCAATTTTGGAGTGAAAATGAAGTAAACCATCGTCAGGGACGATCACCAACTCACGTTCCCAGCAATAAACAAAGCCGTATCATTATGAGAATATGTTTTATCTATGCAATTCGATTGAAAAATGTATGTGAATGGATAAAATTAATAATAATATTGTTACGTATGTTAATATTGCATGAGGATAAGGCGTGAATGAGGATTTTGAACACACTTGGGGGTGATAAAGCATTAGCAATCGAGATTACAACGTACTCACCCATCTAGTTAAGCCAATGTGATCAATTCTTCACCAGCACCAAATCCCAATAACCATGTTCAGTGTTTATCACTTAATAAAACCTGATAAATAAAACTCAAGAGAACTAAACAATCCATTATTATAATCTCATTTGAACTACGGAGTTAATATTCCTCACTTCAGCCCTTCCTGATAACCTTATTCGCCATAAACTAACATCAACTCAAGATAACATAATTACAATGACAAGTTTAAGCTTATCAACAAGGTAATATTCAGACATATGCTTGTCATAAACGATTTAACAACTGTCTTTGACATGCTTCTGTGTTATTTCCACTGACTAAAACATTATTATTTTACAATGACTAGTTTTTCTCACAAATTGTGTTTTATATCTTCATCAATAATATTTCATCCATTTGTCATTGCAATTATGGTTTGATTAATATATAAATCCATTTAACTGAGTCACATAAAGCGTTATATTAAATGATGTAATTTAGTGGAAAAGGGTCATCAGATAGGAGCGAAAGACTATGCTGAATAGATGTAATCATGTAAGATTTTTATCATCTGAACTATGCGTTATCAATCCTCACTTGACCCTTTCCATACTCACTTTTTTTTTGTCTCAAACAAAGAAAAAACCCACAAGCGAAATAAAATAAAACCTGAATTTTGATTTTAGAAGAACAAAAACGAAGGCCTCATTGATAAGATAAATTTTTTATCAACAAGGATTAATTCAGACATATGCTTGTCAAAATTATTTAAATCATAGGCCGAAAAAACAAGAAAGAATTGAAAACTTTGGAATGGACTCAGTTTATGGGTGGTGATATAACAGAATGGTCGTCAAATAGGCTTTTTATGGCCGATATTACGACGAACGAGACCTTGTATCAATCGTCACTGTCCGTACAAAACAGAGTAAATTTTAGTAATGTGGGAAGAAATCTCAGAAAAGCCAGCGTTTTTCACATCAAAGTAATAAAACTCAGACGGTAATTCCATAATTTTAGCAATAATCATCATTGATTCCTCCCATTAATCACTCTCAACAAAAATTAAAAAAATGTAATCGCCGTATTGGCTCCGTAGATCACAAGAAAATCAAGATCCACAGGTTCCTGTCAGAAAGCGAAACACAACATCTGTTTCTGTCCAATGTAGCATCGATGAATCATAGCCAAAATAAGCTATCGTCGACGTGGCATCGGACAATATTATCATTACAATAAATAAATTGAAACAAATCTAGTAAAAAACAGAACCCATCAGAAACCCGTTTAAAATCAAACACACACATCAGAAGCGGACACAGAACCGGTGGGAAGTACGGTCAAGATAACCCGGACCGGTCAGCTTCGAACCCGACGCCGCAAACGGATCCAGGGTAGAATCCGAGAACGGTTCATCGGGCGCGAAGTCTGATCCGGGGGACGGAGAAATCAGAACCGGATGCAATCCTCGTTTTCAGTCCGCCGCTGATGCTAAAGTGTCATACGGCACTTCCTATCTTTGGGAATTCTTCTTCATCGGGCCATGCAAATAGAACTTCGAAACTAACAAAAAATCACAATCTATTAAGAGTAATTCGAAAAGAAATAGAGACTCAGAAGCTAGAGAAGAAGAGTCTGTAGAAGATGTTGGAGAGAGAGAAGAGAAGCTCCATTTATATATAGAGAGGGTATGAGGCGGCGTAACTCAAAACCCTAGTCTTTTTTTTCTTCATTTCCAAATTAAAATTCATTAACCGGAAATTCGGTTTTCCGGTTTTCCGGTTTACTCATTTATCAATTTATTTAATTTTAATGCTCTTAAAGATATCAATTTCAAAATACCATAAATTTCCGTTAAATACTTACAAATTTTTAAAAATTTATCAATTTCCAAAATTAACAATTTTTTTTTTGGTATGAAAAAACAAAAAAATTAACAACTTAATTGTAAAAAGAACTTCACTAGTGATTCATTCGTTTGGTGCACTGTTTTCTTTGGCTCAGGCATTCATATTTTAATGTTAGAGATTTCGTTAAAAAGATAATCTTGCATACAAATGACAAAACGTTCTTGTCGGTTTCAAACACAACGTAAAAGAGTTCTACTACTTCTTTAGCAAATACATTCCGTCTCTAAACTCTAGTTTCTCTTCAGACACCAGACCAGAGAGGAAGCTCTGAAGCTGTTGCAGAGACTTGTCGTAAGATGGATCAGCTACACAGAACATCTACAAACAAAACCAGACCAACAATGATCATTATCAAGACAATATGTTCAGTGTGAGAAGAGGGTACGTACCTTTAGTGTGTTATGGATTCGTTCTAGTGCCATGCTACCAAAATTCGTGAGCATTCCCATAATGAATTTCTGAAAACATTGTTGACAATTTGTTTAGATTTTTTTCTTTCTTTTTATAAAGAAAAATGATTAGTAGTTTCCCTTAAACATCATCACATACCTCGTATATTGTCATTTCTTTGCGAAGCTGGTCTTCCACAGAGGCGATGGATCTTTCACTCTCTTCATCACCTGCTAAAAGCTCCTCGCTTTCGTTCTTTCCAGAATCAGTTATGGACTCAACAAGCGTATACACATTCGCATTCGAGTCTGTTCCTGTAGATTCTCTCAAAACTCCCTAAGTTCAGGAGACTTTACAAGTTAGCTCTCCCTCCAAATGGATGAAGTCTAAACAAAAGCCTACAATTACAGTATGTACCTTGCTTATCCACAAGTTTACTCTTCGGTTTAATACGTCAATGGGTATCCCAATGACTGCAGCAAGATCTATAGAGGTCCAACTGAAAGGTTTACATGATTTCAGTAACATTGGAAGAGAAAATATCCATTGTTTAATTGATTCTTGTATTAACCTTTTCTTTTCTTGAAATTGCATGATAATGGCTGCATGTGTGGGGGAGACTGTAAACTGCATAGCTCTGTCTTCAAATTCTAACTCCAACTGAATTCATCCAAGCCATGTAAGAGAGTTACAGTTGTCACTTGTGAGTATCTGCTTTATCCGATAATCCAAACAAAACATGAAGCATTCACTACTAGAGATCACCTTGACAGTGCCAAGATTTTTCTTCCAAAGTAGTTTACGAGGGGTCTTGATTTCATGAAATCGATTGGCATAATCTGATAGCAGCTTGTCAATAGGTGCAGGTAACTCCAGAGGCTCATCCTGAAAATTCCTCCTCCATTAATTCAGTAAATAATCTATACCCTTCGTATACGTATGAAAAATCAGAATAAAGAACATAGGACTACCTGAATTGGTGGCCAGAAGTTTGTTGAAAGTATCGTCGAGGTAAGAATATCAACAGACAGCTCACCCTCTCCTGACTCAGTGCCTAAAAGACGAGGGATGGACACAGATAAGATTCAGACAAGAATCTATGTTGCAGAGGTCAAAATGGAGAAGAGTTCAGAAATATAACCTGTTTGAGATGCCTTTTTAATGTTAGTGTTCACTCTCTTAGAATCGATCAGGTCATTCAGCATTATCTCACATCTTTGCATACTGGCTTCTCCAAAATGTATCTATTGGCATAATGAGAGAGAGTTAAAGTTAGATTAAACACTTTAGAATCAATCCAACAGTTTGGCAAGATAAACTTTAGAGTGAAGATTGCCTTGAGAAGCTCGACAGTGCGTATCTCAGTATCGATGTCATAATCAGTCTTGTTGAGAAGCTTCTCAGCGAGCATAACACGATATTCATTTACTAGTTGCTCTTTAGATCCAATTATATCAACAAGCATTCCAAGTATGTCTACTTTCCTCTGACTGAGGCTACCTTTTAAGGGATCAGCCTCGACAGGGTCCGGTTCCCAACTGAGGACAAATCAGATTAAGATGTGTTAAGACAAATCCAAAGCCATGGAAGATGATAAACCAATAAATATATACAACAGAAAAGATACCGAGAAGCATTGATCCAAGCTTGCTTCTCATCAGTGTGAAAATCATCATCAAAACCAACATTCTCTTGACTTTCTTCATCCCTCATCAACTCTTCAAGGAGACTATCCCCAGGGTTTCCGGAACCATTTGCATTCCCTCCGCTTCCATCCGTAAGCATAGTGACAATACATTTGATGGTGTCTTTCCGTCCACGTAAATAGTCTCTGATTGGTTCACCTACTGCTTCCAGAAACACACCAGCTGGGTCTATTGCTCGAAGGGCTTTAATGGTCGACACATACTGATGCAATATATCATTTGTTGAGGCACCAGCCGTAAGCAAACGATATTTCAGCGAAGAAATAAAAGATTCAACCAGCTTCGAATGCTGTCCAGTATATTCAAGACATTGTTTCAAGTCTTCAATAGCAGGAGAACTGTTGCATCAACAAATTTGTCATCAGAGGTGGAATAATATTTCAAATTGTTGCAATATTTGAAATGGGTCTCAAGTAAGATATGTGAGGAGAAATAAAGTACTAAATACCTCTCAGGATAATCAACAATGATCTCAAATAGTTTGGCTATCCTTAAATCTTGTAGTGTCTCATACGCAAAATATTCAAGCCGTAATTTCCACCTTACAATTCCTTCGGAAGGAGTCACCACTTTAGAAAAGCTTGGAGATGGACAACAAGCCAGAGGGGACGTGAGGCCAGACGATGTAGTACCGTAACTTACGGAATCACCAAGAAAAGAAAGAAGGGCATTAAGAAACTGAAGAGGGACTGTCTGAAAAGAGAATCCAAATATTAGGAATCTCCCAACTACAAAAATAATCTGATGATGCAGTAAGAATTTAAGCAGAGAGAAAAAAATACCTGAATCCATTCTTTTAGTGACCCTAAAACAGATGTCCTGTAATCATCACCTGCCAGATCATGCACTTTCGCCTGGAGATGTATACACATTGCCAAATAAGGTACGAGTTATATGTATACTGACTACATATAGCGTGTTATAAGTCTCAGTGAGGAATATGAAATTTAGGATGCATAAAAATACCTTGAGAAGCAAGAAGATTGCAGAAGCGTAAGCGTTTTCAGCCATAGATGTGAAACCAATGCTTCTAAGGTCACGGACCACCTTCCCAATGTTCTTCACCAACTCGTCATGTCTTGAATAGCCTTCATCAACATCCATTTCTCCATTTTTAGATCTCAGCTTCTCGTCCAAATCCATGCCATCACTCTCGAGTTGTTCAGTATCATCTTCATCCATGATTGCGCTTAGCTCCTCCAGCTTTTCCTTAAAATACCAGTGGAGTATTTCTAAGAACATAATAAAGAGAGAAAAATATGAGAGTAATGATTAAACTTGATCGATCAAATGGCAAAGATACAAAACAAACTTCCAAGCAATCTAATCAGAATATCAAATTGATCATTAGGAATGAAGGTTGAAACAAACTAAACCAAAAATCAACAAAGAAAAAGCTATCAGAGATGTCTATACCAGGAAAATGCTGAGGAAGGGTAGTCATCAGAGTTGAAGACAACATTGACCGGAATCTCGAGAAAAGTTGAACTCTTTCTGCATCTGAGTTTTGTCTATCCTCTGATGACTGTTCTTTAAACGACTGCAAAGCATGAACCACTATGGACAAGCACTTCTCATGATACTGCTTCTCTATAGAAATATCTTCCAACGCCTTGCATAACACTTCGTGAATCTCCTCTCCGTAGTTCTGCCCAAAAGCATTTATTTTTAGTCAAAACTTATGAATCAAAGAATTAAAACTGACAATTTCAGAATATTGAGGCACCAACCAAGCGTTGTATCTACTTACAGTATGTTTCTTATCGCTGTAATCATCGAAATGATGCCAAAAACTCGACGCACCGCTCTTCTCAAAAGCTTGCTGAAACAAATAAATGTCCGCACAAAATTCATAAGACAAAAACCATTCTTGCATTGTTACTCAACAATAGCTATCTCACAAGTCACTAAGTAGAACAAGCTAATCCGTTACAAAGTTGGGAACTTTATAATACCTCGAGTGATCTGAGAAAGTGGTCACGAACAAGAGAATCAAGCCCGTGTTTGCAGAGACTACAAACATGAGACACGAACTCTTGCTCGACTGAGGAATCTCCGGTGCCGGCAATGAGAGACTCCACGGTAGTGAAAAACCCGTCGTAGCTTTCTGTAATTTCCTGAATCGCATCGTCCGATAGAGTTTCTAGAACCTCTAGATTGCACTCAGATGAGCCTAAAAATTCCATCTTTTTGACTCGGTTAAGCAGACAACTTCCTAAAACCCTAGTTTACTGCCTGGAAAAACCCTCCGGCGGTCGGAATTGCGACATCTTCTGAAACTCTGTCTCCCCTCTTCACAACTTGTTTCAACGAAGCAAGACTCTATTTTTATGACTGCAATCAAAACAAGAAGATGAATCCGTGCCTAATTTGAATCACTTCACGAAGATTGAAATCAATCAATAGATTGTCACAAACCAAACGCTCCACTTCAGTTGACAAAACCTCTTACAGTGACTACGCACGGTTTATAAAGCTAATCCTTAAACCGGACCGAACCAGAAATCAAACATCGGTTATATACTTGTTAGAGCTTAACCATTCTTAACTAATGAATCATACAACACATTTGAATCCCTCGAACTCTTTGGTCAGTGGTAATTTCTTGTTTATTTGGTTTTTAGGAGGGTTTTATCAGTTTATGTGTTTTTAATGATTTGAAGTTAACCACTCAGTTTATTACTCGGTTTCATTGCCGAAGTAACAATGATTGATGACAAAGACAAAAGACTTAACGTGCTCTTTGACCATCAAAGTCAAATTTCTTTTTGTTTGCCGCATGCTGCTTAAAACGGAGGCTTCTTCATTCGCATCTCTCTGTTTCTACTTTACAAAGTTCAAAACTTGGGAATATCCGACTAAAAAGATACCACCTTCCCACAAAAATCAGATCATCGTTTTCTTACGAATCTAGGGGTTTGAATCGACATGTCGGAAGAGAAAGTCGTCGCCGTGATCATGGTCGGAGGACCGACCAAAGGTGAACAACGTCTATTCGATTTCTATTCTTTTTGGATCTCCACTTCTAATTTTCAAATGAAATTGACTTTTGGTTCATTTTTGTTAAATGTGGATCGATTTAGGAACTCGTTTTCGCCCATTATCGTTCAATACACCGAAACCACTGATTCCTTTGGCTGGACAGCCGATGATTCATCATCCTATATCTGCTTGTAAAAAGGTTTGCCTTTTTTTCTTCCTTCTTTCTCATAGAAAGTTTCATGTTTGATCCTTGTTACATTAGTTGCATATTGTTTGGAAAGTTGTCAACTTTGAAATGTTTGATCTCTGAGAGAACTGTTACTGTGGGAATTGTGAATCTGTGATCTCCAAGTTGTGAACTTTTCTTGTTACATTAGTTGGGAATGTTTTGAAAGTTGTCAACTTTGGAATGTTTGATTGCTCAAACCAAGTTTTTGTTTGACATGGTTTGTGTGTATATGTTTGGAGGACAGATATCGAATCTGGCTCAGATTTTTCTGATTGGATTTTACGAGGAAAGAGAATTTGCTTTGTATGTTTCTTCGATATCTAACGAGCTGAAAATCCCAGTGCGGTAAGTTCATAGCACTTGTGTTTCTTGTTTTCTCGGTGTCCAATGTAAAAAACCTTCTCATGTTGTGTGTTCTTGTGTTATGCAGATACTTGAAAGAAGACAAACCTCATGGTTCGGCTGGTGCTCTTTATTACTTTCGAGATAGAATCATTGAAGAAAAACCGGTTTGTTCTCTAATAAAACTCCTAATCTTTGTTCTTACTTCACTCATTTGTTTTGTTGATTCAGCTGCTTATTCTTTGGGTTTTGTGGTTGTGTGTTTGTCATTTTGAACAGTCGCATGTCTTCCTCCTCAACTGCGATGTTTGCTGTTCTTTCCCTCTTCAGGACATACTCGGTAATCTTGCTTTTAAATCTTGAATGTGCTTCATCATTTTCCTTTTCTTACTTTGATGTAACTCCACATTTTTTAACAGACGCTCATCGAGGATATGGTGGGATTGGAACTATGCTAGTAATCAAGGTTAGATGTCCTTTTGTTACTTTGTTTAGAGGATTTAAACATATCGATCACAAGGATTCGTGTATTAACTTTTCTTGCTTACAGGTTTCTGCAGAAGCAGCGAGCCAATTTGGAGAGTTGATAGCTGATCCTGTTACTAAAGAACTCTTGCATTACACAGAGAAACCCGAGACTTTCGTAATTCTCTTCTAAAGTTTCCTGTTTTCTAGTTTCCTTTCACTGGTTCTCGACTTTGTTAAGCTTATAAAGGTTTCACTCGATGCAGGTCAGTGACTTGATCAACTGTGGTGTCTATGTGTTTACCTCAGATATCTTCAAAGCCATTGAAGGAGTATACAACCAAATGAGAGAGACATGTGAGTTCTTCATTAGAGACTTGCACTGTTTTGAATCAATAGGTTTCTTCATTTTGTTGTCACTTGACTTTATACTAAATTTGGCAGCTAGCAACTACAGTCACTTCCAATCTGCTACAAGGTCTGTTCCTGCGGATTTTGTGAGATTAGATCAAGATATATTGTCACCACTTGCTGGAAAGAAGCAACTCTACACATATGAGAATAAGCATTTTTGGGAACAGATTAAGACTCCAGGGTAATTTATTTGGATTTGTTTGCTTTTGGTCTTACTAATTGTTTTGCTCCAAACTCTCTTTTAACTTTTTGTTATATATATATAAATAGGAAGTCTTTGAAATGCTCGGATTTATATCTTTCTCAATACCACCAAACATCGCCTCATCTTTTGGCTTCAGGAGATGGTACTAATAAGAAACCGATGATAATTGGTGATGTTTATATTCACCCATCCGTGAAACTACATCCAACCGCAAAGGTAACTTTTTTCTAAAGTCCCAGTGAATCTAGTGTTTACCATCTCATGTAAATTTGCAAATGATCCACCATCTTAAATCTTGAATTAAATCTTTGGAACAAGATTGGTCCAAATGTGTCAATCTCAGCAAACGTTCGTGTTGGACCTGGTGTAAGGCTTATAAGCTGCATAATCTTGGACGATGTTGAAATCAAGGTAGTGTAAATGAGTTTATTATAATGTTCTTTATAGTTACAAATCCAAAAAATGCATGTTTTTGATGTTTAAACCTGGTTTTAATGCAGGACAATGCTGTTGTTATAAACTCGATCATCGGTTGGAGATCTTCGATAGGTCGATGGTCAAGAGTTGATGCTAGTGGAGATGACAATGAGAGGCTTGGGATTACCATTCTTGGTAATTTTCATTGTCTTTTTTTAAATCATTTCTTGGTTTGTTCTTGTGTTTCTGATACATATGTGTTTGTGCAGGTGAGGCTGTGACAGTAGAAGATGAAGTTTCGGTCATAGGAAGCATTGTTCTTCAGAATAAGACTCTCAATGCCAGTGTTCAAGACGATATAATCTTATGAGTCATCGCCATGATAGTAGTTCGGACTTCTTCTTTTTTTGGTTTTCTGATAATCCATACAAAACACAAGAAGAATTACAGAACTCAGAGACACTTGCATTGAGGTCACAAGATTACGTTTAAGTTTAACCATGGAGGATTTTTTGAAACTCTCTTTGTACTTTGGTTTTGTATACATGAAGAAGAAGAATCCATGAAGCAAGAAAGCTTTACAGAAAAAGCTCAATAAAACTCTCATGTTCATAAAAAATTGTTTTGGAATACTTAAACTTGGAAGTATCTGGAACTTAAAATACTCAATTGTTTATCTTGGTGTCTGTGATTAGCTCAGCAGAGTGTACTTTAGAGATACCGTAAAGACCAATTCAAGTTTTAAGGTAGCCTTGGGCAAGAAAACCGGATCCGAAATACCGAACCCGAATTGAAATAGAGGAACCGAATCCAAATTCATAAAATACTTGAACAGGTCCTAAATTTTAATATCCAAAAATCGAAACTGAACCGAGAACCGAATGGGTATCCGAAATAACCGAAATATAATTATATATTTAAATAATTAATTATATTTGATTTAATATAATCTATTTATCCAAAGTTATAATTATAAATTTAAATATATGAATAATTTTTGGACCAAAATAACTAAAATATTCAAAATAAGTAAAATATATAAATTTTGTAGCTATATTTGTCAAGTTTAATTATTTTTTATTTAAATTTAACCAATTTTATTTTATTTTATATATTTTCGGGTATCCGGACTCAGACCCGAACCGAAAAGAACCGAACCAAACCCGAACCGAAATTTTATAAGTATCTATTGAATCCAAAACTCTTCTACCCGAAAGACCCGAATCCAAATGAATCTGACCCAAACCCGACCCGAAAACCCGAATGCCCAAACCTATTCTAAGGTTTCTCTGGTCTTAACGAAACTTCATTGTCGAATTTTTTTGTGATTCTTCCACCAACAACTGTTAACAAGACTTATTTTTATATTGTGTTGGGCCTTGTTTCTCTTATGTGGGCCTAAGTTGGGCTTAAAATAAGATGATCCGAAATATACGGTCGTCTCGTTCAATTCTCTCTCTGTAACACAACTCTTTAGGGTTTATCGATTGTGGAAAGAGGAAGAGAGCGATCTCCAAAGCGACTTTAATGGCGGACGAAGATTACAACGAAGTTGATGATTTGGGGTATTCTCTCTTTCCCTCTCGCTCTCTGTTACCTATTATGTCTGTATTATTTACCGAAAGATTCTTTTTTTCTTCTCGATGAATCGTAAACGATTGAGAGCAATTGGATTAAAAAATGTTTGTTTGGCTGAAAGTATTGATGTCAAACCCTAATTTTGTGGTCGGTTGATAGAGAAATAGCTATTTTTGCGACCCCTGAGCTTTACTAGAGCTCAAATTTGAAGAGAAAATGCTCCAATATACTTACTATTAGGGTTCTTTACAAAAGAGAGAGTTTATAACTTTCTTTGAATGTTCAAGACATCTCAAATTCGAAGAGAAGATTTTCTAGAGCTCAAATTCGAAGAGAAAATGTACCAATATACTTACTATTAGGGTTCTTTAAAAAGAGAAAGTTTATTACTTTCCTTGAATGTTCATTCACAAAACAGTTAGTTTGATGTCTTCTTGTAAACATGTTTTCACTTCATCCTGGAATGTTTACGTTAACTTCGATGAAACTTGTGAGTTAATTGAAGCTGTTCTGTTGCTATGGTTAAATCATTTAAGTCACTTGGTTTTTCTGTGTTCATTCGGTGGTTCAAATTGTTAATATTGATTCAATTGGTTTTTCTGCAGTTATGAGGATGAGCCAGTGGAGCCCGAGATTGAAGTAAGTTAATCTTCTCTTTTGTAGAAAAGACATGGATATGGCTTATTGCAACCAGCTAGTTTCTGATTAGTTTCTATGAGTAGGAAGGAGTAGAGGAAGATGCTGATATGAAGGAGAACGAGGATATCAATGGGGAGCCTCTTGAAACAGAAGATAAGGTCGAGACAGAACCCGTACAACGTCCTCGGAAAACCTCCAAGTTTATGACCAAGTATGAACGTGCACGTATCCTCGGCACTCGCGCTCTGCAAATTAGGTTTGCTTCTCCACTCTCTCTTTACTATTGCTCCATGTCCCTCAAATGCGTTAAGAATTTATCATCATGTGTTGTAAAATTTGATGAGACTGCACAATTCAACCTAGAACAGTTTGTTGTTCTCTTTCATATAAGTTGGCTTTAAAAGTTTGATTCCCTTTACTGGCACTCACTTATCCTTTCATCCTATATCTTATGTTTGTTGCCAACTTATCATCATGTGTTATAAAACTTGATGAGTGTACTGTGTACACAATTCAATTGAGGGTAACAATCTTTAGTTCTGTTTCATATACTTTGTTGTATTGCATCTATCGTTAAGTGGGCTCGAGAAGTTTGATTCTTTATACTGTTTTTGACTGGTACAGTATGAATGCTCCTGTCATGGTCGAGCTGGAGGGCGAGACTGACCCACTTGAGGTACTTACTACTTTACTTGCACTCACTTATCATTTCTCCTTGTTGTTTCTGGACATTTTAGCTAACTTACGATATTGGCTTTAAGATTGCTATGAAGGAGCTTAGGCAAAGGAAGATACCATTCACTATAAGACGCTACCTACCTGATGGGAGGTGCGTTTACACATTATAGCCATATAGAATTTCTTAGAATATTGATGATTCTTCTCTTTACTCACTTGACATGTTTCTTTTGCTGTGTTTACAATGATTCTGAATCAGTTTTGAGGAATGGGGAGTTGATGAATTGATCGTTGAAGACTCGTGGAAACGTCAAGTTGGTGGTGATTGATAATCTGGTTACTCCCAAAACTAAATATGTATTTTGCAAGAAAAGTTTTGTGACTCTCATGACGGTTGATAAATTTTCTGATATTGTTATCTTCAAGTTCATGAACTTTATGTATTTAACGCCAGAAATATAATGTTTTATTCGTTGATGATGATGCAAACAAACGCAAATTTGAACTGCTAAATAACAGAAAACTTGAGGTCTTCAACTGCTAAATAATTCGAATTTTAAAATTGACTTTTGGTTTTGGATTAGTATTTCAAATTTGGTTCTGGTTAAATTCGGTTAACTTGAAACTAAACTTCGGGTTAAACCCACCGAATCACAAAAAATCATTTCCTGAAATTCTCCCGGCGACTCAGTGCGAAAGAGTCAAGCTTTCCGCTTCAACAATGGCGGATCACCACCACCATCACCATGATCATCATCATCATCAGCAACATCGACCAAATCGTCTTTCGGTTCCTGCACGAACCACCACGGTAGCAATCGGAAGAGCTTACCCTTCTTTCCCTTACACTCCAACTCCAACCCCTTCCAAAACCCGAACCAGATCGATCCATGGAACCACTAAATCTTCGATTTCCTTTCTCTTCCTCATCCTCTTCTCTTTACGATCTCTCTACTCTCTCTTACCTTTCCTTCGCTCTTCTCCTTCATTCTCCCTCTTCCCTTTCTCGTTCCTTGTCTCTCTCCTCTCTTTCGTTTTCTCTCTCGCCTTCTCTCTCTTCTCTGCGTTTTCTCCCTCTAAAAAAGACTCCTTTCTCCGCCAGAATCGTGCAGTCTTCTCGATTTCATCACTCTCTTCATCTCAAACCAAGCTCATACTCACTAAATCGGTTTTTCTAGCCGTTGTTTTCCTCCTCCGATTCCAAGCTCTCCGTTACTGTGGCGCAGCTGCTATGATCTTAGCTGAGCTCTCCGGTACAGTCTCCGCCAGAGTTCTATCTGAGTCTCGGAATCGGTTTTCCGGCGATTATGGTGGAGCTGGATCATCAAAGGTTCGTGGGTTTTGCATTTTGTTCGCTGGGCTGCTCTTGTTATCAATCAGCTGGGATCGTGTAGATTGCTTCCCTTTCTCTTCTTCGTCTGTAGAAAGTTGGGGTTTTTGGATATACCCTAAAGAGAATTGCTTGAGAATCTGGCCTATGTTGCTTCCGTTTCTATCTGGGTTCTTGGGTTGCTATGAGAAAGTTTCCATGAATTGGGTTGAAATCAAACAGCTTGATCAGAAACGAGTTCGATTGATCTCCTTGTTTCTAACCACTGTGCTGTTGTTCCCTCTTGCTATCTGGAGTTTCCTCTTCTCTGGAAGTGACGAAGTTGGCGTCTCGATTGGGAATTTGGGTTGGCCTTTAGCTAACACTGTTGTATTTGGAGTATTGTTGAGTGAGAGTTACAACGACGATAAGTTTTCGAGCTCGAAGAAGGACTCAGAGAGGGAGTTTCTGGTTACGTTTCTGTGCACTATTGTATTGGAACTCTTCTACTTCCCTGAACTCTCTCTTTGGGGATTGTTGTTGTGTGGTTTCTTGCTTTACGTTGCTGTCAGAGAGTTGGACTCTGTGTATTCAGATTATCAAGAGATTGGGATGGAATCACCTGAGTCGTTTTCCACCATGTTTATGAAGCCTATCCGTCACATTCTGAGCGAGAAGAAGTCCAGAAAGATCGCGCTTTTTCTTTTGATCAACACTGCTTATATGGTTGTAGAGTTTGTGGCTGGGTTCATGAGCAATAGTCTTGGACTTATCTCCGACGCTTGTCACATGTTGTTCGATTGTGCTGCTTTGGCAATTGGACTTTATGCGTCTTATATCTCCCGTCTTCCTGCAAACCATCAGTACAACTATGGCCGTGGGAGATTTGAGGTTCTTTCGGGTTATGTTAACGCGGTGTTTCTCGTTCTTGTTGGAGCTCTGATTGTGCTTGAGTCGATTGAGAGAATCTTGGATCCTCAGGAGATTTCTACAAACAGTCTTTTGGTTGTTTCGGTTGGTGGGCTTCTCGTGAATGTTGTCGGGTTGATCTTTTTCCATGAAGAGCATCATCATGCTCATGGTGGATCTGGTTGCACACATTCTCACTCGCACCAGTCCCATAGCCATAAACATGAGGAGCATCATGAGCATGATCATAATCACCAGCCTTCCCATAACCATGAACATGAGGGGCATCATGACTGCAACCATAAGCATGAACATCATCATCATTCCCATAGCCATAAGCATGAGGAGCATCATGAAGACAACCACAGCCACGGGCACGACCATGACCATCATCATCATTCTGATCATAAGCCCGCAAAGCGTGAAAACAAGGAGCATCGCCACATTGACCATAACATGGAAGGAATCTTCCTCCATGTTTTAGCAGACACAATGGGGAGTGTTGGAGTTGTGATATCGACTCTCTTGATCAAATACAAGGGCTGGTTAGTCGCAGATCCAGCTAGCTCAATCTTCATCTCCATCCTCATCATCGCTTCAGTCATTCCGTTACTCAGAAACTCTGCAGGGATTCTACTGCAGCGAGTCCCTAAGGCTCACGAGCACGACCTGAGAGAAGCAATGAGGAACATCCTTATGACGAAAGGTGTTTGCAGTATCCAGAGACTACATGTATGGAGCTTTACGAACTCAGACGTCGTGGCTACTCTCCATCTCCTTGTGTCAGCTGATTCAGACAAGACAGATACTAAGTTGCAAGTCTCACGTTTGTTAGAAGATGCAGGAGTAAAGGATTTGACTTTGCAGGTGGAATTTGTTAACACATCATACCAATTAATATAGTTTTGAAAGTTGTCACAGAAGACACAAACATCTGAAACTTGTTTCAATGTTTTTAGATAAGATGTTTCATTGAAGTTTTTCGAATTTTCATTAAAGATATATATGGAATATGGCCACTTGCATACATATATGAATAGTGTACTAAACCGAACAAAAGGTCTAACTATAAAACTTCTGTTTTGCAGTTATATATATATACGTATTCAAAATAAAATCCTAGCAGACGCATAAGCAGCTTCACTCTCTATGATCAGCTACTTCATCAGGTAAACTGCTTTTAACTTCTTTTTGGTGGAGCTAGAGACATCTGGAAAATCTTGAGAGAAGCTAGAGTTGCCGACCATATTACCACCATAAGGGTCCTGAAAATCAAAGCAGAAGTCACCTGAAACTCTGTTTGAGAGGCAAGGATCGAGAACGTTGCTGTTGGTAATATCATTCATACACATGTTCTGATCGAAACCATAAAGCTCATGCTGCATCAACGCTGATGGTAACACCGAGTAATCTTGTGTGTTTGAGACGCAAGGATGTGTAAAGTTGTTGATGTTGATGTTATTGTTACCCATCTGCATCAGCTGATTCAGCCCGTAGTTAGACGTAGATGCTTGTAACTCTGGTGGTAGCGCCGAGCAATCTTGTGTGTTTGAGACGCAAGGATGTTGAAAGTTGTTGATATGTGAAACGCAAAGATGTTGAAAGTTGTTGTTCTGGTCATAAACACAAAGCTCCTGTTTTTTCAACCCGAACTCTTGTGGGAACGCTGAGTAGTCTCCTGAGCACTTGGTGAACTGGCTAGGGTTCAAAGATTGGGTCTGAAGATGTTGTTGATGATCCTCCAAGTTTGTCTTTGCCTGTTTCTGTGCCTCAAGAAAACGACGCCTTTCTTGCAATATAGAGTAACTTAGTTCTAAGGACTGAACTGGAACAAGAGGAAGAACGAGGTGCTCGCATGGTGGTATATATTTTTACCGTTCTCTCTTTCTCCTCATGTGCATTGAAATAATTACAAGTTGAATCAGAAAGTAGAAAGATAATTATAGAGCACGTGATAAAGTTACAAATATTCAATTTATATGTCTTTCGAGAGTTTTCCATTTTCTTCTTTCTTTTTCTTATGATCCTCTCTCTTCTTCCTCTTAATCTCTTCCTCTTCTTCTTTCTTCTTCTCCTCTTCCTCAACCTTCCTCCTCGCTTCTTCTTTCTCCTCCTTCAACGCCACGATCAATCTCTTCAGACAAGTCTCTTTAGCTTCATGTTCTGTTTTCATCAACAGATTCTCTCCCACATCAGCTGGAGTCATCTTGATTTCTTCTACCACAAGCAACCTCTTAATCTCTTCAAACAACTCATGATCATCATCCTCTTCTTCTTCCTCAGCATCCAAATAGTTCTTTGCCAACACTTTAAACGCTTCGTAACCACAATAAGACATCTCTATATGCTTATCCATTCTTCCTTTCCGAATCAAAGCCGGATCTAATTTATCTATGAAATTAGTAGTGAACACAATGATCCTCTCACCACCACAAGCTGACCATAACCCATCAATGAAGTTCAATAACCCTGATAGTGTCACTTTGCTTCCTTTATTCTCACCTTGATCTCTTTTCATTTGCTTCTCAATTGGGTTAATCTCATCTTCGTCTTCCTCCTCCTCCTCCTTTTTCTGCTTTCTCTGACCAGTTAGATCAAGAGAACAATCAATATCTTCAATAACAATTATCGATTTCCCTGAAGTCTCAATCAATGACCTCCTCAGCTCTGTGTTATCTTTAACCGTTGTCAACTCAAGATCATAGACATCATAATCCAAGAAATTAGCCATCGCAGCGACCATTGTTGATTTGCCAGTTCCTGGTGGACCGTGCAAGAGATACCCTCTTTTCCAAGCTTTCCCGATTCTATTGTAGTAATCTTGGCTATTACTAAACTTGGTCAGATCGTTCTTGATCTCTTCTTTCTTCTTATTCTCCATAGCAAGAGTATCGAATGTCGCCGGATGCTCGAAAGTGACATGGCTCCACTTCGTCTGGTTATAACCAGACCAATTCTGGCTTGGATTGTTAGAATAAAGCTTCCTCTCTCTGTTCTTAACCTCCATCTTCTTCCCTTCAGTCTTAACATGATCGAGATACCTATTTGTGATTACTTGCCTGTCACGTACATGGAACTTGAGCATGTAGAATCTCGATTCCTCGGCTTTAGGGAAATATGAAACAGTTCGGCTTTCGGTTTGGTGCTTCCTCGATTGCCACCAGACCTTGACTCCTTTAAACACATCAGTGATCTCTTCGTGATCGTCCATGCTAAGGACAACAGATTTGCTTCCTTTGATTGTGTTGGCCCTTAGTTTCTTGGCACGAGAAGAAGAGTCTTTACTTAAATAGTTCTGGATCGTGGCAAAATCATCGTTTCGCTCGAACCGCTCGCCGGTATATTCAAAGAACTTTATCTGGACGTATGGGTTGAAAAGATTGATGAACCTTTGCACAAATGGCTCCAAGTGTTCACGGAGATGGTAAGGGAAGAACCTTTCGAAGATCGTGTATATAAACACAAGGCTTGCGAGAGCAGAGCCTGTGTTAGTCCATACTTCACCCATTATAGGCATTTTTTAACAGATCTGTTTCCCAAAAGGGTTTTGTTTTAGGTTTCTTGGGCAGCAAAAAAGGTTTTAAAGTTGGATCTGGCGTGAGTTTTTTTATGAGAGAAGATATGGTGAGGTGATTTTCCTTTTTTTTATCAACAAATGGTGAGCTTAATGAAGAGGAAAGTGTGAGTTAATTCACCACAACTCTTGCGACATAATATATAGATAAAGAGAGAGGTTAACACGTATAAAAATATATTTGAGAATTATCATGAAATTGTCAAATGTCAATTTCCCTATATATTACGATGCCCAGTTGGACGACAATTGGGGAAAACTGCTAATATATTATAAAAATTAATTTTAAATTTTAAACATTAGAAACTTATTAACGAAGACAACAGACGAAACAATACAATCTTTGAAACTAAGACTAACATGACACATATGTATTAATAAGAAAAATTTGCAGACATCTTGTGTGGTTAATGACCTTACGTGATGGAGTTTACTATGACTTGGCCATATTGCTGTAAGTTATTATTCTAGCGATTGCTTATATTACATATGCTTCCTGATGGAGTAGTACTATGACTTGGCCATCACTTTTTGTCAGTCCACTTAATAATAATTTTGAACGCACAATCCAATAGGATTGTCAAAGAAAATATTGCTTTTTCTTCTTCTTACATTAAGATATACTCGTTATAAAAAAAAAAAGTATTAATATATACTAATCAACTATATTTGTGTAACACTGTGTGCAATGAAAATATTGAATAAATTATTAAGAGTTAATCCATACAATGAGAATGTTGAAAAAAATAAAAAATGATATGGATTAAACTGAATTAATTTTTTTGAGTATGTTAAAAAAACAGGAGAATCATTAAAAATAAAGTGTTTTGGATAAATTGAAGTTACTAACAAAAATCAACAGCCGCCGGCCCGCCGCTGACCAGATTAAAATAGGAATGACTAATATATATAAGTCAGTAAAAGTCAAAATTAGACCCAAGCGCTAGAGGAATAAAAACTATATATGCTATGAAAAAATGATATTATTGAAAAGATAAAATAGAACGGTGTGTGAACAGAACTTAATTTTCCAAACGATACATATTTTTGTTAGTCAACTTTTTTTTCTTTTTTTTCGAAATTTTGAAAATCAATCAAAAATATTTATGAAATGGTTTAAAAGATGAAAAGAATAACCACTCTATAACAATTTTAAGTAAATGTAACAAAATAATGGTCTAGTTAGAGAATGATTGTAATGGTGAGAATGATTGTAATGGTGAGAATGATTGTAATGGTAACAATGTTTATAGTGTTGTTTTGGTGGTGGCTGAATGCGAAAACGAGAAATCCAAAGAAACTGTGTCGTTTGTGAGAGATTTTTTACATCAGATTTTTTTTTTTGTTTTTTAGTATATTTTAAAACAAATGTCATGTTCTTGGAGTCAGATAAACTTATAACTTATACCCAACATACATGGAAAACAAAAGGTGATGCACGTATGATGTATGCACGTATGATGTATGCATTACAAAATAACATGGGATTAATCCAAAAAGGTGGAAGATTTTATTAGACCCGAGAAGGATCGTATGCAATGTCTTGAAAATCGAATATTATATAATTATATATGTTTTATAAAATCTCTAATGTTTCAAAAAAGAATAAAAAATAAGTAACTAAATCTTTAATACATAAAATAAAAATAAAAATATGATAAATCAAAAAGATTATTCAACAGTTCTTCGTTTTAACCATTTTAAACAAAAAATTATAACACAATGAATATTAATATTGTACTCAACCAGCCCACTTCCACATGAATTCCACAAAATGGACTGGCTTAGCTTAGGGCTGAGACTTTGGGGTTTCGGGTCGGGTTTGGTTCGGTTATTTGGGTTTCAATTTTTCGGGTTTAAACAAATAAAATCCGTTCGGGGCTTTTCAATTTATTCATTGGGTTCAGATCGGTTTATTTCTAGTTTGGGTCGGGTTTCGGGTTTTATATCAAATCCGATCGGATTTTATTTCGGGTTCGGATTCGGATATTTCAGGTTCGGGTTCGGGTATTTCGGATTTTTCAAAACCAAAACATCCAATGTAATGAAAAAAATCGAAAAGATCAGGTATTTAGGGTTCGGGTTCGGATATTTCCGGTTCGGGTTCGGTTTATTTGGGTTTCGGTTTTTCGGGTTTAGACAAATAGAAACCGTTCGGATTTTTTAGATTTATTCTTCGGGTTCGGGTCGGGTTCAGGTCCATTTATTCGGGTTTAACCAAATAGAAACCGATCGAATTTTTGAAAAAAAAATTTCGAATTCGGATTCAGGTATTTCGGATCGGGTTCGGATTCCGGGTTAAAGTCCCAAGCCTAGCTTAGCTCATGCGTCCAAAAGTATTTCTTTTCTTGTGGACTAAGCTACACATCAACGTGGTCTCAACACCTACCAGCATCTATATCCAATCCTTCCTCAATCAGGTGGCTTTCTCTCTATTCCTCTTGGCCAACGCGGTGTTCCCCCGAACACGCCCACATCTTGCTTACGTTTTAGATCGTATTTCATTCTTACTAGTCGTTATCTCAGCTTACTTAGCTTGTATGCCCATGTTTCCTCCCTACTTTGCCATCATTATGTTCCTACTTGTAGTTATTGTCTACATCGTTGATCGTCTCTGCAGCGGTAAGGCTTTGACGTTAGGGCTACCATGCAGAATATTCCTTAACAGATCCGATCCAATCATTTCAAGGGAAATACTAGACATTCTCTAGCTGTTTCTACTTTTTCTTCACTTCGCCGGATGATACTCTTTGGTTTATAACACATGCTGATATCTTTCTTTTTTTTTTAAATGTTAAAATTGTTCATTAAAAAAACCGTTTGCTATCTATGAAAGTTTATGTTGTATATTGAAGTTTTTGTCCTTCCCTAATTATCCAGTAGCAAACCAGTAACACGTGCGATATCAAATATAAAACAAACAAAAAAAGAGTTAATGGACCATCATATATCATTTATTTAGCGATAATCTTTTCATGCAATACAAACCCTAATTAGCCAAAGGTCGTTATCATAAGCCGAATTAGCCTTTACTTTTCATGCAATGAATACAAGTTAACAACTAGAAAGCGTATAACAAGAAAAAAAAACAAGAAAGAGTTCAGCTAAAAATATTATTTATAAAATATATAATGGGGTCACCATCTACATTAAAATCATTAAAAGATTTTTTTGAAAACGTGTTTTGGTGGAACCCTTTTTATAGGAACTAAAATAGAAAATTAGAAAGAAAAAATAAGCTGACCAGTGCAAGTGTCTTCCCAAATTGTCCTTCTCTATTTGATCTCTTTTGATGTTTTTATAGCTTAAAACATGTTTAATGTCTCATATTTACTTAATTAGGTTTTGTATTTATTGATTTTTACTTTTCTGTAAATTTGACTGTTACAAATGAAAACTTTTTTTTTTTTTTAATTAGTCGCTAGCCCATTTTCGTATTAACAATTAGTTTGTCTTTCTAAGCAAAAACGCATCGTTCATTTCGAACAACTCCACTTTGCTTCCTACGTCACCATCTCGGTATAACCTTCTTCTCGGTTATAAATTTCTTCCAATAACTCTTTGACTAACCTATTTAAATGGACCAAAATTTATACTCCAATATTTCACTATAGTATCACGAAAACTCCTTTTGGGCTTCACTTTTTGCAAACTAGAAAAATTGTTCGATATATTTTCTTGATGTGTTTTAATATATGTTTTGTCTAATGTGTGTATTATTGGGCTAGACACAAACTCAACTATGGCCTTGACTAGGTATGCAAACTCTTTTTTATTCCTCATACAAATTGATTTGATTATCTTTAAACGCCAATTATATACCACCCACAAACGAAGCAGCAAACATTGTTTTTAAAACATTGATCGCAGTTTAAATGACATAGTTGGAAAGCCACGCGAGCATAGGCCATTTAAAAGTAATTTTGTGGGTTTTGTAAAAAAATTCGGACAAGTATATATTACCAGTAATTAATGGAGGGAGATTTAGATAATCCATAATTGTTTCCTTAGGGGCTATTATATGCCCAACAAATGATGATGTTGATATCATCAACAACTACATACATGTTGTCTAAGTTGCCAAATATGTTTCTTATCACCGTGATAATTAATGTTTGTTACAGTTAATGAAAATTGAAAAAGTTTTTAATCTTTTTTATTGTTCAATTATATATTTATATGTGGTGACCGTGAAAATGGGTATATCTCAGCTTCGACAGTATTTTGCTATCAGATACAAATTACAATGGGAGTGTGCCTATTCACCCTAGTTGTAAGCAGTATAAGAGTCTCTGGGTTACTGAATCATATGCTGAGACTAAAACTTGGTATCCACGCCAGGTTATTTTATTTTTTGGGGACAATTTCTCTGTGCTTTTTCTTAAACTTAAATCTTGCGAAAGTGTAATGTTAGCTACGATATTAGACCTTTCAGGTTCTGTTTAGTAGAACTTCTGAGTTCTAAGTCGTCAACAAAACACTACAGATAATGAACTATAATATATGAAGTTACAAGTTTAAATTTAATTAAACTAATATATGAGCTATCATCTATGAATGTTCCGTGCTTTGGAGATTAAACGTTTTTAACTTTTTACCAATAGATTATAACACTGACCTGTATTATTGTTAACGGTAGCAACTGCTCTACCGTTCGGATGGCCTTTGTTTGAAGTCTAAGCAAACGCCATCGTTCCTGGTCTTTACCATTTTAAAAGAAAAGACTAGCTTACAAACCAATATAATTATGAATAATCATAGCACAAAAAAGATAAATAACTTATCTTATGTTTATGATAATACTAAAAATTCTATATGAGATTGCTCTATTTTAGCATTAGAACTAGGTCTCGGACTTTAACTCGAACCCGAACCCGACCCGAAATATCTGAATCCGAACCTGACCCGAAATACCCGAATCCGAATCCGAAAAAAAATTCAAAACCCAGATCGGTTTCTATTTATCTAAACCCGAAAAACCGAAACCCGAATAAACCGATTTGAACCCGAACCGAACCCGATGAATAAATTTAAAAAAACCGAACGATTTCTATTTGTCCAAACCCGAAAAATCAAAACCCGAATAAACCGAACCTGAACCGGAAATACTCAAACCCGAACTCTAAATACCCAATTTTTTCGATTTTTTCATTACATTGGGTACTTTGCTTTTGAAAAAACTCGAAATACCCAAACCCGAACCCGAAATATTTGAATTCGAACCCGGAATAAACCCGATCGGATTTGATATAAAACTCGAAACCCGACCCAAACCCAATAAATAAATTTAAAAAACCTGAACAGATTCTATTTGTCTAAACCCGAAAAACCGAAATCCGAATAAACCGAACCAGACCCGAAAACCCGAAAACCCGAAGTCCCAGCTCTAATTAGAACCATGAAACAGCTATCTGGATCAACTACACTTTCATTGGATCATGTTCTGTTAAGCTAGGTTCCCTGATCTCCAGCTTGGAATTATTTATCTTTAAGAAATGATGGATGTATTGTAATCTGAAAGATAACTAATAGAACATTTAGGTGACATAAAGGCAGAATCTTTTAGAAACAGAACTCTGTTCAATCTAACTTCTGAAAATTTGAAAAATGGAAGTAGGAGCTGAAAATGTTCCACAGATTCTGAAGCTACAAAAACTGACACCAACAATTATAAAGTTAAAACGATTTATTTAGAGAAAAAAAAACATCCACATTCTTAAATAAAGCGATCACAACTACAAAAAATCTCAAATAACTTATATTTTTAAACAACAAATTATTGCCATTAACATTAGTTTTTTTTTTTTTTTCGTAACAAGGTTTTTCATAATTTAAAATTAACTTTCTCACCACAACTAAAGAAAACCACAACTAAATATTATCCCTATTTTTGAATAAAGCTATCAAAAGCTACAATTTCAAAGAAATTATAACTCAGATGAGGCGTTCAAGTCTACCTAACCAGCAAAGCATCTTCTTCTTCGACATAGAAATTGACATCAGGACCGTCGCTGGAGATTGGGATACAAGCGAATTCCAACCCATTGGCAATCTATGGTCTCGATGCTGGAGGCAACAACATTTCAAAAATGTCTTATGAATAGAGAATCGGTACAAACTAAAGAAATGAATAACATGGCTCTAAGTTTAGAAACCTTTGCACACACAAAAAATAATTTCAGAAGCGTGAGGAACCATTAGGATAAGGGGGAAGACGCACCATGTATTATGAGATTCCTATATGAGGTGCATATCATTTCTATTGTCGGTTTATAAGTTGACAGCTATTTAGACAAATATACATTTCACTGTTATTTTTATAAAAGACTTTATATTACACAAAATATATATCCTAAATATTGTATTAATAATACTCCAATATTGGCAAACAATTAACACAACTACTAGTACTAGCCAGCCACTAGCATATACATAGATACGCTCTAACAAAATTTTCGTTTAATAATAAAACATATACCAAACTGAATACATCATCTTTGAAGTTTTTTTACAAAACTATATGTATTTAAAACTATATGATTAAAATGATGATATAACATGTATAAATTAAATGGTCTTATAGTAATGTATTGTTAACATAATGACAAAAAAGTGTACCAAGAAAAATGACTTATAAAATAAAATAGAATGTTTGTGAAGCAAAATGTTAAAATAATATAGTAAGTTTTTTATTTTTATTTTTTATTAACATATATAAAATTGAGATAAAAATAAAAAAACATTTATATTCATGCCCAAATCAAGGAAGAGGAGGTTTCATTTGATCTCGTAATGTTTCTTCAGTTATTTTGGACTCATGAAAAAAAAAATTGTTGTTTTGTCTCATGTTCTACTATTTTATCTCCCCATTGTGCGTTAATCAATCAATTTTAGTTTGTATATCATCCTACATATATGTGATTCTCTCCTTTGGATTTACCTTATTATGTTGTTGTGGAACAATGACTCAACGAAATGACGATTTAAGTCATCATCTTCTCTTGCAAACCCTATCTAGTCCAGAAATTTAGGCCATCTTCTTATTGTGTCTCTCTTAGAAACCTTAATTTGTAGTTTGTGGGACTCTGTGCAGTCGCACTGTTTGCATAAATGTTAATACTTTTCTTGGTCATTATTAGGTCATAGATTTGTTTGTCTCAGTGTATAAGGAAGCTGCTGAATTTGTAATGGTGGGTACAGAGAAGCAGGCTCTTACTCTAAAGGCAACTATACATACTATAGGATTGAGGAAGTTCATGTTTCTTCTTACGAAACTTGTCCAGGATTGTTAATACCTCGGAAAGGTCCAGGCCTATATCGACGTCACCAGTCTCGGTTCAAAGTTTTATGGTCTTTGGACAAAAATCTTTTTATAAAATTTTTAATGATTATTTACAAAAAGATTTAGATTAAAAAAATATATTAACATCATATTTTTGATTATTTTAAATGAATTTTTATATATTTAGTTATAAAAATATATAATTTTTAATTAAATATATATTTAAATTTTTGATTTATTAAATTTTTTAAAAAAGTCTTTTTTTTTTTTTTTTGAAAAATTAGACTCGTCATAAACTCCTAGTGTTATGGACCCTGAAACGATGGCACTACCCGCTCCTCCCCGTAAGCCGGCACTGGACGCCACTTGCAGCTACCTACCATACTCTTCTGTTGTATCTGATGTTTTCAAGAAGGATTCTGAACAATCTGCTGCTGGATTGGCTCTTGAGAAGGTATGTTATTGCTATATGTTTCTTCTGTAATTGTTTATTATAGATTTCTGAAAACTATACTACTCGTAGTGCACCTAGGCATTCAGCCAAGGGATGATGATGAGATTACTGTGGACTGTGGAGGGAGCTTGGCATGATATGGTTGAATTAATGGTATATATTTTCTGATGAGGTAAGTTGGTCAAAAGCAATTTTATGTTTCCATATTTTTGTAAATGACTTTCATCAGCAATTTTTAAATACTCTCTTCTAACATTGATTTATCACCAGCCTTAAAAGTATCTGAGATTTCTCTTTATAGGATTAACCAACTTAAGGCTGTTGGCATTAACATTTTTAAGTTGTTGCCATTGCAGTTTCTTTCTGGTGAGCATCCTTTGGGAAGTCACCTTGGTGAAACATTTCAGATCACTTCCTGTTTCTTTCATTGCAATGTTTAATTCAAAGGTTAGCAGTCTTTATAAAATGATTAATCCTTCCGTGGACTCTTACCATATTCTGTTTATTGCGATTTAGTTTGAAACGGTCTGAAAGAAAAATATGAAACTTATGTAATTGCGTATATTTGTAAGGCTGGTTCGGTTCTATTTATTTAACTTTAGTACGGGTGAGTTTACTTTCTTTTGGGATTAGAACTTGTCTAAGTAAAGCCGAAATTTATTTCCCAAATAATATGATCAACAGTCCCTCTCTCACATCTCACAATCTTTTATTACGCACTTCGGCATATAAGGCCCAAATAAAGGAAACGTAACGTAACAAACCTAAGCGAGCTATATACAAAATATACGTTCATGAGTACATAAGCATACTTAATGCTAGATCAATAGATCAAATACATATAATATTCTTTGTATAATGTTCTTTTGAAGCTTTTTTTACGTGGAACTGTGACCCCAATGTGACGGACAAAACGTGATAAGATATTCTTTGGCGGAGCAAGTGGCTAAAGGAGGAGGTGTGTCGTAGGCATAACTGTAATAATTAGGACAAGCTTCTTTAAACAACATAGAGTACGTAGTCCTTTTGCATTTCTCCGGCGTTCCGTACGCATTCCGACAACAAAACCTGTCGTTATCAAACGCTAAGCATGCACTCTTGCATGCCACGACTCGTCCTTCTTTGTTCACAACCTACAAAAAAAGAATCAATATTTAAAAGAGTATGATTATATTCGAATGACACGTCACTGAGGTAACAAAGTCACCGTTTTGATGTAATGAGTCGAACTATAATCATCTACTTTGAAAGTATTATTCTGTTTTACATATTTGAGCATTTTATATATTCCGGGTTTTAAAGAAAAAAAAGGTAAGTAAGTAAGAAGCTAAACCTGTAATTCTTCAGGACATGTGGTTTTGAGATCTTTATGGCAACCTAAGATGGTGCATTTAGATGATATGGGCTTAGAGTTCACTGCGACGGGGAGGTTGTAACCGTCCACTAGGCTTACATCATAAAAATTAGGTTTTGATTTGTCGACTTGTACTGCAATTTGGATAAGTGTTACCGGAGGTTTTCCGATCAACCCGTTACACTCCAAATGTCCATCGCAATCACCTAAAGTTCATTGTAATACAAAAGCAATAACACTTTTAACCTAATTCTGTTTTAAACAATATATTATATATCCCCCATCGTCAAGTTATAGCATGTGGAATGTAATAAATGAATAGCTCCTCATGAAGAAGCATGTCACAACGAAAACAAAATTGTCTGATCAAGCAAGTTTTGAATTTTATGACTAGAACTAAATACTCTTATCTATAGAGAGTTGTTATCATTACTAAAAGTAAAACTAAAACTAAAACCCTAATGAGAGTGGATAAACTCAAAGATATATATCTAAACATTTATTGTGAGATCAACGTTTCTCAAAAAAAAAAAAAAAAAATGTTGATCAAAGTACTTAAAAAGGTTCTGAATGTTGATTTCAAGTACCCAAAAAATGTCCTAAAATACATGTTCATCTTTTTGTATGCTCCATACGTTGTAACCATTTCAAATCAAAATTTCCTTTTTAAATAGATCTCTTTAATAATATTCTCATATGTTCTATGAAAAAAAACTTGAATTTGAAATTGCAATTACCCGTTTCACAAGCTTGATTCCAATTTGAAGTGAAATCACAGCCTGTTCTAGCCCAAATACGACCATTCCAGCCCCAAGGAGCATCAATGCGTCTGGTAGTTCCGCATGGCAGGTAAAATCCACCGGAGGCTAGCACCGGGTGGCCGGAGTTGGGGGCAACAGCCGGCCAAATGGGAAATGAGCATTTATTTTGCACATAAAATGTCACTTCATGACATGTTACTTTACCTATGTACGTATATAGCATTGATCATAGTCATGATAAGATCAAATATAGTAACAATTTGGTTTTAGAAAAAGGAAAAAGAAAATTACCATATACTATACAACTCCATATAATGAAAAACTGCAATAGGGAGCTAGAGTGGAATCTCATTGGCATTTTGGTTGGACCTTGATCGTTTCATATGGAGTGATATAATTTCAAGTATTTATAAGTTACAAGAGATATTTATATATTTTCAAAGACAAATTATGTTGTTGTCGATGTTAAATTATGCTTAAAGATTAGATTATGGGTAGAGGTAAGGTTTGATCTTTTAAGACAAGAGAGTTGATGTCGCTTCCGATGGTACTAATGAACTTTTGACTAGTAGTATATCTTCCTTTTACGAAAATCAACAGAACGATGAAAATACAGGAGCTCTTTTTGGGGTAATTGGATTCTTATAAGTATAAATTAATATTATGAAATCTGTATTAATATATGTTTATAGTTGCATTGGTTTTATTTTTTATTAGTACCTTAGGTTATCTAGTTTTTTAATATTATATATCTTAACCTTTAATTAGAAGGAATTTGGATGGAACGAATATAAATAGTGATATGGTAATAAGGGCAGTGATAAACCAATATACAATCAAACTCTAGTATTTGTTAACCACTTTATCAAAAATCAGTGATAAACCGATTCTGATGTTTCAACCACCAGTTTTCTTTTATCAGAATGTTAATGAGTGTTTCGACATAATTAGAGCTACAACTTTTCTTTTATATAAATGCATACCAAATCAATAAAGTTGTAAATTCCTTCTTCTTTTCTACATAAGAAAAAAAGTGTATGAATATAACCAATGAAAATACTTATATATATAAATATTTGGTTAAACTATATGTTTGGTATTACTGCATTTAGGAAATCAGTTTGCAAGAAAATACACAATATAGATAGTAAGTTAGTAACGTTTCTATTTTATGATAGTAAAGTTCATCGAAAAAGGCCGTAGACACACAGCCCAGTATCTTTGAATACTTAGAACTAGAAACTAGTGTCTGCTTTTTTATTTTGATGTCATGTAAATCTCTAAATTTACAACGGCACTTGTCATAGGCATTATTGAGCCACATTTTACATTTATATTGTTGTTAACTTATCATTGGAGTTGGTTGAGTGATAATTGGGTAACTTACTAAATTAACATAAAATAATGTTAGAATTATTAGAATGATTGTAATCTTTTGATAATTACTAGATTGTTTTTAGTACCTAAAATGTTCTTTTTTTCTTTGATACCAAAAAATGTTATTACGAAATTGCCATTACTTTTTTATTTAAAAATTTCGAAATTTTTACCTCAGTAAAAAAAAGGGTGAAAATTTTCTAAATAAAGCTATCATACATGAAGTGACAGATTTATTAAGATGACAGATTTTTTTAGCGAATGACAGATTTTCTAAAACAGTTTTATTTAAGTACGACAGTTTTTTATATTATTTGATGATAGATTAATAGTCGAACGACAGTTTTTTTATTTACTTGATAATGGTTTTATTGAATTACAACAGTTTTAAAGTTCGAATGTCAGTTTTATTTTATGAAAGACAGTTTTGTTCTTTAAACGACAGTTTTATTTTTTGAAAGGTAGGTTTTTTTTGATATAATAGGTATTTTGAGTAAGCTGTAACAATGTTTTTGAAAAGTGACAGATTTTTTATGTTTTTCAAAAATTTACGTTATGACAGGTTTGTTTGACACGGCAGAGTTTTCTAACGACACAACATAGTTTTTCAGATTTTCAATAAATCTATTAAATTATTTAATTACTAGATTGACAAATACGTTATAGTAGATTTATTTTACGTTATGGCAGGTTTACATTTGTTATTAGATTTATAGTGTTATTATGGCAGGTTTTAATTTACATGTTATAGCAGATTTTTTTATTACTAAATTGACTCTTTATCATATATCTACGTTACGGCAGGTTTTTTACGTTAGGTTTTTGTCAATTTTTTCAAATTTTGTTTTTTTTACTGTGGGTCCCTTCCTTAATTGTATGAACTGTTTTATTTTTAAAAAATTTTATTTCCTTAATTGTAAGTATTTGATATTGTTTTCCTTAATTATATGTAAATTAAATATTTGTTATAAATTTGTTTTTCTTAATTTAAATTTTATAAATTAAGTTTTTTTTTTATAAATTTGTTTCTATAATCTTTATAATAGTTTTAGGTAATTATAAATTCGTTTTTGATGAAGTTTAAAATTTGTAAATCAAAATTGATATAGTAATTTATTTTAGGGTTATTTTACCTAATTTTAAAAATTTATAAACTATTTTTTAAAATGAAATTTGTGTTTCTATATTTGTAAAACTTATTAATTTTAAAAAAAATCGTTAACCTAAAATTTTGGTATAAAAAATCAACAATTTGTTTACTTTGCAGATAATATTTGCGTTCATTGAATAAATATACCATAAATATAGTATTTTCATTATTTAAGGTTTTCAAAACGTTGTCTTCCTTATTATTATTTTTTTTCTATCTGCAACACACACCTCCATTTTTTTTGTTTACAGAACATGAACTAATTAATTGTTGTGTCTGGTAATTGGGTGTTGGAAAAGAAGAGATGGGTTTTTGTGAATTTGGAAATTAGGTTAATTTTAGGGATGTTAAATTACTTTTCCATTTACTTTTTCCTTATTTTTTTTTTAGTAAAATTAATTTACTTTTTTGAAAAAATTTACTTAAACCCTTATAAATTAATATGGTAAATGGCACACATGTAAATAGTTTTAAAATTCCAGATTTTTTTTGTCTTTGGTACATAAGATTAGTGTTAGTTTAGTAAACTTAGTTTTTAAGATGTTATAATAGTAAATATAATGTATATTTATGTTATCCTAGTAATTCTCTCTAATTTAAATTAGTTTATTTTCGTGGGTTTAGTTCTCTTGTTAAGTACTGAAATGTTTTTTAACTTCAGCTTGGGTTTCAACTCTTGAGGATTTTGTATGTAATTTGTGTTTTTATGTATATATTTCTAATCTAGTTTATTTTTCTCTTAATTTCCATGATAATGGTATAAATTAGCTTACTTCGTATTTTTTTTGGTTGTTTTATGTTTTTATTGGTGCTTTGTATATTTACTAAATTAATGAACAATTTGTTTTAAGACAGTTGAGTGTTTTAAACATTCGTTTGCCCAACCATATATTATCCCAGTCTTCAGAAAATGACAAACACAACTTCTTCAAATTCTCACATTTTTTATTTGATCAAGATTATTGTTTCCTTTAAGAAACCACAATGTTGCTATACCGATCCATAACTTGACCAAATATTTGTACATGTCTACAAATAAAATATGTAAATTAATTTCCCAAATGAGATAATCATCAGGTTTTTATGTTTATTTTTGTTTGCCTTATTTACATAGTTTTTTTCTTTACGAGAAAAAATAAATAGTTTTTTTCTTTACGAGAAAAAATAAAGAGACATCATAAACAAACGTTGAAACTCTGCAAATAGAGGTCCAAAATGGTATTGGTAATTGTGTTTTAAATTGGGTTAATGTTTATAGGAAATCTAAAACTACTTCTGTTCTCTCCTCGTGAACTTCACCCTCTCTCTCGTCACTTTAGTGGAGTATTTTTATTTATTTTAAAAATTAAATTCATTATTGTCCTCACCAATAGACTGCATCACTTTGTATATCTCATGTTTCAGATGCTTTTTTCGTATTTGAAAAAAAAAAAAGAGAGTTAAATATAACTCTTACTTAATTAAAAAAAAAAATTCAAAGGAGAGAATTTAATCAGTACACATAACAAACAAACAAGCATATAATTTGAAGAACTATGCAATATTTTATATAATCTTCACCGTGACACACGATACGAGTATTATCCACTAATGGCTTCATTGGGTTTAACAGCAAAACTTAATTGTTAATCACATTAGTTTATTACTCTTAAAAAACAATAACAAAAAACACAAATCTCAGTTTTACCCTCAACACACACAGTTTATCAAACCACTGTTTCAAAATTTGAAAATCTCCTTCATAAATAAATTAACACATACTAGTATTTGATTTTTTCTTCAACAATCTCAATGTCGTCTCTTTCTCTCTCTTTGACCACCTCGAGTCACATCACAGAACCTTGACCATCAACAACACAACACAAACCCCATAGATTCTCAAAAGGAAACATCTTTCTTCTCACTTCTCCACTTCTCCACTTCTCATTTATCGATCTTTCTTCGTAATGAGCAGACAAACTCCAAATCTCGAATCTTCACATGACTGTTCCTCCAATTGCAATAATGCTGATTCCAGTCCAGTTTCTGGATCCGAGAGCTTCAAAACCAGCAGTAATGGCTCTCATGACGTTAGGCTCAACAACAGCGTCAGCTTAAGTTTCTGTAGCAGTAACAGTGTAAGCAGTGAAGCTAATCTCGAAAAGTCTCGATCTTTCGATGCGCACGAGGCTAGTTTCAAAAGGGTCTTCTCTCCATCGAAGCCTCATAAAGGGAACGATCTTCGTTGGGACGCGATTCAGAGCGTGAAATGCAGTAAAAACGAGGATCTGGGTTTAGGGCATTTCAGGCTGTTGAAGAAGTTGGGATGTGGAGATATTGGGAGTGTGTACTTAGCTGAGCTTCGAGAGATGGGATGTTTCTTCGCCATGAAAGTGATGGATAAAGGAATGTTGATCGGTAGGAAGAAATTGGTTAGGGCTCAGACCGAAAGAGAGATTCTTGGTTTGCTAGATCATCCTTTCTTGCCAACGCTTTACTCGCATTTCGAGACTGAGAAGTTTTCTTGTCTTCTTATGGAGTTTTGTAGCGGCGGAGATCTTCATATCCTCCGGCAAAAACAGCCCGGAAAACATTTCTCAGAGCAAGCCGCCAGGTATTGATTTGCTTTAAAGCCGTTCAATTTCTTGTTTTGTGTTCTTGTCTGAAAGTAAAACCAATCTGAATCGGACTATTCTGTGTAGATAGATCCTCTGTTTTTGTCTTTTCCATGATGATGTTTTGGATTTTGTCTGAGAGTGAAACCAAGTCGCTTTGTTTGTTCAGTGTAGCTGTAAGAATCTGAAACCATTGAAACTTCGATACTCTGTTTTGTCTTTTTCTTGGCAATGTTTTGGGGTTTGGCTAATAGTGAAAATACCAAACTTGAAGTGATTGTTTCTGTGTAGCTTTTTAAGCATTTGAAACTTTTCACACTCTAATTGATCCTCTGTTTTGTCTTGAATCTGCAGGTTTTATGCTTCTGAAGTACTTCTTGCGCTCGAGTATCTTCACATGATGGGTGTAGTGTACAGAGATTTGAAGCCAGAGAACGTAATGGTGAGAGAAGATGGTCACATTATGCTCTCGGACTTTGATCTTTCCATGCAGAGTTTTGCGAGTCCTACGCTGATTCAATCCACTTCACAACCTTCTTGTCACATTGCTTCCTACTGTATTCAACCATCATGCATAGTAGACACATCCTGCAAATTACCTGTAGCATGCATCCAACCATCGTGCTTCAAGCCTCGTTTCCTCAACAGTAAACCAAGAAAGGCCAAAACCGAAAAAGCTGGTTCGGACTCACTCCCAATGCTAATAGCTGAGCCAACGGATGCTCGGTCTATGTCATTCGTGGGGACTCACGAGTATTTAGCACCTGAGATCATAAGAGGAGATGGTCATGGAAGTTCTGTTGATTGGTGGACTTTTGGTATATTCCTCTACGAGCTTTTAACCGGGAAAACGCCATTTAAAGGTAACGGCAACCGCGAAACGCTGTTCAACGTTGTTGGACAACCGCTAAAGTTTCCAGACGGGTCAATAAGTTTTGCTGCTAAAGATTTGATTAGAGGTTTGCTTGCTAAAGATCCAAAGAAGAGATTAGGGTTCAAGAAAGGTGCTACAGAGATAAAGCAACATCCTTTCTTTGATAATGTCAATTGGGCTCTAATCAGAAGCACAAACCCACCAGAGATACCAAAACCTATTGATCTTTCGATACTAAATGAAACCCTCAAGTCATCAGTTCAACAGCAACAACAACAACAAGACAAGCAATCAGATTCTTCATCAGGTCCTTATTTAGACTTTGAGTTCTTCTGATGGAAACTGTTTGGTATATGTATTCATCTTCTCCATGAATTTTTAGCTTTTGCTTCGGTTTTTAGCCTCTGTATTAAGTAACAATTTTGCATTTTGCGGTTAGGTTATGGTTTGATTAATTGAATGGATTATATCCATTTATGTTCATAAAGGTTCAAGCATTGAAGAAAACACAAAGATTTGGGAAATGGTTTAGGAAAAAGCATAATCTTTTTAGTCTTTTGTTGCAGGGAGAAAACAAACTTTTTTTTTTTTTGTGTGGTCTAATCGAGAAAAGTGAAACTAAAAGATGTAAACTTTCATCTTATAAATGAGATATATGTTAGTCCCCACATCAAGTTTATAGCTTTTTCTTCCATGTTTTTGGCTTTTAAAGTTTTCTTATAAAGACAAAACATAAACACTTTTGCATGAAGGATTCTTTTTGCACACAAAATTCGACTTTTTTTGTAACAGTTATTCTCTGAATATGCTAAGAACCCTGTTTCCCAGAGAATGTAAATTTTCTGAAAAGAAAACTGAAATGAGAGACAAGACAGAGAAAGAGAATGACTTGTATCATCTTTATGCCATGGTCGCTAATGGTGAAAGAAAAAGCTTTTACTTTAAAGAAGGCACAATTCATATACAAAAGAATCATATGTTTTTTTAACTCAAAACGCAATATTTGTTGCAAATTTCGATCCAAGATTTGTATAAAAGGTAATCCACCATATACAATTAATTTCAAATCAGAAAGTGTAGATACTCAAAGGAATAAACAGGATGATCGACAGAAACATCAAAACGAGGTTTATTAGCATAAAGTGCTTAATAACAAACAAAAGTACAACATAGTGATGGATATATGTTTAGTAAGATTTAGAAAGATAATAATAACAAAAAAAACATGGAATGAAATGAGTTTATTAAAATAATAAAATTTGTAAATAATTTACAAGAACATATCTTATTATCTAATTGTAAAGTTTTGAATGAAAAAATCAGTCAATTAGATAAATACATTGTCAATTGATGTTTACTTATCAAATTGATTTAGTTTTAAATAATATAATATAATATTTGATTTTTTTTAACAAAAATATTTTTCGTTCATTTTGATGAATTATTTTTCAAAAATCTTTAGAGTTTTATAAGTGTAATTTATGAAACAGTTTTAGATAAAAAAATATTTAATCTTAAATCTAATTATACAGTCATAATTATGTAGACAGTTGGAATTGATTATCAATTTAAAAAAGAAAACTAAATATTGTTTTTTAACACAGATTTTTACTATAACGTTCATAAGCCCATTAAGCCAATAATACACTCGTCTTTGTTCATGAGTCCATTAGTGGCCCAATAATATAATATTCTTCCACCTAATTGTGGAACTGTTCTCGTAAGACATTCGAACGATGTTGTTAAAATAACTTATAAAGTTGAGAACATTGAGCCGTTAAACAACAAGAACCAAGAAAACTGATTTTCTTTTCTGAAAAAAAAATAACTCTGCTTTTAGGTATTATAATTATTAGATAACTTCAAGTGCTGCTGAGTCTTTATGTACTTAGATAAACCAGAAGCAAGGAAAGCTTATGGACAAAGATGGCCATAAGCCCATAAACTATATTGGTATTGAGTCAATCAGTATGGAAATCGTGATCGGTTCTGGTGGTGATTCAAAGTCATCAAAGATCTCATCATTGTAATCCTGAAGAACTAGTGGAAGAGCTTGGTAAAGATGAGTTCACTATCGCACCCAATGGCTTGGCTGCAGAAAAATTCACAAATGAAAACAAAGAAAAAGTTACTTAATGGGTCCTATATGTCACGTAAAGCCCTTACTCTCATTCTTTCTCATTTTCTACGTGTACTATATATTAAGACAATAAGACAATGCTTTTGCTTTGTGTGCTTTCGTCTTTATATAGAACCAATCACAGCTTTGTTCACCAAGGTATATAAAACATGACCTAAAGGCTTGTTCTTTACCAAAGAGCTCTCTCTCTCTCTCTCTCTCTCTATCTTCCTCCCTCCCTCCCTCTCTCTCTCTCTCTCTCTCTCTCTCTCTTCCTCTCTCTCTCTTCTCTTTCTTTTTATGCGACAGACACTTCAAGAATCATCATGAGTCTTCTGCTCTGTTTGTGTCTTTGGTTTGGTTGGTATGTTCAACACTAACTTGCACGACACACAACCGCAGAAAGAAGAAAAACTATGGGAGTAATGAGAGCTCTTGTGTCTTTGGGTGTTATTGTGTTTCTTATTTTAACTATCTTACCGTACTCTGCATCAAGGGTTTTATCAACCGAGAAGGTCAAGACTAACACACATCAAATTCTCAAAAATGTAAATCCATTTCACGTGAGTAAGCGGAAAGTTCCTAATGGACCTGATCCTATTCACAACAGGTACATATCTTTCTTTCTTTTCTTAGTTTCAATCTTTTACGCTCATTTTTCAATTGTTAAAACCAAGATTCTTCTCATAAAGATTATAGAGAAATTTGTGTTGAGAGTGGCTTATGTAGTAGTGTTTTACTCAGGCATAATTCTTGTTTTTTCTTTTTTTTTTGTAACATATATTTATAATTCTTGTTTCTTTTTCTTCATTGTATGTAAAGAATTGGTCTTTTAAAATGCTTTAAAACATAAAATGTTTTATTTTTAGGTTTTTAGTGAAAGCTTCTTTCGAGAATTTATCTTTCTCTAATGCCTAGATGAGTAAAGGCGGTCTTTAAAGAATTTGACCACTTTAGTTAAAGTTTCATTGCAAAAAGAAAAGAACTTTGCTTTTACTAATGAAAAGCTTTTTGTTTTCTATTAGGAGAGCAGAAACATCAAGACGATCACCACGAGTTCGATGAAGCTGCAATAGTCTATTAACAGTTGAGTATAAACCGCCCAAACCGGTTGCGAGTTCGAATCTCGGAGCTATTATTTTCTGAGGAAATGCTATGAAGTGTGAGTGCATAGGCATAGTGTGGAGATTTTTATAGCTCATAAAACTAGAGACTATGACTTATGTAGAATCTTGTTTCCGAATACAGAAGATGAAAGGTGAGGCAGAGATACTTATGGAAGTATTAACTTTTGTATTTAAATAGGTTTATTTGTTATGTAATTGTTTTTTTTTTGTTAATATGCTTATCTTTCTATCTTTTTTTACTGAAGAAATTAATCTATTATTTTCCTTTTCTTTTTTGTTACAATTTATTTTTAGTGTGCTTTGTGTTCCCTTCTGGCTAAAGCAACCACAACTAAAGTCTGCTCAGTCTACAAACTTTTAGTCATAATATTTAGCATGTGTCAGATTATGTTCTATATTTCGTTTCTTTTGTTTTATCAAGTCATTTATTCAGCAAAAAAATGCAAATCTTTATTTTTCAAATATATAATTTTTTTTTTTTTTTTGTGAGTAGAAGGAGTAGAGAGCGTTGGAAATATTGATCGTATGTGTAACTGTAACTAACAAAATGAAATCTAAAAAAGGAAGAGGGTCAAGTTCTATAGCTCTCTCTTGTCTCTTTGGGATTCTTTTACTCAGTTTTTTTTTTTTTTTTTTTTTAACTGAATCGAGAAGCTATAGGTCCTAAAGTAAGAAAAGATTCTGCAAGAATCCTTTATACTGTTCTGCCTGAGACAGGACGCAGATTCCCATTTTCCGTGAAGAATGTTTTGTCCTCTTCCAAAACTACACCAATAAAACTGTTGGCACTCCAAATAGACCCATGTTTTTTAATTCTTAGCTCTAATTAGTAAGTCCCTCTCTTCACAACATTTAATTCTTCTCTAGCTTTTCCCTTTCCCTCCAAGTATTTTTGAGTAAATTAATAAAAAGAATCTATCAAAATTACTCTATAATCTAATAAGGAGAAAACCATACAAGTTTTAAAGTTTCTGTCCAAAAAAAAAAAAAAACACACGTAACTCATCTACTACTAGACTTAACTACCGATAATACATATTTTTAAATACGATTATACAAGTTTTAGAGCTTCTGACAATCCGATTAGCATACCCAAACAACAAAAATGCCTTAGTCATTCTACTAGATTTTACCATCGATTTATACAAGTTTTAGAAACCCGAGAAAGATCAGAGAGTACAGTGCCTTATTGATATCCTCTGTGTGGTTTCAAAGTGTTCCACTGAAATGTAAGAAACATTACGTGTAAAATAAGCAGATAACAACAAAAAGTAACCATTTGTGGAAGACATAAAAAATAGAAGAGGGATGCATATTAAGTACCTGATCCAATGCTTAGCGGGTATTTATAGCTAAAATATGTAGGTGAAACTTGCTCTACCGGTCATCAACCGGGTTGCTTCATCTTCGGGCCGGTCGCTTCAGCTGTTAGGCCGGTTTCAGCAGTTATTGGGCCATCTGAATTGATTTCCATCGTGGGCTGGGCTTTGACGAGGGGATGCTAAACCCATCTCTAACAATAGAAGACTGAGAAAGAGGTGATGAATAAACCTCAAAGTTCTAAGTCTCATTGGTTCCATAGCTTTTGCTGTTCAGGTAAATGTTTTGGGTTTGGGTTTGGATAATCAGATCTATGAACTTTGGTGTATATATTAGGCCTGGGCATTCGGGTACCCATTCGGGTTCGGTTCGGGGTCATTCGGGTTTCGGGTTTTCGAGAGCATAAATTTTAATCCCATTCGGGTATTATAAATTATCGGTTCGGATTCGGTTCGGGTTTTCTCGGGTTAGGTTCGGGTTTAGTAACACATGTAAAACCCGATAAAACCTGAAATAATTTCGGTTTCGGTTCTATTTCGGGTTTTGGGACCCAAAATACTTGTTTTAGACTAAAAACATGTTACCAACTTAGACTATAACATAAAACATTTATAACAAAAAAGAAGATAATTTAATTTAGAAACCATATTATTATTCAAAACTCAAACAACATTATTGAAACTTAAACCCAAATTGTCAAAACTTAAAACTTCAAACAAAAAGCAACATTGCTAAAAATGCAAACAAAAATTAAATTCTTCAAACTTCAACTTCAAACTTCAATTTTCTTCAACACTTGCATTCTCAAACTCTGAAAAAAAACAAACAAAGAAAAAAAACTAAGACATATCAAGAAGCATTTATATAGAAAATATGATGAAGATCCAAACACATACCTTTCTCAAGCTTATCTAGCATTTCAACTTCATCTAGTATCTGTTCATTTGTGATGACATTTTCACATAACTTGATGTCAGCCTGCATCCACTGCTCAGTACACATTAGCACCTCTATCATGTAGTGAGTTAAACAACTCCTATGTGGCTCTAGAATCCGACCACTAGTGCTGAAAGCACTTTCAGAAGCCACGGATGATACTTGCATTGAGAGGAGATCCCTTGCCATTTCTGCTAAAACAGGAAAATTTGTTTTGTGTACCTTCCACCAAGAGAGTATGTCGAACTCAAGTCCCATCAACACTTTTGGATTCTCAACAGGTTCCTTCAAGTATATTTCTAACTCATCCCTTGTATCCTCAGCTGATTCAGCAACAAGTTCCTTGTAGACAAAATCCATCCGCTCATAACCAAAATCCTCAACAACCAACTCCATTCTATCCTCAACTTGCTCTTGAGTCTCCTCGGCAGTCGCAGATGATGCTTCCTTTGACTGAGATGATTGTATAGTAGAGCCTCTGAAACGGCTAGCATACTCCTTGAACATGCAGGTTAGAAGATCAAGCACAGACTCACCCATTTCCTTAGACTCTAAACTATCCTTCCCATACAATTTGTCAAAACACAGCTTTGCGAAATTCATCTTCTTCCTAGGATCCAATATAGTGGCAAGAATCAACATCTTATTCACGTTTTTGATGCCATCCCAGTACTTCAAAAACTTTTGCAGCATATCTGAAGCTTTCAAATTCAAATCTGAGTCTAAGCTACTAGCCAGTAAGGTGAGGTTTCTCTCAATTGTCACTATCTCACTATAGCATTTGTATGAATTAACCTTAGATGAAGCAGAGACTACCAAGGTACTATTGTAAAAAATGATCAAGAATCGTTTTAGCTTCTCCACGGCATTCCAGTCACTACTAGCAGGTGGTCCACACCTCTTATACCCATTTTCTACTTCTAAGAAGTAGTCATTATACAACTTATCCTCTGCTTCCATCTTATCAAAAGCCACCCTAAACTGTAATGCTCTAGACAACATGAGAAAGGTTGAGTTCCACCTAGTTTTTACATCCATAGGCAAACTACCCCGTGTCATTTTTCCAGTAGTAACTCTTAAATCAAATGCATTCAACCTATGGGTAGATGATCGAACATATTGAACTGCATTGCGGATTGCCATCACATTATCACCTAAGTCACCCAAACCCTCCTTTGCTATCAAGTTGATTATATGCGCACAACACCTCATATGAAGGAAATTCCCGTCTAATACCAAAGCATCAGGAGAGAGTAAACTAAATTCCCTATGGAATCTCTTTATAGCAGAAGTATTAGCAGTTGCATTATCTACCGTGATGCAGAACAGTTTCTCAATTCCCCATTCAGCTAAGCAGTCTAAAAGGACAGTAGAAATGGTCTGACCTTTATGATCCATAACGTACTTGAAACCAAGAATCAGTTTCCTGAGCTGCCAAGTTGCGTCAATAAAATGTGCAGTTACAACCATATAACTTGCACCTGTTAGCAATGCAAACAACATAATTAGTATGACATTATTCAAAGTAAGAGAATAAATTATTAATGATACACATTACCTGTAATTTGAGAAACCCAAATATCTGTAGTAATGGAAACTCTTTGCTTGTTAGTGTAGAGCCACCTCTTTAATACTGCTTTCTTGCTCACAAACATCTGGACAATATCTCTAGTTGCAGTCCGTCTTGAGTGAGGCTTATAAAGGTCAACCTTAATGCAAGTACATATAACAAAAAGATTATAGTTAGATTCATACATATACTGCAACAAATCGGATTAAGAAAACAATTAATATATGATGCCTTACCTTATTGCAGAAGTGTTTCCAAGCTGTACTTTCAATGAAAGATAGAGGCAACTCAGCTAGCACCAATAACTCATTAGAGGCTTCTCTGAAAATGGGCTCAGACACTTTCGCTGTCTTCAAACCACCTTCATTACTAATGACCTTTTGATCCTTGCTTCGGGTGGTTAACCATGTTTGGTACTCCTTGCAGATGCTCAGATGTTTCTGGAGATTTGAAGTTCCAGATTTTGATGCACATGAGAAGAGCTTCTGGCAATAGTGGCAAATGCACTTCTCACGACTTTCTTTTGTTCTTGTGTAATGTTTCCATGCACTAGACCTTGGCACAATCATTTTCTTCACTTTAGTTGCTTGAGAACTAGCTCCAGATGGTGTACTTGATTCTTTAGTCTTTCCTTGGTTAGCTTCAGCATCTTTGTCAACTTCAGTGTTATGTGGGTTCGGAGATACTGAAGAATCCATCTACAAAACATGAGATTAAGACTCGGTTAATAAATTTAAAACATGAGAATTATACCATTAATAATGAGAAAAATGGAAAATGATATCACCAACAAGCATATTCGTAGTAACTTTTATTATCACAATTCCAATGTGAAAGGGAATATTACTAAAGATCAAGGACAGAGAACGTCAATTTTATTTTATTGCAGCAAAGACATGATTGAAGAACTCAAAGTGAAACAATTAATATCAAGTGTGGTTAGTTTGAACTCCTATAAACACTGTGTTACAATTAGAATTAATGATCAATGGATCTGTCACATACAATTTGAATAGCTAATCCCATACCAGATATTCTAACTCTCTTTTTCTTTCAATTTTGTTAGAACTTATAAGCAAGTTGTTGAACAAAAAGATACAGAGACTTATGTAAACATATTATGTCAACTTTCAATATAAAACCAAACTTTATCTGACTAACGTGAGTAACCAAACTTCCAAACACATGACATAAATTCTTATAAAACAAGAAAGTAATAAAAGTTGGAAGATTTCAGAAAGATGACACAGTTGCTTTCTCTTATTTTATTTTTTACTTAATCATCTGTTCTTACATAGAAATCGAGACGCAAATCCCCACAAAAGCCATTTACGAAAACAAAAATAATTGACTAACAGAGAAACAAAATACAGTTGCCTGAATTCCTTCCCTACAGAGTAAAATGCCTAACAGGGTTTGAACAGCTAAATCCCATTACATAACGACAATTGTTGTTTTAAAATAATCACAAGAAAAAATTTGTTGCAAAAAGCGATCTGATTTCTCCTCAAATACAAAGAAAAAATAAGAGTACCTGCTGTGAATCTCTTGATGCACGGATTTTTTGACGTCTCGTATAACCGAAGAGAAGATGAAGCTCTTTGATTTGGATTTTGAAATCGAAGACATTATATATAGTAATTGAGATTAGGGTTTCAAATTTGAAGAAGGAAAATGAAATCAGCTAGAATATGTGAGAATCAAAACTAAGAAATGATTTTCAGAGATTGAGAATCAAGATATTCAGATTTGGCGAGGTGAATATTTTGGGTGAAAGAAAATCGATATCATCAATGATATCGATGGATATTCTAAAGGTAAAAATCTTATCGGGTTAGGAAAGTAATAAATGGATATTCGGGTTTTATCCGACCCGAACCGACACCCAAAATACCAAATAAACACGCCCATTCGGTTATTTTCCAAGATCCGAACCCGATCCAAACCGGTTTTTTCGGTCCGGGTTCGGTTCGGGTTATCGGGTTCGGATTATATGCCCAGACCTAGTATATATAGTCTGGATCGACGCATATGCCATTCAAGAGATAGTTTCATTTCAATTATTTGGTACTTGATTGACAGAATAAAAAAATCATGTAAAAGTTTTGTAAGTGGCAAACTCAAATTAGTTTTTAAAAAAAAAAACCGACATCAATTCCAAATAAGTTTCGTATTTGTTTTGTTTTCTTGGATTAAACTATTAACATCACCAAACATTAATTAAGATTACCTAACACTAATCAATCTAATCCAAGCTGAAAAAAATATATGAAATCCAAAATCAAGTAAATCAATCCTACGCTGAACCACGCTTTTCATTTTTTTTTAACAAAGAATTTTTTTAATGAATAATCTAAATAGAACCACAACATGAAAACTATACCAAACCAACATTTTTCCTATGGCTTAATTGATTTATTGATTATTGATTTCTCATACACTTCTTTGTTGTAAAACTTTCAAACTTTTCTATATCTTTTATAAAGTATTCTTGTCCACATTTCTGATTAAGTAATTAGTAACAAAATTAGAAAATTAGAAAAAAAATAATCGAATGAAAAAAATAAGCCTACAAAAAAATTTAATACCACAAATTATACAAAGACAATTCACAATTTATAAATTTTATATAACTCATTCTTCTTAGCTAAAATTATTATATACATACGTTTTATATAGTAACTAATATTTTATAAACTTTATTTTTAATTAAAATAACATATAATTATATATAAAATTATTTTATGCTATAATCTTAACACAAGTTTTTACCTAAACTATAATAGTAGATTTTATTTTCTGAAACATATTAATATATGAAAAAATCTAGTTTTTTGCATAATCTAAAAATATAAATTGCAAACGAAAATGTATATAATTAATATATTTATACATTAAATTTTCCTAAAACATTAATTTTATTTTTAATTGAATTTAATGATAGTTTTCTTTTTATCAAAGTTCTATCAATAAGTTATGATAAATAGAAAGAAATGAAATAATTAGAAAGGACAAAAAGATGACAAAAATAAGAAAACTGATGATCAGTCAATTGGAGAGACTTTGTTTTGTTTCTGATTTTTCTTAAAATTTGATTCACACATCCTTTAATCCTTTGTAATATTTATTATAAATATATGTTATAATTAAAAATTAAAATTCCAGATTTCCACATGGCTGCCACGCCATGAGGCGGTCGGTATAGCAACGCAGGTCAAGTCGGTAAGTATAATAATCATTTGTCGACATGAATCAGAAGATTCGTAAACGTTTTATAAATATATCTTTTCCTTAATCACAAGCATCCTAACTAAAAGATTTAAAGATATATTGTTTTTTTTTTGTCTTTTACTTAACTCCCTCACTTGCGCTATAAATAAGCCACTGAGGAAAATACAAGCTATCACAAACACAAACAGTAAAGAAGAAAAAAAGTCAAAAGAAAAAATGATGATAATGGGAGATACATTGGGGAATCTAGGTTCAAGCCTTGCTGGTTTATTATTCATTTGGGCAACTGTTCAACGAATGCTTCCGAACCATTTGAAGATTGCAGTCAAACACTTTCTTTTGTCTACAATCCAACAGTTCTCCTTTGTCCAAAGACTTTCCGACCATTACACCAACTTGTTCTCTCCTTATGTAGAGATCAACTTTCCACAATTTCAGGGTTTCCAATACAATCACGCTTTCGCAGCCATCAGCTCTTACCTTGCGTCCCAAGGCACTGACAAAGCCAATAGACTAAAGGCAAGTCACGTGAGGGAGAGTGAAAGTCTGGTCTTGAAACGTGACGAGGTTACCATCAGCGATGAGTATGAAGGTTTCAAAGTCTGGTGGAAGTTTGTGGCTGATGCTGATGGAGACAAAGCTTACAAGCTCACCTTTCACACCAGCGCACGGAGTGTTATCACCACTTCATACATACAACATGTGGTGAAAAAAGGGAAACTGGAGATGGCCAAGAACAAGAAGATGAAGTTGTTTACAAATAACCCTAGTCCGCAAAACATGTGGAGGTATGTTGAATTCGAGCATCCAGCAAGTTTTCAGACATTAGCTATGGATCCAGAGAAGAAAGAAGCGATCATGAATGACCTTATTGCCTTCAGCAATGCCAAGGAGTATTACAAGAAGATCGGGAAAGCTTGGAAGAGAGGTTACCTGCTCCATGGACCACCTGGGACTGGTAAGTCCACCATGATCGCAGCTATGGCTAATCTTCTCAACTACAACATATATGATATCGAACTCACATCGATACAAAACAACTCGCATCTGAAGAAACTACTCACATCAACATCCAACAAGTCTCTTATTGTTATTGAAGACATAGATTGCGCTGTAGACTTCACCAGTAGCCGAGTTAGAAAAGAGGGAAACGTGAAGATAAGCAATGAAGAGAAAGGAAAAGACGAAAACATGATTACACTCTCTGGTCTTCTCAACTTCATTGATGGTATTTGGTCGGCTTGTGGGCAAGAAAGGATCATAGTGTTCACCACAAACCACTTGCAAAAGCTAGACCCAGCTTTAGTTAGGAGAGGAAGAATGGATGTACACGTTGCCATGTGTTATTGCAATTACGAAGCCTTCAAGATTCTTGCCAAGAATTACCTAGATCTTGATGATGATGATCATGCTCAGTTTGAAAAAATCAAGTCTTTGTTGAAGGAGACAACGATTTCTCCAGCTGATGTGGCAGAGAATCTGATGGCAAGAAACCATATAGTCGATGTTGATCGATCCCTGAATAATCTCATCCATACTCTGGAGAGAATGAATAGTTATCAGAAGCGCCTACGTAGTGAACACAAGGAAAGAATTGGTAGGAGCAAGAAACACAAACTCTACAAATTATTTGGTGCATTATGTTTGAAAAGATAGCTTTCTATCATCTTCTTCTTTACTATGATTCTACCAAGTCTACAAGTTTGAGTTTTACTGTTATTTCTCCAATGTAAGAATAAAAGAATATATAAGAGATCACTGATGTGTTATAAATTCATCCCATGTAGTTATAGAATGCAAACAAAAATAGAAAGTGTTCGAGTAGAACATGAAAACGTGACTCGACTCAGACTCTCCTTCTCCATTCATTGTTTTTCTTCCGGAGGACTGGTGTCCACTCTAGTAAAAGAGATAATACAAAGGGAGGATGATGCAATTTGATGAATCTAGAAGTTGAAAAGATTATTGCATATTCGTAACATCAGCTAGGGCTGGGCATAATTCCCGTCCCGTTCCGTTCCGTATCCGTTCCCGAATTCTCATCCCAGATATATCCCGTATTCCTAAATGGGATAAATTTCTAATTCCCGAATGAGAACGGAACGGGACGGGACGGGAACGGGAATTCCCGGAATTTCCGAAATCCCGTTTAAAACAATACATATATATATATATATATATATTATATATATCAGATCATATTTTATTATATAATTTATTTATATAAATATTATTTATATTGAATATTATTTTGATTTGAAATATTTCTATGATTTACTTTATGTTAGTTTATTTTAATTTAATTAATTTTTTTTTTAGTGTTTCAATTGTTATAAAATATGATTTAATATTGTTTTATTTTATGATTTAAATATCTACGAAGAATAAAAAAAAAGTTAACTACATATTTAAAATTAGAAATTTATAATCATCATTTTATTTATTTTTGAGACAAAATTTTTAAAACGGGAATTCCCGTTCCGTTCTATCCCATCCTGTTCCCGTTCCAAACTTTAAATGGGACGTAAATGAGACAAATTTTTCATTCCCGAAATTCCCGATCCCATCCCGTTCTCGAAAAATCCTGTCTCGGATTCCCGAATGGCCAGCCCTAACATCAGTTGTATTTTATTCGTTACAAAGCAAATAGGCAACTTGATGAATCTAGAAGTTGTTATAATAAAAAATACAGCTGACGTCACTATTCATGATGATAACAGTTTCTCGGAACTTTCCAAAAAAGAAAACGAAATGAAAGGAAAATAGCAAAATGGTCGGTACAACTAAAGTGAAGACTTCAAAAAGGAAAAACTAATAGAGTATAGACTTCATTCCATTATCAAGAGATCCATAAAACTTGAGTTTCCTCAGTGAGGAAATCTGAGCCGTTGGGGAGGTCAAGTCAACAAAAGGCAATCGCTTAAATGGTTGAGATCACATATTAGTTGGAACTCAGTATATCCAATACATACAAAATATACGTAAAAAGTAATAATAAGTTGGAAAAAATTGTAGGGTCAACACGTTACATAAAGCATACGTACCAATTGGAGGAAATTGCCTATAAATTTAAAAGTAACTTGCTGAGTAACTATTTTTGAATTTCTTGTCTATAAAATATAGTATCTATAACTATAATGAGTTAATAAACCTTGTAACCAAAAAGATTTTTTTTACGATTTTGACCTTAAAATTATGAATGAAAAAAAATATATATATATATAAATGATGTTACCCTTTTACTTGCTATCCAATGATGTGCTTTATTTCATCATAAATCATTACATGAACTGACTAGATAACATAATAAAATTAGTCATACACGAAGCAACGCCATAGATTTTAGACACGTGTCGATCCAAGTCTTTTGACCATTATAATATATACAATATATATATATATATATATATATATATATATATAATATTGGTCTACATTTTTAGAGACCAAGTTATATTATAAAAATGTGTATAATAGTAATTGTGAAATAAGCATCTATTTTACAGAATTCAAACCACAGTATATACGAAAAAAGACTTATGTTTTTTTAGTGTTTTCAGAAACTTAATTTCTTTTGTGTTTATAAAAAATAGAAGTCAAAAATGTTGAGAAGAAAAAAATATATTCATAAACTAATAAAAAGGAAAAATAGAAAGAAAAGGAAAAAGGAATGAAGTTGCATTAATGGTGGATGTATAAGGATATTTTTTTAAAATATTGTAGAATACATAAAAAATATTGTGATTATTTATTTTATTGGTTATATATTTAATTATTAAGTGCCCATAAATTTATTTAATTTTAGCATTTTGTGTTTAATGGTTTATTATATATATATATTTTTTTGTTTCTTAGATTTTGTAACAAGTGTATCAACGCATCTATAAACCGTTCATTTTAATAAAGCATACGTCTGGTTCCTCCTGAAATTATCACTAATTCTATCATTCCAGCAAATTTTAGGTCCGGCACGTCACACTGTCGCAGAAGGCATATATGAAGAAATTGCTTATGGAATAAATAAATCAATAATGAAAGTTTTTGAACAGTTGGGATTGCGAACTATGGCTATTAAGTAATAATGTGTTAGTGCATAAGGATTATACAAGGATGACTTACGCTCTATTATATAACTATTAAAAGACCATCTCCACTTCACAAAAATTCAAACTTTAGTCAAAAGGAGAAATTTTAACTACGTATGATATAAAGACGATGTGATATATTAAACAAAGAGACCAAACAAAAGGAGCAGCCTCATTTGCTATAAATAAGAATTCAAGAGAGTTGACACAAACAAAAAAAAAAACACAAAATACAAAGAACACAAAGAACACAAAGAAAGATCATTGTTGGTATAACGATGATGATGATGGGCGATACATTTGGAACTATAGGCTCAAGCCTAGCAAGTTTGTTCTTTATTTGGGCAACAGTTCAACAAATCTTCCCAAACCACTTAAAGATCGCGATCAAAGAGTTTGTTTTGTCTTCATTCCACCAACTCTGTTTCGCTCAAAGAGTTTCCGATTATTTCATCAACATCTTCTCTCCTTACGTCAATATCAACTTCCCTGAAAGTGATGAATACCGTCTCAACCACGCTTTCTCAGCCATCGAGACCTACCTTGGGTCAAAAGCAACCGATAAATCCAAGCACCTCAAAGGAAGCCAGGTGAAGGAACACAAAGGTTTGGTCTTGAAACGAGACGAGGTGAAGATCAGAGACGAATACAAAGGATCAACTGTTTGGTGGGAGATTGTGACTGCTACCAATGGAGAAGAAAGATCTTACAAGCTCACTTTTCACTACCGTGCAAGGAGTCTTATAACCGATTCATACGTACCATATGTGGTTGAAGAAGGGAAACTGATAAAAGCCAAGAAAAAGCAGACGAGGCTGTTCACGAATAACCCTAGTTCTGAATGGGTTTATAGCCACAACATGTGGAGATCTATCGAGTTTGAGCATCCTGCTAGTTTTGAGACACTAGCCATGGATCCAGAGAAGAAAGAAGAGATCATGAATGACCTCAATGCCTTCACAAACGGGAAAGAGTATTACAAGAAGATCGGGAAAGCTTGGAAGCGAGGCTACTTGTTGTATGGACCACCAGGAACCGGTAAGTCCACCATGATCTCAGCCATGGCTAATTTTTTGAACTATAACATCTATGACCTCGAACTCACGACTATAAAGAACAACTCGGAGTTGAGGAAGCTTCTTACAGCGACATCAAGCAAGTCCATTGTTGTGATTGAGGACATAGATTGCTCTGTAGATCTCACGGGTAACAGAATCAAGAAAGACAGAACCTCGAGGGAAAGGAATGGAGAACAAGATAAAGACGAAAGCTTGGTTACACTCTCTGGACTTCTAAACTTCATAGATGGTATTTGGTCGGCTTGTGGACAAGAAAGGATTGTTGTGTTCACAACAAACCACATAAAAAAACTTGACCCTGCTTTGATTAGGAGAGGAAGAATGGATATGCACATTGAGTTGTCTTACTGCACTTACGAAGCGTTCAAGATTCTTGCCAAGAATTATCTGGATCTTGATGATCATGATGATCATCCTTTGTTCAAAAAAATCAAGTCATTGTTGAAGGAGACAAAGATTTCTCCAGCTGATGTGGCAGAGAACTTAATGGCCAGAAACCATAAAATAGATGTTGATGGATCCTTGAACAGTCTGATCGAAGCTCTAGAGGGAAAGAAGAACAGTCAGAGGAGCCAACATGACAAGAAGAAAAACAACAAATTCAGATTATTTGGTTGATGATGATCATCGATTATTATATTATTATAACTCCATTTTTTGTTTGATGAGGTTATATTGTTCCTCTTTTATTAGTGATTTTAATAAGTTTGCAATGTTTTTTTTTTTTTTATGGGCAAATCTCTTAAATAATACATTTTCATGTTTATGTTACCAAAATAAACTACGAAGGGAAAAATGACCAAAATGTATCATTAAACAAGAAAATTGACTATTTTATTTCTATTTTATATTTTTATTAGAAAATTCATTTTTCGAAAAAAATTTTCAAATTTTTTTTTTCAAAAATTGTTTTTTTGTTCAAAATTTTTTTTTCAAATTTTTTTTTTTTCCAAAATTTTTTTTTTAGAAAACCGTTTTAAGTACCACCATTTACTAAACATATGTAAATAATTCCTAAAAATTATTATACATTTCCTACAGTTTTAAGAACATTATTAATCTTCCAAACATTTTATTTATATTTAATATATCATTTTAAAAAAATTAAAATTATTTTCTATATGTTAACCTATTTTATATATTTATTAAAGTCTTAGGAACTCTTTTCTAAAAGTGTGTAAACTATTCCTATATATTAGTATTCCCATTCTAAAATTTCAATAACATATTTTCATGTATTAAAGTATTAAAAATACTTTCCTAAAAATATGTAAAAGAAATCTAAATATTACTATACATTTTATAAAATTAGAGAACATACTTTTACGTATGTTAAATCTATTTTTAAATGTTTATTAAATTTTTAGGAACCCTTTACTAAAGTTATATAAATCATTCCTAAATATGAGTATATCCTTCCTAAAATTTTATGAACATAGTTTTATATATGTTAAACTCATTTTTAAATGTTTGTTTAAGTTCTATGAATATTTTCTTAAAAATATGTAAACTATTCCTAAATATTTTAAGATTTTTTTTCTTTCAAAACCCGTTTTTGGAACCATTTCCTAAAAATATGTAAAACATTCATAAATATTAGAATACACTTCCTAAAATTTTAAGAACATATTTTTATGTTTTTTATTTTTAAATATTTATTAAAAGTTTAGTAACCCTTTCCTAAAAATATGTAAATTATTATTAAAAATTATTATACACTTCCTAAATTTTGAAAAAACAAATTTTTGAAAAAAAAAATTGTTGGGAAAAAAAAAATTTGGAAAAATTTTTTTTGAAAAAAAATAATTTTTGGAAAAAATAATATTTTCGGAAAAAAGAATTTTGAAAAAAAAGAAAATTTGGAAAAAAATATTTCAAATTTAGTATTAATTTTTTTTTTTTTGAATTTTATTTTTTAATTACATATGGGAAAGAGGGGTAAATAGTCTTTTATCATTTTTAATGAAGCATTTTTGTCCATTTTTCCTCTTGAAAACATTTTGGTCACATAAACCTGAAAACAGCACATTTTAGGGTATTCCTCAAATTGTAAAATCATAAAATTTCGGAAAATAATAAAAAAAAATCTTATTTTCTTATTAAAACAATAAATATGTATTTTAAAAAAATAGAAAATAATAAATTTCAAAAAATAATAATTTTCCGTCAAAACTGCAAATCTGCATTTTCCCGCAAATACTGTAAATTCGGGTTTTTCCGCCAAAATCACAAATCCACATTTTACCGCCAAAATCGTAAATCCACGTTTTTCAATCTATATCGCAAATTCGCGTTTCCCGCAAAAATCGTAAATTTCTATCTTTTTGCAAAATCGCAGATTCACATTTTATGCCAAAACCGCAAATATGTATTTTTCTGTCAAAAACGTAAATCCATGTTTTTCTCACCAAAACTGTAAATCCGTATTTTTCCTGCAAAAACCGCAATCTGCGTTTTCCCGCCAAAACCGTAAATCTATATTTTCCCACCAAAACTGCAAATCCGTATTTTCCCGCTAAAACCGCAAATCTATGTTTTTCCGCGAAAATCACAAATCTGTATTTTTCCGCCAAACCATAATTCCACATTTTTTCCTTTAAATCTGTAAATCCATATTTTTCGCCAAAATTTTGATATTACAATTATTAAAATTTATATTTTTATTAAAATTATAAATCTAAACTTGATATTTAATTTTTTTAATTTTTTTAAATATTTTGTACTAGTATAACTATAAATAAAAAAAAATAATTGAAACATTTTTTTGTTATAAATGATAATTTGCATTCAGATTTTTTGATAAATTCATCTAAATGCTGCATCCAGATGTAAATGCTAGTTAAAAAAACGAATAATATCTAGATGTTGCGTCTGAATGTTGCATCTAGATGCTAGATATAGGTGCAATAAATGATATTTCCCTTCTATTTCTCTATTACCACGTTGAAAATGATATACCTAGATTTTCTCATTTATCTTTAAAAAAAAAAAATACTTGCATTTTTCCATTTATCTTCTTTAAAAAACGAAAATTCATCTATTGTCAAAAGACCTATATATATGCTAGATTGGTTCTCTCATCCAGATTACATTTGTTTTAACAAAAAAAAAATGTTTCACAACAAAGAACAAAATATGCCGTGGAGGGTGAGAAACTGGCTCCCATCGCACGAAGTTCTTAACGATCTTTACGATCGATTTGTTTTAAATGGTTCTGATGAGGATAAACAATCCTTGGAGAAGATTATGTTTTTGGTAGAGAGTGCTCACTGGCACTATGAAGATAATATTGTTGACAACGACAAAACCCTAAAGTCTCTCTCTTTAAGAGAGTTTACTTGTCTCTTATTCAACAGTTGTGATGAGTTGAAACCTTACGTTGCACAGATAGATGGAATACTTAGAGACTTCAATTCTTACAAGTTTCGAATCCCTGTCGCTGGTGCCATTATCCTAGACGACACATACGAACGTTGCTTGTTGGTGAAAGGATGGACACAATCATCACGTTGGAGCTTTCCACGGGGGAAGAAGAACAAAGATGAAGAAGATCATGTTTGTGCTATACGCGAGGTCTTAGAGGAAACAGGGTTTGATGTCTCGAAGCTACTTAAGAGAGAAGAATACATTGAGATTACAGTCAGAGGGCAAAAAAGAGTGCGGCTTTACATTGTCTGTGGTGTGAAAGAAGATACAGCTTTTGCGCCACAAACAAAGAAGGAAATCAGTGAAATCGCATGGCATCGTCTTGATGATCATAGAGCAGATGGTCTCAACAGTGACGTAGTTGCACCTTTTCTCGCATCGTTGAAGTCTTGGATAGCAAAGCATCCGTCTCCTGTAGCACGGAGACCTGACAAGACCCTTAAACCTGCACAGAGTGTGTGGAGTGCAAAGACTAATATTCTTGACCATCCTAAAGACACAGGAAGCATTCTTGGAAGCTATTACAAGGTCAACACTGGTGGAGAGAAGTGGAACACGACAGGCTCCTATAAAAAGCTTCAGCTGGACCATCCTAAGGACACAGGAAGCTATCGCAATTTCAACACTTGTCGAAGGAACAAGACAGGCTACTATAAAAGGCCTCAACTCAATCATCCTGAGGACAAGGGAAGCATTCTTGGAAGCTATTACAAGGTCAACACATCAGCAATCTCGCCGACCATGACATCATGTCCTTGAGCTTAACTAGAGTCGGTCATGGTTGGATTGGTGGATTTCTGTATAGCAGAACCGTAGGATATGTTGATATGCTTCTACTTTTTTGTTTCTTTGTTATTTGGTTAGTTCCTCTCGTTGTTTTGCAGAGAGAAATGTTTGTTTAGACTTAGTTATGACTTTTTGATGTCATAGAGATTGTAGCTGTAAACTGTCTCCTTCAACAGAATGTTATTATTAACACACGACCAAACTCTCTTCATTTGTGCATCTTCTTACAATTCCTCTTCCTATGCATATGCGCAAAACAGTGTTTTCTAAGAAGCTTATAGTCGCCATCACAAAAGAAGCTAATCTTCTACATTTACAGCACAATGCAAACTAAACTAATAATCTACCAGCATCACTCAAGATTCTTCACTACATAGTCGATTCATCAGACAGTAGCAGCAAGAGCAAACACGAAATCAAAAGAGTTAGGGATTGTAAAAACAGGATCAAGAAAGGATTGTTGTGTATACAACCCGGCTTTGATTGGGAGAGCAAGAATGGATATGCACATTGAGCTGTCTTACTGCACTCACGAAGCTTTTAAGATTCTTGCCAAGAATTACCTGGATCTTGATGACCATCCTTTGTTTAGAAGAACACGTCTTTGTTGAAGGAGACAGAGTTCTCTAGCTGATGTTGCAGAAAACATGGACGTTGATGGATCCTTGAACAATCTGAGAAGAACAGTCAAGAGCAGCTAGCATGAGAAGAAAAATACAACAAATTTAGAACATTTGGTTGATAATTACTATACTGTTTGTTTGAAGTTGTATCTGATGAGCTTAAGCTTATTTTCTTCTTTAATTGGCGATTCCACCAAGTTAGCAGTGTGCGAGTTTAAATGATATCTCTCTAAGAATAAAAGATGTACCTTTGGTCAATTTAGATGTTGGAAGAGAGAAGCTCACTTAAAAACAGAGTTAAAAGAGAAGTATGACACTTGAAAAACTCGAAATTCCAATCTGATAAATATGTGAAAATGTGACAACTACAACAATACATTAATCTGTGACACATGCTTCCCAAGAGCCATAGCCTAAATTGTTCAGTAGCTTCACTTATACTCTTGACTAAAAGAGAGATACAATCAGATCCTAAACGACATCTAATCCCAACAACGAAGGCTGCTAGATTCAATCTCTGTGATGTTCTGCAATGTGATTCACTATAAGATTTACTTGCACTGCTTTGGTCGAAAGTTCTCAGTAGATAACAGCAAAGTAACAAGAGTCTCAAGCCGTCTAGCACCTGGACCAGGTCTGATAACATTGGTATCACCAATAACAGCACAAGGGTCAGTCCCATTTTCATGGCTTCCAATGCACCAACCACCAGGTGTAGCCATCCCAGGACCTCGGTTAAGAAGCTCCTCATCGATCTTGTCAAGAACAGGATCTTCTCTTCTGAACTTTCTAGCAAAAGGGGCATTGCTATTGACCATTCTATCCATGTCTGCAAGAGTGAGATGGTGTGGATGCTGCTTAGGTGGATTGTCCCACGTTATGAAGTGCAAGTCGCTGTTTACTGTTGTATTTCTGAATTCATCAGCGTTGCAGAGAACGGTGTGAAAATATCCTTCCGGAGAAGAGAGAAAATTCGAGTAGTACATTAAGACCGTACGAGGTAGATTATCCCAACCCCATATACAATAGTCGATGAATGGCCGAGATAAAGCCATCCAAGCAGACCCTGTTTCGAAGTATCACATGTTAGTCTAACAGAATCAAATGTCTAACTGATCCTGAAAAAAGTTTTTTACACAATCAAAGCCAACACACAACTTTTGAAGATCTAAGCACAATGATTCAGTGCTGTTCAACCAATGATAGACTAAACAGCTACGGAACATAAAAGACAACCAATCAAGTCTGCAAATTGCTCAGAGATGAGACTGAGACAGTTTTGCCTAGCAATCTATGCATGATGTTCAACCAACTAGAGATGGATCAAATCTTAACAAATCCAACTCCAAACTAAAGAGCTACGCAACATAGCAACCAAGTCTAAGACTTGCTCAGAGATAATTACAGTTTCAGGTTACAAAAGAGATCAAGCACCTGTGAAGAGCTTGAATGCTGTTGGGATGCTTCGTCTTTGCGTAACCCAAAAAACATCAGATTTCTTGTTCAAATACAGCCCAGGATCTATAATTACCGGTTTTGCTCTTTGTGATCTGAAACAACCAAACCAAAACAAACTCCAAAACCTGAGTTTCCACTGTATGAAACCAAAAGATATAGAAAACAAAGAACTTTAAAAACTCTGTTCTCTCTTACGCTTTCCATCCAATGTTACTAGTATGATCAATGAAGTTCAAATCCCGCGGCAAATGCGAGAATATATGCAACAAATCTGATACACAAAACACCCAACAACAACAAAAGAAAAAGAGTCAAACTTTGTGATGAAGAATCAAAAACACATAAAGTTTCGATTTTTAAGTGAACAATCGTCTCTCACCATCTTGAGTCATCAGAGGATAATCCGAGGAGCTGAGATTGATGAACCAATCCCACTCAGCTCCTTCCCTGAGCAAAATCGCCGCCGCGTGAAGCGTATTCGCGACCATGGTAGGCCCACGATACGTGACGAGATTAGCTTTCTCAATCATGTGAACATTCTGAAACCTCTGAAACAAGGACGAGTTCTGAATGTATCCATGGAGATCCTCTCTCTCCTCGTGCGAGGACTCTCTGTCTAAATGAACAACGTAACGGTTGTTGGGATGGTAAAGAGCGAGAAGAGTTCGCCGGAGAGACTTCCCGTCGCCGGCGGATCCGGAAACCAAGTAAGCGAACCGCGGCGGATCAGGGAGGGAAGAGATTGGCTTTGGTTTGATCTTGGACTCGACGAAAGCAGAGGATCCAGATCCGGTTAACAAAACGGGTCGGGTAAAAGGGAGGAACCGGGCTCCGTTCGGTGAAGTTAGGGTTGTGAGGAAGAGTAAGAAGAAGGCGAAGATTGAAGCAATCACTATAGGGAACAAAAGCCATTTCCTTTCCGACACAACATTATGGTGATGAAGATGATGATGATGATTGTTCTGGTGATGCCTCACGTTCGAGTAATAGCTTCTCAGTTTCTTCATAATCGAATCTAAAAAAGACAAAACTCGCACAAAAACCCCTTTTTTATGGAAGGTCAAATTCAAAGTTGACACATTTTTATGAGGAAACGTCACAAAAACCCCATTTTTCTACAAAAAAACTGAAACTTTGCATTTGGGGTTTGAATCTTCTTTTTATTTTCTGATCAATTTTGAGCGAAGCAATGAACGTTACTGGAGAAAAGAGATTTAAAGAACTGAAAAAGGAAGAGACATAAAGACAGAGACAGAGAGAAGGATATGGTAATAAGAGGTTTACTACTTGGTCAAGCGCATTAATATCAGATCAGATCTCTTAAGTTGGAAAATGAGAAAAAAAATCTGGAATCTACGTGGTGGGCCAATCACAAAGCCCATATGCTCGAAGCTTATGAGTCAACGTAGGTAAGACTTTAATGGTTAAAGTATGAACACAAAACAGATGAAGTAACAAGGTGCATTCATTATTTAGGCATGTCCATTTTCAAACCATAATGAATGAGAGTTACTAGTGCAGATTTCATGAATCATTCGTAATAACGTGTAATTTTAACATGAATCATTTTGCAAGTTTCTTGCATGCTTTAGGATAAATTGGATATCAACAAATTAAAAGCATCAACAAGTGTTAATATCTGAAGATGAACATACAGATTGTGACATGTTTTATCCAGAGAACGGCTTTAGAATACCTCGTTCTCTCATTCGATTCATGACTCTTGAAGCATCGTTTAGTTTATCTGCTCTCTCGTACAAAGCCGCCACAACCAAATGCAACTCCTTGCTATTGACGTTAGGATCAGACTCCAGTCTCTCAAACAACGATTCAACCATCTCGAAATCTTTCTTGGACGAGTATAAACTCAGCATTTGGAAATGAACTTCGTCAGGGAAAACACATCCTTCCTCTTGCATCTCTCTGTAAACCGTATCTGCTTTCTCGAACTCTCTTTGTTTCCCGTACGCGTTCAACACTAAAGCTATCGCGTTTGAATCCGGGAAGTAACCAGCGCTTCTCATTTTCTCAAACACCTCGATGACATTCACGTACCTTTGGTTTCTCGAGTAAAGATTGATCATGCAGCCAAACACAGATATGTCTTTCACCTCCCCTGTTTCAAAAGCTTGTCGGAAAACCCATGTCGCCTCTTCAAGTCTCCCGGCTTTAGCCAGAATCGTGATAGCGGTTTCTCTAGGGATGTTATCAGGACGCTTTAGTTCCTGAAGCAGACGCTTAGCATGACCCATTAGACCAACTCGTTCGTACGCCACAATCATTGTCTGATACAGAACTTGGTCGATTTCAACACCCGAGCTTCTCAGCTTCTGAAACAGTGTTGCAGCTCTGTCTAGTTTCCCAGCTTTTCCCCATATTGAAATAATCGTTGAGTAAGTAATGGCGTTAGGTTCGATTCCTCTGCTCTGCATCTCCTGAACAAGATTCGTTGCCTTTTCGTGCTCCAGAGTCTTCCCGTAGATCTTAATCATCGTGTTGTAAGTAACAACGTTCTGCTCAATGTCTTTCCTCTGCATCAACCTGAAAAGATGAATTGCTTCACCGAAAAGCTCAGCCTCACCATAAACACGGAGGATCGTATTGTAGCTAACAACGTTTGGTTCAATATCCATTTTCCTCATACTCCAAAACAACCTATCAGCTTCTTTCACCATGTCAAGCTGACCATAAACATCGATCATTACATTGCAAGTCGTGAGATCCAACGAGCAGTTCACTTCTTTCATCTCAGCGAAAACCGACAAAGCTTCAAGAAACTTCTGGTTCTCAACATAAACACTCAAAAGAGTTGAGTAACTAACTGTGTTTGGTTCGACACCAGCTTCCTTCATCTCCTTTACAAGCAAACGCGCTTCTTTAAACAACTTAGCCTTTCCATAAACATTAATCATCGAGTTATACGCAACAAGATCAGGCGTAATACCAGACTTCTTCAACCTCGAGAAGATCGAAATAGCCTTTGAGTAATCACAAAGCCTCCTTGAAAGCTCGATGAGGTTACTATACAGAACAAGATCACCTGAAACACGGTCTTGCTCCATCTTCTGAAGCCAAGACAAAGCCGAATCGAACATACCTTCTTTACCAAACGAAGTAATAAGCGTCGAGTAAGTATACCTATCAGGAGAAAGAGCTCTCTGACGCATTTCGTCGAACAGTCCGTGTGCAATATCGAACTGCTTAGCTCTCAACACGTTACGAAGAACGACGTTGTAAGCGAACACAGAAGGTGTATATCTAGCTTCCTCGTGAACCCAATCGAGCAATGCAAGTGATCTCTGCCAGTCGTTTTCACGGGAGAGAAGCGAGACCATGAACCGTATAGACAATTGTCTTTCTTTGTACGAAGAAAGCAGAGAGAACAGCTCTTCCTCGTTCTGGGTCTGGTGAATCGAAGCGAGAAGCTCGTCCATGTCGACTTTGTGATCGAGAAAAGATGATCTTTGGTACCTCCGATGTTTCCTCGACGATGCTGAGTTCTCCGGTTGTTTTCTCCATACGTTTTTGGTTTGTGTGGATTGCAAAGATGAAGATGATGATGACGAAGAAGAAGAAGAAGAGACTGTGAAGATGAGCTTGCGTTGTTGTGTTGATTCGGGAATCGTGAAGAAGGGTATGGAGGTGTAAATATGAGGTCTGCTTAAGGGTAAAAATGGAAGGGAAGAGGGAGAAGATGATGAACAAATGTCTATATACATCTTCCGAAAAGAGATTTTCTATTCTTTTTCAAAAAGAGGCATTAACTTATATATCTATCCAGAAACTCCCAACGTCTATCGTATCACGTGTACACTGAGAATAAACGACAGCGTTTCGTTGTTAGTGGCGAAGACCATACTGTATTTACCTTGTTGGCTTTTGTATTTTTTTACTTATATATATGATCAAATCTTGTAGATACAAAAAAACAAAGTTGGGAAAGAGATAATACATGTAGACTAAAATTTTATGAACATGTTTATGGTGGATAAATCAAACTTTATGAACAAACATGTGATGGATGTAACAATCTTTTTTCGGAATGGTTCACCAATAGCTAGGCTTTTAATTTAGGCCAAAGTTATGTAACTTCTATCTAGTTTTTTTTTTTTTGGCCATAGAAGTTTGCTCTGTATAAAGCTAATGTAATTGAACTTTTTCCTTTTGGTAATATATTTAACTTCTATAAAAAAAAAAAACATGTGATGGATGTATATCAATAGACATACATTATCTAGATGGAAAAAATCAAACTTTATGAACTTTATAAAAATGTCATTGAAAAAATATTTTGTACTGTGTTATATTACGATTTTTGTCATTGATCATATTTGATATTTTTAGAGTCTCATTAAAGGCAAAATTTTCATTTGCAAATGTGAACAAATATGCAAGATATTGAAAAATACAAGTAATATCCTAAAACAAATCTATCAATAAAGTTACCTAATTTCAAAAACCAAAAATATATTCTTAAATTTAATTTTCAGAATCTAAATACTAACCCGATCAAAATCTTTCAATAAAGATATTCTCTTGATTTCAAATTTTAAAATATATAATAAATCTAGAAATCTTAATAAAAAATTGTAACTACAATTAATACATTTAAACACGTTTTAAATAATTATCAAAAATTAAATAAAAAATATTTTTCTATGATATTTTTGATTATGATTTTTTTTTTAAATTGTAATTAAAATTAATTAACAAAATTATCAATTAATATTAATATGTTGTAATAAATTAATGATTTAATTATTGATCTTCTAAATTTACAAATATAATTAAAAGATTATAAAATATATAATAACAAATCTCGTCCTTAGAACGGGTCAGAATCTAATTTAGATATAAGTTAGAAAACATAAACAAAATAAATTCACTACATTAGAGTAACCCTCTTTCTAAGAGAGCGGCTTTCATAGCTTTCAGAGAGTCCTCTATATCATCACAAAGCCTGTGAGGATCTGGTATGACCTTAGGATCGACGGCTATCGAGATTACCATCTTTTCCGCATAACTTAGGAAATGTACCGTTAATGCCTATACAAAGAAAAGAAACACAATACAAGAAGATAAAGAGAAGAAGAATAAAAATAGGTCATATATTAAAGACAAGAGATATACGTACATGAGCGTGTCCATAGACACTTGGAGCGATGTACGCAATAGGATGGCCATGGAAACTGACTTCATCTATAGGACCAATCATGTTTGAAATGAATGTGGTTGTGTTCGAAGTAAGTCGTTTGACTACTATCGCACCTACCTACAATGACAAAAGTCTAGTCTTAAGTTCTTTAACGTGAGAAGTACTTGAGCTCACCTTGATCAATTCATATACCTTAGCTGCGAAAGTATTGAAGATGAACTCTGTACTCGAGAATGCTAAAGGAGCTAGAAGTGAATGTTTTTGTCGATCCATAGTTGATTTAGCCTTTGATAGGTACACCAATGGATCAATCTCTAAACCAATCGAGGTCGGGAAGTCAATACAGCTGAAGTAGTTTCCCCATCTACATTTTGAATTCTTAGCCATCATATCTGCCAATGGCTACATATATAGTACATACTCATGTTTTGCGATGTGTCACATTAATAAATGTGTTTCTTACTATATATATCTAGACAGAAAGTAAATTAAATCTAACCTGGACTCCAGTGTTGGACCTTAAGTTTACGAAAACACCTGCGGTAAGTCGTATTTTACCAGGAAAATTGTTCAAATAGCACGAAAGAGCAGCTTGTGTAACTCCAAGTAGAACATCGTTGATAGTCTAGTAACAACACACAAGAAGACCATATAAAGAAACTGTAAGAAAAAGTTATTAATTTAATTAGTGTATCAAGAAAAACGAAATCGTACCATGTTCATAGCTTCTTTTATAACTCTTATGTCATCCAATGAGACAATCCGGTGAATAAATTTCTTCGGACAAGTCTCGACGCCAACATCTCCTTTTAGAGGCGTTTTTGTATCCTTCAGGAACAAAGCAATCGCCAAGGCCAACAAAAGATCCACAAAAGTGTTCCAAATCAATCTCACTGACGAAAATGTCGCTAGTACCAACCTTAAGAACCATGTGACTTTGTCTTCATGCACCGTTTTACGCCGTTTAAGAGCAGGAGTAGTAGACACGTGTGATGTTTTCTGAGTGCATGCGACTAAGAGAGACATGAGGGATGTTCCATCTCCTAGTGAATGGTGAGATCTTATTACACATACCGCTTCTGCATCAGATGTTTTGACGTTGAGGATGTGGATGTCCCATAAAGGTCTTGATTTATTGAGAGGAAGCATCGTGAGCCGTGAAACGTAGTCTTCAACAAAACTTTCTCCATCTTCACCGATCTCGTTCTGGTTTATATCTACGACAAATACATGGTCTTCTACGTTTACTTGAGTCTTAACCCAACTTGCACCATCAGCAGACTGTGAAATAGTAGAGTAAATACAAAGTCAAATAGGAGACTAAACACTACGTCAAATTAGTACAACAAGTGTTCTTACCAATTTGCTTGAGAAACGAGGATGCTTGGTAACATTTTGGTTCAAGGCACTTAGAATGACGTCAGCATTGATCTTGCTTTTGCAACCGATCCTGGTGACAATGCAACAGTCGTTGCCTGGCAACTGGAAAACACGCGCCATCGGGCTGAGCGGTTCTCCGTCTTCATCCTCCGTCGACATCGTCTCTCTCCTCTTATTTCTTATTCTTTACGCCATTTTCGACGTCTATATATATATCATCTCCCAAGTTCCAATGTGATTCATATACATTTACATATTTTCTATAAACGTTAAAAACCCGCCCCACTAGATAATTATTTATAGATTAACGTCACGCTGCGATCTGTAACGTAAAGCAATATTATAATAATGATATAAAATTTGCGTAATCTTTGTGTGTCAGACGACGTTTAACGATTTGTAATTTCTATGGGCTTGAAAGAAACGTGTGTGTGGCTTGGTTTCCGTGTTGCAATTCACATCTATTCAGCGAAAAATTATTAAAGCCCTTGTCAAGATGTTTCGGCTAAAACTATTAATATTATACTTCCTTATTTGTTGTTTTAGAAAGTTTTTAGTATTTCAAATTATTTGATGTTTTTAAATTAATTTTAATTTTATTGAAAACTGTGTGACCAATTATATCATATACTTATTTGTTTAATTGGTTGAATTATTATTAATTTACAGTTTTAATGATACTTAAAAAAAATACTCAAAACATCAAATAAAATAAAATAGAGATAATAGTAGTTTTAGTTATTGGTTAAAATATTGTTAGTTAAATATTAAATAATAAGCTACAATATTTAATAGCTTTCCCTGATTCTTCTTATACTTTACTTAAATCCTGTAAATCTATTTAAGCAAACAACTTATCATTTCAAAGCCTATAATCTCAGTGACCATCAAACTTTTTTTTGTCAAAAAAAAAAATTGATATTTGCATCATATTAAATAAATAAAAATGTGCATACTTTTTTTTAAAAATGAAATAATTTATTTTCTTTTAAAAAAAATCTTACATAATTGAATAAAAAGTATTTTAAAAGAAACAAAGTAAAATTATCCAAATTATTATACCGCCCCCGAGGTATAAATTTATTAACAAAGTTATTATTTCACCAGTCAACTTTTACAGCATTTATTCCGTATTAACCACGCTTATCTCATCTATTTTGTTTGGAGCTGTGAAATCCTCTACTATCACGTGATCCTCCCCCTTCAATAGAAACACATAAGCGTGCAACACGTTTGATTCATAACTCGGGTGAGCAATTGTATTATTTAATCTTAATTTTCAAATATGATTACGAATGTCGATCTGATTATATATGGTTTTACCAAATGTCTACTTTCCATTAGCCATCCACGTGAAATATTCTTTATATAAGTGTAACTAACAAGGTGTTACGTTTTCATACAACAGATTGAGAATAAACCAACAAACATGTAAGGCGTTAACGTCTACGAACAAAATGAACCGAAGAAGTGAATGGAAAAGTATGCAGGAGTGCACATAAGTGGACGTCAACGCCTTATTGGCTTCGAGCAAGAGGAGTGCACATAAGTGGACGAGCCATACTCATTGTCATTAAACCAGAAGCGTCTTCCATGCAAACTTTATCTCCTTCTATACTCCAATCAAATCCATGCACCATCGTTCCTATTGCAGTACTTATAGAGGTCTGAGCCAGATTCGAAGCAGGACAAGCTCTTCTTCCGCCTCCAAAAGGAAGAAACTTCAGTGCTTTCTCTTTTCTCTCATCTTCTTGTAGATCTCGTAGGCCATTGATGCCGAAGAGACGAGGAGAAATGGGACGTTAAAGACCCGGAGATCGAGAAGGGGTCTATACTTGGAGAAGAGTTTCTGAAAAGACTTGTAGGGTTGCACAGAGAGGAGGAGATGAAGATGGCCGATGAAGGGAAGAGACGGAGGGCTCGGTGGCAAATCATATCCAGTAGGATCCTTTGGTTTCTTGAAAAAGACACGATAAGAAAAGAGTGAAAAGAGGCTTAGGACGATGAAGATGAAACAGTTTTGAAAGTCAACGATGATTGTTGCCATTGTTGCACAAGCTGGAAAATGTAGAGTCTTCATTCACTTACATATAATTTCATGAATGCAGCCATGTTATAGTTGACCCAAGCTTTGTTTGATTAAAACACTCTTCAATGACAACGTGAAAATGGAGAAGCCAGAGGTATGGTTGGTAACGAATAATGTAGCTATCTTTTCTTACATTATGAGAGAATCCTCAAGTACTTAATTAGAGTAATAATACATTAGAGTAAGCCCCTTTCTAACAGAGCGGCTTTTGTAGCTTTCAAAGAGTACTCGAGTTCATCACAAAGCTTGTGAGGATCTGGTATGGCCTTAGGATCGACCCCTATAGAGATCACCATCTTTTCCGCATAACTTAGGAAATGTATTGATAATGCCTAAAAATAAAAGAACATAATATGATAAGGTAAAGATAAAAAGGAAAAGAGCTCATGTATTATTAACGACGAGATACTTACATGAGCATGTCCATAGACACTTGGAGCGATGTACGCAATCGGATGGCCATGGAAATTGATTTCTTCCATAGGCCCAATCATGTTTGAAATGAATGTCGTTATGTTTGAAACAAGTCGTTTAAGTATTATTGCACTTGCCTACAAATGACAAGAGGTCTTATATTTAAGTTCCTCAGCGTGAAAACACTAACAATTTTGATCATTCCATATACCTTAGCTCCAAGTATATTGAAGATGAAACCTATATTTGAATATGAAAAAGCAGGTTGAAGTGAGTGTTTTTTTCGATCCATAGTTGATCTAGCCTTTGATAGATACACCAATGGATCTGTTTCTAAGCCGATCGAGAACGGGTAAGTAATGGAGCTGAAGTAGTTTCCCCATCTGCATTTTGAATCCTTAGCCATCATATCTGCCAATGACTTCATACATGTTTTTGCATTGTGTCATCTTTCCATATATGGTTGTCGGAATAATTAACCAAACATAATTGTATAGGTTTCTAACCTTGATTCCAGTGTCTGGTCTTAGATTTATGAAAACACCTGCTCGAAGTCGTATGTTACCAGGAACTTTTTCCAAATAGCGAGAGAGAGCGGCTTGTGTAATTCCGAGTAGAACATCGTTGACAGTCTAGTAACAAATAAAAGAATAAAGCAAAAGAGATCGATGATTAAAACCTACGAAATATTGGTATTGGCTACGTTCAAGAAATCAATCAAGAACTTACCATGTTCATAACTTCTTTTATAAGTTTTATGTCATCTATTGGGACAATTCTATGACAAAATCTCTTTTGATTACTCTCGACACCCACATGGCCTTTCAGAGGCGTCTTCGTATCCTTCAGGAACAAACCCGTCGCAAGGACCAGCAAAATATCCACGAAAGTGTTCCAAATCAACGTCAATGATGAAAAAATTGTATGTACCGACCTCAAGAACCGTGAGCCTTTATCTTTATCTACTGTTTTACGCTGTTTCTGAGGAGGAATAGTAGGAACTGTGTGTTCGTGTGATGTTTGTTGAGTAGACGCTATTAGTAGAGACATGAGGGATGTTCCATCTCCTAGTGAATGGTGAGATCTTATTACACATACCGCTTCTGCATCAGATGTTTTGACGTTGAGGATGTGGATGTCCCACAAAGGTTTTGCTTTATTGAGAAGAAGCATCGTGAGCCGTGAAACGTAGTCTTCAACAAAAGTTTCTCCATCTTCACCGATCTCATTCATGTCTACATCCGCTACAAACACATGGTCTTCTACGTTGACTTGAGTCTTAACCCAACTTGCACCATCATCAGACTGTGATATTGGAGATTAAATACTTAGTCAAAATAGGAGACTATTACTAAACACTACGTGTCAAATTGGTACAACAAGTGTTCTTTCTTACCAATTTGCTTGAGAAACGAGGATGCTTGGTAACATTTTGGTTCAAAGCTCTTAGAATGACGTCAGCGTTGATCTTGGTTTTGCAACCGATCATGGTGATAATGCAGCAGTCGTTGCCTGGCGATTGAAAAACACGCGCCATCGGGCTGAGCGGTTCTCCGGCCTCTTCCTCCTCCGTCGACATCGTCTCTCTCGTTTTATTCTTATTATTTACACCATTTTCGACGTCTAAATATATCACTCCCAAGTTCCAATGTGATTCATATACATTTATATATTTTCTATATGTATTATAACGTTAAAAACCCGCCCCACGAGATAGTTATTTATAGCTTAACGTCACGCTGCGATCTGTAACGTAAAGCAATGTTATAATAATGATATGAATCTTGTGTAATCTTCGTGTGTCAGACGTTTTGACGATCTGTAATTTCTATGCGCTTGAAGGAAACGTCTGTGCGGCTTGGTTTCCGTGTTGCAATTCGCATCTATTCAGCGAAAATTTATTAAAGCCATTGTCTAGATTTGATTCAAGATATTTTGGCTAAAACCATCTGAACAAAAAGATTATATAAATTTATTAACAAAGTTATTACTTCACCAGTCACCTTTTATAGCATTAATTTGTTCCGTATTAACCACGATTATTTCATCTATTTTGTTTTATACGCTTGTTTCATACGGTCAATTTTTGTTTTTAACATTCGGATTACATTGACACATACTAAGAGGAGTAATATTCCACGTATTTGTAATATTTCATATAAAAATTCTAATAATTTCTATTTGTTTATAACCATTGCACAATATGATATATAACAAGGTGTACCTCGGATACTTTGCGTCAATAGAATTAATTTCAAACCTTTGCTTCTCTTCTATGTACGGATCTCTAAACATGTTCATCTTCTCTATATTATACAACCAAAAGAAAACACCAAGCTAAGAAACTTATTACAAAAGTACTGATGTTGTAGTCTAGTCGCTGAGATGATGATGGAGACGGTGGAGAACGATCAGGCTGTTTTGAAGGAGCTAAGGAAGTTTCGTTTTCAAGAGAGCAAGAGAAGTTACAGCGGCTCGGACGAACTATTCTGTAAAGGCCAGAGCTTGTAAGCAAGTAGACATCTTTGTTGTTGTCTTGTCCAAAGGAGAACACAAAGCCAAGTGATGGAGATGATGAAGAAGAAGAAGAAGGTTCTGTTTCCGATGAGCAAGAGATTGGTGACTCGGAGGCACATTTGAGGGGAATATGAGAGCTTGTGAAGTTTCCACTACCCACTGGAGTTTCAGCTCCACCCCAAATAACTCCAGCGTATAGGTCTGCAAAGAGATACCTACAAAACAAAAGAAACATAATCACAAAACCAAGAAACAACATGTTCATCATTTACAATCTTGGTTTGAATAAATAAGGAGAAGAGGAATGAGCAAACGTACGTTCCATACAAGCATGGATCAGTAGATGAACGATAAAAGTATCCACCGGTTATTGATGCAGATCCTTCTTTCTGGTTTACGTCTAAATGATTGTACCACATAACCGGGAAGATCGGATTTGCAATCTTGGTCGAGTTTTTGCTAATTCTTGAAGAGCTCGAGGTATTAAACGGTAAAGGTCCCTCGTAGTAATGCCAACCATAGTTGCCTCCCTTAGTGATCATATCAACTTCTTCATATATATCCTACAAACTCAACATACAAATCTTCATTGCTTCTTTTGATGAGAGAGTCGTCATAGATCAAGAATGTGAAAAGAGAATAGTAGTAATACCTCTCCAACATCTGCGCAGAGAAAATAAGAAGGCCTCTCTGAATCAAAACAGCATCTCCATGGATTTCTCATTCCCATGGCCCATATTTCAGGAAGCAGATTCTTATCTTGAGAAAATGGATTGTCTTTTGGTATAGTATAGTTTCCCCATAGCTGAAACTCGCTCATTGCTTTTGTATCTGATAAACAAGAACCAAATTCAAACTCCATATTTCATTGTGTGAAGTAGGCCTGGGGATAAGAACTGGAACCTAATAACGGAAAAATATCCAGTTTGGTTCGGTTCCGGTTCCACTTATATTACCCATTGGATCCTGAGTTGAAGAACCATGGGTATCAGTTTAGTTCCCGTTACTACCAGAGAACCGAAATCAAGAACCGAAGAACCGAACATATAGAAGTATATTATCCCATTGTTGGATGTTGCTTATCAAACTTGAACTATGTAGTTTTCATTTTGGTTTTTGAACGTTTTCTTTGCAATTTTGTATTTGACTTAAATTAGTTCGGGTATTTTAGTTCTATTTCAGGTAATTTTACTTGATTTCGGATAAAAATTGTTATTTAAGGTATAAATTATCTAAAACCGTATGAGAACCGAAAATTTTAGGTATTTTACGGTTCTTTAAATTATGAAAACCGAACCGAAAAATATAAGTACCTATTAGATCATAAATCATAGGAACCGAAATACCCGAAACCGAACCGAATACCCAAATGTTCAGGACTAGTATGAACATGTGTTTACTGTATAGCATGTTATTACCTTGAATAATATTCACGTCGAGTCTCATGATCTTTCCAAGTAAAGATCTCTTGTTCTGTGCAAAGTTGTGTGGATCTCCTTTGCTTCCTCCATCTCCCATCATGAAATACAAGTACCCATCTTTAGGTCCGAACAAGATTTGTCCACCATGATGCGTTGTAAAAGGAAGACCCATCGTAAAGATTCTTCTTACCTCCACTGGTTTAACATGAGTCCCTGAAAACATATCAAGAACGTCTCAGAAACATCCAAATATATAAACGAAGGTGAGATTGTTTTTAGTACCATTGGTAAAAAATTCTGATATGACACTATGGTATTGACATGGACTTGCTCCGTTTTCTGAATCTAGCTTTGTAGGGTCACAATCAACATCTGAGTTGCACGCACATTTGCCAGAACATTCTGGCCACTTAACTCTATCGCAGTTGAAAGAAACAAAGAATCTACCGTTTTTCAAGAAGTCAGGATGAAAAGCTATTCCCAAGAGACCAAGCTCAGCATCAAAGTGCACTTCTTCAGTAAGATCAAGAAACATGTTAGTCTTGTCTATTGTCAAAACTTCTCTAGATCCTTGAGATGGAATCGTCGCCAAGTATATCATCCCGGCTTGATCAGACAGAAAGACACGGTTAGAGCCATCAGGATGAGGAACCATGTTAAGAAAGGATCCATTTGCAAGCTTCTCCATGCATATGCCTGAAGGAGATGGACCAGTAACTTTTGAAGTGTTAAATGAAACCGCCTGTCCATTGAAGCACACAGAGGATTCATCTGAAGATCCACCAAAAGTCTTGCAGAAGTCATTTCTTGATTTCCATATTTCAGATATTGTGGAATTGACACTACTACTACTGTTGCCTCCTCCTTCTCCAGCAGCTTGAGATGCAAAAGGAGTGTTGGTTACAGAGAGATTCCGACATTCGTTCCAAAATCTTGCGCAGAAATCAATGTCGGCCAGAGATTGTGTTGATCTATTAGAAGAAACCTTGGAGTTGCAGAGCACAGGAACTTGTCGAGATTCTGACTCAACACGGAAAAGTTCTGCTGCGAAAGGATCACACTTCTGCAAACAGAGAAGAGAAGAGAATCATCCACTGATATAACTAGAGAAGTTTTTAAAGATCAAGAACAGAATCATAATCAAAGACTAAAGTGGATGACACTATTGTGTAGTTGTTCTAAAGGGCTTTACCGAGCAAAGTAATGATTTGAGAAGCGAAGAACAGCTTCCAGATACATTGACTGCTTTAAACTGTTTCTGCAACTTCAAGTCCTCTTGAGAGTTACAGCATACACTTCCATTGAATTGACAAAAAGCGAGCGGTTGCTTCAGATTAAACGGAGAAGCTGACCAAACAATTCCAAAAAAAAATCAGAAAAAGAAACGGCACAAAACACAAAGTTATAATCAATTTAATCTCACGAAAAAAAACAAAGAGCCACCTACTCAAATCATTACATAATGGATGTGACAAAGATTCTTTGGCAAGAAACAACACTAGACAAGAAAGCAAGACTGCTACTGCCAAGAGAGATCCCATTTTTCATCAACAACTTTAAAAAAAAATTGATGTTTTGAGTTTTCTGCAATATATTTTTTAGGATCTACCCATGAATTGAATTGTAAGCAATCTGAAAAAAAAAATGAAGATAGATAACTCATAGAGTTCTATTTACAGATTCAGACAGAAATGGAACTCTTACCAAGAAATCAAAGAGAAGACCATAGCTCCAGACAAGAACTGATAATATGTTTTTAAATAAACTGAGACTTTTGTCCAGTTGAAACAGAAGACAACTAGCAGAATCTTTAATAAATCTAATCTGCAAATTGGACGGAGCCAATACAATAATATAGAATGAATTATTGGCCAATAAAAAAAATATGTTGACTTGAAAAAATACTATAACGACCTTGATTTAGTATACCTTTGTCTTTCTTCATACCTTAAAAAAGCAAGAACAAAACATCGTCCTCCTTTAAAGTAGCATGCAATTATCATTATCCCAAGAATTAAAAGCCAAAACATGATTCGAAAACTGAAGCATTGTAACCTCTTGTTTGATCTATTTGCCAACCAACCTGTGGCTTGTTTGGAAAGAGATGATTCAGTCAAACAAAAACCAACTCTTTCCTTTTTTTTTTTTAATTTAAAAGAAGAAAACGACAAATTCAAGTCAATGAAAAAACACAACAACAGATAAAAACGCTGTGTTTTGCATTCACGTGAGTCACGTGCACTGATTGGCGACAAGGAAACGGTGTCCTTTTTGTTTTCTGGACGGGAAGCCCATTATCAGCCCGTAAATGCTATATTGGTATTATTATGGAAACACCAAATGAAAATAACAAGGAGAGATGTTTAACTAAAGAAAAGTTTTTTCTTAGAATGTTAACAATCAGGTTGGAGAAAAATTCATTTAGATTATCCAACGATGTATTACAACGTGTATCAGAAAAAAGAAGCTCAACAACTTCATCCAATTTTTTAAAAAATTATTTCTATTTTTCATGTAGTTTTTGGCTATTAAACCAATGCATGAAGAAATAAATATAAATAAACCTATTTTGGTTTGAATATTCATCTATTATTTTATTTTGTCAACATATATATCATCAATTCTAGTTTATATAATGCCATAATCCTGTTCAAAAGACTAGTACAAGAGCAACACAAAAACCTTTAATTGAACATTATATTACCGCGCACTTGTAAAAGATCAAAAAAAATTTATTGGGAATTAACAATGCTTTAAATTGTTTAGATTCCCACTGAAGTTAATTCGTTGACTATAGACATAACTTTTAACTTTCATTTTCTTCCCTTGAAACCCGACATATATTGACTCGTAGTTGCATATTGCAACTATATAAATCACATGAAGGAAGAAGAGATGACTCGAGTGATGCAATGGAGATTTCTATCAAGAAAGTGAATGGAAAGATCATAAACCTAGAGGTTGACGATACCTCCGATACTATCGACCTCAAGATCAATGGACCCACCCGTCAGTTGGTTCTTCGTCTAGGCCCGGATCCGGATCCGGACTCGGATTCGGATCAGGAGGCAGTCTTGAGGATTTTTGTATCGCCTCTTAAGGGAAAAACATTCAACCTAGAAGTGCAAAAGACCGAGACCATTGCAGACGTCAAGGCCATGATCCATGCTCAGGGAGGCCCTCCAGTGGATCAGCAGAGGCTCATGTTTGAAGGCCATATTCTCATCGGCAACAAACGTACCCTAAGCTCAGTACAGTGTAAAGACGGGTTCGACTCTTGTCATGATGTCGCATTGTTGCGGTTGCTAGAATGTGTTTTTTATGTTCTTAATTTTAAAAATAAAAGAAATAAAATGTCTTTTCATGTTTTACTGAGATTTGTGTGTATCTTCGTCTAGGTCGATTCCCAATCCCATGTAGATCGTTCATTCGTTTTGTTAAATAATAATAACCGAGCAAGTGTTTTCAAAATTTTTTGAATGTTTTTGGTAAATAATTTCACAATGTCTACGCATACCGTTTTCATAATATTTGATGTTTTGATCAAAAACTCAAGTATTAAGACGTACAATACTTTTTAAAAAGTACCACTAAATATATAAATTAAAAAATAATTATAAGGTGTAATTGGTCACACAATTTTCAATAAAATTAAAAATATCAATAAATCAAACAATTTGAAATTTTAAAAATATCTTCAACGTAAAACAATTTTATGGAGAGACTATAATTACCACTGGTAAGAGATCAATTCTTTTTTATGGGAAATAACAATGCTTTAAATTGTTTAGATTCCCACTGAAGTTATCTTAGTTGACTACAGACGTAATTTTTAACTTACATTAAGTGGTGATATAGAGACTTTAATTTTCATCCCTTGAAACCCGACATATATTGACTCTTGCAACTATATAAATCACATGAATCCCTCCTTTCAACTCAAAAAATTCAAAAACGAAAACAGAAAGAGAAATTAGTTAAATCATATTTTAAACCTATTCAAGATGAACAGTAATGAGAGAAAGGACAAAGACGATGAGAAGTCCAAATTTTATGAAACCGCAACCACAGTCATTGGCATCGCTGGAGCCGTTGGAGCAGTCGCGGGTCTACTATCGTGGCTTGGCTCTGGCTCGGAAGAGAAAGGTCTTGAAGAGAAGATGATGAAGGCTCCTGGAAGAGATTGTTATATTGCCAGGAAAGATTTTGAAGACAACCCTAAAGACTACTTTAAGGATTTACGTGGTAAGAAATGAATATCTCTGAATATGTGTGCGGAATGAATATTCTCGACTTTGCTTTATATTAAATTAATAATAATAGTTTGCATGTGATGGATATGTCATCAAGAGTTATGTGTACCACGTTATGATGCTATCTGTATAAAACCGCTATTGTACTCTTGTTTAATGCTCTAATAATCATCGGCTGCAGCTGATATATGATGTTCTAATAATCGTTGGCCGTTTTCATTAATCATAATGACAATTCGGTTAACCTATCAAGATATTGGTAAGTTTCAACTTTGTTTATACCAGGCAAAATAACAAAAAAATACATGATTATCTTGCTTTGAACTGGCAAAGATTCATGAAAAGATTCGTTATATCTAAGGGTTTTTCTCTATACAGCTTCACATATTCTCCCTTTGGTGTGATGTGGAAGTAAAATGCATCACATGCATGTAATCAACGAACTGTCAGTTGATTTTTAATCATAGCCCTTCTAAATAAGACTTACCCATACATTGAGGTTTTGTATTAGGAGTTTTAATTTCCTTTGGTCAATCAAATATATTAATTTAAAAGCATAGGACTTCGAGCTAGCCTGGACAGATTTGTTTTTGATGAATCGTTATCCACTGAAAACATAAAAAAGAAAGCATCTTTTTTTGTTAAAAAGAAAGCATCTTTATTCTTAACAATTTCTTTCTTTTGAAAAAAGCATATCTTATGGCACAACATGCCTAAAGTCTAAACAACGGACAAGAAAGTGGCATAAGTACATACAATGTATCACGTTCACCCAAATTGGAAATAATAATAGAGCAAATGCTTACAAAGAATGCCTTAATATCATTTTGTTAATTAAAAGATTGGTTATAAAACGAAGCGCAAAGAGTCAGAAAGAAGAGATCATTAACTGATGCAATGGAGATTTCTATCAAGACGGTGAGTGGAAAGACCATAAACCTAGAGGTTGACGATACCTCCGATACCATTGACCTCAAGATCCATGGACCCACCCGTCAATTGGTTCTTCGTCTAGGCCGGATCCGGATCCGGACTCGGATTCGGATCAGGAGGCAGTCTTGAGGATTTTTGTATCAACTCTTAAGGGAAAAACATACAACCTAGAAGTGAAGGAGACCGAGACCATTGCAGACGTCAAGGCCAAGATCCATGCTCAGGGAGGCCCTCCAGTGGATCAGCAGAGGCTGATATTTGAAGGCCAGCATCTCAGCGACAACTGGCGTACCCTAGCTCAGTACAAAGTAAAGACGGGTTCGACCCTTGTCATGATGTCGCGTCTTTGCGGTTGCTAGAATGTCTTTTTATGTTCTTAATTTTAAAAATAAAATAAATAAAATTTCTCTTCATGTTTTCCAGAGATTTTTGTGTGTGTGTGTATCTTGGATACTCAATCATGCACTAGTCCACCAAAAGTTAGCCTTAAGTTTATATCTAACGTGTGCTAGATAGAGATGTAATGAGATTGCTTGGAATGGATAATAAATGACTCGACAGAAGCAATTACTCAAACTAATTTTGTTAAGAAAATATTTTGAAGATTAGTGAAGAAAAGCGACTACTTCTTTCAAATTAAATTTCAGGTAGTTCCAATGTACTCCTCAGTGTAGAATAGGGCGTAGAGAGAGTCATAATTATATATTTATATTCAATGATTCAAAGTTATTGTCACTTTACTTTAGTAAAATTCAGATATCACTTTAGTGCAATTTTCAGTATAATGTTTGTTTCTCTCCTAAAGGCATGCACCTAACTTTAAATTTATCTTCTTCATTTTTAGGAATCTTTGTCCACTGAAAAAGTAATCCTAACATAAAACACGAAAGCCTCTTTATTCTTAACATTCTTTTTGGTTTTTAGAAAACATATCTTAAGCGAGAAGATACCACTGGGCTCTGAACAATAGAACAAGAAAGTGGCTTTAACCTAGTATAGTACGATGTAAAAAAATAATTCATTTTGGAAATAATAACAGAATATATGCTTTAAACTGTTTATATCCCACTTTAGTAGAGACTTTGAGGACTAGTCCCACTGAAATTAATTATAGTCTTTATGAATTACACCAAAGGTACACTAGATAGTCTTTATTGTTGGCATTGCATTTGCAACTCTATATAAATCACTGATGGATCCCCTTATATAACTCAATATATTAAACATACACACACACACACACAAAAGAATAAGAAGTTAAAGCTTTTTTTTTGTTATCATATCAATATGAATAGCAACGAGAGAAAGAATAGCAAAGATGAGAATTCAACATTTTATGATACAGCAGCGAAAGTAATAGGCGGCATAGGAGCTGTTGTAGCATTCGGTGGTCTATTGTTTTTGAGCTTGGCTTCGGACTCGGAAGAGAAGATGATGAAGGCTCCTGGCAAAAATGGTTATATTCCGAGGAAAGATTTCGAAAACGATCCAAAAGACTACTTCAAGAATCTTCGTGATAAGAAATGAAAATATGAGTATGTGAAAATACTTCCTGCTTTGTATTCTATAGTATAATAATTAAATGTTGCATATGACAGATATATCGTACTCGTATATGTACTGTCTTATCTATGGATCATTATAATATTGCTATTGTGATTTACTCGTGTTTAGTGTTGTAATAACCGGTAACCACAAATATAACCTTACCAGAATAATTTGAACATAGCTGTGAGTTTCTGATTTTCATTTAGAACACACAAATCAACAAAAGATCAGTGATAAATTAGCTTAAAAGTATGGAAAAAAGAAAATATTAACTAGAATCGACCTATAAATTAAGTGCAAAACAATTCTTCAACCATTAAAAAAAATTGGAATACAACACTTCCATATTAATATCGCATATCGTCGAAAAATTAAAAATTGTCGTTTTGTTTAATGAAAATGATAGTTTTAATTTTGTGTTCTACCAATAAACTAAAACTAAATAGCATTCAACATTGATTAAATTTTTTAAAAATTGGGGAACAAAACAGCCTTCAATGACTATAATCAGACGTAAATCGAAGAAACCTATGTATAAACCACATATAAGCAACCATACAAAGGAGGCTGGTTTATTAGGCTATAAGCATGTTAGTTAGCCAATAGATCAGAATCGCTGCTTAGCACTTGCCGAAGGACCGAGTACAGAGAAGACTTATTTATTTGAAATCTTCACGACCAAATCTCTCATATGCTATATGTACATGCCTTATCTCAGTTTATGCAACAACCTAAAGAAGATCATTGGTTTGCAGCATTGGAAGTGTTATGATATCTTAAGGGAACTCTTGGATATTGTATTCTCTTGAGGGCTGATTCGTTCTCCACTTCACGTGATGCATATTGGGCTAGTTGTCCATTATCTGGATGTTCTCTTACCGAACGGATTGTTCAATTTGGAGACTCTCCTGTTTTATAAAATACATAAAAGCAAGATATTATGTATTGTTCCTCCACTGAAGCAGAATACAAGGATAATTAACCTCCTTTTATAGGCCAAACTCAAATATGACTTCAAAAATTAGGATGGGCCATTTTGAAGATTGGGTTTGGGATGTTACACAAAGCGACAATTGATGATTTATGTGGAAGAAATAAAATGGTGGCTGCATTTTATTGTTTTAATAGATAACTAGATTCTGTCTCGTCCTAAAGACGGGATTTATTCTTATATATTTAATAATTTTTAATAATATATATTTGTAAATTTAGAAGATTAAAATTAAATTATTAATTTATTACAATATATTAATGTTAATTGATAATTTTGTTAATTAATGTTAATTACAATTTTTTTTAAAAAAATGCATAATCGAAAATATCATGAAAAAATAATTTTATTATAGACGTGTTTAAATGTATTAATTGTAGTTACTATTTTTTTTGTTAAGATTTATAGATTTATTATATATTTTAAAATTTGAAATTAAGAGAATATCTTTATTGAAATATTTTGATCGTCTATATGGTTAGTATTTAGATTCTGAAAATTAAATTTAAGAATATATTTTTGGTTTTTGAAATTAGGTAACTTTATTGATAAATTTTTTTTAGGATATCACTTGTATTTTTCAATATCTTACATATTTATTCACATTTTCAAATGACAATTTTGTCATTAATGAGACTCTTAATATATCAAATAGGAATAATGGCAAAAATCGTAATATAACACGGTACAAAAGGTTTTTTCTATAATGTTTCCTGTTTTAATAGTATAGATATGTATAGCATCTAAACCCCCAAAACAAAAAAATTGTTAGTTATGGTACCTTAAGTAAATATATATATATATATATATCCATAATAAAATCTTTAAATGATTCTATATTAATCTTTCGTTAACCTATGATTTCTTCTAGTTTAAACAATAAAAGACACTGAAATTTGCTAAGCCGATTGGCACATGGCATAAGATTATCTGGTCTTGCTCTTATATATGTTGGAATTGCAATATAGCAGCAAAAAAAACGACATATTTGTGATTTTTTATGTGGTCTTAGTTTAGCGACTAAACTTTGCATTTAGTGATTCAAAGTTGTTATCACTTTAGTAAAATTCAAAGTTGCTATCACTTTTGTGTAACTCTCAGTATACTGTATTATATTCTTTCTTTCCTCAACACATGCACCTAAATTGAGATTTTTCTTTGTTTTTGATGAATCCTTATCTAATAAAAAAAGTAATTTATTCTTCATATAAGACAGACAAAAGGAACAATAAATAGTCTTAGTCGTTGGTTCGGACCATTACATTTGCCACTCTATATAACTCACTCATGAATCCCCTCTTTCAACTCAACCAATTAAAACACAAAAATAAAATAAGCTTAAGCTTAACGATCATATCAGTACGAGGATCACCCAAAAAATGGGCCACGAAGTGTCCGACACAGTGAAAGTCATAGCCACCACGGTTGGAGCCATCTTAGCAATAGGTCTTGTCTCGGGGATTAGCTCAGCCTCTGAAAAGATCGGCCGGAAAGAGAAGATGGTGAAGGCTCCTGCGGGGAATGGTTCCGCAGACCAGTTCAAGAAGGAGGAAGTCAGCACGCAAGTCCACTTCAAGAACCAGCGGAAGCTTCAGAAAGCACAAGTATGAGTATGCGATGGTATATTTAAAACGTTGGACTTTGTATTCAGTTACTAAATAATGAAACGTTGCATACGACACATATATGTTGTTTATGTGCCATGTTCTATAACTAAATAATAAAACGTTGGGAGCGCCTACTCAATATTTTTTTGGGTCCCTGAGAAAAAATAACTTTTTATTTATCTATCTACTTTTAATATTTTTTTTAAAAAAATTAACAGAATATTTTTTTAAGCTAGTTTATATAATATTTGTGATCTAAATCTAGTTATAAAAAATATTAAAAAAAATTCAATTAATAAAATATATAACTTAAATTTTTCTTTGTTAGATTAATTTTATCTTATTTCTTTTTATAAACTAAATTTTGATTTTTCTAAGTTAAATTGGTTATAAAAAAATATTCTGGACCCTAATGTTTTTTTTAGTCATGAGCAGGTGCACTAGTTACTCACCTTCCTCAACCGGCATTCAACTTTGGATAAATACAATATTGCGATTTTAATTTACTCGTGCTGAATTTTAATATATATGTTGTATATGTGTACCATGCATTATATATATATTGGTCTAATATTTGCTATTTTAATTTACTCGTGTTTAAAGTTTCGACAATCGGGTGCCAATAATAACAAGTTGACCAAGTTTCATGGCTATTTTAACAGTAGTTAAAAATATAGTAGTTACTTGGTAAACTTGTTAATATAGTTGTAAATTTCATTTATCTTTTCCCGTTTCCAATACTCAACAAACAGCAGTTCAATGATAATATAGCATAAAACTATGGGAAAATAAGTGATTAGAAATCGAAAATATTGGTGAAATTACGAGTTATACCCTTAACTGAACTTGAGAAGCAAATTAATCCAACTTGAACTAAACTTGCAGTCAATCACTGTACTAATTTGAAAACTTATATATATATATATATATATATATATATATATATATATATATATATATACTCAACATTTTATATGTTAGATCAAAAAATAAAAAAAATCATCTATCTGTTTCTCTTTTTCCTTAATTTAAAAAAATAAAATAAAATTAAAGACTATAAAAAGATTGAGTAATACAGAACTACTGAATTTATGTAATTTTACTAAAGAAAAAATGCAATATTTTTTTGTGATCTATAAGCATTGAACTAATTCAATAAAAATCTGAAAAGCCTTAAAACTTTTTTATGAACCAACCTAAAGTTCTTAAACACTAATAAGACTGGTTTTCCATAAATTTTAAAGTTAAGATGATGATGAGGATGAAAAAAAAAATCTCAGTATAGACTTGTGGAACAAGGATAGGTGGTTTCAAAGTGAAAATCACATTTTTGATACATAAATATATACTATTAAAATAAAAAACATTATAAAAAAATAAATATGAAAGCATCTCCATTCCTAACATAAGTCTATGCTATTCGCGTCATTAAATTTCAGCCACTAGAACTACGGGTTCTGGATGAATCATAGCCACTGCAAATATATTCCAAACATAAACACGAAAGCATCTTCACTCCTAACATAAAAGTCAAAAAAAAGAACATATTAATGCTTAGGACAGAAGATATGTCTAAACAATTGACAGAAAAGCATTAGATACTACATGCATGAAAGTCATTCATTTTGGAAATAATATAATAGAATGCTTTGAACTGTTCCAGTCCCCCGGTTCTTTGTTTAATTATATATAGACTAAATTTACTAAATTCCAAAATTCCCACTAAAATTATATCAATTAATTATAGTCTTAATTACTCCGAAGGTACTACATAGTCTGAACTCTATATAAATCATTCACGGGTCGTCTCGTTTAACTCAACAAATTCACAACACACAAAAAAAACAAAAGAAGAGGAAAAAAAGAAGTAAAAGCTTTGTGATAGTATCAATATGAACAGCAACGAGAGAAAGGATAACAAAGATGAAGATTCAGCATTTTATGATACTCCAACGAATGTCATGGACGGCGTTGGAGCCATCTTAGCACTCGCTGGTCTACTCTTTATGAGCTTGGGCTTGAACTGGGAAGAGAAGATGATGAAGGCGCCTGTGAAAGATGGTTATATTCCCATGAAGGATTTCAAAGAACACCCACCAAAAAGACTACTTCAAGAATCTGCGTGATAAGAAATGAAAATATGAGTATGTGACTTTATGTTCTATAACTCTATAATAAAACGTTGGATATGACAAATATTTATGTTGGATATGTACCATGTTATATATGGATTGGTATGATATTGCTATTGTAATTTACTTTTGTTATAATTAAGGTATGTATTTTGCGAGGATCTTTCTGTAACTAGAATGGGCACCTTTTGTAAATAAATTATAATTGCAATTTGAAAACACTAAAGCGTCGTTTATAGGTCACTAACATAAAATAATAACTCATTCGCGACGGCAATGTAAATTCTTGCTGCAATAATAAATTTTAAATTGTTTTATTCCACTCTAGTGTCTTTGCCTAAGATTGAACTGAATCTTTTCAAAACACCAACGAGAAATGATATATCAGATTTAGCACAGTTTTCAAGATATACAAGTGTTTCAAGATATATAAGCGTTTATTATTGCTTTAGATATGACGCTTCAAAACCAAATATTTATTCATTTTTTCATGTAGTTGAAAATGATCAATATGATAAAAATAATTAAATAATTAAATATAATATCAAAAATATTTAAATAATAAAATACTTTTTGATTTTTTACATTAGAAATACAATTTATATTTGATAGTAATGGAAAACAATTTAACTAATTATTTGGAAAAAAAACAAATGCGATCGAATACCGGTGGCCAAAAAAATAAATAAATTTAATTTTTACTTACAAACTTGTAAAACATCTTATAAAATAAAATAAATCTTTTAAATATTTAAATTATGGAAACAAAAAAATATCATATACATAATATGAGAGAAAAGAAGAAAAAAAAGAAGCTTAAAACTAAAAAGAAAAAGAAACGTGTTTTGAAAATTATGATCTTCCACATCAAAAGAGAAGAAGAGTCTTTTTTTTTCTTGTATCTTTACATTTGCATACCAAAGCTTTAAATTAGAAAGTGTTTAGGATGTGGACATACTTACAGCCCTTTTCAGACACCCCCAAAATTTCAACTCCATATAACCTATGTGGAGCTTATTCATGAGCTAGTAACCCAAATTCACTCAATTATTATAGAAACACTATAACGGTCGGTAATATGTGTACCATAACGCATAAACCAAAGAGAATCTAGTGAGTTTATTAAATAGTTACTTTTTGAAGAAAAAAAGCCACTCATATCTAGTAAACATTAATGTTATTTATGTTTCTCTTTCTTACATTTATTTTGATGTTATTATATATAGTGATGATTATATAAATCTTTTTTTACTCTTTCATTTCTATCTTAACTCTCTTTTAAAAAAAAATGGAACTAGTTTGGAAGGTACTGCTATTCTTGTTGTGTTATATGGTACATTTCAGCCAGATGACGAGCTTTTATAATCATTTTGTGGATGCAAAAACATTACAAAGTTTCAACGATTTTGAAACTGAAGAAATTGAAGCGCAACGTGAAGCCATCAACAAACCTGCTACTAAAATCATCAAAGTTTGTTTAATCTCATCTAAATCATTTTTTAGAGCTAGCACTTTATTTATACGTATATATGAAAGCACATTAACACCATGACACATGAAGTTTTACAAAGTAATTTTCTCCTTTATTTTGTTTTCGGATGATAGACTATACATGGTGACACATATGAATGTGTGAATTTTTACAAACAACCAGCGTTTGATCATCCATCGATGAAAAATCACTCATTCCACTACGAGGTATGTATTATACTTAAATACATGATTTGAATCAATGTTCCAGTCACTAATAAAAAAAAACTTATTTTGAAATGCAGATGAAGTACTGGACTCGATCATCTCTAAAAAAATCAAGAATAAGTAGTGAAACATTTGGTCATTTGTGGGATAATGGTGTAGGTTGTCCTATTGGTACTGTGCCCATTAGGAAAATTGCCAAAGATGAACTATTGAGAATGAAATCGTCCTCAGAAAAATCTAGGCCCCATGGTTCTTGGAACTTCAGTTATGATCAGTCTAATACAGATAATAACCAACATCATGTAAGTGGTATACTATATACTTTATTATCTTTCCATCTAATAATGCATATATATATTATCTTACAAGACTCATAAAATTAAATGTTGACTATGAATGGTGATGATAATTAGTTTGCAGTGTCCCGTACAAAGGAAGGAAAAGGAAAAGTCTACAATGGAGCATCAATGATTTTCTCTGTACATAATCCTAAAGTTAAATATCCACAATATAGTGCTGTTCGCATGCATGTTCAAATTGGATATGATGATTTTATTCAAGTTGGGTGGATCGTAAGTTCCTTATCATATCTTTTATTTAATTTTGAGTTGCGGTCATTATTTCTAAAACTGGAATGGACGAGAGGTCAAGCCCGATTGCCAGCTTTGAATGAATGTAAACTCAAAAGATAGTTGGATAAAAATTAAAACCAAAGTTAAGCACCCAGCTGAGTCGGATACATCAAATTTTTGGTTTTTAATTAAGTTTTTTCTTCTTTTATTTATTTTATTTTCAAATTTTAAAAAGATTTTTAACTTTGATAGCTTCTAATATATCATTCGATTTTTTTTTTGGTATTTTATTGGTTTTTAGACTTATATTTCTTCTTTTCATTTTTTGGTATTTTATAAACAAAATTTTTTTCATTATTAAAAGATGAAAATCCATTAGAAAATCAAAGGTATGCATGTCGGATGAATTTTTATAAATTTTCTTATTGTGATTTTAAGTAAATGATATTCATTTCACTATTTATTTTTTACTATTATTACACTTATATGGTTATATTTTTCAAGAATAATATATAACTATTAAAATAAACTTCAACTATGATTTTTGGATTTCTGGAGACAACATTTCATGTATTTCGATATCTTAGCTGTAAATATATTTTAAAAAAAAACTAGAGTAAACCATATTATTACTTTCAAAAATATTATCAAATCCAGTTGAACTTGGTTAGACCATATTGTCTTGGGACCTAATAACTTACTTGGTTTGGTTGCCGGTCTAAGTTTAACATTGGTTGTGATCGAGATAATATTAAAATAAAATTAAAAATCATGTTAAATTAATACACTTTTTATGATGGTTTAAAATTTTAGAATACTTAGCTTCATAATATTGTCTTAAAAATATTTACATTTCAGGTAAATCCTAAGGTATACTCTGACACCAAAACTCGAACATATGTGTATACAAAAGTAAGCTTTTTACTAATATATACAAATGTAAATTTTCATTTATACTATCATAATATATATATGCCAAGATATAACAATGTTGGTATAGGCAGGTAAAATTCAATGTTATAACAGCATGTGTCCAGCTGGAATCATAATGGTTCGTTCAGATCTTCCTCTCGGTCTAGTTCTGAATCCTAGTACTCGTGGTTCTCGACTTCATATTGGTACATTTAGGTTACTCAAGGTTTGTCAGTTATTAACTCTTATTTTTTTAACAAGTTTATGCGTTTATGCTCGATAAATTGTTCTCATTATATAAGATGTTTTAAAAGATTATTTTTGTTCCATTTTATTTGACTTTTTACAAATTTCTATGTAAATTTAATATGTTATAACCATAAATATCTATTGTTATTGGTTAAAATAGTTTTACTTAAATGCTAATTTATAATTTTTATGTAAAAGATAAAAATATTTATGATTTTTTAATTTTAGTGTTTTTAGCAAAAACATCTTATATAATAGGAAAGAGAAAATAATAATTAGAACGGTAGAAAGTCTATCCAATAGAAAAATAAAAATGTATTTAATAGATATCATGCGCTAACAATAATTTAGATGTGATTATTTGATCAAAGGACAGGGCAAATGGTAACTGGTGGTTATTGCTTGGAGATGTAGAAGTTGGGTTTTGGCCAGGGGATATATTTAAACAGGGTTTTGCCGATTATCTCGAGTGGGGAGGAGAAGTATATAGTGCATATATGCCAAGTCCTCAGATGGGAAATGGTTATTTTCCATTGAAATATGCATATTGTGATGCCCTTATCTTTAATATAACTACAGTCAATGAGAAGTTTGAGACTGATTTATATGTAAAGGATACAGAAGCATTCTCGGATAACACTCGTGGTTATAAGGTCAGAGATGATAAGTATCCACAGTTTCCATCTAAACATGTCATATTCTATGGTGGTCCAGGGAATATCTAAAAGATGATTTCATGTAAAAGTTGGAGATAAATTATGCTAAACAACTTGTAACCGAGCATTTATAATAATAAAGTGTTCCTCTTCCTTCATTTTTGACGTGTTTATATTTCTTCATCATTCCATATGCTCTTCTCTTTCAAGAAGAACCAAACTACTCCAAATTCGAATATTTCTTCGTTATTTTTGGTTACTTCCTTGCTTCACTCATAAACTCAGCTCTTGTTCCATTACAAGTGTCTTTCTTGGTTACTCTTTCTATGTCAAAGTGGTTATCTATATCTTGATCCAACTCTCTCGTGTCTATGTTTCAAGACATGAGATCATGAAAGTTTGATAAGCAGAATTAGAGCTGGGATTACAAACCGAAGCAAACTTTCTGAACCGAACAGATCTGAAAAATTTTGGTTTTCGGTTCAAGTTCGACTATGAATGGTAAACCGATCGACAGATTTACAAAATAAATTTGATTATCAGTTCAGTTCAGTTCGGTTATCAGTTAATTTGGTTCGGTTCATTTAAAAAAAAAACAATTTAAATAAATTATATCGATTTATATCAAATTAAACCAAAATCATATTTATAATTTCAGCTGAACTAACCGAATTTAACCAAAATTAACTAAACTTTAACCAAAAACAAAAAACTCCAATTCTGATTTTTATTTACCCAACTAACCGAGAACCGAACCGAACCAAATTATTATTTGGTTCAATTCAGAACAAAATTATATGAACCAAATAAACCAAAAACCGAATTACCCGAACCAAATGAACCGAACTAACCGAACCCGCAGCCTAACCAAAATGTTGTTGAGCTATTTCTAGAGAGTTTCTTTGCAGAATAAAAGTGATGCCTAGATTTCAGATTAGAGTTGAAATAGTGCTCGAGTAATAAGACATAAGTATGATCGTACAAAACAAGACACAGCAGAACTACACAACACCAAGAAAACAAAACTAACTAATGTAGGAAATGTTTATTCATCAGTTGTAATGGGTTCTTAAACCGAAACGGTCCGTTTGTCTGAAGTGGTTCTTTGCCTTACTCGACCACCAGAGCGGCTTGCGCTTCCACCAGAGCTTTTACCAGAGGGAGTCCGAAGAACAGACCGTTGTATGATTCGAATAGGAGTCCCGCCTAAATCAAAGTCCTCTTTCAATGACTTAGTCAAGAACCTTATGTCGCTTTCCAGTAACTGCGTCTTACCGGCCACAAACGCCACAAAAGTTGGCGGTCGAGCTTTCACCTGAGTGAAAAACTTTATCTTTGGCTGTGAAGCCGAGTCTTTCCAAGAATGTCGGCTCATTACCTAACTCAACAGACGGAGCAAATGATTAGGCAACTCATGATGTTTGTATATCCTATAGTGTATATTAATCAACAGTGCAGACCTTTATTAACCAGCGATTGAGACGGCCAGTGGAAAGTCTTGAACACCATCTCGTGTATGTGCCAATGACTTCGTTCATTACTTGTAAACGTCCTCTTCCCTCTAATGCAGAGATAAACACAACCGGGATTCCTGTTATCTGCGACCAAAATATTATGTTTCTCATCGCTCAAGAACACAAGAATTAACAAAAGATTGATTTTTTTTTATTACTACGACAGATCAAAATTAACCTGAGGAATAACTGTCTGAACTTCAATGGGAACAGCTTCTTTGATTTTCTTGTACATCTCAGAGTTCTGTTTCCCTCTTAGACAATCCATTTTGTTAACTATAACGACCAGACCACGTCCTTCTTCTACAGCGCGTCTAGCTATAACTACTTCCGAATGTGTCATACTGCGTTGAGCTTTTATGATCTGGAGATTACAAATACAAAAACATATAATACGGTAAGCATCTATTGATTTTCTCTTTCTTGCAAGTGTTTGTGAATCTATGACAAACCTCTTCAGCATCGAGAACTAAAGCGACAACATGTGCACGCATCAGACTCTTTCTTGATTGCATGATACTTAAAGACGCTGGTCCTTTGTCTCGCTCTGTTCTCTCCAACCATCCAGCAGTATCAACCTTAACAAATATACATAAACATTAAACGATGTGAATAAGACTAAATAGATTGTGTAAGAGAAGTAGAAAACTGAGAATTTCCAAACATACCATATAGACGGTCCTACCCTGAAACTCGAACTGAACTCTCACAGCATCTCTAGTGAGACCTGCTTCTGGACCCACCAACACACGCTCTTCTTCCAATAATGCATTGAGCAACGTTGATTTCCCAACGTTAGGCCTGCCCACTATAGCTAACTGCATCGGCAACTTCGACTCGTCTTCATCAGAGAGATTCTCATCGCTTGGAACATCATCTTGACTGCATCTATCTAGAATAAGAGTATAAGGTTCAGTAACGACAGAAAATCAAGAAAGCAGCTTCTACTAAGTTTTTCTTGACAGGGTTTAGATGGTTTTTTTATTACCGTTTAACGTTTCGACCATGTAATCTTCTAGTAAAGGATGAAGAACTTCATATAGTGCTGTCATACCAAGTCCGGTCTCAGCTGATATAGCAGTAGGCTCACCAAATCCGAGCGCAAGAGCCTCGGAAGCAACTTCAGCAAGAGATTCACCAAGTGATTCCGATTTGTTCATTACTACAATAGGCTTAATCTGTGGAGCATGCTTTCTCAGCCATTTACCAACTTCCAAATCCAATGGATGCAAACCCGCCCTACAAGAATATAAACACAACAACAGGTTTAAAGCACTAGCATCAGCTTTAGTTTATAGCAACTTAAGATTAAAAAAAACTCTAACCTCACGTCGATAATAAGAACCGCGAACTGAGTCCTTGCAAGAACATTAGCCGTCATTGACGTGGTTCTACCAAGAATAGTACCCGAAGAAACTTCAGTCTCTATACCAGCAGAGTCCAAAACATTGAACCTCAAATCACCTAATTTCGCAATCCCTTCTCTTATATCCCTAGTGACATGATCATCCGGAGTGTTGTAAACGAGAGCCTCCCTCCTCCGAATCAATCTGAATCAACAACAACACAACTAACTGAATCTACAACAGCATATCCATAAGAAACAGTATGGAGCTAACTAATAAAACTAACCGGTTGTACAAGGCAGACTTGCCAACATTTGGCCGGCCAATGATCATCACAGTAGGAAGCAGCTTCGCATCAAGTTTGGTGAAGTCAATAGGTTTCTTGTAAACAACCTTCGGCTTCTTATCCAAAGTTCCAACATTTGAAAAGCTCTCACAAGAAACATCCTCTAAATCGATGGTTTCTCCATCAGAACCAAGCTCAACACCAAAGCTCTCACATGAAACACCCTCGTTATCAACAATTGAATCATTGGAACCGAGGTTCGAGTCCACTACTCCGTTCAAAGAAACAGAACAAAATCCATTTGTGGGTCGAACTAAACAACGATGATTCAACTCCGGGATCAAATTACCAGAAAACCGTCTAAAATCGGTGATAATACTTCCTGAGAAGAGAGTGAGAGAGAGAGGTAAAGAAAAAGGTGACGACTTTGGATTCGTATAAGCTAAAGGAATGAAATTTTCTACCTAAAGGTGATGAATGTGTGCAGCGAGTGGGAGCAATGATCTGCCATTGGGAGTGAAACTTCCGAGAGTAAGAACATCTGTGGTAGAGCCCGAGACCCAATTGATTCTTTCGAGCTGAGATTGCTCGAACCAGCGACTGAGACATCGCAGCAGCAGGCGATGAAATCACGGTTGAAGCTTTATACACATACGCGAGAGAATAAAAGGCTTTGCCTTTGGTGCATATCTTAGGGGAGAGAGAGTTACGAAGAGTTTGGTAACATCTAAAACCCTAAACCTGAGACGACGACGGCAGAAGAAATCTTTGCCTCTCCTGGCTAAACTCAAAACCTGAGAAGACGGCTGAGAAGAAATCGTTTAGAATTGGTTTTCTAATATCGTGGTTTTTGGTGGACCGACCGGTTAAGAAGAGAATTTGCGAAATAAAATCAGCCAATTGAGGGATTAAATTCGGTTTGATATACTACTAACCAACATAACGAAACGGCATGATGTCTTAGAAGACGGCTGAAGATTCTTCAGTGAAGAATTTCCATTATGGTTTTTGGTGGATCTGCTTTTTGCTGGATGTGATAGGAATCTTTATTATATATCTGGTTTAATCATTCTTGGTTTATGAATCTATTTTTTTTTCTGATTCAATTATATTATATGTAAGGTTTTAGCCATTTTGAGAATTAATTAATCAAACACAAATATTATGTTCTTCGACCTCTTTCTCTCTATCAATCATCATCATCGAATTTTCGAATTTGAGGGGGCTTATTCGATTAGAGATTTAAGTGGATTTCAATTTTCTTATAAATCCTCTCTTATTAGATTTGATATTTGTACAAATTCCACAAAATCTCAACTTATTGAATTAATCATTTGTATAAATCCATTAAAATTCCAGTTTATTGGAAATTTGGGATTTCATCAATAAATTCTATCAAATAGGATTTGAAAGGATTTGAGAGACAATTTTTGGTTAAAAATTAATGAATACAAATACCACTTCTTATGGTGATATTTGAAGTTTTTTTTTTAAAAAAAAGTTTCAATTTCAAAAAAGTAAATCAAAACTTTTAAAATGAGAAAATTAATTAATTGAAAATTAAAAATTGAAATTTTCAATATCATATTTTTCATTTTACAGAATACAAAATTTGACCCCAAAAAGAATTATATATCATTTTAAATAATTTTTAAAAGTTGAAAATCCTAATTTTTTTCAAATATACCCAAATTTCATTTCTTTTTAAATTTTATTTGAATAAGAAGTGTAAACAGAATTAATTTTTCAGATTTTTAATCATTTTCTTTAATATATTATTATTATATTATTTTTAAAAATCAAATCTCAGGTTTCTTAAAATTTTCTTGAATTATTAAATCAAATCCCAAATCAAAATCCCAAATTTCTTAAAAATCTCATTGGATTCATAAATCTTCAAATTCTCTCAAATTCTTAATCCAACAAACTCCCTTAGATCTTCTACATGATCGTTCACTTTTTACGCTTCGATTTATCATTTCTTCGAACTCACTGAGAGCTTCCAGATTGGGATCTAACGATCCACCTATTTTCCGTTTCAGTGAACCGGCGAGATTTTACAAAATAAAATCAGCCAATTAACTGAATAAACTTGGTTTAACATACAACTAACCATTTTGATAAAAGAATTTATAATGGAGTTTGTTTTATATGAGTTTTGAAGATTTTGGAGATTTTTAGATTTGATGGAATTTAGGTGAATTTTGAGATTAATTGGGTGGTTTCTAGGGTATTTAAAAATAAAAATAAAAATTTATTGGTGATTTGGTAAGATTTTTTCTATAAATTGTAGAGTATTTTGAATGATTTAATAATAAAAATAAATGAAAATGATTAAAAGTCTGAAAACAACTATTTGGTTTATATCTCTCTTTTCAAATAAAGAGATTTGAAATTTGATAGATTTGAAAAAAGATTAAGATATTTGAGAATTTGTTTCTCAATTTAAAAATTTATCTAAAATGATATATAATACTTTTTTGGTTAAACTTTGTTTTCTATAAAAATGAAAAGATAATATTGAAAATTTTCAATTTTTGATTTTCAAGGAAAATTTTAAATACCAAGAGGTGGTATTTATATTCATTAAAGTTTAACTATAAATTGTAATTCTCCAAATATAGATTTTATCGATGAAATCCCTAATTTTCAATAAACTGAGATTTTACAAAATTTGTACAAATAATTAATTTAATAAAGTAAGATTTTTCATAATTTTTACAAATGTTAGTGCGGAGATTCTTGCTATAATATAAAATTATATCAATTTTATAGTGATGTAATTTTATGTGAGAGAGAATAAAGAAAAAGAAAAATATCTGATCAAAATAAAGATGTAAGGGGAAAACCAATCAAATGTAACATACAAATTTAAAATTTGAAAAAGAATTGATAGTACTCGATAGTAACAAAGCTATCATCTCTCTTATCTCCTATCTTCCATACATTAAAACCTTTTTATCAATCTATTTTCATTTCATCCCATTTATCAAATGCTATCGATGGCAGGATCCGGTTCCGGTTCTGGTTCGAAGAAAAAAAAGTATGGTGAACATGATGCAAATGTGGAGATGTTTAAACAAGAAACAAGGTTCAAAACGATAATCAATATGGTGAAATCAACAATGAGGGAAACAGAAGAAGCAGACCGGTTAGATATCATATACCATGAGAAGATAACGGAATTTGATCTGTTAGAAACGATGGATAAACGTGGATTAAACCTGAAGGAAGAGATCCGTCTGGCGCGTGAGGAGATGAAGTTGGCGGGTAGGAAGAATGAAACTTTCAAGGTGACAGAAATGAATTGGGATAAATTGGGGTATTGATCTGCGGAATACTAATGTGTTAACGCAGATCGAGTTTTTATTAATTTTTAATTCGGTTGTTGTATTTTGGTACCGTATCAGTAGTAGTACGGCTGAGTTATGATAGTTTCGGCTGACTTATATTACACCCATTTGTGATTGTTTTATTTAAGTATTGTGGCTGAGTTATAATTTAGTGAAGTATTCGTAAAACTTTATTAGTGTCAAAATAATAACGCGATTAAATAAAAAAATGATTTTAACATTGAGAATATATTAATGAGAATATTGAAAATATTAGAAACACCACATATGAAATGTAATATTTTCTCGTTCTCCCGGTGATGCAATAATAAGACGATGTTCTATAATGTTTGAAGTCAATACTATATATTAAGGTTGAGTTATTATGTTTTTAGTTAATATTCAACTTTTTTTTTTGCTGATTTACAGTAACAATTCCGTAACTCAGTCGTAACCATTACGTATGTTTATACCGCTAAATACGACATTGTTAAATTTTTAAATTTTTTTATTTAAGTTTCAGATATTTTATCGATGAAATCCCTAATTTTCAATAAACTGAGATTTTACAAAATTTGTACAAATAATTAATTTAATAAAGTAAGATCTTTCATAATTTTTACAAATGTTAGTGCGGAGAGATTCTTGCTATAATATAAAATTATATTAACAATTTTATGGTGATGTAATTTTATGTGAGAGAGAATAAAAAAAAAGAAAAATTTCTGATTAAAATAAAGATGTAAAGGGAAAACCAATCAAATGTAACATACAAATTAAAAATTTGAAAAAGAATTGAAACTCTTAGGATTTCTTACCACAACTATCAAACTATGTTTTTCTATAGAATCTAGCCAGGAGAAATCTAAAACCGGAGAAAATTGTATTTTAAGTGCTAAATAATTATAAATATTTTTTAAAAATATTAGATTTACAAATGTTGTTGCCAACAACTTGTTGGTTAGTATAATTGTTGTATTTTTTATAATAAGTTAAAAGTTTTAAGTTTGATTTCTGTAATTTTAATTTTTGTAATTTTATTTATATTATATTTTTGTTATTTCTTTCTAATTGTATTTTTTTAAATAGACTCATAATTTTCGTGACTAAAAAAAAAGAAAAAAATGAACTAGAAGAAAAAAGTGAACTTAGAGTTTATTTCAGTTTTAAACAGAAAATTATATAATGATTTGAGAATGTATCATTTTGCCTTAAGCTGTTATGATGTGAAGATTGTTTATGATCTGAAGACTTCAAAAACAAAAACATATAATACAGCAAGCACCTATTGTTTTTCTTCTTCTTTTTTCTCATTTCATTGTGAAATTTTAAAAACGGCAGGATGTGCATACGTGTGGCAACAAAAAATAAGTTGACTAGAGAAGAGAGAGCGTGGTTCTTAAGCCTAATTAACTAATTATAATCCTGTTGATTCCTCAAGAGAGAAGAGAGAACAGAGAAGAGAGAGAGAAAATGGGAGGTGTTTTATCTGCTGTGCTCGGAGGTAGTGGAGAAGCAGCAGCTGTAGGGGGTGAATCCGAGCCTAGTCGCGTCATGAAGTTTAACTCATCGGCTCGGTGGCAGCTCCATTTCAACGAGATCAAAGAATCGTCGAAACTGGTATGTGTTTTGATCCGATTCGATTCGTTTGATGAACAATCGAATTATCATGTTTCTCTTAACTGATATTGTTTGCGTTTTCTGCCTTTGGGTTTTGAATCTTGGGAGTAAAGCTGGTCGTTGACTTCTCGGCTTCATGGTGTGGACCCTGTAGAATGATCGAGCCTGCGTTTGTCGCCATGGCTGCCAAGTTCACCGATGTTGAGTTCGTGAAGTTGGATGTTGATGAACTTCCTGTAAGTATATAAACTTCTTGTCTACGTCTTTGATTTGCGTTCTGTCAAAGTTTCAAACTTTCTTTGTCTCTTCATATTTACATAAAACTCATCACTCTGATTGATCCATAGTTGGAGTGTTCGTGAGAACAAGGTATAGCTTTATAGTATGACAAGGTAGATTTATAGATCAAATCAAGTTCTGAGGATATAAGATAAGAGTTTGTGGAAATGAGTTTAACCACCTGCTTCTGTTTCCGCACTTTCTTGGTTTTGTGATGAGAAAAGGGTTGAAATTTACTGCGTTCTGTAATGGTTATATACTATATACCACCAAAGTTTCAATTTTTTTTTTTGTAACATTTGTATTCATCATTACTCTGATGGATCTCCATAGTTTACTGTTTTTGTCTGCTATGGAGTTTTTTTTTAATGTCGAGTTTCGTCAGTAGAACATAGATTTTGGTGAGAAGAAGGTAGACAGATAGCTTTATAGTATAACCGCAGATCAAAACGAGTTCTGATGATATGAGTGTTTATGGAAATTTACTGCATTTTGTAATGGTTATACTAGGCCATCAAAATTTCAACTTTCTGTGTCTCTGACATTTGTATCCGTTACCAGTTACCACTCTGATTGATCTCCATAGTTCACTGTTTTGGTCTGGTATGGAGTTTCCGTGATATCGAGTTTTGTCAGCAGATCATTCGAGTTGTTTGATTTGGATTCAGCCACCTGCTTCTGTTTCCACATTTATATGTTTTTGTAATGAGAAAACAAGATTTTAAACTTACTGCATGATCAATGTTTTTTCAGGATGTGGCTAAAGAATTCAATGTGACGGGAATGCCAACGTTTGTGCTGCTGAAGAAGGGCAAAGAAATTGAAAGGATCGTTGGAGGCAGAAAAGATGAACTTGAGAAGAAAGTTAGCAAACACAGAGCATAATGATCATTAATTTAACACCTTCACCAATAAGCCATTGTGTAAAACCCAAATAATAATTGGTATGTTGTTGAAGGAGGGCTTTCTTTGTTGATTCCTGCATTTGTCCCTTATGTGTGATAACATTGATTGATAAAAATGGTTTGTTTAAAATGTTTTAGACTCTGCTTTATGATAATTCATCCACTATTTTAAATTATTGGGTATATGCACTCAGGCTTGGGCATTCGGGTTTTCGGTCGGGTTCGGGTCGGGTCCATTCGGGTTCAGGTCTTTCGGATACAGGAGTTTTGGACCCAATAGGTACTTATAAAATTTCGGGTCGGGTTCGATTCGGGTTCGGTTTTTTTCGGTTCGGGTCCAGGTACCCGAAAATGTATAAAAATAAAATAAAATTGATTAAATTTAAATAAAAAGTAATTAAACTCGACAAATATACCTACAAAATTTTGTATATTTTACTTATTTTGAATATTTTAGTTATTTTGGTCCAAAAATTATTCATATATTTAAATTTATAATTATAATTTTGGATAAATATGTTATATTAAGTCAAAATATAATTAATAATTTAGATATATAATTGTCTTTCGGGTACCCGTTCGGTTCTCGGTTTGGTTCCGGTTCGGTTTCGGTTTTTTGGATATTGAAATTTAAGACCCGTTCGGGTATTTTATGAATTCGGGTTCGGGTTCGGTTCCTTTATTTCGGTTCGGGTTCGGTTCAGTATTTCGGATCCGGTTTTTTGCCCAGGACTAGATGACTCTAAGAATGAGGAAGCATATGAACACAACAATGATATTGGTAATGAAACAAACAAAAATGGTAGATTTGTTCAGTAGTCTAATTGGTTTGAGAAACAAAAACTATGTTCCTACATATTACAACACTTGTCTTTGAAGAAAATTATAATCCTATTACTTTTTCTTCTGTAGAACGTCTGTTACTTGCTAATTTGCCGATGTGGGTGCCTGCGATGTATCCACCTGACCAAGCATTCTGCATAAAACAATACTTGCACGAATGAATATACGTCTTACAATTCATGATTTTCATTTCTAGTTAGTGGATATGGACATCTTACAATTCTATCTCAGAATAAAGAAAAGTAGAAACGTGTATGTTCACCTGGAAATTGAAGCCTCCTGTAACACCATCTACATTAAGTACCTGAAGACACAGAGTGTATTAAAAAGATATGATGCTGCGATGGTCATGTCATGTGTTGTGTATGTACATGCATTGGTATATGTATGTGCGTGGCTAAATACGCAAATGAATGCTTTCTACATTGTAGCAATGTTTACCTCTCCTGCAAAGAAAAGATTCGGAACCAATCTGCTCTCCATTGTCTTCAAAGAAATCTTGAAACAACAATAGACATTGTAAAATCAGATTTAGTAAAAAACCGCGAAAGAAAATGGATTAGTTTTTAAGTTTATAACCTCGGATAAAGGAACTCCTCCTGCTGTCACAAATTCATCTTTGTATTGACCCTTTTACAGAAACATAGACGAATCACAATGTCATCGTCTTCATGATCTTATGATAAAAATCAGATAAGTTTCATGTTTCATGTTATACCTTTCCAGTGACATGAAATGTACAATGTTTAAGCAGATCGGAGATGGAGCTCAAGGAGTTATTTGACAATGAAGCCCACAAGGTGTCTTTTGAAGAACCCTGCTTGATCATGAAGACAGTCAAAGGCATTCACATAAGATTAAGAGGGTTTACGATATGGAAAAGCTATGAAAGAAGGGTCGTTTGGTAAGAACCTCGCGGTCTAGAATGTATCTCCAGAATCTATTGACAAGACTGAATTGAGGAGGAAAAGTATTGGATACCTTATGCTTCTGCATTAAACAATGCTTAAAACTTTTAAAACTAAAGACAACAAACAAAGAGAAGAAAATACTAAAAGTATAAAATGTTGTTACTGAAAACTGCAGCTTGTGTTGTTTGAGTAAAGATTTAGCAGTTTCGATGTTAATCTCCGGTATAAAGTCAACAATAAGAAGCCCTGCAACCAAACCATATCAACCTTTTATTGGTATATATTTAACTTCATTGAGTTAACAAGAACAAAAAATTCTATCATTGCAGATGGAAGATTCAGACCTTTGTACTCTGAAGTGAAGAGATGTCGTGCACCCCATGCAGAGAGCCGGAGAATAACCGGTCCACTAAGTCCCCAATGTGTCACAAGCATTGGACCAGTCTTGAAGAAAACAAAAGTAATTTTGAACTTAAACTCCTGATAAAGAATGTTAAATACATTAGTAATAGCAAGGGAAAAAAGAGATGCATACCTGCACGAGCTTTGACAAATCCTGGCGTGGATTTTCTAATTTCAGTTTGGCTTGGACTTTGGAGAAACTAATCTGAGTAAGAGAAAGAAACAATTTAACACTTTTTCCTTCAAGCCAAGTTTAGTAATAGATATAACTTACCCCTGCTAACTCAGCAAGCAACGGATCATTGATCTTAAAAGTGAATAAGCTCGGTACTGGATCAACAATGGAATGACCAAATTGAGTGGCTAAAGAGTGACCCTGTGACATAATAAACCACTATTATCAAACAGCTTTGAAAGAAAAACAGAACTTATGTTCTTGAAATGGGATGATATTATAACCTGTTGGCTACTTCCAGTAGCAATAAGAAGATATGAAGCTTCGATAGATTCAGAAATGTCAGCACTTCGCTTCCCAACTTTAATAAGGAACTTTCCATCGGGTTTAGTAGAAGCACTTAGCACAGACTTTCCTCTCTCAAGCCTAACTGGTTCAAGACATTTGAGTGGATGTATATGAATGAAAAGAACACATCAATTAACAAGAATGTATATTTTAAGAGATGTGTTATAATATTAAAACCTCCTCTAATATTTGCTTCATTTAACAGGCAATCAATTACAGAAGATGAATTATCGCTCACGGGGAATACTCTTCCATCGTCTTCAGTCTGTTGGATACTAAAATTAGGCGAAGGAATAAGGCAAACAAATCATATGATTACATTGATGGAAAGTTATAACCTTTAGTGGCACTCCATGTTCAGAAAACCATGACATGGTATCAGCAGGTCCATGTGTGTAGAAGAAAGAACCTTTAAGCTCTTTATTACCTCGAGGATAATTCTCTGCCAATCTCTACATACAAATTTAGTTATCGAGTAAACAAAAGCTCAAATCAAACAAAAACAGATATGCTTCCACCAAGATTAAAGACAAAACTAGAAGAGAGAGCTTCACGATTTTTGCAATATAAATTTTCAAGCTTTCTGTGTATACAACTCTCACAATAGTGTCGTGTTGCAATGCTCTGTGCATATTCTACATTCGAATTTGATAATAAGTTAACACAACACACAAATCAAGCTACATGATTCTACCATTTCCACCATTAAGTTTGAAGCTTTCTACGTGAACAACACTCATAATTGTAATGCTCTGCCAATGCTTCCCACAAGATTAAAGAGAAAACTTCATCATTCTGCAATTTTCAAGCATAAAGTTGGAAACTTTCTGTGTGAACACCACTCACAATCGTTTCGGTGCAATGCCCATTTGTCACATTGCATCGACCACCACCAGAAATCTTCACCTGCGGATTGCAAATCACAAACGAATGAACAAAAAGCTCCATTTGAGTTTAACTAATAGAAAGAAGAAGCTAAAACCTTAGAAAGAAATCTGCCTTTTTCGATAACCAAAACTCTCAAGTCAGGCGAGAGAGTTTTAGCCCTAATTGCTCCATAAACTCCAGCTGCTCCACCACCAACAACAACCAAAAGCTCATTCTCATCTTTTTTCTCCTTTTCAATTCCATCAACAATTCAGACAAATCAACCAAAACAAAAGAACCAAAATTGTTAACACTACTAAAAATAGAAACTTACCTTGTCGGATAAACTGGTTATAGCAGTGGCAGTGAAAATCCTCCTTCTCCTTGTTGTTCTACATAACAAAGCTTTTACAGGAACCCAGAAAGGATTTGCTAATTTCAAGCTCATTACCCACTCAAATTTCCAAACTTTCTTTCTCACTCGATCCTCAAAAAAAAAAAAAAAAATTGATTCTATCAGCAAAATAAACCCCAAACCCAGAAAAACTACCCGTTAAAACCCTTCAGTTGGCTCAATTGAAGAAGCAACGATGACGATGATGATGATAAAGATATCAAAACGACATCGTTCCTTCGTATGTTAAAGCGACATCGTTCCTTCTTAAGTTAAAACGACATGGGTAGGCCTGGGCATTTTGTCCGGATCCGAAATCCGAACCCGAACCCGATCCGAAAAATCCGATTCGAACCGGGTTTAGATAAACAAAAAACTCCGAATGGATTTAGTATCAATGGCAATTCGGGTTTCGGGTCGGATCGGATAAAATCCGATATCCGAAAAAATCCGAACAAACCCGATTTACTTATTTCTCTCTCTCTGCGTATATATTGATATCTGTATATCTCTACCTATTTCATATATTGACGATTCAGTTGCCGATTTTATTTTGAGTAAATCTAAAACAAACTTTAAATTATATAATTTTAAGTAAATTCTAAAATCATCAAACTGGATCCTAATCGGAAGTTGTTTTCTCCATCAGAGACAGTTATTACATTCATTTATGTCAAAATCTCATTTTCTCTCTATGTACTAGGGAACAAGATGCATTGGAACTGAATTGAAGACACTAAACTTTTGTATTATTTCGTTACTATTTTGTAACTGATTTTTGAGTATCTGAACGCTTATGAAAGTGTTTTATTTTGGTATTTTCTATTGGATTGGAAGTTATCACAATTATGTTTAATTTTTGTAGTTGTTATTGATACTTTTGATCTATTTTGTGGCTTATTCACGTTTTTATTTTGTTTTTGATTATGGATTTCAGATTTTTTTTAGTCTAATCGAATTATTGGTAGTTTGGATTTTTGGTATTTCAGATTTTTTTTAGTCCAATCGGATTATTGATAGTTCGGATTTTAAAAAATCCGAACCGAACCGAAACCCGATTAATTTCAGATTTTTAACAAAGAATCTGAACCGATCCGAACCCGACAGTATCCGAACCGAATCCGATCCGAATTTTCAAAATATCCGAATGGATTCTATGAGCCTACATCCGAAAATCCGAAAATCCGAACAACCCGATCCACACCCGAACGGATATCCGCATGCCCAGGCCTAGACATGGGTTTAAACAGGAGAATGAAAAGTTAAATCATTTACTATAAATCCATTTTAAAAATGAATTGCCATTGAATGAAAACGCTTCGTATTTCTCTCCCACATGGGAAGATGGAAAAATAGTTGCAAACTTTTCGTCTTCCCTTCCAGAAAACTGAGACTCTTTAAATCCAAATCCACTGATGTAGATGAACAATAAACAAACTCAAACTCAAGATACCAAAGTTGTTTTCTTTTTCAACAAGTGTGTAACAGTCACCTTTAGAGACGATAAACATGTTGTACGGTGCTCATGCAACTGCTGAGTCTGGTCACCAGATAAGACGAGTGACGTTGGAGAAACAAAGCGAAATGAGGATCCAAGTGCATCCGACTTCGTCTCTCAAACTTCGTGTGCTCGATGGCAAAGTTGAGATTTTTGGTTCCGAGCTTCCACCAAACGGGTGGTTCACGTTTCAACCTCTCCAGCAATTCGCCGTATGTTCTTTTGTTACATATTCAACTTCTTTTTTGTAACAACAAAATTTCAATTTCTTTTTGTTATGGTTATTATGATTCTTTTGGATGGGTTCTTGAGTTTTTGTCAAATTCATTGTCTTTCCTTATATAGTTACATAGTAAGTAGTTTGGCGTCACAAAAATTTCTATTTGACATGATGAGATGTGATCTATAGATCATCTATCGAAATTGGTAGCTTCAAGAAAATTCTATTTGCTTTATCGTTTATGTTTTTTTAACATAATAGTCCACTCTTTTTGTAAGTTGTAACAACCAATTTTCAATATCTGTTTGTTTGCTTCGTGGCTATGCTTTTTTACATAATCAACTATATTTGATACTAACATGCATGCAGTTTCCAATATCTATTTGCTTCATGGTTATGTTTCTCAAAATGGGTTCATGAGTTTCTGTCACGTTCATCCTCTGGTCTTGTGGGTTAGCTGAAAGGTTTGAGCTTTAGGTAGTTTCGAGGAAAAAGTTGGTTGCATAGTAAGTAAGTTGTAATCTTGATGATTACATCTCATGGTAAAGGTTCTCACCTTTCAGGTCTTCACATGGTACGGTGCAGCAATCGAAATAGATGGCGTCACAGAAACTGAAACCACAACTGATGAGGTAAGGTTATGGTTTAATCTGTAATGAGTTATTATAATTTAGTCGTATTATTATATGTATACTAACAATATATGCCTCTGTTCTAGACACCTATGATAAGCTATCTTAATGTGCACAACTCTCTACAAGTACAAAGACATCGTGTTACGTCCTCAACAAGTGGTTATGGACCTTCACAGGTACTTTTATTTTTCTTTTTCCAAAGATTTGATTATATCCATGTAGCAAACTTGAAGTTGTGGCTTTGCTTTTGTACGGGTTTGCTTGATACAGGGACCAAAGGTTATCATTGTAGGAGATAATGACTCTGGGAAGAGCACATTAGCTAAGATGCTTCTTAGTTGGGCAGCAAAAGATGGTTGCAAACCGACCTTTGTTGATCTTAATGTCGGCCAAAGCTCGATAACGATACCAGGAACCATTGCTGCTACATCTATTGAAATGTGTGTGGATCCTGTTGAAGGGTTTCCTCTTGATAAGGCCCTTGTGCACTATTTTGGTCACACTACACCGACGTAAGTGACTTCAAACTCTCAATCTTCAGGTCTAAAATGATCTTAAAAACGTGAAACTAATATTCGAGATTTCTTTACTCTTAGCAACAACCTTAGGCTGTACAAACACCTTGTTGAAGATCTTGCTCGGAAATTAGAAGAAGAGTTTTCTGGAAACGCTGAATCTCGATATTCTGGAATGGTGATTGACACAATGGGTTGGACCAAGGATGTCGGTTATGAGGTAATGTTTTAGCTTCTTTTGTCAAAAGAGAACTGCTGTTGTGTTTTGCCTTAATGAACAAACAGTATTTTCGATTTAATGTACTTGTATTCATTCCATTTGCAGCTGCTTGTCCATGCAATAAGGACTTTTAATGCATCCGTAGTTATTGTCCTTGGTCAAGTAATGTACCACACACCTCTTCTCTAGCTTTATCCTTATTCAAGTAACCTATACTGCACTTCAATGTTATTTGTCAATTGCAGGAAACAAACCTAGTCAACGATCTGAACAAAGCTTTAAAGTTCAAGAAGAATGTTCAAATCTTGAATCTTGATAAGTCAACTGGAGTTTTCTCCAGGGGTTCTAGTTTTCGTAAAACGTTGAGGGTCAATAGCATGAAGGTAGAATATTTTTCGCCATAGCGATGTGTTTATCTTGGTTTCTTTCTATGTTCAGGGGTTTGTGTTTTCTTATTCACAGAAGTACTTCAATGGAGCCACCAACGATCTCACTGCCTACACCAAAACAGCCAAGTTCAGTGATGTGCAAGTATATCGAATTGGTCGTGACTTCACAGAGATATCACGATCTGTTCAAAGAGTAAATTTTGATATGATCGTACCTGTGAAAATCGACGAGCATCTTCAGAATAAAGTTCTTGCTATCTCATATGCCAAACAGCCTCAAGAAATCATCTCAAGGTAATATAATATAATATATATCCACCTTTATATGATTTAAACTGGAGTAAATTGTCAATTTTAGTTGTAATTTGTGTGTTGGCATTTTTCAGCATTGTTGCTGGATTTGTGTGTATCACAAATATTGACATTGGTGAAGAGAAAATTACATATCTCTCTCCATCAGCTGCAGAATTGCCTAGTAAGATATTTATCATGGGGACTTTGACATGGCACGAAACTTGAGGAGCAAGGTACTAAGGAGAAGGAAGAGTGAGTGAGGAGCTTGTTTTTAGAATAAAGGACAATACCTGTTATCAAGCTCTTTAGAGATGCTTCAGTTTAATCGTCTGTTTTTGTTAAATTAATGGAATATTTGAAGGAAGCAAAACAAGTTTAATCTTAGATATATGTAATGGAACATTTGAGGGGGAAAAAAAAAAACAATAATTTGGAATCTTGATGAACTTAAAATAGTAATCCGCACAATCCCTAGTATTCCTTCGACGTTTGAACTCTGACGAAATATAGGGTTTTTTGGTGGAATATTTATAAATATATATGGCAGGAATCTCTTTTATATAGTTACAATATTATAAAAGAGATTTAATTAAAATTTGTAATATACTAGAATAAACAGCTGTATATTCTTTTTGTTATATAATCTGATATATATCTGGAAAACTCTAAATTCCTATTATCAAATAAAATCACAAATCTGTAAACAAAATCGTAGATTTAGATTTTATAACAAAACCAATTATGTTTAAATAGATTATACTTCAATTTTCTTTTTGTAGTTAGGTGGATGAAAATGGCTAACCTTTGGATGCTCTTATCATTTCTTCTTCCTCTAGCTCTCTTCCATAATTCTCAATTAGTTCATTCTCATTCTTCTCTTCCTCTTAAGAGTAAAACTTTCAATGTTTTTGATTATGGAGCTATAGGAAATGGATATTCTGACGATACTAAGGTTTGTTTATTTTGGGGTAAATTATCTCATATATATATTCTAAATTCACAAGTTAGATCTGATATATACATATTCCTCTTCTTAATAATGGTTTTCAGGCATTCAAGGATGCATGGGAAGACACATGCAATTACATTGGATCTGATTCAACAATGCAAATTCCTCAAGGAAGAACATTTCTTCTTCAGCCAATTGAGTTCTATGGTCCTTGTAAATCCAAGAAAATCGTTTTTTCGGTATGTAATATTCATATATATACATGTTTAATATCTATAAAACCTAATTTACATAAACAAACATACAAAACCAATGTATACATTCCATCGGTACATTGATTATATTAGTTGTGACAAAAGTGTTTCAAAATTATGTCGGCGCTTGTAATCTTTAAGAAACTAAACTTGCCCGACCTAAAACCCTAATTCATAAGGCCCCGCAAAATTTACATAACCATAGTTTTGATTTTAATAATTTTGTTCGATAATAACGCCTAAATAAGCTAGTGCAGTTGTGATATTAAACTATATTTAATTAAAATGATTTTATAAAATGATTTCATCAGATTCATAACGATGGATTTATATGTTTGAACTATATGTTCTATTATTATAAATGCTGAGTATGGATTAGGGGTTCGAGGTGCTTAAAAGCTTTACATACGCTTAAAGCTTTTTCATTGAGAAAATCTTATACAAAATCTCAAATTATATTAAAGTAAGTTGATAAATTATTGTTTTGAAAATCTAAAAATCATAAGAACCCAGAATCCATCATCAATTAAGTTATTTTCTCAAATATCTCATCTACATAATATTAATACTTTTAATATAATTCTATGATATAATTACAATTTCATATTTTTAAAAACCAATCACATGATGAAATGAATATAATGGGTATTTCAAGAGTATCTCAAAGTCTTTCGAATGAGATTTTTGTCATTTTTTTTCCTTTTAAAAACTTGTTATTAATTTTTTTTTATGTGAGAATCCCACTGAAATATTTTCAATATAAATACTTACATGATTTTGAGATATCCATAACTAAAAATTAATATATAAACTTACATTCATATTTTTTTAAGAACTTCATGTAGAACTTCCCATTATATATGCTTTTAGTATCTAACTCTTTATTGAATACTTAACTATATGATATTAATATCGACATTTTTTAAAATTGTAGATCAGTGGAAACTTAACCGCTCCTTATGCTCCGTATCAATGGAAATGCAATGAAGATCACTGTCATACGTGGATCGAATTTGCACATATAAAAGGTCTTTATATCGATGGCCCTGGTACTCTTGATGGTCAAGGGCCAAAATGGTGGTCTCTAAATTGCAAAAAGTATAAGCAAGTAAGCTCTTTTAGAATTTTATACCTTTTCTATTGTTATTAGCTAGCTAGTTACTTTATTTTGTGTTCATCTAAACTCATATAACTTTTGTTTACATTAATAGGCATGCCTCAGAAGACCACGGGTATGTAATTATGTTTCAATAAAATCTTCAAACTTAAATATACGTTGTTGCAAACTATTTGATTTTATTTCTATTTCTTAGGGTGTAATTATATCACATTCGAGTAATGTGCATATAAGTAACATTATGGTTAAGGACAGTCCAAATTTTCAAATGTCTTTGGAAGATTCTGAATGGGTTTTTGCTAAGCAACTCACCATAACCGCCGATGGTGATAGCCCTAACACTGATGGCATTCACATTCAACGTTCTCAGAATGTTTTCATATACAATAGTAACATTCGTACAGGTGATTAATTATTCATCTTTACTAATTACATCTTTTTATTTATCTAATATATGTTAATGTTATGCGTACATCAAAGTCTCTCCCTATACAAAATCAGTAGTAAATAGAGATAATCCTGTTTACATTTTGGCGTCGGTTTGTTATTATAATATTATTTGATTTTTGGTAAAAAGTAACTAAAAACCAAATAAAACCTTTTGTAATTTTGTTTATCTTCCATTTCGTTTCATAAAATTTTGATTTAAATTTAGTTAGGATACACTAAAATTGGTTTTGATTTTTCTATTTTCCAATTAATAAAACCAATTGACTTTTAACGGGTTATGGTCTATTCTAACTTTAATAACTTAATTGCATGTGATTTATTTAGGTGATGATTGTATATCTATTGGTGATGGTTCGAAGTACGTTAAGATATCAGGAATCTCATGTGGTCCTGGTCATGGGATAAGGTACATTTTCTTCTAAACCTTATATAGCTAGGTATCAGTTTTCACTTTGATTATTGTGAAATCAATCTAAAGATCATAACTAATTATAGCAAATTTTATATTGGTTAATCAAGTATCGGAAGCTTAGGTCGAAATGGGACCAAAGGAACAGTGGAAAACGTCATCGTTCGAGATTGTATCTTCAGAAAAACAGACAATGGGGTTAGAATCAAGACATGGCAGGTAATTAATAATACTGAAGATTGAAACAATATTAGTATCAATTTTATTTTTATTTTTTGGCTACACTATTAACCAATTATTTGAATTATTTAGGGAGGAAAAGGGCATGTTCGAAATGTTTTATTTGAACGTATAAAGCTACATGGTGCAACCAGACCTATCATCATCGACCAGTTTTACTGTCCTCACTCACAATGCAAAAACCATGTAAGTAAATAAATTTTGTTCTTTTCGTTGTTAAATGTTTAATATAACAAACCGATGTTTAATTCGTATTCACAGACAGAAGCTGTGGAGATCAAGAATATAACGTTCAACCACATACATGGAACAGCAGTCAAGAAACCATTTGTTAAACTCTTATGCAGCAAGTCAGTTCCATGTAAAGGTATTATTATGAACGATATAAACATTCAAGAGGAGGAAGAAGAAAAGAAATATCACAAATCATCGTCCCATCCTCAAGCTGAATGCATCAATGTTAGAGGAGAATCTAATGGTGCGATGAAGCCTAAACTAGCTTGTTTAGATTCCTACAGACATTGATTTGTCTATAACACTTCTTATTAGTTTCTGTTACTTTCATGAATTAGTTAGAACTAGAACCATCAGTCTTCATGTTTTTTCTTTTGATCTATTTTCAGAAATAATATAAAAACTTGCGTTTTTGTGTAACATTGAGTCCTTCATCCCTCTGTTCAATACTCATCTCGAAAGAAAACCGGTTCGGTTAAACCACTCGACATTAACATTGGTTTGTAATCCATCTGAAACGGTGTCGTATTGGCGTAGACAATCTAACTTCTTCGCGTTGTTGAAATGCTCCAAAATCTCACAGTGCTTTCGCAAAAACCCCCAAATGGGTTCTATGCACAGAGCCTCTAAAACCCTAAAATCGTCGAGACAAGCATTTTCACTTTTGTTCAATTCAGTCAAATCCAGTCGAAGAGATCCGACATGTTTCGGATTGTACCAAGCTTACGGTTTCAGCTCCGATTCTAGGCAAAATTCCAAAGAACCAGCCATTGATTTGACCCAGTTTCCTCCTGAAAAGATCCGAAATTTCTCCATCATTGCTCATATTGATCATGGGAAGTCCACTTTGGCCGATCGTCTCATGGAACTTACTGGCACCATCAAGAAAGGCCATGGCCAGCCTCAGTATCTCGACAAACTTCAGGTAAGTTTAAGAACTTTCTTCCTTAAAATTGGATGATTGTTATAGTGGATTCAGAGGAAATGTTTCATAAAGTTCGAAACTTTATCTGTTCAAAGCTGTTCACATTTTGATTGGTGATAATTTAAGAAGTTACGGATGTTTGTTAAAGGGAAATTAGAGGAAATGTTTCATAAAGTTTGAAACTTTATCTGTTCAAAGCTGTTCATATCTTGCTTGGTGATAATCAAGAAGTTATGGATGTTTGATATAGTGGATTTAGAGGAAATGTTTCATAAAGTTTGAAACTTTATCTGTTCAAAGCTGTTCATATCTTGCTTGGTGATGATCAAGAAGTTATGGATGTTTGTTATAGTGGAGTTAGAGGAAATGTTTCATAAAGTTTGAATCTGTTCAAATTTGTTCATGTTTTTGCTTTGTGATGGGTGATGAAGTAGCTATGGATGTTTGTTTTAGGTAGAGAGGGAGAGAGGAATAACTGTAAAAGCTCAAACGGCGACGATGTTCTACGAAAACAAAGTAAAGGATCAAGAAGCGAGCGGTTTTCTACTGAATCTAATTGATACGCCAGGTCATGTTGACTTTAGCTATGAGGTCTCTAGATCTTTATCTGCTTGTCAAGGAGCTCTCTTGGTCGTTGATGCGGCTCAGGGTGTTCAAGCACAAACCGTAGCTAACTTTTACTTAGCATTCGAAGCTAACCTCACTATTGTACCTGTGATTAACAAGATTGATCAACCAACAGCTGATCCTGAACGTGTGAAAGCTCAGTTAAAGTCCATGTTTGATCTCGACACAGATGATGTCCTTCTAGTCTCTGCTAAAACTGGCTTAGGGCTCGAACATGTGCTTCCCGCGGTTATAGAACGGATACCTCCTCCTCCTGGAATGTGTGACTCGCCTCTACGGATGCTTTTGTTCGATTCCTTTTTTAATGAGTACAAAGGTGTCATCTGCTATGTTTCTGTGGTTGATGGAATGCTGAGGAAAGGAGATAAGGTCTCTTTCGCTGCGTCGGGTCAGTCTTATGAAGTGTTAGATGTCGGGATTATGCATCCTGAGCTTACTTCTACAGGAGTGCTTCTTACAGGACAAGTTGGTTATATAGTAACCGGCATGAGAACCACGAAAGAGGCACGTATCGGTGATACAATTTACAGAACAAAAACCACCGTTGAACCTCTTCCAGGTACTTGTTTTCTCCTATATGTTACTCTTGGTATCCTTTGCAACTGAGAACTGTGAATCTTGATGAGCTTATGGTGAAATATAGGTTTCAAGCCGGTGAGGCATATGGTGTTCTCAGGCGTTTATCCGGCTGATGGATCTGATTTTGATGCACTTACTCATGCCATAGAGAAACTGACTTGCAACGATTCAAGTGTTTCCGTGGCTAAGGAAACAAGCGCAGCTCTTGGAATGGGATTCAGATGTGGTTTCCTCGGTTTGCTTCACATGGATGTATTTCATCAGCGGCTCGAACAAGAATACGGTGCACATGTGATCTCCACGATCCCTACCGTTCCTTACACGTTTGAATACTCAGACGGAAGCAAGTTAGAAGTGCAGAACCCAGCTGCTTTACCTTCAAACCCCAAATACCGAGTCACAGCTTCTTGGGAGCCAACAGTGGTCGCCACAATCATCCTTCCGAGTGAGTACGTAGGAGCTGTGATCAACCTCTGCTCTGACCGAAGAGGTCAGCAGCTAGAATACACATTTATAGACGCACAACGAGTTCTCATGAAGTACCAGTTACCGTTGAGGGAGATAGTTGTGGACTTCTACGATGAGTTGAAAAGCATAACATCAGGTTACGCTTCTTTCGACTACGAGGATGCAGAGTATCAAAAATCTGATCTTGTGAAGCTTGACATCCTCTTGAACGGTCAACCAGTTGATGCGTTAGCCACCATTGTTCACAACCAGAAAGCATACCGTGTGGGTAAAGAACTTGTTGAGAAGCTAAAGCACTTCATAGAGAGGCAGATGTTTGAAGTGATGATACAAGCTGCTATTGGTTCAAAGATCATTGCGAGAGACACAATCTCTGCGATGAGAAAGAATGTTCTTGCGAAATGTTATGGAGGAGACATCACTCGGAAGAAGAAGCTTCTTGAGAAGCAGAAAGAAGGGAAGAAACGGATGAAGCGAGTTGGTTCTGTTGATATACCACATGAGGCTTTTCAACAAATACTCAAAGTCTCTTAGAAGACAAAGACTTGAAGAAGATGGTGTAGTAGTTTTATGCAATTGAAGATTATTCTTTTTTTGGGAAAAATTATAAAACGTTGAGAAGTTTATTTTTTCCCAATTTCTCTATAAAGAAATAAACCAAGAGTTGCTATCTTTACCCAAAAGAGGAAGAGACCAGAAGCAAAAAAAAACATCTCTTTCGTGAAGTGTGTATGTAATACAAAGTTGGTAATAAAAAAAATGGAAAATATGGAGATGCGGGGTATCGATCCCCGTACCTCTCGCATGCTAAGCGAGCGCTCTACCATCTGAGCTACATCCCCAATTGTTGACTTTATCAACCAGTAAATTATAAACTAATAGAAGACACCTCAACAACTTCTAACAAAGGATGATGATGTCGACTAAACAGTACAACATTCCGACAAAGGTGTGTACTTACGTTATTATTCTGCGTTATCCAATATCAAGATTTGTCCTTGTGTGTACTTTCAAAGACTTCTTTTTATATACAGCCAAAAAAAAAACAGAAATCCAAAACCACACCAAAAAAAAAGTTAAAGAAACAACAAAAAGAGTTTTGTCTTTTTTTTTTGCTACTCATATTCTTCATTCTTTGATGATTGGTCCACTATACATCATCGCCATAACCGTCAAATCCTCTGGCTCCTCTTCCCTCTCCTTCAACCACGCATAACCTTCCTTATCCTCTTCCCCAACCGCAACTCCATCAACTGAAAATTTAACTTTTCTGGTCAGATCTCTTCACATTTTGTGTATCAAAGTGCAAACTAGAATACAACAAACAGTACCTGAGAAACTGGAGAACGGGTGGTCGAAGTAGTAAGTACAATGACGTCCTGCAGGATCAGAGTATGGAGGGCCAAGAACATCAAGAACCGCACAAGCTGTTTTGGCGGTGAAGCAATGCATGTTCCCTCCATCGGCAGGATAGAGTATAGAAGTGTCACAAGGAGCTGTGAAGTCTGAATCTACTTTCACTCTCGCCAAACGAGTATCCGAACTTGGCTCTACATTGATGCAAAACATAACAATCAAACACCACTCTTAACAACTACAAAAAAGAATCTGGTTAATGTAATATACAACTTACGAGGAGAATCTGCGACCCAATCATAGGATTTGATGTGCATTGTACCAAACAAGAGCTTACTAAACACAGTCATCTCCGGGTGGTTGTGAAGTGGGATTACACCAGACGGTGGTAAACAGAAAATGCCCATCTTGTAACACATAGACAACAACAACATGTAAATTTTAGAATATAAGAAAGAACAGTTCATGATTCTCTAAGGGAGGTTGAAAGTTAAGATTTAAGTACCGAGAATCTATGACATTTGTAGATGTGAAGATACGTCACTAACGGAGTTCGTCCCATCGACTTAGATCGAAAATACGGCATCTTAGGGCTCACATCAACATCTTCAGGCTTGATTTCGTCTAAACCAAAAGAGAAACAAAACCAAACATCAACGCAAGCTTTGTCTAAAAAACAGACACAATTCACCAGTTTCATGTTCAAAGTTTCAAACTTTTACAATCTAAACATCACAAAAAGGTTTTGTGGAACATACCCAGAACGGCTCGGAGCATCTCAATGTTCTCTGGAGACGGGACGATTCCTGATTTGCCATTAGCGAAAACTCTCTTGCAAGTTTCGAACAGTTTCTGTACCGGAGAGGTCACAGTTTTCTTGCTCCGCCGCTGGATCTTCCTCCGTGAGTTTGAACGATTCTCCGGAGAGGCAGAGACGATCGGTTTCGTTCTGTTCGAAATCTCCGAGAGATCTTTCCTCACTCGGCCGCTCACAACTGTACCAGTTCCCATTCAAATCTACGATTATAAGAAAAAAACTGAAAATTTTATTTCCCCACGAGATAAAAGCTCAAACTTTTCAATCTGGGTTTATGGTATGAGTACGGTTATTACCCGGAGAAGAAGATGAAAAGCAAAAGAACAGTCTTTGGGGAATAACGAGGAGATTGGTGAGGAAAAAAAAAAGGAAGGACTCGATAAATGTGGATTTGAGGAAGAAGAAGAAGAAGAAGAAGAGAGAAACCATGGGCCGTTTTTTTTTTCTTCAGTCAAGAGTGATTTTTGGTTTCTATGGGCGGGTTTGTTTCCAACGGCGGGTTTGTTTCTCACTACCCTTTTTTTTTGTTTTTCATTTTTCCTCTCCTACACTTTTTATTTTTTTCACTTTTTTCTCGACAACTACTTTTCATTTATCAAAATTTGTATTCAACGTTGGTTTATCAATCTCAACATTAGGAAATTACCCAACTTAGCACTATTGAATGTACAGTTTGAAAACATATTTCATAGGAGAAAGAAAAAGAGTTTGCTACTATTCCATTAACATCTCTTTCGTTTTCCATCTTGTATTTACATTGGGAGTGTAATATTAGAAATGGACTTCCCTCAGAACTCCAAATTGCATGATTCAATATACATTGTAAATCTTGTCACTGTACATATATGCCAAATTAATATTGAGAAGACTAAGCTCTAAATTTTGATTTTTCTAATTCCAAAGTGTAGTTTGTGGTTCATTGTTATCAAATTCGATTTAGCTCTTTTAGTTCATTTACATTTGAGACTTGTAAAATACACTGAGACCTATAAGGTACATATATATTTCTATCATTTTTTTTTAACATTCGGAGTTTATTATAAATCGAGATCCAAAAATCACATATAATCCAAAATAAACTACAAGCACGATCTTGGGTTAAAACCCAATAAACTGATGTTTTATGCGCCAAATAGTTAATACATACTAATGGACGCCAAATTTCTTTTAAAAATAGTCATGGTTTAGGTTTTTTACCTTTAAGATACAAGGTTCGATCCTTGCAAATGTAATTTTAGTTAATATTTATAAATAGGCTTAAAAAAAATTTGGGCTTTAGAGGCAAAATATATACGGGCCATCCTGACTACAAAAATGAAAAAAATATAAGAAATAAGAACATAACCAATAGATGTCATTTCTATGTATGGATTGATCAGGTCCAAAATTTTCAGCGTTAAATCCACCACACTGTTTGCTATATACATAAGGATTCAATGTATCATATCTATTATCCATTTCTCAGTTCATATACTTGTATTTAACCCGTTTTCTACTTTTGGCATTACACCTTGAACCAGCAAATCACGATCATGCATTATGTTTCTCCAAATATAGGATGGCAAGATCCAATAGCACATTTCATAATAGAACCATTTTAAAGTTTTAAAATTTTAAGATTTTAGATTTTAGATCGTGAAAGATCTCATAGCATATTCAAGTCCGGATGCATAAGATTGTGAAAGATTATCTTAGGATATTAGCATTCCAAAGTCCCATATATGGATTGATTAAGTCCGAAACTTTCAGCGTTAGGTCCACCACACTATTTGTTTTATACACAGGGACTTGAAGTATCATATCTACTATCCATTTCTCAGTCCATATTTTTGTATTCAGCCCGTTCTTCATCTTTTGTACTAGACCTTGAACCAGCAAGTCACAACCAAACATAAGATGGGCGAGATCCAATAGCACATTTAAATAAGGAACTGCTCTTATTAATCATATAATTTTAGATTTAGTTAGATAGTTAGTTCTTATTAGTCACCAACTCATAATTGATTAGTATTTATTTGTAGATGTGTTTTTTTCTTTTAATTTACTACCACAACTCTATTAAGTACTTTCATTGTAAGAATGTGTTTTTCTATGTGGCCATTAATTTCGATTAAAAAAAATATATGTATGTGGCCATTAATTAGTTTAGTGGTCTAGACTTAAAACATGTCAACTCTGCCGGATTTTTCTTTTTCTTTTTTTCATCTAATTTTCATTAAGATTTTGAAAGTGATATACATTTTGAGAAACAAAAGTCGGCGGAATATGTAAAGATGCACTTCGTCGGATTAGATATCATACAACTTTTTTTTCTTCCTTCATATTTTTAAATTTATAATATAAAGATTATAAAAAAAACTAATTATAGATGAACTCATGGCATTCTTCGTCTGTTGTGAATAATTGCAAAATATTATGCTTCCTTCGAAACAAAATGATTGTAATGTGCCCGGTTCAGTGACATGAATCCATCTTTTCCGGCGACTTTCACTTCCCGGCGGCATCCATTTAAACTTTTCCTCCAAATCCACCACGATTGTAGTTCAAGAAATCATCAACTGAGCCTTTGATTTTTCCACCGGCCTTAGCTCCACCGTTGACTCCTGCTTGTGCTTTGAGTAGTTTTCTTCCACCGGCCTGAGCTCCGCCGTTAACACCAGCTTGAGCTTCAGCTACTTCTCTTCCGTGTGGCTTTCCTTCGAGAAAAGGACCAAAGAACTGAGAAAACTTATCATACTTACTTTGTTCAGTAGCGTTGACTTTTGATTCAGTCATTTCTCTTCCGGGAGTTTTACCTCCGAGATAACCACCATGGTTGTTCGAAAACCTCCTGAAAAACCTTTCGAAAGCACTTCTTACTCTTCCGCCATCTCGATCTTCGTCAAGTGATCTTGCATGACGACCAAGATTCTTCATCTTCTTCTTCTCAAGATCGTTAACGACATCCATGTAACAAGTGAGTGAATTCTTGAAATGTTTCACAGCGTCAACGATGTTTTTGGACTCGTGAAGGTTGATCTTAGCATCAGCCTTGTAATCATGTTTGGCTGAGATCTTTATGATTGCCTTTTGGATCTTGAGAAACCCTTTTGTAAAACCAGTAAAGCTTTTCTTGAGCTTCAAGGAAGCTTTCTTGTCGACTTTACTACTAACACTGGCTTGCACGGCAAGAATTGCTTTGGTCATTAGGGCGTATTTGGCCTTGGCAATTCCCAAAACATCTACGATGGGATTCTCAAACTTGTAGAGGCTCTCAAGGTACGCGACATAGCCTTTGCACATTGTGAACATTGCCTTGATTTCTGCGGTTTTTGGGGCAAATCGTTCTTTCTGGTCTAAGATCTTAGTGATTTCGTTAAAGGGTAAGGTCTGGACTTCGAATATGGTTTTTGGACATAGTGGTTTTGTAGGCGGCACAGGAGGTGTGTGACTGGACACAGAAAGGAACAATGACCCAAGGGCGAGAGCGAAGGCTAAAGAGAACAACAGAGAGATCCTTGCCATGGTTGTATTAATTGCTTATGGCAAGGGAATGCTAAAAAATACAACTAAAAAAGAGAAAAGATATGAAGGAAGTGTGTTTTGATTTGAGATCTTGGAACGGTATATATACTTTGTTCTGAATTTTTTATAAACTAATTTTAGGATAAAAAAATGGTTAAGGAAAAAAAAACAAAAGTCAGAGGGATTTATGGAACTCTGTTAATTTTTTTCCTTTTTAAGGAATTTTAGAGATTGATAAAAGAAATACGAGGATAAGTCGTATCAGTTTCAAACAAACTGTTACTTAAAACAAGTTTTTTTTTGGTTTGGTATAAAATAGGTACAAATTGTTACCTAGCTTTCAGTGTTAGAGTTTTAGTTTGTTTAAATGTGGGTCTACTTCTAGAAATAGAAAGTAAATTTTTATTTATAAATATTACACATCTTCATTGATGTATTTTTTTGTTTAACTATATGTGGATTGAAGAATCAAAGAGTGGAATATATACAAAAAATCTAAAAACTAACAAAGTATCAAGATCAATATCGAGAACAACTAAATTTATTGATTTATATGGTGCTATTTGCAACAAGTTTTGTTATGATCCAGAAAGAAACATTTTTTAAGTTTAAAGAAAAACTCTGGTTCCATATACTGAACGGTCCTGAATATAAGTTCCTGAAGCATGGACTTTGGGACCTGATAAGTTTATTAATTTTAGGGGCTAATTGTTTTAGAAAGATGTTATCAGCTCTATTAGTAAAAAATTGAAATTTTGAGTTGAAGTTGGTTTCGAAACCAAATGTATATACAGGCTAGTCTCTTTAGTTTTATGAGCCCTATGCAAATTCAATTTTATAGGAACAATTTAAAAGGCTCTATATAAAAGGGCCCTAAATTCTAACAAAAAAATTGCAGATTTTTTTTGGACCCACTGCAAATGCACTCTTGGCCCATGTCAAGAGCCGGCCGATATATACATATGTATACTGTACAACTAATAACAATGTAAAAGAGGAGAACCACTAGTATAAAGCCATATAAAAGAGGTGCAAAATCTGGTAATAAAACCAAAGAAAGGTTGAGGGCTGAAATGGCCACTGAGCTGAACTAGAAGAGAGGAAAGTGAAGACTCTAGTTCTTAATTTCAGAAATTTTGTTATTAAAGAGTATTAAAGATGGAGACTTAGTATAAAGATATATTTTATATGCTTACGTTTCTCTTATGCGTTTTTATGAACTGTATTGACCATAGCAACATAAGCTTGGTGGGGATCGAGAATGAGGTCACAAACTAAACATTTGTGTACAAGAGGGAGAGTATGATTTTTCAAGTTTTAAAAAAATCATTTGTGTATTTTGTCCTAAAGATGTATATGTATACATTGTAGAACTAACAACAATGTAGGATACGATTTTAGCGCATCTAATGCAAAAGAATGTAAAACATCAGGAGAACCATTAGGTTATTTACTATTCTATTTTACCTCTCTATCCACAAATTTTTTCTTCAATTAATCCCTTATTTTCGTGATTCTAAAGATAGAGTATTTTCATATTCTATATAAGAAATTTTATGTCTTCGAAGGTAATACCAACATCTCAATCAACATACTTTTCTCATACAATGACAAGATTCCAAACTTTGTTGTGTTTTACCATCCTTCTTGCAACCGTAACCTTCTTCAATGTAGCTTCAGCTCACATAAAAATCAAACCTGCCTTACCGCAGATTGGAGATCCAACGACTGTGAACGAGGTCGAGTCTTACACCGTTAAGGTTGTGTCTACTTTCGTGGCCGACCTCGAGAAAGAATGCCCCAAGACAGAGAAGTTTAAGCACTTCTTTGAAAAACTCAATGCCTATTCCAAGTACATATGTCCTGTCTCTAAAGGCTCCGAGTCTGAAATGAAGGCTAAGGCAGGTAGCCTTTTCCAGGCCATATCAGATCTCGGTTCTGCTAAAAATGGATCTAAAGGAGGAAAGGTAAGTGACCAAATCGACCTGTGTTAAACATAGAAAATGGACAAAACAAAACAAACCCTAAAACCAAATGACTTGTTCTACAAGTTATGTCCTAACAAACGTTATGTTTCCTTTGGTTTGCATAGGATAAGTGCCTACAAAAGGAGAAAACGGAAGCTATGGATACCGTCAAGATGTTGCAATCAATTGGTGAGAAGATTGGTGGTGAGAAGAACAACAAAACAGAGAACAGTGGAACCGCGAAACTAACCACAGAACAACAGAAAGAAATCAAAGATGGGATGTTGAAATGGCTTGAAGTAATAACTCGAATCGCAAAGAAAACAGAAGAAAGCAGCTTACAATATTCATCAAAAAATCAATCAAAGCGAGAGACCAAGGAAGAGAAATCTTCAACAAAATCAAAAACCAAAACAAGTAGCCGCGCGGCTAAAGGAGGAAGTGACGATGATACCTCGAAAAGTGATAAAAAATCTTCAAAGGAGAGTGATGATAACAAAAACAAAAAAGGAGAATCAAAGAAGGATAGTAAATCTACAAAGGAGGATGCTAAAGGAAGAGGAAGCAGCAAAAGCAAAGGAGAAGGTAGTGAGAAGGCTGATGATGCTAAAGGAAAAGGAAGCAGCAAAAGCAAAGGAGAAGGTAGTGAGAAGACTGATGATGCTAAAGGAAAAGGAAGCAGAAAAATCAAAGGAGAAAGTAGTGAGAAGGCTGATAAGAATAACAAGACCTCCTATGGCAAGATAGAGCCAAACAAAGCAGGTGTTGAGCCACCTCGTAATAAAACAGAAGAAAGGTTGAGGGCTGAAATGGCCGATGAGCTGGACTAGGAGGAAAGAAAGTGAAGACTCTATCTCCTTCTGAAGGTTTTCCATGGAAGAATATTGAAGATGTAAGAGGTAGTATAAAGATACTTATCATATATGTTTGTTTTCTTTTCTTTTTTTGCTTATGAACTGTATATATTGACCATATAGCGATATAAGCTAGGTGGTGATCAAGATAAGATCACAGATCCGATGACATGAGATCGTGATCTTTACTATTTGTAATTCCTTTTTTGGTATAAATAAAGTAAATAAAGTGTTTCTAATTTGAAAGAGACTAAGGTTGGGTTCTAATTTGCAAAATCAAGGGAAGTCTCAGGCAATGGTCGCTGAAACTGTTCAAGCAAAGGACCTAGACAAAGATTCACAAACGCTGAGTTAGATGCAAAAAGAAGGGATGATATGAAGAGGTGTTGAATGAGGAAGAAGGGTAAGTATGAAGAAAAACATGATATGGTGGTACAAGAACTGATGGTTATGTCTCTATATATATTTTGTCTTGAAGATTCATTCTCCTAAGATTACAAAAATGCATGACAGGATAGGAAAGACATAAGTGATTGTTATCCCTATGTACTGCTTCTATGGCTATGTCATTCGTCTTCGCCACGTTGTTTGACTTATGTCGGTGATGCAATTGTGCTTACTAACTTAGTAACTTGTATGTTCATAAGAATTAATATGATAAAGTTATTGTCGGTAAAGCAACTAAATATTGGTTTGATTTGTATGCAATCAAGTTATTTGGCTTATAGTATCTCGAATCTTGGTTCTATATTTTGTCGGAATAGATTATCGAAACCTTTTCATCAAACAAACGAGTGCTATACAAGCTACCACTTAAATACTTATGATTACATAAGTATCATAAAAACACCACTCAACAATTTTTGTCTATTAGGTTTTGTCCTCCATATATTGCGATTGAAATAAAAAATTGAGAGGAGGGTCCAAAGAGCCATTTGCATGATTGATGGCAAAACCATTTAGCCCACATGATCAGTAATAATTAAACCTGGCCAATCTCTGTATCTTGATCCACGCGCATCCCCTACTTGCATTTATTCTCTAATTATGTATTTGTTTATTCTTATCTAATTATCCTGATTTTGTTTTGCTGACAACAACAAAAATAAAAATAAAAAAATTAATTTTACCAATTTTTTATTTATTTATCAAAAGCAGTTAAAATATTACAGCATAGAAAAATATAAAATGAGAACAATTCTATAAACGATAGAGCTCTACAAATTAAAACCAAAAGGCTGTCCTCAAATCAAAAAGAACAGATGGAGAGAGGAATAAGGAATTAAGGGAGATCATGATCCAAAACCGGCAAACAGCCGCGGTCAATGAAGCCTTAACCTGGAGAAGAAAAATCCAAATCTTCAAATACTTACCAAGGGAAAATCATTGAAACAAACCAAAAAAAATATATATGTATATATATATATATTAATAATAGTAATTAGAAATAATAAATTTAATTCGTTAATTATGTTTTCTTAATTAACTTTTATAAAAATTAATATGAATGTGATATATAAGAAATTGATTTCTTAAATAATATTATAAAAATAGTGTCAAAATTATATACCGTAAAGAACAATTATATAATTTATATTCAAAGTTAGAAGTATATTTTAATAAAAAAATATGTTGTATAGTATATATCAACAAAATTCTGTTTTATTAGAAGTTCATAGTGATATATATGATTTATTTTAAATATAAATCTACGATAGTTATATTTCTGTTTCTAAAATCTTGCCAAAAATATAATTCAGTTTGAAACTATGTCATGATTTTTATATAGCTATGTCACATTTTTTCTTTAAAAAATGAAATTGACAAATGAATAATTTAAAAAAAGATTTTGCAAATTATGGCTAGAGATTTTAGAGTAATTTCTAAATTTTTATATTTTAATTATGAACTTTAACTGCTTCTCTCTTGTCATCAGTTCCTTCACCAATAATCTATTTATAGTATTCACTTCGACGACAATGAGAATAGAGCTTTAGGCCTTTAGCCCATCAAAATGTGGTAATTTAGTTAATTAACAAATGGATTAATTGACTATATAGACTCATGTGCTGATCATCGCTTTAATTATCTAAAAGCCAAGTGATTGTTTTTTCACGTTATGTTTTTATTGGCTACTGCCAAATATGTATAGCGGCTGGACATATCATTTGGTCATATGGCGGTTGGATGCATCATTTCGTTGTTTACAGCAAAATATAAATTATTATGATATTTTAGCCTATACTTTCGAAGTTATGATAAGAAATCTTACCACACAATAAAATGATAAGACTTTTAAACCACAAGAGATAATCGTTACATATGCAACTAATTCACGTCCTTTGTTACCATCTTTATTTGGGGATCCTACCACATCATGCGATCATTATGGGTTTCTTGCATGCACGTGTTTTTGTCGTAATTTTACACATACAATATTAAAATTCATTTCATAAAGATTACATATACTGAAATTATTTGAAGTTAAACATCGTTGTGTTAATCTCTCTGCGCCAGTTTTGGCTAATTTTCCCAGGCCTACGTGCAATGGAGGATAATGATGTGATTCTTAGGCCGAGCAATGCACGAGTGGGTCAAGTCGACACGTGATCGACCGCATCCAAACCTAGACAGGTACAATCAAATAGACCTTTCTCAAACGACTATGAGAGAAGAAGAATATTTAAAGAACTTACTTCCACTCTTTGAACTTCATTTTAATCACTCACAAACATACAAACTCGATTGAGATCATTTTAGATATATGGAATGATATTCAATAATCCCAAACTTCATCCCTTCGATGATTTTTTTTCTCCTTCCAATCGTATATAGTATATAATTTGTGTGTTGGAGAGTTATTGAGATGACACCCGCTTGTTTTAGTTCCTATTCATCCTTTAAAATTCGAACAAATATCTCGGACCTGCTGAATTGAATAATGACTCCACCTTAGCACTCACAAAAATTACCAAAGAAGTCTTGCCACTCGAAATAGCCCACGGACGAGAAAACTGCATTTTTACAAAGCTTAAAAATGCAGTTCTCTATAAATGAACATTCTATTAACGCTATGTTTACAATTAAAAAAAAACAAACGTTTTTTTCTTTCAATTAAAATATTAGAGAAGAAAGAATGCTAGATTAATTGGGAGGAAAAATATCTTCATAGAAAAGCAAAAATGTTAACAAAAATAAGATAAAAACAAAAAAAAAATCTTAATTTTCTCCAGATCTTATGATTTTAGATCCTATTCATTCACATAGTTAGAATCAGGGCGTCATAATTACATAATTGACGTATTAAGTAAAAACTTATAATTTTTTTTATGAATTTTAGATTTTTTGTTTAATTGTGGCTAAGTATATGATTTTTTTTCTTTAAAATGGAAATATATATACAACTTTAGTTCGGTAAAGTTTAGTGAAATACCATTTATTTAATAGCTACTAATTAATAGTTGATTTGAACTATTAACTTTTAATCTTATCCAAAATTCAATGATTTAACACAAAATACATCTTACTATACTAATTGTGATGAGTCCACTTTTTTATTTAGTTAGAATTAAATATATAATTTAATATTTAATATGTATATATATATAAAATACTTATCTTATGTATTGTATTCAGTGAGTAGATATATATAATCATTTATAATTACTGCACTTCAAAATTAATGCTTAACGTATAGAAAAAATATACTTTACTTAATTCTATTTCAAAGTTTTTTTCATTAGCATTTGAATAGCTTAATCATAAAAGGAAAAAAGGAAAAAAAAGAAGTGAAATGGCTTTTATAAAAACTCAAAAATTCTAAATTCTAAAACATATGGTCATAGAACCGTGACCGTAAGAAAAAAGAATTCAAAGTAGGGTTGAATAAGTTTTCTAGTCTTTTTTTCTTTTGCCAGTAAATATATTTCCTTGGAAGTGAAAAAAAAAAAAAAAGCAAATAACTTTCCTCATTTCTTTTTTTAATCATACTGTATCCTAAATTAAGTAAAGAAAATAAATTCGTTTTGACTAAGAACAAAAACAGTAAATAATAAAAATTATTTTTAATAAAAAAATAGAGAAGTTTTATCCTTAGAAAAGGACGTCACCAAAGCAAGAGTCAATTCAAAAAAAAAAAAAAAAAAAAGAATCTTACAAATGAAAAAGATATTAAAAATCTCTTAAATGCACACATTTTCTTTTCATACCATACGATTCTCTCTCTCTATAACTTTTTAGGAAGAGATTGAGAAAGAGAGTGGGACCATACAGCCACACCCGTCCAACGAAGAGGAAGGTGAAAGATGAAGAAGATGATGATGATCATGGAGATTCTCTTTTTGCTACCTAATTAGTGCATCTCGAGTTTCTTCAACTCTTTCTCCAGAAAATTTAGTTTCCATTGATTCATCGTTTTATAAACCATCCAAAATACTCCTTCCTCTGTTTGATCTACAGTTCGTGTCTGTTTTTCGGTTTTGTCCAATTTAAAAGTCTCAGATTTTGTTTTAACGATCTGTCGGTTTCTCAGGAAAAAAAAGAATAAAAGAAAAAAAAGCTCTTCTTTCTCTTTCTTTCGTCTTTTTCTAGATCGCATTTTCTTAACTGTCGCCTTATTATTTGTTTTTTCCAGCTATTTACTTTTTCTCACAAATCTCGCCAAATTTTATGACATCTCATCGAATTTAGCAAACTCTTTGTGTCCAAATCTAATCCTAGCGTCAATCTCGGTCCCAAAAACCAAACCTTTTCTCTTGTTTCCTCTGTTCTGTCTTTTTTTTTTTTTTTTTTTTTTGACAGGTTTCCTCTGTTCTGTCTTTTCCCTTTTTTCTCTGCTTTTCGATTTGTTCGATCATTAAAAATGGGTTGTGCAAGCTCCAAGCATAAAAAGCGATGCCGTAACTGTCGTGGAGGGTTGTCTCCGGTGGTTGTGCCGCGAAGCTACTCAATGCACGTTCATCATCCGGCGCAACATTCCGGCGATAGCTATCACACGGTGGCTCTCACTTCCTCCACCATCGGATCTCTCAGCCTCTGTGAATCTCCTTTCAGGCATATCCATAAACACTTTGAAGGGATCAAAGAAAAGCGAGTCGTCTCTGAGGAAATTGGTGAGAAGAAGCTAATCTCCGGTAATGGGTTTCATCACGGAGATGAAGGAAAGGATCTGGAGGAGAATATGCAGGCTAAGCTTATGGAAGCTAAGGTTTGGTCGAGTATGATGAACGAGAAGATCCCAAAGATTGTGCCTAAAACTCCGATTGTGACACCTCCGGGAGAGCCAGAGACGATCAATACGTGGGAGTTGATGGAGGGTCTTGAAGATCTTAGTCCTTTACGATCACCGAATCATTTGAGAAGCTTCTCGTTTGATGTTGTTCGTGTCCAGCCTTGTGATGATGATGGTGATGGTGATGATTGTCCTCCTGCTCCGTTTGATCGTCCTAAGTCAAGGTTTCATGAGAATGTGAATAGCAGATTTGATGATTTGGATCCTCCTGAGATCGTTTCTACTTTCAGGAAGTCGCTTCAAGAACTCCCAAATGATCATCCTTTTCATCTTCGGATTCCAGATATGAAGGCGAATCTGCAGTTCGGGTCATCAGATGAAGAAGAAGACGAAGCAAACTGCAGAAGAAAGCCAGACAAGGTGATACTTTACTTCACAAGTCTTAGAGGTATAAGGAAGACGTACGAAGACAGTTTCAATGTCAGGGTAATACTCAAAAGCTTAGGGGTTCGTCTTGATGAGCGTGACGTATCTATGCATTCGGGTTTCAGAGATGAGCTGAAGGAGCTATTGAGGGATGAGTTCAACAATGGCGTTGGAATAACCCTACCTAGAGTTTTCTTGGGGGACAAGTATCTTGGTGGAGTCGAAGAGATAAAGAAGTTGAATGAAAATGGAACGCTTGAAAAGGTTGTAGAAGGGTGTGAGAGAGTCGAGGATGGCTTAACGGGTTGTGGGATTGAATGTGAGGCTTGTGGAGACGTTAGGTTTGTGCCATGTGAGACATGTTCAGGAAGCTGCAAAATCTACTATGAGAGTGAAGATGAAGAAGAAGAAGAGGAAAGAGCAGAAGAAACAGAGAATGGGTTTCAAAGATGTCCAGATTGTAATGAGAATGGATTGATCAGATGTCCAATATGTTGTGAGTAAGTCCCTTTGAACATACAAAATCAAAATCCTTTTTTTTTTATTGGGGTTATTAAATTTCCATTTTGTGGAATTTGGGGACTTTTGGTGTTGAGGCTTGAGAAGGTATTGTTGTTGTACAGTGATGTTCTGATTGATAGTGAGAGGAATCTGTAGGTTGTAATAAAATGTATAAAATTTTGATTAGTTTTGTGGATGTGGTGTTGTTGTAATACCAAAGCAAAACCAAAACCAAAACAGAAAAAATAAATAATATATATATATATTTCTTCCCTTTTGATGAAAATTATTTTTTAAAGATTTTTTTCCTGATTTGTTTCATGGAAATTGATGTTTTATAATTTCTATGTATTACATATGTATTATCAACAGTTATGTATATAATCCATATTTGAATTGGTTTTAGGAAAGCAAACATAATAAACTAAACAAAACAATCAAACTTCTTATGATTTAGAGTTTGGAAGAGGTTTAATTAAGATTTTTTTTTTTAAATGTCTGGTTTATAACAAAGAAAATTAATATTTCTAAAACCTGTTAAACAGTATCATTTCTTGCTTTTGTTGAATCTAATTTATGTGATACTTTTACATCATTCTCTAATTAGATTGTAAATTGCTCTTTGTTCACATTCCACAGTTCATGTAACTTTTAGAAGCTAAGGGAAGTAAATTTAAGGCAAGTAGGGACTGTCGTCGAGTTGGTGGAGAGGAGAAATCAGCTCCTAAAATTTGACCTGAAGAAAGGTATTGTGTGAACCAAACAAAACACTAGAAATTGAACATGAGTCTACATCACTTTTCACTTTAAGCATGTCCCATCCATTATCGCTTAATTGATTAATTTTAGCAATTAAGTAATTAACCAAGTCGTTCAAACATGTAGAAAATAATTGTTTTGAAAGCTCTTCGTCAACGTTCTTTACCAAATAGTCTTAAGCGGAATGTTATAACTTATAAGATAAACACTAGACTAACGTTGATTCCAAGAATACTAAAAACAGTAGTAGCTTAGTTTCTAAATCTAATAATAATAAGAAGAAGACGTCAAAGATAAATAACATTTTAAACGCGATTTAAATTTACGTGACTTAACATGACAATATTAGTCAGATACACGTATTTGGGCTTTGAAAAAACTTGATCTGAGGAGAGGCATTGGGATTTTGTGTTAGTTCTTCTTGGCCATAGACATCGGATGCTTTCCTCATCACAACTACTCACTCGCAACTCTCGTATGTTCGTTGTGCATATTAAAGAAGATGACACAAAGGGTTTACCAGTTAAACTGCAATTGAAAGAATCTAATAGGGTCGGGCAAAATATTTAGATCCAAAGATCGAACTAAATCCGATCTGAAAAAGTATTAAACTGAATTTGAAACCGACAAAATTCTCGAATGGATCTTAAATTTTTGTATTCGAAGAACCAAATCTGAATTCAAACAGGATTTAGAATCCAAATAGATATCTGAAATATTCAAAATATAATTATATTTCTAAAACTATTAATTATATTTAGATTTAAAATAATTAAATACACAAAATTACAATTATAAATATAAATATAAATTTATCAGTTATTTTAAGACAAAAATAATAGAGATACTTTTAAAAACTAAAATATCCAAAAATATGTAGTTACAATTATCAAAATTTATAAATTTTATTCAAATTTAACTTTTTGTTTTTTTGTTTTTTTTCATGTTTTCGATACTCGAACCTAACCCAAATCCGAATAAAACCGAACCAAACTCAACTTAAACCAGAATGAAACGGAACCAAACCTTACTCGAATATACAAAAGTACCCAAAAAATTTTTATATTTATAAACCCAAATATCTAAAAGTCCAAACCAATCCAAATTAGTATCCGAGTGTTTAGAGTCACTATATTGAGGAGTTCTCCTGAAATATCTCAACTTAGGAAAAATGATAAAAAATATAAAAGTAGGAGATATTAAAATGAAGTTCTCAAATGAGATCTCATAAGAACCTATAAATACATATGTCTAATTATAAATGGTTTAATTTTTCTTTTAACATTAAAATTAATTACATAATTTAATTGAAATCTTATATTTCATTACCTAGAAACTAGTTTTTGAGAATTCTGGGATGCTCTAACATCTTTGGTTTTTTTTTTTTTACAAACGTGATTTCTTGTATTTGCAATACTAAAAAATTGAAAAAAAAAAATAAATAAAGAACTTGGGCTTTGAAAAAACTTGACCGATCTGAGGCCCAATGAATTTCTCTATTTTCTAGTTTAGTAGTGTCTTCAAATAAACAAACGGCATCATCGAGATTTGTGTTACTTCTTAGCTCTGAGATTCGATCATGCTCTCTCCTCACATATTAAAGAAGATGACACAATCCTTGATGATCGAGTTCCTTTCGAGTCGCAAACCGCAATTGAAGGTACCCCAATCTCCAATCTCCATCGCATGCTCGAGTTTCGTCATTTCTTCTTCAATCTCCTCATTTCCTATGGAGCTTAACCTTGACGAATCGACTTTCAGGTAATGCTTTAAGTTAATGCATTCGCTTTGGGTTCTATAATGCGTGAATTTCGCACAAACCCTAACATCACATGTATGTGCTTAAGTAGTCTTTTCATGGTGGACACTGTTTTTCAACAAATGTAAATGAATTTGCCTTTTAAATAAATTTTATCCAATTTTTTCCGGTTTTGTGATTCGTGTAAACCTCTTTGAATAATTCTATTTCTTCAATTCTTGATCGGATTATAAAGAGATACTCTTTGTTGATAGAATTGTTAAGTTTTTCAGTTATTTTTTCATGTTTTTGCCTCACTCAGAGACTGAGAGAAGCAATGCCCCATGACATTGTTCATGCGATAAGAGAATCAAGAATACACTTGTGAGAACAATACAGAGGACACAAGAAACCAAATGGCTGCGAGATTGTTATCTTAGGCAAAACTGGTGAGTTATTTGGATTTTAGATGATCTTTATGGATGTTCTGTTCTTCCTAGTATTAAGTTCACATTTTGATTGTGCCATCATCTTTCTTACTATTGTATTGTGCTTGGAATCTAATGAAGTAAGTAGGTTCTGGGGTTTGTGGTCCCTACGACAGCTGTATTTAGTCAACACTCATGTCAATTACAAATTTTAGTAATAAACAACGACTCTTTGAATATATTCACTCTCTTTTGTGACTTAAAAGTCTTGCTTTTTCCTACTTCACTCTGCGTTTCAAATGGCTTCTTCTTCTTCTTATCCATCGATCCCACACGATGTTTTCCTCAGCTTCAGAGGAGAAGACGTCCGCCGCAAGTTCCGTACCCACTTTCTCAAGGAGCTTGACCGCAAGTTAATCAGCTTCAAGGACGATGATATTGAAAAAGGCCGGTCCATTGGCCCTGAGCTGGTCAACGCCATTAGAAGATCGAGGATCTCGGTTGTCGCGTTTTCTGATAACTACGCAAGTTCGAGCTGGTGCTTGGATGAACTGGCGGAGATCATGACGTGCAGGGAAGAGCTGGGCCAAATCGTGATACCTATTTTCTACGAAGTGGATCCTTCTCATGTCAAGAAACAAACCCACCACTTCGGAAACATGTTCAAAAAGACTTGCCAAGGGAGAACGGAGGAAGAGAAGCTTCGGTGGGAGCGAGCGTTGACTCAAGCAGCAACCATAGCCGGAGAGGATTCTCGGAAATGGTACGTTCCTAATCTTTCTTTTTAGAACGGATGAAGAGAAGTTTCCCTTCGTATCTATTTATGTCTGTACTCTTGTGGCATCATCTTTGTTAGGTCTGACGAAGCAAAGATGATTGAGAAAATCGTCAACGATGTTGACGATAAAGTGAACTCTCCAGCATCCAATGATTTTGACGACTTTGCTGGAATTGAAGATCACATCAAAAAATTGAACTCGTTGTTGAATTTGGAATCAGAGGAAGTGATAATGGGAGGGATTTGGGGTCCATCTGGAGTTGGTAAGACTACCATCGGACGAGCTCTCTTTAGTCAACTCTCCTGTCAGTTCCAAGGAAGCATTTTTATTGATAAGACCAAGGAGATTTATGCAAGGGCCAACTCAGACGACCGCAACACGACGTTGTACTTGCAAACACAGTTTCTGTCTGAAATTTTGAACCACAAGGACATAGAGATACATCATTCATGCGCAGTGAAACAAAGGTTAGGGCGTAAGAAAGTTCTTGTTTTTTTCGATGATGTGGATGATCAAGTCCTCCTAAAGGCCTTGGCAGGAAGTTCTACATGGTTTGGTTCTGGAAGTAGAATTGTTGTGATTTCGGAAAGCAGGGAGCTTCTTAGGGCCTGTGGAATTGAGTCTGACTGTATTTATAAGGTGGATTTACCATCTGAAGAGCTAGCTTTCCAGATGTTCTGCCGATGTGCGTTCAGACAAGACTCTCCACCTGATGGTTTTATGGAGCTTGCTAATGATGCCGCAAAGCTCACCGGGAATCTTCCACTGGCTCTTAACATTTTGGGTTCATTCCTCACAAGGATGACGAAGGAGGAGTGGGCAGATAGGGTGCCTAAGCTCAGGGATAGTATGGCTGGACAGGTTGATAAAACATTAAGAGAGAGCTATGAAAGGCTTAAAGAAGAAGATAAAGCAATATTTCGTCACATCGCATGTTTATTTAATCATAAACCGTATGACTACGTGATACGATTGCTTGAAGATAGTAAGTTGGATGTTGATGTTGGACTTGAAACTCTAGCTGAACGGTGCCTCATTCAGATATCAGAGGATAAGATCATTAGGATGCACGATTTCCTGCAAAAAATGGGTAGAGAAATCGTCCGTCAACCATGTATACAGGATCCTGGAGCACGTGAATTCTTGTTGGATTCTAAGGAGATCTGTGATGTACTTGTTGATGGGACTGTAAGTTTCTTCTAGTTATTCATGTTTTGCCTTGCCCGATACGTTTTTAAGCATGTTCTGAGGTTACTAATGCATTTGGTCTTTCTAATGTTTTGTCAGGGAACTAAGAGTGTTTTAGGCATATTTTTGAACTTATCTGACATCGAGGATACCTTATCTATTAGTGAGGAAGCATTCAGCGGGATGAAAAACCTTCGGTTTCTAAGAATCTACGGGGTCCTAAAGAAGGATAAAGAAGTCATTTTGCAATTACGGGGAGGCAGAAACCGTATGTGGCATCATAGATTACTGGAATGGTGGTGGGGGTCCTCAATGAGATGCATGCATTTACCAGAAGGCAAAAACCATATGTGGCGCCAACTTAGATTACTGGAATGGTGGGGGTGCTCAATGAGACGCATGCCTTGTAACTTTCGTGGAGAAAATCTCGTTGAACTCAGAATGCCGGATAGTCAACTTCAGAAATTGTGGGAAGGAGTTGAGGTTAGTAATTGGTAGAATGTTACTTGGTAGAATAATAGATAAATACTTGTTATGTTTTGGTAAATGAAAGACATAAATCTGATTTTGCAAGTTCACTTTAGAATGAGATTAATGGATGAAGGGCGAAACAGAAATCTGTAAAAGACATGTTTGAAATATTATAAGTTAACATTTGTCTTCTTCTTGTGTTATGATCAGCTGCTTAAAAACCTCAAGAAGATGGATTTGCGGAGATCTAAGAAGCTGAAAGTATTTCCAGATCTTTCAAAGGCCACCAATCTCGAGGAACTGTATCTTGAAGATTGCTGGAGTCTGGTGAAGATTCCTTCCTCTATTCGGAATCTCAAGAAACTGAGGAAGCTAGACATGAAAAGATGCAAAAAACTGCGGGGTCTTCCAACCAACATTGACTTGGAGTCTCTCCAATCCCTCAATTTCAGTGGATGCTCACAGTTAAGAACTTTTCCCCAGATCTCAAGGAATGTTTCATACCTCGTTCTAGATAAAACCAAGATTAAAAAGGTACCTAAATGGATAGAAGATATCTCGGGGCTCAATTACCTGTCGATGAAAGGTTGCAGCAACTTAGTGTCGATATCCCCAAACATTTTGAAACTGTTATGCTTTTCAAACTCTGATTCCTTATCTGAAGAAAACTCTGCTTCCTTAGCTGAAGAAAACTCTGATATTTTAGTTGAAGAAATCTCTGGTTCTTCAGGTGAAGTGATTTGTATGCCATGTTCAGCGCTATCAGATTCAGAGTACATTCACATTCCAATATCTCGCAACTGGAAGAACGACGTCTTCCTAAGCTTCCATGGGGGGGATGTTCGCAAAAGTTTAGTAAGCCACTTGTACAAGGAATTCAGTATCAGAAGAATCACTACGTTTGATGTAGATATGCTTGTGTCAGGCGATGACCAGCTTGTACGTGGGATAAGAGAATCAAGAATCGCTTTAGTCGTGCTTTCATGTAATTACGCGTCTTCGGGCTGGTGCTTGGATGAGTTGGTGGAGATCATAAACTGCGGCGAAGAGATTGGTCAAAAAGTGATACCTGTTTATTATGGTGTGGAACCTGCTCATATCAGGGCGCAGATCCTGGATGTTGGAAAGTCCTTCAACAAGGAACATAAATGGATGCGAGCTTTTACTGTGTTAAACCAACTTAATGGATATTATTTCCGAGACTGGTAAGTTATCTGAATTATCTATTACTTGCTTGCATTTAAGTTCTATAGTAATTCCCCCATCTTGATTGTGCCATCATCTTTCTTCCAAGCAGGGATTCTGAAGCAGAGATAATTCAAAAAATGGCTGATGATATATCTTTTGCACTAAATATTACACCGAAAGAGTCTTCTGATGTGGTTGGAGCAATAAAGCTGCCCGGTTATATTCATTTTGGTAGTTCAGACCAGGAAACTGAGAACGCATTAAAACTGCACTACGATGCGTTAAATGAGAATGAGAAAGCTTTGTTTCGTCATATTGCTTGCTTTCTGAATAATGAGACATATGAGAATGTGATGCGGTTGCTGGAAAACAGTGACTTGGATGTTGGAGCTGGTCTTAAGATTTTATATGATATGTCTCTGATACAAATATCGGCTGAAGAGAGAGTCATACGTATGCACGATCTGGTGCAAAAATTAGGCAGAGATATAGTCCTTGGACCGTTCATCCACCAGCCTGCAAAGCGTAAATTGTTGATGGATACCACGGAGGGTTTCGACTTACTTATTGATCAAACTGTAAGTTCTTAGCTTTAGCATCATCATATATGTTTTCAAGCCACTACTGATCCGTTCCTCTTAAAACATCTTTTCAGGGTGCTGAAAATGTGTTCGGCATTTCGTTTAAAGTAGCAGAGATGCAAGAAAGATTGAGAAGGGATGAAAAATTCAAAGGAATGAAAAAGCTGCAGTTTATGAGAATGTACAAAGAGACTTTGTACGATAAAGAAGTCAGAGTTCATTTAGTAAAAGGCCTCAACTCTTTGTGGGAACGCATTAGTAATATTTGATGGGTAAGACTAGTCACTCAGTAAGATTCTATTATCGGTTTGTCTTTCACCATTTGTTGGCATATGGATAGGGTTTGTGTACATATGGCATATGTTTCTTATGTGTTAGATTTTACCTGTCCAGTTAAATATGAAATATTTCTGCTGCAATTGATCCACTCTTTTCGTGTTGAATCACAGACATTTTGTCATTTCGACTGGAGCCGCCTACATAGTATATCTCGGGAAGCAGCTTGTGTCGTGGTCCTCTGTAGAAACAGAGTGGCGTTCTTCGACAAAGGCAGAGTAGGGCTCTAACAGCTGCTGCATCGGAAGTCAAAGTGGATATATTCGCTTATGTCTGTACTTGGTCTTCGTTCCTCGTCAACTCCAACAAGATATTATGACAACATGGGAAGATAGTCTCAACGTTTCTGACACGTTAAGAAAAAAAAACGAACTTAGAAAGATATTGAAAAGCAATGGCCTTGGTAAAGTTAGATTTGCAGGCTGATCAGGGACGTTGAGACGATTCATTGTAGGCGGTGAGATGTTGCTTCAAGTCTTAATTCGCAGCCAAGTTTTGTCAAATGTCATCGGACTCCAGGGCTTTTTCTACACGAGTCATTCTTAGACTAATGTCTCTGATCACCCTCTTGTGATCTATGACACAAGTAAAGCTGAATTTCCACTCCCTCTGTGTCAGTCAAGTCGTCGGGTATCAAATGTCTCTCTGTTGTTTGATTGCTTTCCATTTGCGTTCTTCTTCTTCATCAGTCACTTATGCTCACGATGTATTCCTCAGTTCCAGAGAGAAAGACGTACCGACCAGGTTCCGCTTACACTTTCTCACTGTGCTCGAACGCAAAGCAAACACTCTTCAAGGACGATGAGACTAATTATTGAAGAACTTGGCAGATGTTAGATTTTGGATGAGCGGCTGTAGGTAAGAGTGAGTAAAGTAGCCATTAAATTTGATCAGATTCGTTATCTGCTTTGATTCGTTCTGAAAAATTTGAATGTCTATAACTCTACGAAAGAAATCACGACTGTTAAAATCACACCTCTGAACCTTCTTCTTGGTGGTGATGATGATTCAGATTCAATGAAGGCGGCGAGATGCTTCAAGTCTTGAGTAGCAGCCAAGATTTGTTGAATGTAATCGGACTCCATGGCTTTTTCTAGATGAGTCGCTTTTAGACTCAGGTCTCTGATCACCCTCTTGTAGTCCATGACACATTGTTCAGCATCAAGTATAGCTGCATTCGCAATCAACAGCTCCAGCAAATTATCTCAGACCACTGTAATTAAAATGTAGCCGTCCTTGTCTTACAAATCTGAATCATAAATTTAAACTTATCTTTTTAAGTTCATCTTTTTCTTAACGTGTCAGAAACGTTGAGATATTGCTTTTAAATATCTTCCAATGTTATCAGTATCACAATATATTGTTGGAGTTGACGATAAGACCAAGTTCAGACATAAGCAAGTGTATCCACTTTGACTTCCGATGCAGCAGCTGTTAGAGTACTACTCTGCCTTTGTCTAAGAACACCACTCTGTCTCTACAAAGGACCAGTTTAGGTTCCTGTTGAAATAGGTGTTGTCTTTTCTTGGTAAAATGTCTGTAATTCAACCTGTAAAGAGTGGATCAGTATATTAAGTAGTAGCAGAAATATGTAAAGTGGACAAGTAAAGTTTTAACACGTAAGCAACAAATCTCATATGTACAAATTAGGGAATTGAGTAAATCCTATCAACAAGTTATGCATTTACGGCCAAAATGGAAAAAGACATAAGCCCATGATAGCATCTTACTGAGTTGAGTATTCTTACCCATCAAATATTACTAAGGCGTTCCCACAAAGAGTGTAGGCCTTTTACTAAATGAACTCTGACTTCTTTACCGTACAAACTCTTTTTGTACATTCTCATAAACTGCAGCTTTTTCATTCCTTTGAATCTTTCATCCTTTCTCAACGTCTCTTCCATTTCTGATACTTTAAACGAGATGCCGAACACATTTTCATTACCCTAAAAGAATGTTTCAAGAGGAACGAATCAGTAGTAGCTTAAAACACACATATAATGATGCTACAACTAAGAACTTACAGTTTGATCAATAAGTACGTCGCAACCCTCGCTAGTATCCATCAAGAACTGACGCTTTGCAGGCTGGTGAATGAATGGTCCAAGAACTATATCTCTACCTATCTTTTGTAGCACATGGTGCATGCTTATGACTCTCTCTTCTGATATTTGTATCAGCGACTTTTCAAATAGAATCTTGAGACTACCTCCAACGTCTAACTCACTGCCTTCCAGCAATCCCATTACATTCTCATATGTCTCATTGTTCAGAAAGCAGGCAATATGACGAAACAAAGCTTTCTCTTTTCCATTTAGACCATCGTAGTGCAGTTTTAGTGTTTTCTCAGTTTCCTGGTCTAGATTACTACGAGTCTTGGGCATCATTTTATCTATTCCAACCACATCAGAAAGCTCTTCTGGTGTTATATTTAGTGCAAAAGAAATATCATCAGCCATTTTATCAATCATCTCTGCGTGGTTGTCCCTGATTAGGAGAAAGATAGCACCACAATCAAAATGGAGTAAACACTATGAAAGAATGTACATACTTGAAGATAATACCTTAGAACTTAGTATAGTAAAAGCTTCAAATAACTTACCAGTCCCCAATATGATATCCCCGACTTTGCTTAAGCATAGTAAAAGCTTGTAACCATTTTTGTTGCTTGTCCACTTTAGACTTCTTCTTAGAGGTCTTTCCAAGGTCTAGGATCTGCTTCTTGATATGATTAGGATCAACACCATAGAAAATGGGTATCACTTTTTGACCAATCTCTTTGCTGCACTTTATAATCTCCACCAACTCATCCAAGCACCATCTTGAGGACGCGTAATTATCTGAAAGCACGACTATAGCTATTCTTGATTCTCTTATCACATCTGCAAGTTGAGTGGCCACGTCCAGGCTTCTCATCATTCCATCGTCCCTAAATATAGTGATGCCTTTGCGAACCAGTTCCTTGTACAAGTGGCTTATTAAGGTTCTGCGAACATCAGTCCCACGGAAGCTTAGGAAGACGTCGTACTTCCATTTGCGAGAGGAAGAAGCATCTGGTAACTGAGTGTGAATGTTGTCGCTTGTCGTTGACATTGCACTCGCTTTAACTAAAGAATCAGAGTTTGAAAAGAACATCACTTCAAGGTGTTTTAGTTTCGAAATGTTTGGAGATATGTATTTCAAGTTGCTGCAACCATTCATCAATATGTAATTTAGCTCAGAGATATCTTCTATCCTCTCAGGAACTTCTTCGATCTTGGTTTCATCTAGAAAGAGATACGAAACCTTCTTTGAAATGTGAGGAAAGCTTCTCAACTGTAAGCATCCACTGAAACTAAGTGAATGGAGAGATTCCAAGTGGATGTTGTCTGGAAGAATTTGCAGATTTTTGCATCTTTTCATGTCTAGCTTCCTCAGTCTGTTGAGATTCTGAATAGAGTGAGGAATCGTCACCAGACTCCAGCAATCTCCAAGATACATTTCCTCGAGATTAGTGGCCTTTGAAAGATCTGGGATTTCTTTCAGCTTTTTAGATCTCCGCAGATCCATCTTCTTGAGGCTTTTAAGCAGCTGAATCATGACAACACAATAAGAAGGCAAGATAACTTGAAAATATCATGCATTGTTTCAATGAACTACTATGTTTTAGAGCATTCAAACATGTGAAAGTCTTACCTGAACTCCTTGCCACAATGTCTCAAAGTGACTGTCTGGCATTCTAAGTTCAACGAGATTTTCTGGACGAAAGTTAGAAGGCATGCATCTCATTGAGCACCCCCACCATTCCAGTAACCTGAGTTGGCGCCACATATGGTCTTCACCTCTCTGTAAAGGAAGTGTGACTTCTATGTCCTCTCGTAAGTCCCCGTAGATGCTTAGAAAGCGAAGGTTTTTCATCCTCCTGAATGCTTTTTGACCAATAGAAAGTGTATCCTCGATTTCAGACAAGTTCAAAAACATGCCTAAAACACTTTTACTTCCCTGGAAAAGAATTTAGAAAGACCAAAGACATGCTTAAGAACGTATTGAGTGAGGCAAAACATGAATAACTAAAAGAAACTTACAGTTCCATCGACAAGTACATCATAAATCTCCTTAGAATCCATCAAGAACTCACGTTCTCCAGGGTCTTGAATACATGGTTGACGAACGATGTCTCTACCCATATTTTGCAGGAAGTCGTGCATCCTAATGATCTTATCATCCTTTGAGATCTGTATGAGACACTTATCAGCTAAAGTAACAAGTCCAACATCAACATCCAACTTACTATCTTCAAGCAATCTTGTCACGTAGTCACATGGTTTATGATTAAATAAACAAGCTATGTGACGAAATATTGCTTTATCTTCTTCTTTTAGCCCATCATAGCTGTCTCTTAATGTTTTATCAATCTGTCCAGCCATACGGTTTCTGAGCTTAGGCACCCTATCTGCCCACTCCTCCTTCTTCATCCCTGCGAGGGACGAACCCAAAACGTTGAGTCCCAATGGAAGATTCCTAGTGAGCTCTGCAGCATCAATAGCAAGCTTCATAAAGCCATCAGGTGGAGAGTCTTGTCCGAACGCACATCGACAGAACATCTGGAAAGCTAGCTCTTTAGACGGGAAACCCACCTCATAGATACGACCAGATTCAATTCCACATGCCCTAAGAAGCTCCCTATCCTTTGAGATCACGACAATTCTACTTTCAGAACCAAACCATGTTGTTCTTCCCACCAAGGCTTTTAAGAGGACTTGATCATCCACATCATCGAAAACAACAAGAACTTTCAAATGCCCTAACCTTTGTTTCACGGCGCCTAGATGATGTATCTCTATGTCCTTGTGGTTCAAGATTTCAGACAGAAACTGTGTTTGCAAGTACAACTTGGTGTTGTAGTCGTCTGAGTTGGCCCTAGTATAATTCTCCTTAGTCTTGTCAATGAAAATGCTGCCTTGGAACAGACAAGAGAGTTGAGTAAAGAGAGCTCGTCCGATGGTAGTCTTGCCAACTCCAGATGGACCCCAAATCCCTACCATGATCACTTTCTCTGATTCCAACTTCAACAACGGATTAATGTTTTTCATGTGAGCTTCAATCCCAACAAAGTCGTCAAAATCATTGGATGTTGTGGAACACAGTTTGTTCGAGACATCATTGACGATTTTCTCGATCATCTTTGCTTCGTCAGACCTAAACACAATAACACAAACGTGAAGTAGAAGCAACACGAAAAGAAAAACATCAGAAGAATAAATATTAACATAGTACCAGTTCCGAGAATCCTCTCCGGCTATGGTTGCTGCTTGAGTCAACGCTCGCCGCCACCGAAGCTTCTCTTCCTCCGTTCTGCCTTGGCAAGTCTCTTCAAAGATCTTTCCGAAGCCTTCGGTTTGTTTCTTGACATGAGAAGGATCCACGCCGTAGAAAATGGGTATCACGATTTGGCTGAGTTCTTCTCTGCACTTGATGATCATCGCCAGTTCATCCAAGCACCAGCTCGAACTTGCGTAGTTATCAGAGAACGCGACAACAGAGATCCTCGATACTCTAATGGCGTTGACCAGCTCAGGTGTAATGGATCTGCCTTTTACAATCTCATCGTCCTTGAAGGGAGTGATTAACTTGCGGCCGAGCTCCTTGAGAAAGTGGGAACGGAATCTGATGCGTACGTCTTCTCCTCTGAAACTGAGGAAAACATCGTGTGGAATCGCTGGAGAAGAAGAAGAAGAAGCCATGTGAAACGCAGAGACAAGTAGGAAATGCAAAAAAAACAAAACTTAACACAAGACTTAAGTCACGAAAGGAAGTGGAAATATTCAAAAGAGTTTCGTTGTTTTTAAAAAAAATTAATTGACAAAGAGAGTTGACTAAATACAGCTGTCATCACAATCCCGAGAGATCACAAGACCCAAACCCATCTAGTAAATATTAGGCCCAATACGTTAAAAATGTAATTTAGACCCATTACTTGAACAGACGGTAAACTGCAGCGTTTTAAAGGAAAGAAAATGAAAAACCAAGATGAAATTATCTTTTGATCTAACGTACAAACAAATCATTATTTTATAACTCAAAACTAATCTGTAATTTCTTAGATTTGAAAATTTGAAAACCCGAAAATATTTTTAATGACTTTTAAAGCTTAGATAATGCTATTGTTCTCTGCTTTCTGCAGCTTGGATCTTCTAGACATGGACAAGCGATTTTCTTAAAACTTTATCTCTGTATATTAGTATATATATAATGTTAAGTGCATCACCATAGCATCATGAATGTTGTTGAATCAGAACGCAAGTGTCTCTTCCCAAAATCATCCTTGTCGCCAGATCAAGTTTCTCAAGCCTTCTCAATACGTGAGAATTGATGGAGGCTCTTGGAGTCATCACATGAAGAAAAGGAAGAAGAAGAACCAGTTTAGTTTATTTTCAGGTTATTGTAGGGATTTTGGTATTTGAACGTGGAGCAAGTGATGTTGTACAATAAGGTTCTTCTGATTATAGTGAAAGGAGACTTTAGTTTGAGTTTAAAATGTATAAAATTTTGATATTAGGATTACCAAAACAAAACAAAACAATCCGAGGGATATTTTATTTGTACAATGGAATGTAAAAAAAAAGACCCATAAGGTTTTAAGGCCAAGTTTTAAGTATAAAGTTACGGTCCAAAGCAATAGTATTGTATGAACCGGTTCAAAATACCTTTTGGCTATATGGTTATATACATTTGTGTGTATGTATGTGTTCAAAGCACATGTGGAGTTATATGATAATAAAATAGTTGAGGGGACAAAGCCACTTACTATATATATATATAAAGCATAGCTTTAATTTGAAGGTTGCATGCTCAGCCAACTAAGGAAAAAAATTGTAATAGGTACACCAAATTTAAAAGACTCGTGTCATTCAACTTTTTTTCTTTCTTCTTCTGAACAAATGACCCCCGCTGTTTCCGAACGATTGATGTAATTTCTGAAGAAAAAAAAAAACAAATTTATATATTCAGTACCTTTTACGGTTTAGTTTATATTCTTTACATATAATAATATTAATGTTTTATAATAGGGTTTTTCAGTTTTCTGAGGACATTCCTAAAAATAGAAATTATATTTCTTGCCCCCTCTCCATCTTTCGCATTCATACAAGCTAATATGTAATGTTCATTGATTCGAGTCTTATAGTAGTAATAAAGGTCAGATAAATGTGAAACATGCTTGTAATAATCGATCTGTGTATACTTCAATCTTCTTTCAGCATGTTATGCCTACATTAAAGGCTGAGTACATGACAAAAAAAAAAAGTGAGTCAAATTTTACTTTCTCAACTGAAGCCTCGACTATGGTCACATCACTTGTTCTCAGTTGAATGTAAACTTCAACTATTCATATTTTTGGTGATTTAGGTAAATCCTTTATATCTTGTTGTATATGAAAGCTGACTGTTCAATTCCACATATGGTTTTGTGTAATAGTCAAGTAATGCTGTTCCATTTGTTATTCTAAAAATGATGGTCAAGTAATGCTGGTATTGAATTTGTGGTTTTGTGATTCGCTATATTTTCATACATGGGGTAATGACATGACGACTGCACATTGTTCAAAATTAGGAATTTGATTTTCAAGTCAAATATAACGAGCAGCCTGCTATTAATGTTGAAAATATTGATATATCACACGTTATTTTTTTTTTTATCAAGTTTGTTCTTCAATAAAATTATTTTTTCAAATTTATAGCTCACCCATAGATTTGCATATTTTATAGCTCCTTACTAGAGCTTTTATTTACATAGCGACATTTTTATTTAATATTTTAATGAAAACTCCTTAAATAATTACATATTTATCATTTTAAAAATTCTTAATTACCATTTTAACAAAAGAAAATCACCAACTAAGAGATATTCATAAAAATATATATTTTTATGTTCAATATCACAACATTAATTTTAAAATTTTCAATTAAATTTTTAATAATAAAATATCTTAATTAAATATTTGTTAAAATTAGCCATCTATTTCTTGTATCATTGAAATCATAAACTACAGCTCCTTAGATGATTTTTTTTTCTTTGGTTATAAATTGGATAAATGCTAAAAAAACAGAATTTAAAAAAAAATTATCGTTAAATAGAAAATAAAATTAAACAACTAAATATTTTTTGATGCAAAAATAGAAATTTGTAATTTAAAAAAAACAAGTGTGAGTTTACTATAGCAAACGAACTATAATATGCAATTTAATAAGTTAAAATGCACTGATCTTTTAAGAATGAGAGTTTTGTGATTTTAAAAAATTAATGAAATTGCAATTTTATTGTAAATATTTAGTTGAGAAAATATATTATTAAAAATTTAGTTGAGAGCTCTAATTGATGTTTGATGATTATTATTATTGTATTGTATATAAGTATCAATTATTTGATACTTGAATGATTTTATAATTATTTGATACCTGAATGATTTTATCAATGAAATCTCACTTTATTTTGGTAAAAGTAAATCCTTATTATTTTATATATATATATATATATATATATATATATATATATATATATATATATATATATATAACTTTCCATATATATTTTTCCAGCTGAGTTTTTATTCCCTGTTTTGGATTTGATATAATTTGTCTTCAATTGCTATTTTTGATTTTATCTCTATTTTGAGGTCTAGATCTTTTTACCTCAAAATAAATATTTCAAATACTTTTCTATAATATAAACAGTAAATGTTTCGCAGTTTTCCTGTCCATGACTGACACAATTGAGTTCAGACATCACAATCTATGTTTTTTTTTTGTTAGGGAAAAAAAAAAGAAAGATTTTTTCCATCAAAATTCATCCCATTGATTTATTTTAATAATGTATGTGAGAGAGAGAGAGAAAAAAAAAGAAAGAGATATTCATCACCTGCTAATGCTACATCATGCAGTTCTGGTACTGTGGTACACATATGTTGGAGACTTTTTCTTTCATATATAACAAAATAGTGATCTGCACTTTTAATACTCAACTAATTTTTCAGAGTAAATATAGTCGTCGAGTATCTTATTTTTCGAGTTTTTAACGAATCTAAAAACGTGGTAATATTTTAACTGGCCATAAAAAAGTGATTATATAATAATTTCATTAACAGATAATCCATGATCAATATATGACAACTCTTTTTAAGTGGGAACCATCAACTATTACCAATTGGTTATCATTGAAAACTTTTCATTATGGAGTTAAATGAAATTGTGATCAATATGAATACATCTCTTAAAAATATATTGTTTCGATCATTCCCAGAAAAAAAATGTTAAAAATAGTCAAAACTAGATAGTTAACTATATTTGCATCATAGTTGGATAATTGACTATTTTTAACCTTTTTTCTTGTAATAATCGAAACAAGAGTATATTTTTAAGAGACGTAATCATATTGATTGTTGTGATAAAATTTTGAACAAATTTGTTCTATGAGAATATGGTTTTTTTTTTAATGAGTAATTATGATTAATTACATAATCATATGTTTCTCTAAAAATAAAGTTGAATCGATCGCTAAAAATAATTCGTAAATTGTTTTAGTTAACCGCAAAAATAATAAAAACAACCGCGCGCACATATATGCTTCAAATTTGCCGTGGTACAAACAAATGGTGCGCGACTTAAATTTCATTCACTCTTTGTGCCGCACTTAATTTTCTTTTTAAAGATTTTTTTGTATATATTATTTACTAAATGCAGTACCATTTTCGTTGAGTGTAACCAAAAGGGCGAGTAGGGAAACATAAGCCAGAACCGTTCTGCTTTTGGGTCTAAAGATCAAGCCCGTTTTTTTTCATAAAATAAAGGACGATTAGGTTACAAATATATTATATAGAAACTCATAAAAGATTACATAAGTAGGCTTCTGATGACGGCTGCTTCAGGGCTATCTTCATCTACGGATTCGAGAAGCTGAGACAAACGCTCGCTGAGGTTGTCAACTTCTCTGTTCAAGTTTCGTATGTAGTTGCATGTCTCTTGCAGCACTTTCGATGCCGAGACCTATAATTCATCAAAACGTGTCATGGGTCATGCATATATATGTACATGCATGCATGTTTCATTATGTGTATGTTATGTGTATGTAGATGCATAATGGCCATGATACTGATGGAAAATGTATGTCCATGTGTTTGGATATATGGAAGGAAACAATGTTGTGATTAATTATTGTTATGTTTCTTGATGTCCAGAGTCAAAAAGTTCCGACTTCTTTTTTCTTTTGTTTGATTTTTCTGCTCGCTTCTTTTAATAATTGGACAAAATAGGTTTTCACGAAGGATAATCTGAAATGGTCTTTATAATAAGATGAATATATTTATGTATGTCAATATGTGTGATACCTTATCGGAACGACGTCGTTGGCCAATCTCCGGCAAAATCTGACGGAGCTTAGTTACAAGGTCAATCATTTGATCATCGGAGATTCTTGGAGCACTTGAAGACTGTCTTGATCTTCTGTTAGACATTCTCTACAATGTAGCAAAAACACGACCCTTAAGTAGTTTGATATACACTCTCTCTCTCTCTCTCTCTAGATTGAACAAGATGTAATGAGTAATAGTTTAGGAAATGGAGAAATGAGACAACCTATGTAGCAAGTAGGTATATCGATTTATGATTTGATAAGGTTTAAAGTTGAAAAGAAAAGACCAAGAAGAAAGAAAAAAAAAACTGAGAAGAGAGTGAATGTAAGAGAGTGTTGAATAAACACTTGAGATATATAGAAAATGAGGATGTGATAAGAGAGATTTAAATAGGCCCAAAGGACCACAAAGAGACGAAGAGCAATAAACCTCGACAATGATGTCACGGGGGAAGAAAGCGATAGGTTTGAATGCCCCTTTAACCACAAAATCTCGAAATCATTTTTTTGTTTTTTTTTTATTATAAATCACATATATTTCACGACTATAACTGGTCTTATAGTACCAAGACAGTGTCGAAATCAAGTTTTTTCACTGAGTTTTAATCATTTCTTAGCCATTGTGTATGTTTTAGGTGATAAATATCTCCATTTCAACCATGAATTCTGAAAATTAGTCTTGTTTTCAATCCAAAATCACCATGACAAATTGGTTGTCTGCAACAATCGGAATACACTATTAAACGATATTATAGCATTTTTAGAAGCGTTCTATCATATTCTATTATAACAAGTTTTGACATTTTAAATAGCGGGTTTTAACATTGATATCATATATTTATCTAATATAGCGTTTTTTCTTCTGCAATTATATATTGTGATATTTCTCCACCTTGTTTGTAATTTCACAATTCTCAATCTATTTCTTGGTTTGTAGACATTTCTTCCTTTATTTTTTATATGTTTCTTGTGTCTAATTTTACCGCAGATTTTTTTTTTTTTGTGTTTTATCCCTCGGTTGACTTATGTTTAATGTTTTGCGGTGATACTTTCATATCGAGCCGACATGTTGCTTCTCTGTTTAATGCACTCGTCTCTCTTCTTTCGTACTTAGGGTGTGTCACCTATGCGGCTCGTGGGTGTTTGCCTACGGAGGAAACAGCCGATGAATAGAGAATATGGTATCGTCTTCTGGAGGAGTCAGGATCACATATCATCATGTAGTGCACATGATAGCAGTGACGTCAAACTTCTGAGGGAAAATAGATTTTTTTCCTGAAGGCTCTCTCATGATGAAGTTAGACATTAACTAACTGAGAGTAAAATGTTCGGAAAGTAAAATGATGGTTAAGGTTATGTCTAGGGATCGAAACGTTTTTATGATATTATGTGCTTTTGGGATTTCGAAAACATAAACAATGGAGACAGAACTCTCCTTATAATCACCTAGCCACTCTTTAATTTGGGTGTAGTAGAAGGAGCATGCCCTTTTATTTTTTTACCTTCGTCCCTTTCTCTACTAATTAAAGGGAAGAACATGTTTGGGTGAGTTATCATTCCAATCTTGCCACATCCATCGTTTTAGATAAAAACATTGGATTATCAAGTTTGTGGCTGAGTTAAATGATCCCACCATATAATTATCCTGATTTGAAGAAATTAGTCGAACATGTTCCATGCTAACCGCAAAATGAATAACTGTAAAATGGTCCCAACAATAATATATTAATAAATTTTAAATATATGTAAAAATCTTAAATAAAACGGAGCAAATATAAAAAGCTACTAGTTACATATGTTTAGTGGCCATTACAAAATTCACACAGAAATTGTAAATTATTTTTTTATATGAATTAATGTTAATTGGAGATTGTAAATTTCTTATACTAGTTTATTATTTTCCTGTAAATAAATGAGGGTAATTAAAAAGGCTGTTAGTGGGGTGTTATAATATTTAAAATGTGTTGAATAATCGAAGGAGATTTGAATAGTTAAATAGAGGAAACTAAGAGTTCCCAGGGATGGGGTTGATGAAGGTCAAGAGGATTTAAGATAAGTGTTTCATGTTGATCTAACATTGTGGCCCTTCATCTCTGCAATGTCACAAAAATAAAAGCAAATACCATGTGATGACATGACTTTTCATTTCATCATATTCTATTGATTATTCGTAACATTAGACTTCGTATTATGGGCTGACTAATTTATCCTCACTCTCAAGAACCAAATTTTTACTCACAGTATTTTTTTAAAAAACTTTTGGTCATACTTCGTCGATTAATTATATATCCAAATACATTTATAATTACATTAAATAAAAAATATTATAGAATAAGAAAGGGTTAGTGGGAGTTGGATTTATACAGAGTTACTTGATTTTATAAGTTGAAAGATTTGTTAAATTTATAAAGAGTTATAAAGAGTTTTGTATATTTAGAAATCTTTGAAAATATTCTTTCAATAATGATTTTAAGAATTTAAGACATATAAATGGTATTCTCAAAGTTTTGTTTAATGAGTTAAATAGTTTCAAATCCAAGTCTCAATAACACCATATTTAATAAATTTATTAAATCTTTTAAAACTAAATTTTATGAATAATAATGGATTTTGTATGAATTTAAAAAATCATCAATCCAATAACAATAGATTTTAGTAAAAATGCCAAAATTCATAAACCAATAACAATAAAATCTGAAAATTTTAACAATCATTAAAAATCCAACTCCCACTAACACCCCTAAAAGTTTCAACTAAAAAAATAAGTTTTGAAAAGTTTTTCAACCAATATATTATGCACAATTCTATATTTTATAAGACTAAAATAGCATGTTTTTCGACCTAAGACTAAAAAAAAACCTAACTAAATACTTTTGACTTGAGAAAAAACTCAAAAACACGAAAACATGTAAAAACATAATATATCAATAACATCCATTCCGAATAAATACTTCTTGCCATTTCACTTTATCGGTTGATGGTGAAACTGAAGTTGAGGAAGCAACTCATGGAAGCTTGCAACAAACTTGTATAACAAAGAGGATAGAGAGACGCATGTTACTTATTCCTACCTTTTCAGACTAAAATTTATATATTTTTATTTTTAGACAGAGACACCAAAATATGTGACTCTCATATGAAACATTGATTGCTGCTAAGCCATAAATAGCTTCACCTCACATTCAAAAATATTATGTATTGATATTTTAAGAAAAGAAATACATAGATATACCAAAAATTAATCAAATATATAAAACAAAATTCAACTTTTAAAAAGGTTCGACAACCAAATTAAATGCATAAAAGAGACATCTCAGTTGGGTTTTTTATTTGGCTTAAAAGAAAAAAATTAGGGCAAAAACTAGTGTCTGAACTCAGCTCAACTACCTAACTAATCAACAACCTGTTTCACTGTTTAACGAACTGTTAACTAAAGTCTACTATTGAATTTAGATACACATATTTTGCTATTAACCAAACCAATTATTTTCAATTTTTTGACCAAATATAAATATTTTCAACTTCTTCGTACGCTGCAATAAACTAAAGTCTGATTTTGAAGTGATAAAATATGCACGTCTCGTTGATATAAACTTATTTTAAGAATTGTGATGGATTGGTCCATTATTGATTGAGTAATTATAATATAATAAAATCTCATAACATCGACTATGACACGTGTCACACCTATGTCTCGTGCTACATGCTGCCTTCGGGGTCCATAAATCAAACTTTTAGATATCTTGTTCTCCAATAACATTATCATAAAGATCCGACAAGAATGTTACAATCTAATATATAATTATTTGTGTGCACATATATTATATCGTTTTCTTTTTGGAGGAATATTGAAAACCCTCAGTCTCTCCCTAAGTATTTAATAAACGTTTATTAATTTATTACTACAACTTATGCCAATTGTAGTTTAATGACATGTTCAGTGACTTGCAAACTAAAGGCTAAGTAGACAAAAGTCTGTTTCAGTTATCACAACAAAAGAAATTGAAAAATGATTTTCTTTTCAACACGTTAGCATGACATAAGTTCTAGTTTCTTACAAAACAAATGTTATTTATCATGACATAAATGTTTTAATTTCCTTCCTCGATCGAATTTGTTATACACTGTAGCCAAACTCTTCTTTTAATTTACTCTAACCAATATCATCTGAAAAGAAGTTCACACTGATAAGAGAATGATATGTGGATCATACAATCATAAGTACACTAAAGATATTTCTACCACATAAATTAAACGAAAATTTTAATTCATATTATTTTCTTAAATAATACACATACTTTTAGATCAATAATGCACATAATTGAAAACATTATTATATATGTGAACACAAGTATGAAGAAACTTAAGTGTGTTGGCGTGTGTGTGTTTTATATGCAAAAGATTATTAAAAGAAATTGACCATTCTAATAAATTTCAAAGGGAGATTTTACATGTTAGTCCATGTGGGTTCGGGTACTAAATGTTTGGTCTCATAGGCTCCATGATGTTTTTGTGTCTATAGTTTTCCCGCAATTAATTCACATCTTCACAAAGATGCATGTTGTAACTTAAAAGAACAAACGACTAATTAATCATGTGGAAATGAAGTTTAGCTGTAATTTGTAAACACTCATAAAAGTTTTTTTTGGAAAAAAGTAGATAATTTATATTTCAATGAATAGCAAAAACACTATGGTACGGGGATGTGCATTAATAACACCAATCATATTGTCGAAGTGAAATAAAATAACATTGGAAAAGTCGTCAAAACCGCATCTTCTATTATATGTTACATTATTTTGTAATGTTTGATTACTCTGGAATACATATCAAACATTAGATTAACATATATACTTATCATATAGGGTTTCAATGCAAAATATTTTAGTTTATTCTTAATTTTTTTAAGAACCCGATATTCGATTTCGTTGAAATGTCCAAATAATTTCAGGGTTGAATAAATTTCTTTAAGAAGCAAAATCTCACCACAAATATATAAAACAAAAGACCGCCTAATGTGTACATATGTGAATTAATGTTTTGGTAACATACAGTAGATTTATGCAGTGTACTAATCATCACAATAAAGACAGTTCATGAGACGATGATACATATATATCTTGCAGCTTGACGACACCTTTGATCATGCTTGGGACACATCGTTTTCTACTAGTTGATGCTACTTTCTTTTTAGTTCCATATTTCACATTAAAGGGTTTAGATGATCATCTCTCTTGAACAGTATGCATACTAGCTATATACATTAAACAAGTCTGCTGCACAATTAGTCAAAAGAATATGGAACACCAATATGTTGTTTCCATGCACTTTCAAGTCTCTTTGATGCTTGAATCATAAGACCGTTTTTGATTAGTTAACAAATCGAAAGATTCAAAAAATACTTTTAGTTTTGTTTAATTTTACTCCATGTTGGCTATAGTCTACAGTGAAATATTCTATTTGTTGAATACTTTGTTGGAAAAAATAGTTCTCACTATAAAAATTTAAAAGTCAAGAGGGAAATAAAAGTAAGGGACTGAACGTATTATTTTTTAGGATGTTAATTGAAAACATAAAAATCCAATGTGAAATTTAACTCGTTATAATTAATAAGAAATCAAATATTATATATTGAATAACTCTAGATTTTAATTAGAATTAACAAAAATATTTATGAATAAGAATAACAGAAATTGAGAGCTTATTGTTCATGTTTGGTTACCTGAATCAAGACTAAGTATGTATTATCTTTCTCTTAATACAACTTACATTTTTGATTAAAAAAGAAAAGTATATATATTACACAAATCAATGAAATAACTCCTACAATATATATAAAACTCTAGTTAGAATATAAAAGAATAATCTGGAGAAGAAGATATGGATTTTCCACCGGTATACTTTTAAGTTTTAATAATAAGAAAGATGTAACACATTATGGTCCAGGTACATATAAATGGTCCCCTTTAACCGATTTGCTCTCATAATTACACAATGATGCTTTGCATTGTCTTCTATACAGAACAATGAGAACCTCCTCAACAGCAAAAAGCTTTCAATATCTACCAATTATTCACTATATCGTATCCACTTATCGTCTTTTTAGACTTTGGATTGGAAGTAACGTCACTCTAGAATCTGACCATATCCAAATGGGATAGCCAAAATTACCATTTGGTCCCAATATATTTTTTATTTCAAGTTCCCATTTCACAATGAGATTAGGTTATGATTCCCGTTTGGGAATGTACGGAACGCATGCGAGAAGGCTTTGATTCCCGTTTTAATTTAAAAACTCTTCTAAGATAGTATGGTCAAAAGTCAAATCTAGAAAAATCATTGCAAATTGTGATAAATTAAGCTTTATTATCTTTGATTAACTTTACACTGTTAGCACGTTTAAAAGTGGGGTTTTAAAAAAGGTTTTTACCAATTTTATATTAAAAAATTTTGAATAAATTTTTTTGTTTTATTATCTCTAATGGTAGAACTCTAGTAGGAGTTTTTTAAAAAAACTAAATTTCTTTTTTAATAGAGTTTATTTTCTTAAATAAAACACAAAATATATTACATTAAATAAAATTGTGGAGTATGTTACATATTATAGAAAAACACAATGTTGTAGAAACGAAATTATATGTTGCATAGGTCATATGAAAATTATTTTATTTTAAGAAAATTTTATTTTCTTGAATAAAACATAAAAATATATTGAATTATTTTTTTTAAAGTTAAAGTTAATAATTTTTTAAAAAAAGTTAAAGTTAAAAAATTTTTAAAAAAGTTAAATCTAAGAAAAATTATATAAAAAAAATTCTAACGAATTATACAGTGTGACACGTAGCTAAGAATCTTATCTAAAAATCGGTTTTTAGTTTATTAGGTAATTTTGATTTATTTTAATTTAAAAAATACTAAGAAAACCTCTTAAGAATTTTTTTTTAATTATGGTGTTAGAGTATTTCAGTTCACATCAATCACATCTCCCTTCACCCTGTCTCTCTCTGCCCGGATTTTATGTTTGCTAAAAAAATTCATTAAACTATGGGTTATCTTTAAACTTAATTATTTAATAAACATGGCGTGTGTCTTTTAATGTCGGGAAACATATTTTATGTCAATCCCATAGTTTAACTCGAAAAGCGTTTAAATTGTATTTAAATCCTAGAATGTCGTGAAGACATGGTTTTGCAACAAGTAGATTACTACAAATTCAAACTGTCGTAAATGTTTATATAAGTCTATTTTAAACAAAATGATTAGAAAATTTGACCAACCATAAGAGATATAATAAATAAATAAAATGCTTCACCATGACCAATCTCGTTTCCTCTTTAGAAGATCCGAGAAATTACCAAATAAAAACTAAGTTTCTGATTTGTAAACAACATTTTACATTTTTGCTCTTTACAAAAGCTTAAATTTTCAAAAGATACATGCCTTGAGGTTGGTCCTCTAGAACCGCACAATGTTTGTTCTCTGAAAAGCGGCTTAGATCTGACACCACTTTCGTTGCATTGCACTTCAAAGTAGGTGGGTGTTTGGTACCCGTTCGAATTCGGTTTGAGTTTAATTCGGTTCCGGATTTTTGGGTTGAAAATATAGGATCCGTTCGTATATTTTTGAATTTCGGTTCGGATTCAGGATCGGTTTGAGTACCCAAAAATTTATAAAAATAAAATAAAATTAGTTAAATTTAAATTTAATTCAATTAAATTTGAAAAATGTAACTAAAAATTTCATATATTTTATCTATTTTTGATATTTTAGTTATTTTGGTATAAAAATAATTCATATATTTTAATTTATAATTATAATTTAGGATAAATAAGTTGTATAAATCTAAATCTAATTAATATTTTAGGTATATAATTATATTTCGAGATACAGAAATTCAAAATCTGTTCGGATATTTTATGAATTTAGATTCGGATTCGGTTTTTTTTTTTCGGTTCAGTTTTTGTCTACCTCAAAGGTTTGTTTTTTTTTCGTTAATGTTTGCTATTCTAATATATATGTTGCAACAGTTTTAACCATTGCATTTGCATTACAAGGTGCAGACTTGAAACTCAGCTATTTGCTTGTGTGCACAAAGACACCGGACAAAATATTCACTACCACCTTGTACGAAGCAAGATCCGAAAGGGATATGCATGGTTCACGAACACAATGGTAAACTAGGAAAATATATTAGTGCAGAAGGCACAATAACATAAAAACTAAATCCATCACCAAACCAAACACACTTCACTTCTTCATAGTTAAAAGAAAACTATTAAAACAAAACAGAAAAAGCGACAAGACCAAAAGATTATTTAACTTTAAAGCAGTATATATTAGTGGAGAGGGGTTTTAGGGTTTGGTACTTTCACTCTTCATCATCCTCATCTCCATCACCACCACCAGCTTTTTTGGCTCCAGCTCTCTCGTTCCTTCTCTTCACTCTTCCAGGTCGACCACCACCGAATGGACTCGTCAGAGAAAAGTCAATGTGTTTCTGCGAGTCTACTTTCACCATGAACGATGGAATGTTCACCAGTTGCCTCCCAACCCTAAACACCAAATCGAAACCATTACATCAATAATCAGTATTTTGTAATAAAACTTGAAAAAAGCTGTGAATTGTGACGGATCCACCCAAGATTCGATAACAAGTCGACCATGACAAGACCGATAAGCATTGACACAGTTCAGTGTTGTTACCAAGACAACTTATGATTACCTGATGTGCCTTTGTCGGATAAGGACACGAGCGTGGTGAATAGACTTGGCCATACCGGACTTGAAGACAATAGTCTGGAGACGGCGTTCGAGGAAATTCTCAACAGTCAAAGCAAGAACGTAATCAAGCTTGTTCTGTGATTCGTCAAGAAGACCATTCCTGTTCATCCTCCTAAGAAGAGCTTCACCTTGAAAGATCCTGCGAGGGTTCTTCTCGTCGAGAGTGAGAAGCTCTCTCGCAGCGTTACGGATACGGCTAAGCGTGTACTGAACTCTCCACAGCTCTCTCTTGCAACGAAGACCGTATTCTCCTACAAGCCTCAGCTCAGCATCAAGACGCTCCTTCTCGTAAGGACGTCTTGGCTTCTTGAATGTTTTTCCATCTGCAAAAATCAAACTCTTTAACATTAACAATCCAAAATATTCAAAACAAAAAAAAACTGATAACAAAACAGAGTAATCCGATAAAACAGATAAACAGAGTAACGAAAAAATTCATCCTTTGAACAGATAAATACAAAAAACCTAATCATACTTTGCATGCAACGATAGAATCAATGATCTTTTTCAGCAAACCCGATTATACACGAAAATTGACTCGAAGCTGTGAGAAAAAAGAGTGAAACTTTGAACAGTAAAGATAATTCAAACGAATAAAACATTTACCAGAAAACATAAAAATCAATAGTTATAGCATCAAAACTAAATGATACACAGATGATCTAAACAACGGATTAAGAAAAAAATTAAAATTCAAAAAAAAAAAAAAAACAGAGTCTGTGAATATCGTAATTCAGGTTTGGGGAAAAGGAAACTATTTTCAGAAGAAATAATAAGGTAAAAAGTTCGATCACATCAGAGAATCGACGGTGTAGGGAAGATAGAGCTCACAGTTTCGGTAGAATCTGACTTGCACCATGGCTGCTTCTGCTGCACAAACGAAGACGAGACGACGATCGCGAACAAGAGGAAGAAGACGAACGAAGCGTTTTTATATTATAAGTAAAACCCTAACGCGTCTTTAAGGGCTCATTGAGTCATTTTTATTTGGGCTTTATCTCGTTTTGGTTGGCCCATTGGGCTTCAAAACTTGATTGTTTACTGATTGTTTTCGATTTGATAATTCAGTAGTTATACGTTGTTTTGATTATGATATACATTTTATTACACACTAGGAATTTTTAGCCCCCGCGCATGCAGGGGCATGTTTTTATTTTTAATAATTTTAATTTTTTGTTTTTTAATTGTTAAAATTTTTTGGTTATAATTAGTTGTAAAGTTTTAGTAATTAGTTATTTTTATATTATTTTTTATTTATTATTATTTATATAGATTCTAATTTTTTCCAATTGGTTTATTTATAATCTTCTTTCAGTCAATATTAGTTTTTAATTTTATTTTATATCAAATGTAATGATGTTGTTTTTAATCCGTCAACATTTTCTGTTTTTATAGCTTAGATTTTGTTTCTCATATCATTTGTTGTATCTAGAATATAAAGGTGTTGGACCTTTGATTTTTATATATTTTCGTGCATTCTATAAGTAAAATGTCATTAGTGGATCGAATTTGTTACTTTTTCTTCCTTGGTCATTTTTTCTTTTCTAAAAAATTCTTTAGATATTTTTGTAGAAAAATGTATATATATATATATATATATATATATATATATATATAATTTTGGATTATGATATTTAAGTTGAGATTAGTTTTGTTAAAAATAATATTTTGTTTGTTTGATTTTTTAATAATCTACTATATATAGTTTTTTTTTTTACAGCATATAGTTTTTTCTTATCATGAGTTATTTAATTTTTTATATATATAATTTAAGTTTTTCAATTCATATATTATTTTATGTCGTGTATCATTTGTTTTATGTAAATAACATTTTTTCATTGTATATGTGGATTATATTTTTCATCTACTAATTTTTTTTTAATAGAATTTTGATACATTTATTTATTTTGAAATAAATTATTATTTTTATATATACTTTATGATCTATTTATAATTAACATTTAGAATATGATTTTTCACTTTTATTTATTGGAATGTATTTATATTTTTGAGCCTATAGGTGTTGTAGTAAATGGGTTCAGATGAAGAAACAATTGAAATTGAAATTGCAAAAGATGCTTTTGAGACAAAAAAAGTCCAAAAAACAATAAAAAGGACATATGTCAATTTTAAAATGATGAGATGGAAGTATGAAGGGGAAAGAAACTCCCTCGTTATATAAAAGATTGTTATATAAAAGATGCTTCACATTTTTTTTTTTGTTTTTTTTTCCTGTTTTAATTACCCGGGAACTAGTGTTAAACAAAATCCAGGTCCAATCAAAAATGAAGAAAATACATAAAAAAATTTTGCTAAACAAAAAACTAATTCTACAAAAATCACTATGAAGTTACTTTCTTGTGATTCTCCTTCACACCAAATTTATCTTCTTTCCTCCTAAAACAAGACACACAAGACAAAACTTTCAGCAAGATCCACAAAGATTCTCAGACACACACTAAATCTTGAAATTGCTTACTTAATATTACTAACTAACTTGATTAGTGAAGCTGGTCTTTCATAACCTCTATCTTCTTTCTTTTGACCTTTCAAGATATCTTCTTTCGACTCCATCTTCCAATTAGCTTTAGTCAAAGATTCACCTAACAACTCTGCAATATTCGTCGCCATTGCTTCAACCTTCTCCACAAAAGGAAAGTTCTTCTCTTCAAATTGATTAGACAACCAAAGATACATAGACAAAACTTGGTGTCTACTCTCCAAGTCCAACAGTTCTGTATCGTTCCTAGCAGAGCTCTTTGGCATCCCCATCGCTACATTCACTGGCATATCTTGGCTGTAAGTAGAAGCGAACCGATATAAATGGTACATTGCTTTCGGATTCCTGATATTAACCGGTGCGAAACAGAAGTTAAACCGGTCTTCTAGAGACAGTCCTTGTACTTTCTCCAACATGTTTGCTACTTTCTTGACATGGTCGTGACGACACAAGAAGTAAGAACCGTCGAGCCTGCAGTGTTTCCCGAAATGCTCCAAGAGCTTCGAGAACGCCATGTCGGGAACTTTCGCAGCGAAAAGCTCAATCTGTTCAAAGAAAGGGAACAAACCAACTTTTCTAACTTCATCAAACGGTTGTTGCAAACATTCTATGAGATATGTTAGATCTTCCAAGTGTAACGTCGTCGTGAGTCCATCTGGATATCTACTTCCTCTCCTTCCAGCTCTCCCAGCGATCTGTTTCACTTGTGAGGCTGGTACGGGAACAACCTTATCTCCGTTGTACTTGCTCAAACTGTAAAACACAACCCGTCTTATGTTAAGATTCAGTCCCATTCCAACAGCATCACTAGCAACCAAAACATCGTACTCGTTTTCTTGATCGTTGAACAGATTCGCTTGCTGTCTCCTCGTCTCAGGAGGCAACGCACCGTAGATAACACAGCAACGATGCTTTGTATGTTTCTCGATAGCCATTTTAACTTCGAATATCTCTCTTCTTGAGAAGGCAACAACACAATCACCTGACTTGACGTTTTTAAGATCTCCTAATAAGGTCTTACCTTCCACGACTAATGGTTTGAACCTCTCGTAATGCTCTTCGACTAACTCGTCTCCTGTATCAGCACACATCTTCCGCACAATGTCCAAAACACTCGGGTCTCCGCACAAATGAATCTCATCGGCTTTTAATCCAAGCAAAGCTTTCGTCCAAGCGTGACCTCTACTAGGATCCGCCATCATTTGTATCTCATCGATCACAGCCACTTCGTATAACTCATCTGTAGACACCATTTCAACAGTACAAGAAACGTGTTTGGCGAACGGAACATGTTTCTTCTCTTGTCCAGTCAAGAGACTACAGTAAATCCCTAAAGCATTTACCTTGTCGAAAACTTCCATGGCTAATAACCTAAGCGGGCTACAATACAACCCGTTCTTAGCTTCCATAAACCGCTGCAAAGCATTGTAAGTCTTGCCACTATTGGTCGGTCCACAATGGTAAACGATCTTACGCTTCATAGCTCGGGCGAAAGGAAACCAAGTCGCCGGTTTCGTCAGGTCTGCAGAATCAACAACACTCTTGAAACGCTTGATCTCATCAGGAAACTCTTCGATACAGAACTCGACAAACACAGGGAACAGAAACTTAACAGCTTCATCTGTCGGTCCAACACGAACAAGATCTTGAACAACCTCAATCTTACATTTCTCAAAGAAGAAGTCCCTGAACTTGCTAACAGCAGTTGGGAAAAACGATTTACCGATATAGATCGCAAGAGCTTGATTAGCTGCCCAACCAGACTGCGTAAAATACCCGAAAATCTCGTGTATTGTATCCCACTCGTAACGCTGAAGCTTAGAACGCACTTCATTGCCCCTAAGGTCTTTATATAACTCCACAGGATCATGATACCTCGCGTTTAAAGCACGAGCAGCTTCGCTACTCTCTGCAACGTTACTATTACCAATCACATCCGTCTCAGAAACACTCACCAAGCTTTCATCTACATCACTAAGCTCATTAACCACACCTTCCTCATCATAATCATCACTCTCAGAACCAAGACTTTCTTCGCAATCTTCTATATCGGATTCAAGTTTCTCATTGTTTTCACCGTTATCGTCCACCGTTGACGAAAAGCATCGAACTTTACAAAACCCAAATCTGTAATCACTCCATGGAAGCTGAACCCGAAATGGAATATCCGAAGCAAACCGGCTCGTGGGCAAATCGAATCCGGGATTAGCAAGAGATCTACAATGGGTTTCTCTGAAAGTATGCAAATTTCGGGTCGATGACAGAGCCCTAACTCTGGAAGCATACGCTCTACGCAAAACTCTAGCTACGCCTCTCGCCATGGTAACGAACTTCGAATCACAAACTGAAAAATAGTAGTTTTTTTTACCCTGTTCAGAAAAAGTCGCCTCCTTTTTCGTATTACTTCAAATGGGTTTGGATTTGAGGAAGAATAAAAATAGTAAACGAGGTCGAAGCTAGTTTCTTTACCTGAGGAAAGAGAGAGATTTGGGGAATTGGTGATTGAAGGTGGTGGGCGTTTAAAGGGAGAGAAGAAAACCCTACAACATTTCTTCTGTGGCTGCCTTGCTTGTAGCTATTCTACTTGAAAAATTTTAGACTTCTTTCTATAAAGTTTGAGACTAAATTACTTTTATTAATTAACAGAGTTTTCTTTTATTGAATAATGTTTGAGGTTGCTTAAAACTTTTTTAAGTTCAAAGTGATTATGCATTTACTGATATTTTTTTACATTTTGAAATTTATATGACAAGTTTTGAAGATGAGAAGAGACAGTCGAGAGTAAAGCTTTAATGACAAGTTTTGGGAGAGATCACATGTTTGTCAATTTTGTCATGAACTCTTCTCTTCCAATGAGATCTGTAACTCTAAATCTTCACTTCCTCTCTTGATCTTAAGATTCACCTTATCACCAACACCATACTCATCCAATATCTTCATCAACTCAGCTTTGTTTTTCACCTGATTTAAGCCACATAACCAAAAGCAAAATCAGAAACTCAGCTCTGAGAAAAACAATGAAGGTTCTTCTTTTCAAGAACAAACAAACTGAAACTTGAGAATAAGGGAGCTTACGGGTTTATCATCAACTGCTACAATGATATCTCCAAGTACTATATTACCAGCAAAACCACGAGATGTTGGACGTAACCCTACTTTTGCAGCCAGACTATCTCCAGGTACCTGCATTCACAATCATTAAATGTCAGAAAAAAGAAAGAACCGTTTCGAGGTTTTAGAGTATATGAACTGTTTGCATACCTGAAGAACAAGAGCTCCATTACGAACATTGAGTTGATTAGCTACTTGATCCGGAGCTAACTCTATGTTAATACCAGCTCGAAGGACCTGTAACTTTGGATTTTTAGTAACAACATCAAGAAAAGAAAACTAAGCAATGGCTTTTGTAAGTGTGTGTATGTGTGTGTTTACTTTGCTGAACTGGATTAGTTGAGGAACAATCTTCAACACAGTTGATGACGGTATAGCAAATCCGACACCAGCAGATGTTCCTGTCGAAGCCAAGAGTGAGATCTAGAAATGGATTCTTACAAAAAAAAATCGCTAACGAGTCACTGAAAATCACCTGTCTGTGTGTATATGGCTGTGTTGATCCCAATTAAGTTCCCTTTTGAATCAAGCAGAGGACCTCCACTGCAATATATAATACAGAAAGATTCATTAATAAACACACATATCATAAATGATTTCAGAAGAAAAGTGATAACACTCTTCTGTATGATTCTTTTAGAGAGTACCACCTGTTTCCCGGGTTAATGGCTGCATCGGTTTGAATCCCACCACCAATGGTAACACCGGTTTGGCTAAAAATGTCACGGTTAAGACCGCTGATGACACCAACAGTAAGGGTGTGGTCAAAACCAAACGGGTTCCCAATTGCTAAACACTGCTGTCCAACTTTTAGAGAATTTGATTGTCCAACTCTGATCGGTTTCAGGAGTGTTTCTGGTGCTTCCACCTTCAAGACAGCAAGATCCTTAGTACGATCAGCACCCACAAGTTTTCCTTCGAAATTCTTCTGTACCCTTCAAGATTTGCACATTGGAGAAGACATGAGAAACAACAAGAGAGACGACAAATGGCTGAAATAATTCAAAAACTCACCCATCAGATGCAAGAATATTCACACGGCCAACTACATCACCAGGGCTTGGATTTCTTGAAAGGGCATTGCCAATAACTGTTCAGCAGAAGATACAAGTAACATTTCAATATTATCATTTCGTCTTACACTCTGAGGTTATCTCAAGAACTTGTACCGTGATAATTGGTCACAATGTATCCCTGTCCATCCCAGACTACTCCAGAGCCATTTCCTTCAGGTATCTAGAGTTTGAGAGACATTGTACGTCAAACAATCGATAAATAACATGAACAAGAGATAGTTTTTTTTTATATTGAGAAACAGTACCTCAACCACACCCGTCATTTTGAGCTGAGGCCGTAATGTCACATCAAATATGTTGACAACCGAGTAAGTATTCTTCTCAAACAGTTGGACAATTCTCCCCTGTAACAGAGGAAGATATATGCATCTTAGTGTAACCATTAAAACCCCTGAATCTTCGATCACTATTTTATCCTTGCCAAAGAAGCTAACCTCGGTCGGGAAAAGAGGTCCAGCTGGGAAAACAGGTGGGCTAACATCTTCAACTGTCGTTACAGATGGATCGCCAAGTGCTAGAGCTGTACTTTCATCAATGGCGCAAACTCAACAATCAAACTACATCACTAGGAATTAGTGTAAACCATCTTATGACAACCACAAGAACTGAAGTGTTGCCAGATAAGCTCATGACTGACCCATGTTCTCTACTAGAGCAACAAGTCGTAGTAGCCATATGCTTTGATACTGTAGTTTCTCTATGGTAACTCTAGTTCAAGAATATTCTGAAATCTAACACTAATATCTCAAACTGATTTCTATTAAGAGCTTTCGATCAGCAGTAGCTAGGAACTGCAATGCTCTGATAGTGAAAATTAAGCTTCTTACAGAGAATTTGCCTCATCGAAATTGTTGAAAACAATGCTTAAGAAGATGATAAATAGCTGAACAAGGTGCAGACCTGATAAGTACCTTGAAGGGTTATAGCACAGATTCATGAATATACTTGTCAACAAGATTCGCCTTGTCGTTGAAGGGACACTTTTCATGGCTAACTCATGCAACTTCGACTTCCAATCTCGACCAATCCTAACATATAAAAAATCTCAGGCAACAAATTTTTACAGCATGAAAGAAACACACTAACGAATGGTTGTTCCAAGTTTCGAACTGAGAATTTTCTCCGTGGCTCTCATTTTTGGTACAAACAATACGTCACATTGAATTAGACATAACACCATTCTTAGTATCACAACCAATAAACAAAAACATGAAAAATTCATGATCTTTTAATGAATCCAAATCAAAAGGAACAAACTTTCAGGGAAAACTGAAGAAAATGCAGAAATTTCAGCAAAATTGGCTGTGTGAGAAGCTAATTTTCACTTATAACATGAAAATTCAAAATCTTTTAACGAACCCAAATCAAAAGGAGCAATTTTTCAGGGGAAAACAGAAGAAAATACAGCAACTTCAGCAGAATTGGCTATTGTAAGAAGCTAAAAATGCTTACTTTACTGAAGAAACTGGTGGGTCTGAAACGACGTCGCCTTGGGAGATTCTGGAACATGCGGAGGAGAGAAGCTGTCGTCGACCCACAAAGTCATTCTCAGGTCTCAAAGAGCAGGACGCAATCACCTGCATCTTTCTACGACAAATCTTCAGGAAACACTGAGACCAATCGATCTGACAAAGCCTGGATAAATAATAAACACTCAGATTTTTTTTTGTAGCTGAGGAAGAAGGAGCTAGGTGAAATACCGTAAATGCCCCTATCTACTAACGAAAAAAGTGACTTTCGTCTGAGTTTTCATTTTTTATTATTACTGTTTTGTTAATTACGAGACTCAAACCACAGTCTTGTTCCGGTTTTGAAGTGGAAAGAAAAGAAGACAAACTCAAAGCAGAACGTGCCAGATTTGAAAGCTCTTGTACAAGTTTGGAGTCCAAATTATCGCCATTTTGTAGATGGCACAATAAAGATTGACGAACATAACATCTTTTTGACCTTGTGCTAGAGATGTGACTTGCGCGGCAAGTATTATGTGCTCCGTGGCAGCAGAGTCCAACACAGGTTCTCTTGTCGTGTAATAAGTCATTTTGGAGATAAGTTTCTGGTGATTGGATTTGGGACAGTGAAAACGCCGTTTCTGGAAATAAGTTAGAATTCAAGAAAGCTTATGATTGCAGACCATGTCAAGTAATAATAAGAGAAGACTCAAAATGGAACCTTGTTCCGGTTTTAAAGGGTAAAGAAGACAAGACTCAAAGCAGAACGTGTCAGGTTCGAACTTTGAAATCTCAGGTCCTCCCCATGGACTTTGAGACTGAAAATTTATCGTATAGCCAAAACAAAAAGGAAGACAGCAAAACAAAGGGGCACCTTCGCGGCAAAAATCAGAACATCTTATCCAACAGCTTGAAAGATAATAAATATCATTATTGATGTTTGACTTAAATACTTAGAAATATTAAAAAAAAGTCATATATGAACGCAAAATCAACAAGCATCACATCACCATTATCCAGAGAACGTCATGGCAATCTTATTACAAATAACAAGCACGACTGAGTTTTAAAAATGAGGAAAACAAAAATAGAAAATCCACATGAACTGTTCAAGGAGATATATGCAGTGCATTTATCACCTTTCTCTCATGAGCCAACCACAGATCCACACTTGTTTTCTTTCTTTCCCTAAGCCAAGTACCTTAACATGGTTGGATTCTCCTTGTCCCTCTCCAAATAGTCCCTGATGATTAACTCCTCGATACGTCTTTTGATCGCTTCGATATCAGGCTTGAACATCCGGCTAAGTTGCTCGACACACTCAGAAACAAGCTGTTGCTGTTCTAATACTTTCTCTCTCTTCATGATCCTGACAAGGGAAGTATCAATAACATAGCGCCTGTTGTTATTGACATCTTGGATGACGTTCTTCCTTTCATCAATATGAGGGAGAGGGATGTTTACTCTGCGCGTTCTAGCAGTGAACTTGGAGTTGAATTCGAAAACATCAGTCTTGGAAACAGTCTCTGTGGCTGGCTCCTTGATAAGAATCTTGTACTTACCACATGACAAGGAATGAAGCAACCACACCAGATCTTCATGGCTTACGTTAAGTTGAGTTTGGATGTCAGTGTAATCCATTTTGTCCCTCGTGTTGAACAGCAGAAGCACAGCAGCCTGGTGAGTAGACACAATCAACTCAATGGGCTTTTGATCAAACTTTCCGTTGATGTGACAACGTCCTAGTGAGTGGATCCATGTAAGTTTCCTACGTTTCATGTTCGTTTCATAAAACCCTTTGAAAGCTTCAACACACTTGACCATCTCACTCGGTAGATTTACGTCGAACGTTTTGTAACTTGGCCAGACACCAGTTGTAAGAAGAGTGACGGTCATATCAATCCCTGGTTTTGCAGCGAGGTTATTGGCTACATACTCATCGAAACTGTTTTGGTTATCTATTGACAATGTCAAATCCGTCACCATTCTCTCCATCTTCAAAGTAAACTGAACACCAAATTGTTGCTTGAGCTTTGTAATGATTCTTCTCTCATGAGCAGAACTAGCACCACGATTCAACATGAGCCTACGTGCCAGCTTCTTCCTGTATAACTCTAAGAAAATATCCTTGTCATCACTTACAAAGGCAAGGAAGCTGACCACCTTCTCAATAGCTTCATCACTCAGCTCCTCGCTTGCCCACTTCTTGGAGATAATGATTCTTTCGCAAAGTGTTGCGAGTGATTCAGCACTTAAAGAGCTTCCAGCGACTGCATTGCTGCAGAAAATCTTAAATGCTTCTTGCAAAGCCTTGAGAAAGATGGTTTGGTTCTCGAAATACTTAGTGATATAGACTATGTACTTATCATGTAGCTCAATCACCTTTCTGATTGCAGCCTGATTAGTAGCTGCGTCTTCACCGTCTGCGTCTGCTGCATGCTGCGTGAATATGTTTGCAATCTTTTCCAAGCCTCGCTTAATTTCGCTGAACTCTGAGTGTTTTTTGTCTAGAAGCTGATTTTCAGACGCTAGAAACAACTCATATTCTACTTGCGTAACCAGCTTTGGCACACTGCTTGAGTAAGGGCAGTGAGTGATTCTCTTTAGGCATTCTTCAGACTTGAGAATGTAATCAAAGAAAGAGTATTCTTGAATCCACCTTGATGCCTTGCGGGAGAAGTAAGACGATGTACCTTCAAGTATGAAGCTATCGAATTCTTGTTCGTATATTTCCACCTTTCCCATTCCAATCTCTACATGAAAGTCTCTAACGTCTTTCATGAGGGCCTTATCAATATCCTCCCCGTCTCTCTCTTTAACAACTAGTGCTAACACAGCTTCTTTGACCTTGCGTTGCAGCTTGACATAAACCAGGTCACGGAAGCATGTCAGGCCAACTTCTCGTAGTGATAAGAGTGATTTCCGAGGAATGAAGTGACGTTCAAGATACGTGAAGATAATTACGAGTTTTGTAACCATGTTTTTATGGATAGACCATCTTTTAACCAGCTCTTGCAGCAGCATGTATCCATCGTCGTACTTGTCGCTTAAAGCAGGCACAACTGTTGAGTTAACATATTCCTCAATGACTTCACCATACTTGTAATAAAGTACCCCTGAGTAATGACGACGTCTATAGTTGCACAGATCGTAGACAGTTGTGTAAAGCCTCATAATGTCATCATTAGTGTATGAGTGCCCAGGATGTCCTTCCACACACTGTTTCAGCTTAGTGATGCCACTCTGCATATAGCTCCATTTTTCCGCAAAGTCAATCGTCTCGAGACTCATGCTGAGAACTGACTCTTAATTGATTCACGAGTCGAAAGGAACGAGAGAGGTTTTTGCGGTCGAGAGATATGTGAGAGAGAATCCAAACCCTAAAAATCGACAGACAAAACAGCCCCTTGTTATGTATATAAAAGTGTGAGGATTCTGCCTCAATCTTGGTCTCTCTCAAACTCACCAACAATGACAATGAAACCAAAACGAAAAAGTAAGGACACTAGAATTTTTGTTACCTGGTGTTCACCACACTCTACACATGCAGAACTGCTATACTTCACGAGGGCTGGTATCTCTACCAGTGTTTCACTAGATCTTAGTTCAAACTCGAGCTCTTCTATAATGGTGATTTCTCAGATTGTATCTTTTTCTCTGGTGGATAAACAAACCTTATCCTATGAGCTTTTATATCCGAGCTTAGACTAGTTTACAAACGCAGTCGTATTACACATACTAGAGGTTTTGGCCGCGCCACTCGCAGATAAAACAATTTGTCAAATAATTGTTAATATGTGCAATATAAAATTTAAGAACAACATAATAAATAATAAATAATAACTATTAACTATATATAAAACTCTTAATACATGGATAAAATTTATAGTTATATCATTACTCATATTTTAATTTTTTTATATTCATTAATTCATTGCAACAAAAAACATCTTTAAAAAAAACAAAAGAAAACAAAAATTATTATGGATTTTGTTATTGAATCTGCAATGATGCAATATTCAAAATTAAATCATCGAGTAACACCATATAATTAAAAATTAAATAAAAACTTTAAATCTAAAACCTTATGCATAAGAATCCTACGTCTTTCAACATTCATCGTCAAACCTTGTTTTGTGTTTAAAAACTTAATAAATAAAAATAAATCAATTAAATCAAAGAAATCTGTGAAGTGATTTTTTTTTCATTCTAAACTAATCTAAAATATATTTTTAGTACATTAAATTAAAATTTTCATTAGGAATACCATTTCTTTTTTTGCTATCCACACCTTTCACGATTAAATGATTTGTAACTTTAATGTACAACAAACAATCTCTCTATATATAGACAAACATAACTGGTTATATTTTTTATTTTTCAATTTCAATTTTTTATAATTTCACACATAATAAAAATGTTAAGTTATCTGAATTATTCTAACTAATCTATACTTTTAGTTTATCTAAACTATTCTAACTAATTATGTATTTAGTTTATCTAAACTATTCTAGGTAATCTATATTTTTTACATCAATAAAATTAAAAATATAATATAAACTAAATTTTTCATTTAGGAAAAAAAGATATTTAAACACTCTAACTTTTAACGTGAGAGATCGGTTGGAGAAAATCACTTCGAAAATAATAGTATAGATACCAGCTAAACCACAAGCATACATCTAAACCAACTAAACCGTATAACTAATCTGACTTGAATCAATCTAACTGAACCAATTGCAGACTGATTAAGGACACATACCTTCAAATCCCCACCTTGTCTTTCATTAGAAAACTCTTCTATAATTCTCCACCTCAAACTGACATGCTTGAGCAAACTCGCTCAACTTCATATCTTCCTGAGAACAAACTCCTCAGCTTAATACACACCTGAGACAACCCTCTCAGCTTCAAAACATTCCTAAGAAAAAACCCTCTCAGCCTTCCAAGAGCTGATCACAGCTCAAGTCTCTGAAACTCGTAACAACTCCAGAGCATCCTTAAACTTACCAATAGGTAAGGTCTTTGTAAAAATATCTGCTGGATTATATACTGTAGCTATTTTCAAAACTTCGCCAACCAAGTCTCTCACAAAATGAAACTTGACTTGCATATGTTTTGTTCTCTCATGATGCGCAGCATTCTTTGCTATCGCTATGGCACTTTGCAAATCGTAATAGACACTAACTTCTTCATATTCAACCCCCAATTCATTCATTAATCCTCTAAGCCACACAGCCTTTTTTGCAGCCTCAGACAACGCAACAAACTCAGATTCCATAGACGACAGTGCAACCACCTTTTGAAGACTTAATCTCCAGCTAATAGGAACACCATTCCTGTTGTTGATCTTCTTCCATCGTTGTCTCATGCATAGTCTCCATCAACGTAACCTCTCAGCACGAAATTGCCTTCTCTCTTGAAACTCAGCTTCGTCTTCAAAGATCCATTTATATATCTAAGGATCCAATTCACAGCTAACCAGTGATCCTTTATCGGTCTGTGATATATCATGGTTTTTATGGTTTTTAGCTATGATATAAGTTGTATATATAGTCTTTTAGTGTCTTTGGAGTCTTTTAGAGTCATTTGCAGGTTTAGGTACGTTTGGAGCTTACTTGGAGATTATGGATCATGCTGGAGTTAATCAGGAAGTTGTGCAGAAGAATTCAAGCCGGAAACCACTTTTGGAGATGGTGTCGGTCGACACCCATCAGACAGGCAATTTTCTGCGCCAGTTTTAAAGATTTTTGAAGAAAATGAAATTTGCCCAGACTTTTCTTTGCAAATAAGTCCCTATTCGAGTTTTTATGATATTTATATTACTTTAAGGTCATTGTTTAGACCTATCTAATATCCTATCAAGTATTCTAGAGAGAGAGTTTTTGGAGAGAAGAATTCAGACTCCTTCAGAGAAGATTCAGAACTCCATTAATTCTATTATTATTTCTTTTATGCAATTCTATTCAATCATGTTTATTGTTTCAATCTCCATGTCTGAATAGTTTGCTAGTTAGGTTTAGGGTTTCTCATTAGGGATTTCATGGATTGCTAAGTTGATTGGTTAATTAAGGATTCTAAACACTAGTTCTTCATCTAGGTTGTGATTAATGTTTGATCTGAACTGAGAGGTTAGATTATTGATCATAGGTTGATTCTCGCAACGACAGTTGGTTAATTAGCTAGAAAAGAACCCTAGATGAGCAAAATACCTATCTGCAAAGGAATTTGATTTAGGAAGTTTGTGAACAGATTTAACCTGAGATTATTGCATGTTTACACTTTAGAACTCGCAAAGAAATTTGGTTTTCTAGGTTTTAGACATAGATAGTTTTCGCAGCGACGGCTGGTTTACTTTATCATTGTGTTTCAAGTTCTAGAACATTAGAAGAATCCTGATTAACTGATTTGCTTGCATTCCTGATTTCCTGAGAATTCCCTGAGCTTGATTTTTTCTCTTATTGATCTTACAAACCGATTCACTGCATTCTGTCTTTTAATTACAATCATTCTTGTTTAGCTTAATTCGATAACTAATAATCTATTGTCTGAATCTTGAGTCTCTGTGGAATTCGACCCCTAAGTATTACATCGATCTCTTAATTTGAGAGAGTAGCTCTAGGGTATATTTGAGCATATCAGTCTGCTCATGTATCTCCACACTAAACCAACTGCATAAGCAAGATCTGGCCTAGTTCCAATCATCGAGTACATAATACTCCCAACTGCACTTTGATAAGGTATGTTCTTCATAGCTTCAAACTGTTCTTCAAATTACTTATCAGTTGCAGCTTTCAAATTAAAATGAGCTCCTAACGTTGTACCAACCGGCTTACACTGATCCATGCCAAAATTCCCTAAGACTTTCATTAAGTAACCTTCTTGCAAAATAGTTAGTGTTCCCTTAGCTCTATCTCTGTTAATTGCCATGCCTAAAATTTTCTTAGCTTCCTCAAGCTCTTTCATTTCAAATTCAGAACCAATCAATACTTTCAGTTCACATACATGTTTTTTTATTCTTAGATGCTATAAGAATATCGTCTACATAGAGTAATAGGAAGACATACTCTCCTTTTAACAGCTCCTTGTAGTAGACACAACTATCAAAGACACTTCTACTATAACCGTTTTTGTGCATGAACTCATCAAACCGATTATTCCACTGACGAGGTGACTGTTTTAACCCATACAAGGATCGTTTAAGAAGACACACCTTATCGGGATGATCCTTGTCGATATAGCCTTCAGGTTGATCCATGTAGATGGTCTCATCAAGATAACCATGCAAGAATGCTGTCTTATCATCCATTTGTTGCAGTTCCATATCATAGTGAGCTACTGCAGAGAGAATGAATCTTATTAACACATGCTTGACTACCGGAGAGAATATTTCCTGGTAGTCAATCCCCTCCTTTTGCGAATAGCCTTTGGCAACGAGTCTGGCTTTAAACCGAGGACCCTCAACACCATCAATCCCAGCCTTCTCTTGAATACCCATTTACAACCAATGGGTTTCTGTTTTATGTCTCTGCCTACTAAGATCCATGTACAATTTTTCTTCAACGAGAACATCTCATCATCTGAAGCCTGTAACCACAAATCGCTATCTGAATCTTCTAAGGCCTCCTGAAAGCTTCCTGGCTCGGGCTTTCCTCCATCTTCTATCATGAGATATGCATAACCTGCAATATCTTCATCCTCTCCATAAACCTGATAATCTTCTAGCCTTACAGTTCTGCGAGTTGTTCTCTTTGCTCGATCTCTTGCCAGTTGATAATCACTCAGGTTTTTATCTTCTTGTTAATTTGTGTTACTAGTCTCAGTGGTCTCTGCTTGTTGTTCTTCAGCTGAAGGAGTGTCTCCACCTTGAGCTTGATCATCTGTTCTCTTGTTTTTACCTGCAGGATCATGACTCATAAAAACATCAGTAACACTTTTAACATTTAAATTACTTGTACCTGCTTGAAGACCTTCTGTGATGTTCTTGTACATCACATCCTCTCTGAAAACCACATTCCTACTGATTATGTATTTCTCCTCCTCTATCAGCCAGATTCTAAAGCCTTTGATGCCTTCTGGGTACCCCAAAAACACTCCCTTCTTGGCTCTGGGATTGAGTTTGCCATCACTAGCTGATATGAGAATTTTGTCAATCAACTTCAATTCCTCATGTAATCATGTCATTGTAGTACTTGAGGTATCAATCCAAAGGGGTTAAGATTAACAACACCAAGATTATATGAAACTATCTAATCTAAGCCAATGATATGGTTTTTGTATCTAACTACCTATGAGTCAAAGAAAGGATTAAGCAAAGACAATTTATTTAAACAAGATGCAACAAATGATCAAACACAAAAAGAGCAAAATGCAATGAACAAGACTAACAAGACTAAAAATGAATCCAAGGATGAGGTCAATGACTTTGGGTGACTCTAGAGCTAATCTATGATGTTCAAACAATCAAACAAATGCTAATCCTTAGGTTTAGAACTCAAGGCAAGACTAATCCACTCCCATGGTATTAATCCCTTTGCTAATTATCTAATCAAACCAAACTTTCATTTGTGAAAAGACAATCAGAAAGCATTAAGAAACAGTTCTAATCAACCAATAAACACCTTAGACAATCACTCCCATGAGCTAAGCATGTAAATCTCATATTTAGTTATTTGAGGAATTTCAACAAACACCTTGTGGGTGGGAAACTCCCTAAAATCTAGATCAACTTAAACAAAACTAATCAAGCATTAAACACACTAAATATGAAAGGAATCAACATTCTCATCCCTAAACACCAAGGATCAACTCTCTAATCACCCTAATCTACCTCATCCTTAGATCCTAAAAGAGTCTACTCACTAAAAGCCATGAAAACTCAAGAGTTATCTCTAATCCTTGAAGATTCATGTTAGAAGAAGAGTAGACAAAGAGAAATCAAGAGAAAAACTTAGATTGATGCAAGAATTACAAAGAGTTTAAGCTAAGAACAAAGAGAGATTAGAAAACTATGCTTAGGTAGCTTCTGGTTTTGAATTCCCTTAAGATGTCTATTTATAGTTGTATTCTAAAAACAATTGGGGCTCTCCAACACACTGGGCCGGCCCAAGAAAAGCTGGGTATGATAAAAGTCAAGTCTGGTCAAAACAAGAAGTGCAGAAATTTTTCGGGTCACAGCGGGCTCAGGCCCCCGCTGTGCCGTTCGCAGACGTTCACAGCGGCCTCGCCTCCCCGCTGTGGTTGGCCGCTGTGAATAAAAATGCCCTTCTCTCTTCTCAGTCTCCTCCTTAGTCTGGTTTCATGTCCTCCTAGCTTCTTTCCACTCCAATTGTGCTCAAAACTCTTAAGTGACCCCTCCAAAACCTGATAAGAGAAAATGCAATGCATATTCATCCTAAACATGCCTAAATGAGAGTCAAATGTCTAAAACAATCCAAGAAAAGATGGTTTAAACTTGTGAAAATATCTAAATATCACTAGCATGTGAATAAACCACACATCTGAATTTCCTTAAGCATGAAAGATCTGGAGTTGCAGATGTCCATTTTTCCTCTGGAATGTCAAAGTCAATAGCGGAGGAAGGAGATCTATTGATTAGATAGACCGATGTAGATGCTGCTTCTGTCCAAAATATCTGACCGAGACCACTTTCGCTTAAAATTCATCTCACTTTGTTCAAGATTGATCGATTCAATCTCTTGGCTACCCCATTTTGCTGTGGAGTATATGTGCAGGTCCTGTGTCTCACAGTACCCTCTTGTTTGCAGAAATTATCGAATCTCAAGTTACAGTATTTAAGTCCATTATCAGTTTTGAGCTTCTTAACCTTCCTTTATGTATGAACTTCCACCATCTTCTTCCATTCGACAAACTTGTCAAATGCTTCATCTTTGGTCTTCAGGAAATATATCCAAGCTTTGCGAGACCAATCATCAATAAAGGATACAAAGTACAAACATCCGCTTAGACTTTTGTGAACATTAGGGGAGCCCCAGAGATCTGAGTGGATATAATCCAATTTCTCTTTAGTTACATGTTGAGCTGCTCCAAAACTTGTTTTGTGTGTTTTTCCAACAACACAATCTTCACAAAACTTTATCTCATAAATTACACTGTTTTGGATACAACCCTTTTTAACCAGCGTCTCCAAACCTTTCTGTCCTATATGGCTCATTATGCTGTGCCACAACCTTGTTTGATCACTCTTGTCGATTACCACACACGCCTTAGAGTATCCCAGCCCTTCCTTGCTCATTTCATAATGACAGTACAACCCTTTATTATTTTCATGACTCCATTTCCGCCTTTGAACTCGCAGCCTCTGTCTTCCAAAGTACCCACTGATATCAGATACCTCCCAATGTCTGGCATGTAACGAACATCATGCAAAACAAAGGTTGTTCCATCGGAGTTCTGAAACCTGACTGAACCTATTCCTTTAATCTCCGACAGAGTGTTATTCGCCATTTTTACTTGTCCTGAGGACTGCTCTCGAAGATCAATGAACACATCCTTCATGGGTGTCATATGGAAAGAGCATGCTGTATCTAATACCCATTCACTGCGGATTCTTTCGCTTTGTGTCAGATTAACCTCATGAGCTATTAAACCCACTTAGTCTTGAGCATCATTTTTGGCTAGAGACGACTCTCCCTTGTCTCTTGTTTGAAAATTTCCTTTATTTCTTTCAAGCCACTTGTAACACTGCTTCTTATAATGACCTTCCTTGCCACAAATCCAACATATTTTCTTCCTTTCTGATGATTTTGATCTGGACCTATGCTAAAATTTCACTTTACCAGAATTGGAGTTTCTAGTCTCTGCTCTTCCTCTAACAAAATGACCTTCAAAGCTTGGCATATAGTTCGGATCATCTTTCAATTCCTTTTCCTTAGATCTAGCCGAGCTTACAACGTGATCAAAGCTAGCAACCTTCGTACCGTACTTTAAAGTTCTCTTTAACTGATCGAACTTCGAGGGTAAAGCATTGAGTAAAAGAATTGATTGTACCTCTTCTGGTACCTTAATGCTTAAGTGACTTAGTTCGCCAATCAGCTTCAAGAAGTCATCTATATTATCATCGATAGATCGTTGTTCTTACATCTTGAAACCATACAACTTCAGTTGAACGTGAACTCTATTCGGAAGTGATTCTTAACATGTAAAGCGACTCGAGGAGAGCCCATGTTTCTGCAGCAGTAGTACACTTCTCTATCTTTCTCAGAACATGATCTCCCACATTTAAGAAGATCGTGTTCATCGCTTTATCGCACCGTTCTAATCTTGCAGCCTCTGCTTCGCGAATCTTCATCTTGTGCCCTGGGTCTTGTTCTTCGTGCTCTGATTCTTCTGGGCTTGAAGTCTTCTCCACCAGAACATCCTTCACACCTGACACACTTAGAAATGCATATATTCTTTTCTTCCAGAGTGAGAAGTCACCGTCGCCATCAAACTTCTCAATATTGAACTTTGCTCTTGTCATCTTTATATATCGAGAATCTTGAATTGCCGATTGAATCTCTCCAAATCAAATGAACCTGTCTCTGATACCAATTTGTGAGGATTCTGCCTCAATCTTCGTCTCTCTCGAACTCACCAACAATGACAAGAAACCAGAATGAAAAAGTAACGACACGAGAATTTGTTACTCGGTGTTCACCACACTCTACAAGTGCAGAGCTGCTATACTTCACTAGGGCTGGTATTTTTACCAGCGTTTCACTAGATCTTAGCTCAAACTCGAGCTCCTCTACAGTGGTGATTTCTCAGACTGTATATTTCTCTCTCATGGATAAACAAACCTTATTCTATGAGCTATTATATTCGACCTTAGACTAATTTACAAAGTCAGTCGTATTACACATATGCCAGCTAAACCATATACATACATCTAAAACAACTAAACCGTATAACTAATCTAACTTGAATCAATATAATTGAACCAATTGCAGACTGATTAAGGACACATAGCTTCAAAAAGTATAAAGCAATATGTCAATTCATAAAAATAAAAATAAAATAAAAATAAAATAAAAATAAAATAAAAATAAAATAAAAATAAAATAAAAATAAAATAAAAATAAAATAAAAATAAAATAAAATAAAATAAAAATAAAATAAAAATAAAATAAAAATAAAATAAAAATAAAATAAAAATAAAATAAAAATAAAATAAAAATAAAATAAAAATAAAATAAAAATAAAATAAAAATAAAATAAAAATAAAATAAAAATAAAATAAAAATAAAATAAAAATAAAATAAAAATAAAATAAAAATAAAATAAAAATAAAATAAAAATAAAATAAAAATAAAATAAAAATAAAATAAAAATAAAATAAAAATAAAATAAAAATAAAATAAAAATAAAATAAAAATAAAATAAAAATAAAATAAAAATAAAATAAAAATAAAATAAAAATAAAATAAAAATAAAATAAAAATAAAATAAAAATAAAATAAAAATAAAATAAAAATAAAATAAAAATAAAATAAAAATAAAATAAAAATAAAATTAAAATAAAATAAAATAAAAATAAAATAAAAATAAAATAAAATAAAATAAAAATAAAATAAAAATAAAATAAAAATAAAATTTTTACACAAACTCAATTTCTCTGATAATTAACTAAACTCGATTTAAATAAGAAAAGGAAAATCCTACTTATGTTTTCTTAACAAGGAAAATTCTTTTTTTGAGGATTTTTTGTTTTTTTTAATTTACACAAATAACGGTCAAATCCTGAAAAATATTGATTACAGATCGTTACATTTAGAGACAATTAATAATCAATAATACGTTACAGAGATTATCATAACAAAAACAGAATTTTAAGAAGAAACACCGTAACTTTATTTTCTATTTGGCTCATCGCATCTATGGTGAAGGTTAAAAGACTACATTCCACAGATAGGCGAAGCTTTTCAATTTTTTTTTTGGCAGTGGGAAATTTTGTTGTTGTTGTAAGTAAAGTATATTATTTAGAAATAAATCATATGAAAAAAAATTATACCAAAATTAAGATAAAATTAAATCAATTAATAACTTATTTCTATTTTGAAAACTTTTGAGTCTATTATTGAGGATATAAAAGATCACCATTGCTGTTTTTACTCTCTTTATTGAACTTGAGTCTCTCTCTATCCCCATCCTCTCTATTACATACACTTTTTTCTGAATCATCATCACAAATCGACTTTTTAGGCACAGCCTCAGCAACAATCACTGTTCCTTCCAATTTTGTATCTATTCAACTCACAAACTTGAAGAAAACTGTAAAAAATATACAACTATTCATCTAAAACTTGAAAATCACAACTATTCATCTAAAAAAAATACAACTATCCCATTTTGCTAATTCCCTACCAAACACATACAATCCGTTGCTAATTTTTTAGATGAGCCTGACTGTGGTGAATGTAAACATAGCTTTGGTTATAGATTACTTGTGACTAATGTTGGCTACGGATTTAACGATTTGGTTATAAACATAGCTAAAGTCGTTAGGCATTCATTACTACATATTTGGTTACAAAATTACATTATTTTGTTCTGTTGGCATCCCTTCCTATTTGTGTAGCTAATTATCATGGCTATGGCTACGGAGATTGTTGTAGCCATTCCGTAACTATATTCTACAAGTGTATGGTTCCACTATAACATTCTAAACGAGCGCTGTATATTTTTCATTCTAAGTTGAAACAGTTGAAGTTTCTACTGAGATATCTAAATAAAGATGTGGTTTTGTAATTTTTTGGCTATAGTAAAAGAAGATTACAAATTCCTATACAGAAAGCAGAAAGAAGTTCTACTAAACTCTCAATCTACGATTTTTTAGGTGGTTTTAAATGTTTGTGTATACTGGAATCATATTTCAGATATTAAGGAGCAATTCTTTTACGAGAAATTCAAAATACAATGGCTTAAATTAGAAGACCAGGATACCAAATTTTACCACAAGATTATGCAAACAGAAATTCTAAGAATACAATAAAAAAAAGATCATTTCATGTGTTGAATTTTGTTGACTGAGTCGAGCACTATAAAAAAAGAGGCAGTATCTCATTTTCAGCTCTTCCTACAGCAAACACCAGCAGGTTTTGAGGAGGTGTCTTCTTTGAAAACTATCTCTTAGACTTGGTTGGGTACTGATGCTCTGGTGAAAGATGCATCACTTCTAGTCGGGCCGGTCCATGCTGAAGAGGTAAAGACTGTGCTTTGTTCGATGCATGCAAATAGAGATGGTCCAAGTTCTAAAGTACTTCATCACCTATTTATATTTATTTAACATCTGCCTGTATTACATAGTTATCAATAATTTACGTTAATATATTTTTTATTGGAGGAGTTTTGGACTGAATTTGATATGTTTTCCCTTGGAGAAACATTTGTCAATCTCTCAATGTGAGAATTTTAAAACATACAACTTTTGAAAGGCTTGAGAATTCACCACTTGCCCAAGCCTGATCACTTGGTTAGTAAATTAGTATATGTTAACTTAATATGGACATTACAAAAATAACATTTATAATGAGTACAATGCGAAGTAAAATTTAATGCACAAATTTCGTCTTTAAGACGGGTCAGAATCTAATTTTCTATTTATTTTGTTAAACGAGTGCTACTATTATATACTTATATGCATATATTCACAGCATTAATAAATTTAATGTGTTGTTAATATTAATATTTCACATAGAAAGAGAAAGAAAAAACTTAGGTTAAAAGCTATTGACCAAACTTCTAAACTTGTGTTGCGTGGGTTAGTAAACCCATGCTTTTTTGGACTTTTTACATCTTAAATTTTGTTTGTTTCGTTTTGTTTTACATTTTTTTTACCATGGAATCCTCATTTCTACATTATGTTTTTACATGTCCCAAACTTGGAGACGTACATAGCAAGCATAAGCAATGTATTCGATTTTACCGATGCCCAGTTTGACTTACCTTGAAATTTCTTTTTTCTCAAGCTATTGTTTAATACTTTAATACATTTTGATATTTCATTACTTGCTCATTAGCGAAGATACAGGGTATGATTGTTAATGTTAATTAGATCGAACAATAGATTTTTAGTAACAACATCAAGAAAAGAAAACTATACAATGGCTTTTGTAAGTGTGTGTGTATGTATGTGTGCTTACTTTGCTGAATTGGATTAGTTGAGGAACAATCTTCAACACAGTTGATGACGGTATTGCAAATCCGACACCAGCAGATGTTCCTGTTGAAGCCAAGAGTGAGATCTAGAAATGGATTCTTACAACAAAAAAATCGATAACGAGTCATTGAAAATCACCTGTCTGTGTGTATATGGCTGTGTTGATCCCAATTAAATTCCCTTTTGAATCAAGCAGAGGACCTCCACTGCAATATATAATACAGAAAGATTCATTAATAAACACAAACATCAGAAATGATTTCAGAAGAAAAGTTATAACACTCTTCTGTATAATTAACATTACGATATTATCATTTCGTCTTACACTCTGAGGTTTGAAATGTTACCGAACACATTCTTGAAGGTTTCCCAGAGTTGCTTTGCTGTCTCGCAGTATGAGTATACCTCTAAGATGGATCGCCAAGTGCTAGAGCTGTACTTTCATCAATGGCGCAAACTCAACAATCAAACTACATCACTAGGAATTAGTGTAAACCATCTTATGATAAGCACAAGAACTGAAGTGTTGCCAGATAAGTTCATGACTGAGCCATGTTCTCTACTAGAGCAACAAGTCGTAGTAGCCATATGTTTTGATACTGCAGTTTCTCTATGGTAACTCTAGTTCAAGAATATTCTGAAATCTAACACTAATATCTCAAACTGATATCTAATAAGAGCTTTCAACCAGCAGTAGCTAGGAACCGTGCAATGTTCTGATGGTGAAAATGAAGCTTCTTACACAGAATTTGCCTCATCGAAAGTGTTGAAAACAAAGCTTAAGAACAAAGTACCTTGAAGGGTTATAGCACAGATTCATGAATATACTTGTCAACAAGATTCGCCTTGTCGTTGAAGGGACACTTTTCATGGCTAACTCATGCAAATTCGACTTCCAATCTCGACCAATCCTAACATATAAAAAAATCTCAGGAAACAAATTTTACAGCATGAAAGAAACACACTAACGAATAGTTGTTTCAAGTTTCGAACTGAGAATTTTCTCCGTGGCTCACATTTTTTAAATACGTCACATTGAATTAGACATAACACCATTCTTAGTATCACAGCCAATAAACTAAAACATGAAAAATTCATGATCTTTGAACGAATCCAAATCAAAAGGAACAAACTTTCTAGGAAAACTGAAGAAAAAATGCAGAAATTTCAGCAAAATTGGCTGTGTGAGAAGCTAATGCTCACTTATAACATGAAAATTCAAATATCTTTTAACGAACCCAAATCAAAAGGATAAATTTTTCAGGGAAAAAACAGAAGAAAATAAAGAAACTTCAGCGGAATTGGCTACTGTAAGAAGCTAAAAGTGCTTACTTTACTGAAGAAACTGGTGGGTCTGAAACGACGTCGCCTTGGGAGATTCTGGAACATGCGGAGGAGAGAAGCTCAGGTCTCAAAGAGCAGGACGCAATCACCTGCATCTTTCTGCGACAAATGTTTCAGTAAACACGATAGGCCTGGGCAAAAAACCCGAACCCAAAATACCGAACCGAACCCGAACCGAATCCGAACCCAAATTCATAAAATATCCGAACGGGTTTTAAATGTTAGAGTATATAAAGAAGAGAGGTCGGAGAGGCCGGAGAGGCCGAGTCCGGGTGTGCAAAGTCCGGGTGTGCAAAGTCCGGGTGTGACTTCCGGAAAGGCCGTGCAAAGTCCCGGCGTGACTTCCGGAGAGGCCGTGCAAAGTCCCGGCGTGACTTCCGGAGAGGCCATGCATGTTGACCTTGGGACGTACGGCCGTGCCGTCCGTACAAGGCCGGCCGTACATCCACGTCTGTTTGTCCCGGGAAGCTCTGTGGAAGAAGTTTGGAGAGTGTGCAAAGTCTGGGCGTCCGTACCGTACGGCCTCACTGTCCGTACAAGGCCGGCCATACCAGCTCGACCGTACCGTCCTAAGAAGCTTCCCAGAAGATTGAAGGCGTGTGCAAAGCCCGGGCACAAGAGGACAAGAAGGAAGCTTACAGGAAGCTTCCTAGAAGACCGACGAGCCAGCTGGTCATGACCGTTTGTGGATAAGGCCAGCTGGTCACGACGTCCCTTTCTCCTTTTTGACCAAAGATTCGGTCTGCTCCCCGCTTTATGACGCGGCCCTATGAGTCACTAGATCCTCTGGCATATTCTTGCCAGAGTTCTCCTTTATAATCACTTGTATCACCTCTTGTAAACGTTTAATTCTTTTAGTCATAATGAAATTACTCTGTTCTTTCACTCTGTCTCTCGTTCTCTCTCGTTCTATATGATATTCTCCCTTAGTCTATTCTAAAACTCTCATATTCTTCTTATCTATTCCGCATATTCTTACAGTGCAAAGTCCGGGCGTGACTTCCGGAGAGGCCGGCCGTGCAAAGTCTGGGCGAGACTTCCAGAGAGGCCGTGCAAAGTCCGGGCGTGCAAAACCCGGGCAAGGCGGTACATGTCCGTACAGGCCGTACAGAAGCCGTACAATCAAGACTTGGTGTGACCAATGTCCGGAATATTGAATGGAGGGTCCGTGCAAAGTCCGGGCGTGCAAAACCCGGGATGTGCAAACCCCGGGACAAGTCGAGACAAAAGAAGGAAGGAGCTGAGATGGTGTCTTACACGACATATATATATGAGATTCTGGTGCTGGAAAACCTAACTACATGGGCTGAGATGGGCTTCTTCGATATTTATATAGATGGTTTTATGTTGTGCTCTAATACTAAATTTCTATATTCGAAAACCTGAAAATCCGACTCAAACCGAAAACCGAACGGGTATCCAAAATAACTGAAATACAATTATATACCTAAAATATTAATTATAATTAGACTTAATATAACTTATTTATCATAAATTATAATTATAAATTTAAATATATGAATTAATTTTATACCAAAATGACTAAAATATTAAAAATAAATAGAATATATGGAACTTTTAGTTATATTTGTCAAATTTAATTGAATTAAATTTAAATTTAACTAATTTTTATTTTATTTTTATAAAATTTCGGGTATCCGAACCGAACCCGAATGGAACCGAACCGAATCTAAACCCGAACCGAAATTCAAAAATACCTGAACAGATCTTATATCTTCAAACCCGAAAACCCAGAACCGAATTTAACCCGAACCGAATTTAACCCGAACCGAACCCGAATGCCCAGGCCTACACTGAGACCAATCGATCTGACAAAGCCCGGATAAATAATAAACACTCAGATTTTTTTGTAGCTGAGGAGTGAGGAAGGAGCTAGGTGAAATACCGTAAACCCCTTTTCATTTTTTGTTATTACTGTTTTGTTAATTACCAGACTCAAACCACAACCTTGTTCCGGTTTTGAAGTGGAAAGAAAAGAAGACAGGCTCAAAGCAGAAGGTGCCAGGTTTGAAAGCTCTTGTATAAGCTTGGAGTCGAAGACTCAAAGCAGAACCTTGTTCCGGTTTTGAAGGGTAAAGAAGACAAGAGTCAAAGCAGAACGTGTCAGGTTCGAACTTCGAAAGCTCAGGTCCTCCCCATGGACTTTGAGATAAGTGTTGAAACCAATGATCAATTACTTCTTATGTCTTTGAAGCAACTCTTTAACCTTCAGAAGCAAAGCGCGTACGTTCGGTCCTGCAAGCTCCTCCTTGGACTCCAATTCCAAAGCTTGTACACTAGTACTAGTGTTACAATAGTTTTGAATGAAAGATATTATCTCTGTTCCTAAAACCCAGAAGACGCGCACTAAGATTGTGATTGTGGTAGTGAACTAGTGATTATGGTTTTCACAAAAGGCAGGCAAAACTGAAAATTTATCGTATAGCCAAAACAAAAAGAGGAAGACAGCAAAACAAAGGGGCACCTTCACGGCAAAAAAGGTAAATCAGAACATCTTATCCAATAGCTTCAAAGATAATAAATATCATTATTGATGTTTGACTTAAACACTTAGAAATCTATATAAAAAAAAAAAGTCATATATGAATGCAAAATCAAGAAGCATCACATCACCATTATCCAGAGAACGTCTTGGCAATCTGTTACAAATAACAAGCACGACTGAGTTTTAAAAATGAGGAAAACAAAAATGCAAAATCCATATGAACTGTTCAAGCAGATATATGCAGTTTTTTCATCACCTTTTGTCTCATGAGCCAACCACCGATCCACACTTGTTTTTTTTCTTTCCCGGCCCTAAGCCAAGTACCTTAACATGGTTGGATTCTCCTTGTCCCTCTCCAAACAATCCCTAGTTATTAAAGCATCAATACGTCTTTTGATCACTGCCATATCAGGATTGAACATCCGGCTAAGTTGCTCGACACACTCAGAAACAAGCTGTTGTTGTCCTAATACTTTCTTTCTCTTCATGATCCTGACAAGGGAAGCATCAATAACATAGCGCCTGTCGTTACCGACATCTTCGATGACTTTCTTCCTTTCATCAATATGAGGGAGAGGGATCTTTACTCTGCGCGTTCTAGCAGTGAACTTGGAGTTGAACTCGAAAACATCAGTCTCGGAAACAGTATTTGTGGCTGGCTCCTTGATAAGAATCTTGTGTTTACCACATGAAAAGGAATGAAGCAACCACACAAGATCTTCATGTCTTACGTCAAGTTGAGTTCGGATGTCAGTGTAATCCCATTTGTCCCTCGTGTTGAAAAGCAGAAGCACAGCAGCCTGGTGAGTAGACACAATCAACTCAATGGGCTTTTGATCAAACTTTCCGTCGATGTGACAACGTCCTAGTGAGTGGATCCATGTAAGTTTCCTACGTTTCGTGTTCGTTTCATAAAAGCCTTTGAAAGCTTCAACACACTTGACCATCTCACTCGGTAGATTTACTTCGAGCGTTTTGTAACTTGGCACCAATTGTAAGAAGAGTGACGGTCATATCAATCCTTGGTTTTGCAGCGAGGTTATTGGCTACATACTCCTCGAAACTGTTTTGGTTTTCAATTGACAATGCCAAATCCGTCTCCATTCTCTCCATCTTCAAAGTAAACTGACCACCAAATTGTTGCTTGAGCTTTGTAATGATTCTTCTCTCATGAGCAGAACTAGCACCACGATTCAATATGAGCCTACGTGCCAGCTTCTTCCTGTATAACTCTAAGAAAAGATCCTTGTCATCACTTACAAAAGCAAGGAAGCTGACCACCTTCTCAATAGCTTCATCACTCAGCTCCTCGTTTGCCCACTTCTTGGAGATAATGATTCTTTCGCAAAGTGTTGCGAGTGATTCAGTACTTAAAGAGCTTCCAGCGACTGCTTTGCTGCAGAAAATCTCAAATGCTTCTTTCAAAGCCTCGAGAAAGATAGTTTGGTTCTCGAAACACTTAGTGATATAGACTATGTACTTATCATGTAGCTCAATCACCTTTCTGATTGCAGCCTGATTAGTAGCTGTGTCTTCACCGTCTGCAACATGCTGCTTGAATATGTATGCAATATGCTCCAAGCCTCGCACAATTTCGCTGAACTCTGAGTGCTTTTTGTCTAGAAGCTGACTTTCATACACTAGAAACAACGCATATTCTACTTGCGTAACCAGCTTTGGCACAGTGCTTGGGTAAGGGTAGTGAGTCATTCTCTCCTTCTCCTTCTTTATACATTCTTCAGACTTGAGAACGTAATCAAAGAAAGAGTATTCTTGAATCCACCTTGATGCCTTGCGGGAAAAGTAAGACGATGTACCTTCAAGCATGAACCTCTCGAAATCTTGTTCGTATATTTCCATCTTTCCCATTCCAATCTCCACATAAAAGTCCCTAACGTCTCTCATGAGGGCCCTATCAAGATCCTCCCCGTCTATCTCTTTAACAACTAGTGCTATCACAGCTTCTTTGACCTTGCGTTGCAGCTTGACATGAACCAGGTCACGGAAGCATGTCAGGCCAACTTCTTGTAGTGATAAGAGTGATTTCCGAGGAATGAAGTGACATTCAAGATACCTGAAAAAAATGGAGAGTTTTGTAACCATGTTTTTAGGGATAGACCATCTTTTAAGCAGCACTTGCAGCAGCATATATCCATCGTCGTCGTACTTGTCGCTTAAAGCAGGCACAACTGTTGAGTTAACATATTCCTCAATGACTTCACCATACTTGTAATAAAGCACCTCTGCGTAACCATTAGGTTTATGGTTGCACAGATTATAGACAATCGTGTAAAGCCTCATAACTTCATCAGCAGTAAATGAGTACCCAGGAAGTCCTTCCACATTATGTTTTAGGTTAGTGATGCCAATCTGAATATAGCTCCATTTTTGCGCAAAGTCAATCTTCTCGAGACTCATGCTGAGAACTGACTCTTGATTGATTCACGATTCGAAAGGAACGAGAGAGGTTTTGTCTGCGGTCGAGAGATTTGCGAGAGAGAATCAAAACCCTAAAAATCGTTCACGAAAGAGAAGGAAAGTCGACAGACAAAACGCCTTGTTATATATATAAAACAATATGTCAATTCATAAAAAATAAAATAAAACTTTACATATGTTATGAATAAATGAGTCATTTATATATGGACTTATGCCTAGAGAATATCTAGGATAAATACAAATATATTCAGAATATACTTAGAAATATTTTAGGGATAAACCTCATAATGTACATCCATATCTATCTAGAATATATAGGATATCGAGATTATCCATAACAACATACGGATAATAACAAGTAAACTCAATTCCTATGATAACTACGGTTGAATCCGCCGGTATGTGCGGGAGGGTTATATTTGTTTTTTTTATTGTGTTGTTATTTGTTTTTTAGTTATATTTAATCATTTTATTATGTATAGTGTTTTACATTATTTGTTATTGGCACAATCATCTATTTATAGATAATTTTACATTTATTTTTTCTACTTTTGTAAATTTATTTGAAATTTTTATTATTGATATTATTTTCTTCTTATTTTTCTCTTCAATCTTAATACTGTCGTATATTTATATTTTTACAATGCACTATTATTCTTTAAGTGTATATCCATACATTTGTGATCTTTTTATGTTTTTGTCATGTATTAGGTCTCTAAATAAGTATGGAAATTAACATTATCTCAACTAAACATATTTCCAAAAAAAATACAATAATTAAACATGTATCCAAACAATCTAAAAATAATAGGTTTTACTTCCCTAATTAATGAAAAACGAAAATAAAAATAAAAATATATATTAAATTAAAAAAAATCAAATGATAAATATAATTAAATAATTTTATACATTAATTATTTTTACAAATCATAAAATCAAATTTGATAAACATCCATATAAAACAACATGAGTTTTAATTAACATATTTTTATTATAAGAAACATTAAAATAACTAATAAAGGACAAATTTGATATACTAATTATAATATTTTAATTTTCATAAAATTGTAATTATAGTTATATAAAAATATAAAATTAGTTACAAAAAAAGTAAGACAATAAAATTAATAAACTAATATAATAGATTCTATAGTATTATCAGATACTTAAAAATAAAACTATCAACACATCTCAAATTATAACTTTCACAAATATATCTTTCATATAAAGTCAAACTAGATTACAACCCACGCTAAGAAGCGTGAGATAAATTTATATATATAATTTTTATATCAAATATATAATTACAAAATATTGATTGGATTCAAAAACAATAATATTAACATTTTTTCCTGTAACTTTTTTATTGTATTTTTATTTTTAAACCATAAATTTAGTAGATTAATATTAACCTAAAACTATAACTATAAATTAAATTTTATTAATCTAATCAAATATTCTTGCATAAAATCTAAAATTTTAAATATATGTTTAAAAGAAAGTTTTGATTCTGTTTGAAACTATTAAAAAGATATTGTGCAATTTAAAAAGATATCATAAGATTTAATTTTGATTTAATTTTGATTTAATTTGATTTAAATTTTAATCATAATTATGATATGTTATTTGACTAAAATACCCTTAATGAACATTTGAAAATATTATTAAAATACAGTGGCATTTTTAGTAATATAACACATGACTAAAGGTTTTTTCTATAATGTTTTCTGTTTTAATAGTATAGATATAGAAAAACAAAAATCAATTAAAAAATATCAACCGCTCTCAAAACATATTAAAAATATATAAAATATTTATAAGAAAGTAAAATTTTTAGCATATATTAAATATTTAAATTTATAAATACATCTTATTTAGAAAAAAACTAAAAAATAAAGAATAAGTAAATTTCTGTCATCAAAGACGGAGCAGAATCTAGTTTACCATTAAAATATTTCAAAATACTAAGTATTAATTATATTTTATTGTGATGGTTTTTTATTAGAACCCATTAACATTTTTTTTAAAAAAAATGCTGATTTGGACACTTTTAACGTAGAGAAAACTGTGGCATTATAATATAGATTAACTAAACTCGATTTAAATAAGAAAAGAAAAATTCTTTGTTTGATGTTTATTTTTAAAAAAAAAATTTACACAAATTAAGGTGGAATCCTGAAAAATATTAATTACAGATAGTTACGTTTAGACAATTAATAATTAATGATATGTTACAGAGATTATTGTAACAAAACAGAATTTTAAGAAGAAGCGCTTTAACTTTGTTTTCTATTTGGCTCAACGCATATATGGTGAATGTTAAAAGACTAAATTCCACAGATAGACAAAGCTATTCAATTTTTTTTTTAGCAGTGATAAATTCTTTTGTTGTTGTAAGCCAAGTACATTCTTTAGAAATAAATCATACGAAAAAGTTATACCAAAATTAAGACAAAAGTAAATCAATCAATAACTCAATTCTATTTTGAAAACTTTAACTTTTTTAATATATTACTTATAGTTGGTTTATAAGCAATATATTTTACATCGTACAAGTTTTAAGTTTTTAAAACTTTTTACAAAAAAAAAAAGAAAAAGAAAAAAAAATTTTCATATCCTCAACAATAGAAATTATACTAAGTAATAAAATATTTTAGTGACGAAACAAAAGAAAACTTTTGAGTCTATTATTGAGGATATGAAAGACCACCATTGATGTTTTTACTCTCTTTCTTGAATTTGCCCAAGTCTGGTTACTTGGTTAGTAACTTAGTATATGTTAACTTAATATGGACATTACAAAAAATAACATTAAGATAACATTTGTAATGTGCATAATGCGAGTAAAATTTAATGCTAAACCATTTTCTATTTATTATGTTAAAGGAGTGCTACTATTATATACTTATATGCATATATTCACAGCATTAGCATTAGTAAATAAATTAGTTTTCAAAATGTTGTTAATATTAATGTTTCACATATAAAGAGAAAGAGAAAACTTAGGTTAAAAGCTATTGACCAAACTTCTGAACTTGTGTTGCGTGGGTTAATAAACTCTTTTTTTTTTTTTTTTACTTTTGTCATCTTAAACTTTGTATGTTCATTTTTTACAAAAATATTACCACGAGATCTGCATTTCTACATTATGTTTTTACATGTTTCAAACTTGGAGACATACATAGCAAGCGTAAGCAATGGATTCGATTTTACCGATGCCCAATTTGACTTATCTTGGAATTTATTTTTTTCTCAAGTTTATTGTTTAATACATTTTAATAGTTCATTACTTGCTCAGTAGCGATGACGATATAGGATATAATTGTTAATGTAAAAAAATAGATCATTACTTGCTCAGTAGTGAGGATATAGGGTATGATTGTTAATGTAAAAAAATAGATCGAACAATAAATCTTTCAGATACAGACTCGGCCATTTTACTTATATATATACATATATGCTTCAAGAAATTATATGTAATGCTTAGTTTTAACCTTAATATTCTTACAAGAGAACATAATTTTCACTAAACATATACAACCTACTATTAGATTTACATCATGATATATGATCAATTTTTATTAATAAACTATTTGCCATCATGTTTGGATGTGCTCATTATAGTGTGAATAATTTCTCACAAATCCTTATGACCTTGTATAAATTTCAAAACTCGATACAAATTGAAAAATATATATATATATATTATATTATATTTACTCTTAATATATAACATACCGAGGGGTAAAGTAATCCCACACCCTTTAAAACATGTGAATCTTAGTTTGGGTTATAACTCATCTAATATGTGTGGGCTAGACTCGAGAAAACAAGAGAATAGATTATTTGGCCTAGAAGATCAGTTGACCATGAATATAAATAGATTGTCTTCTAGGGATTAGAACAACAAACTCCATTTTAATTAAGTCTTTTAGTTTATAAGTCTTACATGGTGAAATAGATATTTGGATAGCCTAAACTTTTAAGATATTTGGATTCAAATCCATGGTTTACAAATATGGATCTCAAAATTATGTAAAATTTAGTAAAACAAGTTTGTAAATTTTATGGGATTTCCTCTTTATAAATAAAATAAAAATGGTAGAAGTTATAATTATAATAATAAACATCAAATCAAATTGTAAATTTGTGTTTGCTGATACAAAGGGATAAGATAGGAAAAAAAAACTATAAATAATTGGTTTGGTAAAGTGGACATTCTCTTTGAGCTATAGGACTTCGATCATCTTTTCCGAAGACTTAAAAAATTTGAATTGAAATTCTAGTGTAAACGATTATGATGGGTTAATCATTTTTCATGAATTCTTCTCTTTAATTTTTTTTCTGTTTAGAATCAAGATTTAAGTGTAGATGACTTTATTTTTTCGGTGGAATTTAGGAAAAAATACAGAAATTTAATCATAAATAAGCATGTGATCTAAATTTGCTGCTAGTATTGTGTCTTTATTAAAGCCTAAGACTTTTTTGATGGCAATTGGTATGTCGTTTTCTCATGGTTTCTTTCTTGATCTAGTGACAAAAATCTGATTCTCTACAATATAAAAAGTAAGCTACTTTAAAAAAAAAAATTCAAACACGATTGTTGAAGTTGATATCTACAACTATGTGTCCAATTATCACGTTCGTCTTTCTTCAACTCTTTTTTCAATTAAAAAGTTTTGTTTTTTGCAATTATTATGTATTTGTTTATTCTCAATCTTTAGTATATTCCAATTAAATTGAAAGATGAGTTGATTTATTGTTGTGTTTATGAAATTGTATGTTCTTAAATCATTTTTTTTTCAGGTGGAGGAATCTGATAATTAACGGATAACTGAATTTGTCTACTTTTTTTCATTACAGTCCTTAGTACATTCTATTTGGGTTTATGCGTTTAATGAAAATGAAGCTAACAGTGATTGGAAATTTAGATCACGACAAAGATTTAGTCATACAACTTGATAACTCTTATGAAAAACTAGAAGCACGACGAAAAAATATATGAACATATGTAGAAAATTTTTTGTACAAATTAAAATGACTAAGTTAAATTGTATATAAGTATGTTATAGGCTAAATATATATATATTTGTAAATTACAAAAATAACCATGTGCAAACCTAAGATTTAAAAAGTTAGAAAGTAGAAATGCATGATAATGAAATTAGAGTATCAATTCTCAAACCTTCTTATTTTATGAAGAGGATAAGTATTAAAATTATTTATTTAGAGTTGGTTTGGTGAAAATAAAGATACATGAGAATGAAATTAGAGTGTTATTTTGTTATGTTTTTTGTTTTGTTTTGAATGCAATGTGTTTTATGAATTCTAATTTATGTGTTTTGGTATAACATTTTTTATGAAAATAAAATGAGTATTATTTTTTCTGTGTTTTGTGTTTTTATTATTTTTATGTATTTTTTATGTCATTTACTTTGTGATGTGAACATCTCTATAATTTTTTATTTTTTTTTGCGAAAAATAAGAAATACCAATTAAGACATAAACATTTTAGTGAAATACTTTGAGATGAACAAATGTTGTTTCTTGCGGCTTCAAACTTGTGAAGTAGTTTAATGTTTTTTTTTTACCTGCTTCATGCGGCGTATTTTTATGTTGGTTACTTATTTATAGTTAGATGGTATTTTTGAATGATACATTTAAATTTTTAGGTGATGATGATGACATGAATTTGTTATTAGAGGAGATGAAGAAGATGTATACTCTTAAAAAAGAAATATATGGTGTGGTAGAAGTTAATATGTATAGGCAATTAGTGAGGATAAATCCAGGTGGAGGTATCCGTTGTGTACAACAACTTATTATATTTTGAGGTAGAATGTTTTGATATTCTACGCATGACTCTAACAACATTTGAGAGTTTATGTAAAATATTATTAGAAAAGTATAAACTATAAGAATCTTGTCATTTTTCACCTTGAGGAGAGTGTTTCCATGTTCATAAAAAATAGTTGTACACGATCTAACTATAAAAGTCTTAGTTGAGCGATATCAACATTCACTTGACACAATGGAATGAAAGTAGATGATGTTTTCTCTATTGAAACTCACAGCAGATAGTGTGAAATCTACAAGGGATGAATTCACAAGTACTAATCATGTTCTAGTAGATAATTCACAATATTGACCTTATTTCAAAAGTTTCATTGGTGTCCTTAATAGTTCTTATGTGCCAGTTTTTCCTCCATCGTTGAACTATTTACAGGTCGAAAAATAAAAGTAATAATGAATGTGCTTAATATATGCAAATTCAGTATGAAATTCATATATGCTTATGTTGAGGTTCTCAGAAGAATACATGACATGAAAGTGCTAATATATTATGCTACATAAAAAGCTTTTTTCCTTCTCTTTCGTCTAAGAAATACTACTTAGTTGACTTAGGTTACCCAACCAGAAATGGTTATTTAGGGTCTCATCGTATAACTAGATACCACTTAGATCAGTTTAATAGAGGACGACCGTTGCCAAATAGTAGGATATTATTTAACTGCAAACATTCTAGTTTAAGATCGGTAATTGAACGAACATTTGGTGTATGAAAAGTAAGATAGAGAATTCTAGATATAAAACATTCTAAGTATGACCTGGAGAAATATGTCAAGATTGTGACAACAATAATGACTTTCCATAATTTTATCCGATACTCACAATAGGATGATTTTGATTTCGCATATTCGGAAACGATGAAATCATCTGAACAACATGATGATGAAAATGATAGGCATGTTCCATAGTACTGGCTGGCGATAGAATAATGGAGGTTGTGTGTGATTTTATCACTATGAAGATGACGGAAATCCATATTAAACATTGATTACAAGTTTTTTCTTAGTTTGTATTGTTATTTTACTTTTTTGTAATTACTCAAATTAACATTTGATTATAAATTTTTAAAACATTGTTAATTTATTTTTTACATGAAAATTTATTTGGCTTTTTTTAAAGTGAAGTTATAGTTTTATTATTGCATTTGTAACAATCATATTACATGATTTTGCTTATTTTCAATCAGTTGAATTAAGTAATTAAAATAAAGAAATTTATAAAAATGCAAATTTATAAATGTAAAAAAAAATTAAAAACTATAAATGTAAAAAATATTTAAAAACTATAAGTTATATATATATATATATATAATTTAGATAAATGATTAAAATTAATATGGTCAGTATTAAATAAATAAAAGTATAATTTGATTAAAAACTTGCCAATTTAATTGTTTTGTAGTAAATGCATGTGGATGCAAATGTAAATATACAAAACACAATAAATAAACAAAATTGCATTTAGATACACATTTGAAAATTGAAACGAACAACATTTAAATGCATCATCGAAATAAAGCATCTGATAAATAAACATTTCTTATCACCATGTAATATAACAATGTGATTAACGATATCAGTGTTTTCAAATATGCTATAAAATATATTTTTGAAAGATGAAAAATAATATTATTACATAAACATATACATATCTTATATATATGATAATGACATAAAATTTTATTTTATTTTTAATGGAACAAAAAATAGAATGAAGTAATAGTTTTGGAGAATTACAATATAACTACAATATCATTTTATCTATGAGAAAAAATATTAGTTTATGTTAAGCTATACCTAAAATTATAACTTTTTGTCACACACCACAACTCTCAAATTTCAGTTTTTTTTTTCTTTGTTAAAGATGGAATTTCTTTGTTAAAACTCTTTTGGAGGTTTTTATGAAATATCAAATTTATTGACCAATCAAAATATGGTTTAATTTTACAGATACATTAATGAAAGAATGTGGCTAGTAAAAAGTGTCTTGAAAAAACAATCAAAACAAAACAAAATTCATATGAAGGATACTGACAATGGTTTAGAGAATCTAATGTATCAAGCCAATCAGGAGTTGTCATCAAATCAAGTAGTCTACCCATAACACGGTTAACACCTAAGTACCTAACCAAATCGTATTAAGTGTAAAGACACGCAGTCTCTCATCACAAAAGAAAAAAAAAAAAATCAAACTTGATTTATTCAAATCGTTTTGACGTCCATCGATCAAAGTTTCTATCATATTGATTTATACTCGTATTATCATTGACTAGGTCATATATATTTGATAAAAATTCGATAGAATGCATGTCTAATTATCGAAAAGAAAAACTTTTCCATTACATATATATTTTTTTAGTAATTTTATATATATTGTAGATTTTTTCGATAGTTCAACTCATAGCCTCAGTTTCAAGAAGTACAGAGTAGTAACTTTGAAGTTTGAATCACTCCCCAATTTTAAGAAAATGTATTAAAATGAAAATTAGAAGAAAAAAAAAACACGAAGTTCAAGAAACATATTATCTTTCTTGCAAAACTCTCCACTTCTCCTAGAGACATTGGTCGTAAACCAACGCATCACTTTCCGGTCCAGTTATCGTTTCCCCATGAACACGTTTCTTCTTCTCTAAGAAACTTCTCCCTTCTTCTCTCTCACTCTCTTAGTCTCTATTTGACTATTTCTATAAATCTCTCTTCTCCTCTTCGTTCTCTTTTAGTTAATTTATTTCTTAATTCTCATTGTGTTGTGGTTCTACTTATGGATGATGAAGAGAGCAACAACGTAGAAAGATTCGACGACGTTGTTTTGCCAGGGTTTAGGTTTCATCCCACAGATGAAGAACTCGTAAGTTTCTACTTGAAACGGAAGGTTCTACAAAAATCACTTCCCTTTGAACTCATCAAGAAAGTCGACATTTACAAATACGATCCATGGGACCTCCCAAGTAAGCCACAAAACTCTTACTTTTCTAAATTTCTCCATAACTTATGGTAACCAAAACTTTGATTTATGCATTTTCTTGAATCAAAGAGCTTGCGGCCATGGGGGAGAAAGAGTGGTACTTTTACTGTCCAAGAGACAGGAAGTATCGGAACAGCACGAGGCCTAACCGAGTAACCGGAGGTGGATTCTGGAAAGCAACCGGTACAGACCGGCCTATATACTCACTGGACTCGACTCGATGCATCGGTCTGAAGAAGTCACTTGTGTTCTACCGTGGTCGAGCTGCTAAAGGAGTCAAAACCGATTGGATGATGCATGAGTTCCGTCTCCCTTCTCTCTCTGACTCTCATCACTCGTCGTATCCCAATTACAATAACAAGAAGCAACACCATAACAGCAACAATAAAGAGATTCCTTCAAGCGTAAGTAATCCCATTTGCCCTAACTTGTTTTACACGCATGAACAATTAACCTTTTGTTATTGGTGTTCAAACTTCAAACCAGGGCTTTTAATCAAGCTAAGAGTTTCTTTTGTAGGATGCTTGGGCGATTTGCAGAATATTCAAGAAGACAAACTCTGTATCATCACAAAGATCAATACCACAATCTTGGCTTTATCCGGCGATTCCTGAGACTAACAACCAATACAACTCACAGTCACAAACCGCAACTCTTTTTGCTTCAACAGACGTTTTCAGCAACATAGCAACAAGACAAAACCTTATCTCTTCTCCAGTAGACGAACCCTCAAGCTTCACTGAATCAGCCGCTGCTTATTTCGCGTCTCAGATGCTCGGTGTTCCATACAACACAGCTAGAAACAGCGGAACAGGAGATGCTTTGTTTCTAAACAACAACGAGAGTAACTACTTCAATAACTTGGCCGGAGCGTTGACTCATGAGCTTCCGAATGTAAGGTCAATGGTTGAGTCTGGCTTCGAGACGACGACGGTCAGTGAGATGACGGCGACGTCGTATTCCACTAACAATTAAGATGTACTATTAACACTTGAATTAGTGTAGGACATCGCTAATATGTATTGAATTTTTAATTATCTTATTAATGTTGCTTTGGTTTCGGTTTCTTGGAGACCAAAAAGGGAAAAAAACTAAGACTTTCTTTGCTTCGTATAGCTTTCTGGCTTTTGAAGTAACCAACCTAATCTTGGACAATGTGATTTTCTTTTTCTTTTGTTAATTAAAGACTTTTGCCTAGTATTAATTTTTAATTTAAGTCAAGATGACCGAGTTGGTCTCTAAGGAAGGTTCCAGTTTCAGGTATCACAAATAATTTGGGATGAATCAAGCGGTAGAGGAAGGGTAGACAAAAACATGTACATATTTACTATTTCTAGAAGGTAGATGAAGAGTTTTTTCTTGTTCTGAATTTTGTTTTTCTTAAGGCATATGCACATGATTGTTATCATAGACATGCCTTGATAGTTGATAGTGTTTAATATATTATTATATAGTTGTGTGACTGTGTTTGATTTGATTTAGAGAAGAAAATAAACATATTTAATATTTAGGTGGAGAACATTTTGAACGAACTCGAGTTCATGTTCATAGTCGATGCATTTATGTGTGACAAAAAAAAAAAAAAAAAGATATCAATAAGTTGTTCGGTAAGAATTATTCTTTGTCTATTTGAGATGGAAGCATTCCAAAATGTGAATCCATAACAATGTAACTATTTGGTTGTTCTATTTCTCAATTTTCAGGTAAATAGTTTTGTCTAGTGTATGACCAGATTTGCAACTTTCTACTTTTCATCTTTGCATTCACGTTGTCCAAAGCCCTCTCTTTCTCATGACATCTTTTTTCGACAACCAAGTAAGTATTGTGAACGAATTAAACTTTTCCATGAAAAACCGAAGGAAAATGATGTATGCAATGAGCGTTTTTGGTCCTTAAAAAAAATTCCAGACAAAGAGCCAAAAGGGAATAAGATTTTTTTTTAAAAAATAATTGTATAAATATACTAAATTTAATGAAGTAGATGGAGACGTTAAAAATGATTTAGAGTTAAAAAATATGATGAAAGATTGAAAGTAGATTACCGAGTATTCTCTATACACTAAAAATAATTATCTAACGAAAAATTAAATTCAATAACCAAAAAATCATATTTTAAAAATTAACCATTTTGTCCTTTTTTCTTTCTATTTTTATTTTATCTTTTTAAATATTTTGGTTAATTTTTTTATTTATGGTTATACACCAAATTCATCCTTATCTAATAGTTATATTTTACTCTCATTTTTTTTCTTTTATTTTTTGCTTAACTTTGCTCTTCAGTCTTCACACTACATATGTCAAACTTTTAAAAAATTAAGGCTCTTCACTTTTTCCTTCTACCCCAAAATAATCTCAATCATTGTCTTGAGCAAAATCTTGGGTTTACGGCCTATTCCTCTATCAACTAATCAACGTCTGTCAATTTATACACGACTTATCGAGTAATGCTATAAAACACATGAACTATTTAAATATTTGAATTTTCTACATAAACTTTTGAAATATGGTCAATTACGTCAAACAGTAAATAATGTTAAGATTTCCGTTAACTAGTGCTGACGTGGACAAGGATTTTTTTAAAAAAAACTGATGAAACTAAAACGACGTCGTTTTGGTCGTTTTTGTTAAAAGTTAAAAAATATGAGTTTGATGGGATTTGAACCGTGGTTTCAAGCTCTCTCCTTTCACGTATATACCACTGGGTTACTTATGCATTAATATAATAATTTGTTATAACATAAATAATAATGATATAGAAATATGATCCATCAATAATAATATTTGTAACATAAAAATAATTGAAATTCATATTTTTTATAAGTAATTATGTTACCAATATTAAAGGAAAACATATTATCATATGTTTATGTTTATATTTATATTATAACTATAATAATATTATTACAAATCATAAATCATTAATAATATTATTTTCTTTTTGTTATAGCACATTATTATATTTATGTTATAATATATTATTTTATTAATATTAAATATATTATTATATTTATTTTATAACATATTATTAGATGAGTTCATTTACACTTTTAGGCACTTTGGAAAGAAAATCTTTCAAAAAGGCACTTTGTGCATATTGGGCAAATATTGGAGGTCAAAAAAATTTAAATCCCATTTTACCATTTTCTCTTTCCTACTCTCTCCTTATTTTTTTCTCTTTTTAAATCATGACTCTTTCTCTCTCTTTCTCTTTTTAAATCATGACTCTCTCTCTCTCTCTCTTCCCGTCATGCACACGAGATGGTGGATATGAGTCTCTTCCCATCATGGACACGAGATGGTGGATATGAGTTAGTGGATATGATCAATTAATATTGTTGTGGATATGTATTTATGGACAAAGTATCGTGGATATGTTTTAGTGGACATGTATTTATGGACAAGAGATTGATAACAAAAGATTGGTGGACATGATGAGATTGATGGATTAAATGAATTATGATGTTCATTATAATGTTATTAGGAATTGTCATTTAGTGGATAATGGAAAATAGAATGTCCATAGGACAACTTCCATGTGGACAGGAGATTGGTGGACATGAGTGGTGGACAGAAAATTGGTGGATTAAATGAATAATGATGATCATTATAATGTCATTAGGAATTATCATTCAGTGGATGATGGAAAGTTAATGACCACATGACAGCGAAGATTGGTGAACAAGAGATTGATGAACAAGAGCTTGGTGGATTAAATGAATTATGATGTTCATTATAATGTCATTAGGAATTGTCATTCAGTGGATAATGAAAATTAGAATGTCCATAACTCAACTTCCATGTGGACAGGAGATTGGTAGACATGAGTGGTGGACAAGAGATTGATGGACAGAAATGGTGGATAGAAAATTGGTGGACAGGAGATTGGTGGACAGAAATTTGGTATTAAATGAATAATGATGTTCATTATAATGTCATCAGGAAACAAGAGAGAGGAGATTGGTGGACAGAAAATTGGTGAATTAAATAAATAATGATGTTCATTATAATATCATTAGAAATTGTCATTCAGTGGATGATGGAAAGCGAATATTCATAAGACAATTTCCATATGGACAGAAGATTGGTGGACAGGAGTGGTGGACATTAAATTGGTGGACAGGAGTGGTGGACAAGAATGATGGACAGAAGATTGGTGAACAAAAGATTGGTGGAAAAAAGATTGGTAGATGCTGTCCATTGGGGTATGTCCACAAGAGGGTGTCCATGTGGATTATGTAATAAACAATGGTGGATGAACGTAAAATGTGGACAGTGAGGAGAAGGTGAAGAGTCACCTGAATTGATCACAGAGAAAAATCTTACAATAAAAATAAAGAAGAGAGAGGAGAGATAAGAGAATAAAAAAAGAGAGAGTAGAGATAAGAGAATAAAGAAAGAGAGAGGAGAGATAAGAAAAAATGGTAAAATAGACTTCTCCTCCTCAGAAAGTGCCCAACAAGCACAAAGTGCCTATTTATGTAATTAGTGATGTATAAAGTGTCATCTCATGTAAATAACTCGATGAGTTCATTTACACTTTTAGACACTTTGGAAAGAAAATCTTTCAAAAAAGCACTTTGTGCATGTTGGGCAAATATTGGAGGTCAAAAAAATTTAAATCTCATTTTACCCTTTTCTCTTTCCTACTCTCTCATTATTTTTTTTCTCTTTTTAAATCATGACTCTTTCTCTCTCTTTCTCTTTTTAAATCATGACTCTCTCTCTCTCTCTCTCTTCACGAGATGGTGGATATGAGTCTCTTCCCGTCATGGACACGAGATGGTGGATATGAGTTGGTGGATATGATCAATTAATATTGTTGTGGATATGTATTTATGGACAAAGTATCGTGGATATGTTTTAGTGGACATGTATTTATGGACAAGAGATTGATAACAAAAGATTGGTGGACATGATGAGATTTATGTTATAAATATTATTGTCATAAACCATATTTGTTAAAATGACAAATAATCCAGTGGTAAAGACAATGTGCATGAAAGCTCTAGGAGCATGATAGTTTGAGTCCCACCAAACTCATATTTTTTAACTTTTAACAAAAAAAAAAAACAAATCGACGTCGTTTTGATTAACGGAAAGCTAACACTGTTTACTGTTTTGATGGAATTGACCATATTTAAAAAGATTATGAAGTAAATTCAAATATTTAAATAATTTATGTGTTTTATGACATTAGTCGATAAGTCGTGTATGAATTGACAGACGTTGATTAGTTCATAGGAGAATAGGCCGTAAACCCGCAAAATCTCAATCTAATTTCATTGCCACACCCATATCTTGTTTTAGGTCTGGGACTTTAACCCGAAACCCGAACCCAAAAAAAATATTTCAAAAACCCGATCGGTTTCTATTTGTCTAAACCCGAATAAACCGACCCAAATCCGAACCAAACCCGAAGAATAAATCTAAAAAACCCGAAAGGTTCCTATTTGTCTAAACCCGAAAAATCGAAACCCGAATAAACCGAACCCGAACCAGAAATACCCGAATCCGAACCCAAAATACCCTATTTTTCGATTTTTTCGATTTTTTTCATTACATTTGATACTTTGGTTTGGAGAAAACTCGAAATACCCGAACTCGAACTCGAAATATCGAATCCGAACCCGAAATAAAACCCAATCGGATTTGATATAAAACCCAAAACCCGACTTGAACCCGAAATAAATTGACCTGAACCCGATGAATAAACTAAAAAAACCCGAACGAGTTTTATTTTTCTAAACCCAAAAAACCGAACTGAACCCGACCCGAAAACCCGAAGTCCCAACCCTATCTTGTTTGCAACACAAATTTCGTTGGAAGATGACCAATGTGACTATTAAAAAACTAAGTCTCCGTAAACCAATGAAACTGAAAATGTGAGGACTGTACTTGAAATTTTATTTCCCACGATTTCCATATGCTTCTCAGGTTCTTTCTTCATCGTTCTTCGTCTTTTGGAAGATTTTAAAGGTTTAATCAAATTTATCGCGTAGCCACACAGAAAGATTTTAATTAATTCATAGGTAAATTGAAAAAGACAAAAAAATTATTCTTAAATTTCTCGACTTTTGTTCTTCTTCACATTTTACAAATCTATCTGTTTCTCCAAATTAAGTCTCTTTATCACTCGCCATTTTCAATTGTTCTTTCTTGCTCCAGTATGAAGCATTTGTGTTCAATTCAAGGTTAGTTTCACTCTTATTCTTCTTCTTCCTCTTTCCTAATCTGTTAAATGGAGCTTCCAACATTAGTTTTTGTAATTGCACAAACGAACCCTAACTTCTTTCTGTAAATTTGTGTCTGTTCTGATGCAGGCTGTGTACCCAGAACGGAGTTTGGGTTCTTAAGGTACACAAATTTAATTATTTTGTTATTAATTTGAAAAAAGATGTAACCTTTTTGGACAGTGATCTTGTTTTGCTTCTTCTAGTTGAAGTGATTGTTCTTCTTGAACAGACATTGTCTTGAGCAAAGTCTCACTCTTTCATGGAACTTAAAGTCATGGAATTTGGGTAGTTTGTCTTGTCCTGTGGTAGCTTCTACTCGAAAGCATTACAAGAACAGTTTGCTCTTGAAGAGGTTTCTTGTTGGTGTTGGCACAGAGGGATCCTCATTGTCAGAAGACTCTGTTTCTCGACCTCTCACTAGTGACGAGGTTACAAGCTTTATGTTTAAATCTAAAGCATATTAGATGGTGAAGGAACTTGTGTACTATAAAGTTTCTCAAATGCAATGGAGATTGATATAACCAACTCTCCCTTTGTTTCTGTAGTTGAAGGCATTGCTCATCGATAACGAGAGGTCGAAGCTTGTTAAGAAATTGAGTGAAGCTAATCAACATAACCGGTTCCTCAAGCGCCAGGTGTTCGTGTTATAATTTATCTACTTTTGTTTAGCATCTCTATCTGTTCATTGTTTGATGTTCATTCTTTTAGATAACTTGAAAAGGCCTAATCTTGTTTGAGATTTAACTCTCAGTTCTGCAACACGTTGCAGAAACGAAACATGTTCCTTTACTTCATCTCCTAGTTGAGTTATTTGACTTGCTTATTGACTACTTTTGACCGATCTTCTTGCAGCTTAAAACACAGGAGGACGAGATAACTAACATCAAAAGTGAGCTTGCAATCATGGAGCTCGAAGTTCAGGTCTTTATATGTATACTTTAGATAGTGCAGTGTCATGATTCACCGTCTCATTCTCTTAAGTTGATTTGGTTTAGATGTCCTTTCTCCGTATTTACTGCCAATCAAATTACATCCTTTTTGTTAAATATCATAGAAAAGTTTCTAGCTTCAGAGTTAAAGTAATATCACACATGCTTTCACATATGTATAGTAGAAGATGTTTCATGATATTGTTCTTTGGATGAGTAGGCTCTCGTCAACTTGGCGGAAGAAATAGCAAACCTCGGTATCCCACAAGGTTCTAGAAAGATTAGTGGAAAGTACATTCAATCACACCTTCTCTCTCGTTTAGACGGTTCTTCTCTTCTCTCTTCTTGGTTTCATCATTACATAGGGTCTCTTTAAAACCCCTATAGATATAAACTAAATCATATTCGTTTCTCCCATTAAAGCTGTTCATAAGAAGTTGAAGGAACAAATAAAAGACGTCGAAGCTGCACAGTCAAAGGAGGTTCATGTGTTCTGGATTGGTATGGCAGAGGTAATGTAGTAACCTTCATAGTATGATGCATTGTAATACTCTAAGGTTATATATTATCCTCAAAACTAACCTTTGTTATTGATTCATAATCTTCATACAAGAGTGTACAAGTAATGGGATCGTTCGACGGATGGAGCCAATGTGAGGATCTATCGCCTGAGTACACAGCTTCATTCACTAAATTCTCCACCACGTTATTGCTTCGTCCTGGGCGGTACCATTTCTTCTACTTTTATCTTTTTGGCATCCAACGTCATTTCTTTTCATGTTTCAGTCTAGTTTTTTTGAACTCTTGAAATTTTAAGGTATGAGATGAAGTTCTTAGTGGATGGAGAATGGCAGATCTCACCTGAGTTTCCTACTTCCGGAGAAGGAATGTTGGAGAACAATGTTTTAGTGGTGGAATAGCCCACTCATCTTTCTGCGTCACACATTTTGGTAATACACTTACAAACATAATCCATCTGTTTCAGACCGGTGTGGATGAGATGAGATTCTAGACAAAACCTATATAACTAGGAAGGTTTTTACTCGCTGATTAATAGCATCTGAGGTGTTTGATACAAGGAATAGTACAAATAGGTGAGAGGGAGAACAGATTAAGGGGTCTTTGGATCATGAGAGACTCTGAAACAAGCACTAAACTGTTTTCTTTCCGGTTAATCGAGAAAATATTGTTCTCATCTCTTTTGAGTAATAAATAGTGATCTTGTTTTCTTGACCTATGAGCCACAGAAGAATCATTTGTCTTTCTCATCTTTTGTTCTTTCTCTTGTGTCAAGAGTTTCTTGTTTTGTATAAAAGAGTCATACGCAGCCATTGGATGAAGAGTAAATTGTTGGAAGCTATACATATAATTGAGACCCGAGACTGAAATATTAGATAACTTGTTGGGAAGAAATATTAAGAATCAGCTAAAACGGCATTTCAGAGACATTATAAATAGTCATAGTGATACATCTTCTCCAGTGTCGGACTCCGAGAGGCGAGAGGGATAGTAAGACCAGTTCTGGTTAACTCTTTTGTATGCAACTTGTCTTGTCTTCTTACACTTGAGATCATAATAGAAAGCACAAAAACGGTTGCTTTATATCTATCTGATTCAGTATGTAGTACTCAACAATATTCGATTATTAGGGCTTCTTTAAGAAATAAAAACCTTTTTAATGTGAATGATAGATAACCTTCACTTACAAGTTACAACACTATCTTTAATGGGCGTAATTTATTACGGTCAGGGCCCAACAAGACTACAAAGCCTACTGTATATAGACCAAACACTTGTCTATTCCACATCGTGCAAAACCCTACCTCAGATCATCCAAGATTCTCTGTTCTGTAATCGATTCTCTAGGGATTCTACTCTGGAGAACGATGGAGGTGACTTTGACGCCAGGAGCACTCAGAAAGATAATTAATGGAGACGTTACGAACGAGAGAGAAATGGTCCCTGTCGTGCAAGTGAAGGAACTGAAGCTTATTCAGAGCAATATCTCTCAACAGGAGAGGTTTAAGATGTTGTTATCCGACGGCACGGATTTGCTGCACGGATACCTCGGGACAAATCTGAACGGACTTGTGAAAGAAGGGTCTCTTCAATCAGGTTCTATTGTTCGGCTCACTCGATTCACTACTGGTGTAGACGTCACGAGTCATAGGTAAAAGTTTTGCAGTTGTTGTTGCGTTAGAAACAAGGAACTTTACATATAGAGTCTTTCAATTTTCGTTTTCCTTCATTGTGAACTTGTGGTGAATATCAAAATCAAATTTCTCATGAACTTTTCTTTTCTTTTCTTTGACGCCAAGGGTTCTTGTTGTTGTGAAACTCGAGATGATATCAACGAAGTCTGCTATTAATGCAGCAATGTCATCTGAATCGTTACGCAGCAAGCTTGTTCTTGATACAAAAGATGGTGATGTTAAAGATTTGAAGCAGATTGTTTCGAAAGATTTGAAAGCTTTTCGTAAGAGACTTCGTGCTCTTAAGATTTTCATCCACGACACCGTAAGTATATCACTTGATTACTTTTATTAATCACTTGTTATAGAAATAACTTTTATATGATATATTTTTCTTGTAGAGGATCTCAAAAGATCAGATCCGGGCCACGATCAAGTGTCATAACAAGTTGACAGATAGTTTTAACAATGTGTTGGTGGCTTTTTGTTGTGCTGAAGCGAGATTGAGTCCATTACAGAATATTTTGCGTCTTTCCTGTGATGACTCGGAGGAACTAAGTTGTGATATGCTTCGGTCACACGCTCATACTCTCTTCAAGAACTTTAGGAAGGTTACTTTGAAGTCATTTGTGAAGGCATACGCTCCTTTTGTTACCATCAAGTCCCATGATGCTAAGAAAACTCTCTTGGCCATCCAAGATGTTGTGGCAAAAGGTGATAGTTTAGTTTATCGGGTCATGCACGAGGGCTTTGACTGCAGGAGCATCTCAGATGAAGAAGATAGTGAAGATGATGATGATGATAGTGATGATGATGATGAAGAAGAAGATAGTGATGATGATGATGATGAGGAGGAAGAAGATAGTGATGATGTTGATGAAGAAGAAGAAGAAGATAGTGATGATGATGATAGTGATGAAGATAGTGATGATGATGATGATGAGTGGGTAATGGTGAAGCATGAAGTAGCTCCCACTGAGTTTTAATCAATCTATTTCATGGAATAATATTTTTCTTTCAGTTATGTCACGCTTTAACTAGAGTTAGAATGTCAATGTTGACGTTAACGTTTTTTTCTTATTGATTAACATATTTAGTTTTGAGTTCATATACAAGAATCTGCTTCAAGAAGGGTTGAATCAACAGAAACTAGAAGTCTAAAATGTACATCACTAATAAAAGAGGCATCAACATTTTATACAAGAAGCATAGCCAAACTAAAAAAACAGCTACATGTGGTTCGTAAGCTATGTCCAATAATAAGCATTAGAACAGTAAAAAATCCACCCTCGTTGATGCAATTTTATGAGTGACAAAATTTGTACTTTATTATTACTCCAGTTTTATTTATATAGTTAGGCATCATAGCATAAGATCTACAAGTCATATACAAAAAATCTCAACAAGGGAAGAGACAAAAGGAAGGATCTAAATGTAACCTTCTATTCACAAAGCTAATCTTGGTCAACTTATTATGACACCAAACCAAGTGATCCTTAGTCAATTTAGACATGTTCAAGACCCTTGTCACAAGTTTCATGTCCACTTGTGAGAAGAAGTGAAGCACTTGCTCTTCTGTTGAATCTTCTTCCTTGTGCTTTTGGAATCTTCTTATGATACATCTCTCACTCTTCAACACGTCTTTCAACCTTTTCTCCTTCTGCGATCACATCAAATGACAACAAAACCGGTTTAGCAAACCATTCAAGAAATTATAAACTTTGTGCTTCGAGCGAGAGAAAGAGAAACTTACATTTTGAAGTTCTGCTTTAACGTCTGCGAACATCTCTAGATCTTCTGAGTCTTCTTCATGATCCGGTTCTATCTGTGATTTGGTTCGTGATTTCTGATCATGAATCGAGCCGGTTAACTTATCAAAACGTACAAACCGCCAAAATAACCGAATCGTTTCCTCCATAATTTCCACAAGCTGTTCACTTTTAATCGCACCGTCATCATTTTCCTCGTAATCTCTTCTTCTTCCGTTCCTCTTGTCCTTGTTTCCATCTTCTGTTAACATCAACAAAACGTTTTCATATGCTTTGATACAGCCAACATACCAAGAACCGGTTAGCAACTCCTGAACCGGATTAAAGAACTTAGTAAGTTTCGGTTTTTACCTCGAATAACCGGAACTTGAAGTAGATTACGAAGAACACGACGTTTCTTGATGTAATGTTGCACTCTAGGCTCTTCGAACGGCTCGTTTTCAAGAAATCTCTGAAGCAGAACCTGAAACTGTTGAAACTCTCCGGCGACTTCGTTGTACCGACGAGAACCGTACACGTCGGATTCTAGTAACTTAATGGCCTTCTCGTATTGCCAGTGAAGTATCTCCCACGACAAACACATGTGACCAACGTACACGTTCTCTAATTCTCCATGAGTCTCTTTTCTGAACTGGACCACCGGTTCGGTTTCTGATTTCTTTGGTTTCCATAACCGGAGATTAACCGAGAATATCGATGACAAGGACGCCTGGGAAGGAGAAGAGCCAACGGTCGAGGGGTTCGTTGATTGAAGAAGCCCTTCAAGAAAAAAATGGCCAAGAATTAAATAAGAAAAATAATACACATAACTCAAGAAAAATGGTAGAACACACAAAAGTAATTAAACAAATGATTACTAATTTATTGCTAAATAAACTAATTTGGGGGTGATTTGATGGAAAATAAGAAAGGTAGGTTCCACTAGCAAAACTAAGTTAGTGGAGAGTGAGAAAAAATTAGGTAAAGGAGTTCCATAAAAGAGCAGTGCAATAAAGAAGAAATATAAAAGCTAACTTTAAAATCGAACTTAAAAAAAATGACACATTTGGTGAAATAGGCCAATAAAGATGTGCATGTGTGCATTGGCTTAAAACAGAGGAAACAATTGATTGGACAAAAATTTTCAATTCCAAAAAAAAATTAGCTTTATGGTTGAGGCAGTAACATTTATCACATAGCATCTACATGTGGTCTACTTATCTAAGAAAGGTAAAAAATATCAAAATGTCACATACAAACTATATACAGAAAGTTGTAAACGATTAAATTCAATGCATTAAATGTCTATCTAGAGTAAAATTGAGTATGACACATTCATTTGTCAAAGATCCGTTCTAGTGTCTAACCCAAAAACAATAAATAGAATAAAAGACTTAAGGTTAATCAATTAACAAAGTGTGTTTTGACAACTAAAAAAAACACTAAACTTCAACTAAAATGACAAATACTGTTCCCTAACAATATTTATTCCATGTAGTTAATAATAAACCAAATCTCAACACAGCTTCCAAGAAAACATTTATTCAAAAACTAGTGAGAAAACCATAAAGACAATTAAATAATGGTTAGCTTTTTAGGTTTGGTGCAATGTTCCACTTCAAAACGCGTAATCAATCGCTAATTACAGAAATTAAATTCTATAAACCCTATAATGAGTAGATTTCGTGGGACCTAATGGTTTTTATATAAGAAAATTCTAAAACTTATAAAACACTACAAATTATATCTAGGCCAAGTTCATTGACTAACACTAAAAATTCAAAATAATTTATAAAAATAAAGAAAAGAGATTTGAGAAAACTTACCAAGAGCAAAAGACTTTTGAAAGCTCAAGATATCGAGTTTTCGCATTCTTTCTCTGTAACTTCTATGGAACTTATGAACTTCTCCGATCGTATCAGCATGTTTGAATCTCTTCTCTTCTTCGATTCTCCATGGCTTTAACTCCTCCATGATCTTCGGACAATCATCCTCTTCTTCTTCAAGTATTGTAGGAAGTCCACCGATCGCTTTGACTTTCTTCATCTCCATCTTAAGTTGCTCTATCAAATCCTGATGCTCCCATAAACTCTCGAATCCAGTTTCATCTTCTTCTTCTTCTTCTTCTTCTTCTTCTTCTTCTTCTTCTTCTTCTTCTTCTTCTTCTTCTTCTTCTTCTTCTTCTTCTTCTTCTTCTTCTTCTTCTTCTTCTTCTTCTTCTTCTTCTTCTTCTTCGTCATCTTCTTCCTCTGAACAAGAACCAGAAGAAGTAGTGCTTTGACGATTTTGCCCTTTCTCCTCCGACTGTGATGCTTCTCCGAAATCGGAATCTGACAAGAACCCATCTTCGTTGCTCGTGAACGTTTGACTCGAATCAACGAAATCAGAATCCGAATCCAGAAAATCTTCCTCTGTTAAAAAACTGATTCTCTCGGAGTTCTGTTTCTTGTCGACGGCGGAAGAAACAGAGTAATCCTCTGTTTTTGCAACCCTGAAAGTCGCCGCCTTTGGGTTTTCGTAAACGAAAGTGAGATTCTTCGCCGGAATCGGAGATTCGTACTTCTTCGCCTCCGTGGAAATGACCGGAGAAGAAGAAGAATACAACAAACTGCTCTCACCGGAGTCGCCGGAGTAATCCTCTGTTTTTCTCCGCTCCCCCAAACAATCATCAACCCTAAAAGTCACCGACTTTGGGTTTTCCACAACGAAAGTGAGATTCTTCACCGGAGACGGAGATTCGAACTTCTTCGCCTCCGTGGAAATCGCCGGAGAAGAAGACGAAAAACTACTCTCGCTCTCAATCTCACCGGAATCACTAAACGATCCATAACCTTCTCTGCTTAATCTCTTCAAAGTATCCGTCTGAAACTCGAATTTGAAAACCAATCTCGACGGTTCACTGATTCCTTCTTCTTCGTCGGTTCCGGAATTTTCCAACTCGATCATTTTCGCTTCTTCGAGTTCGGACAAAGATTGTCTCTTTGATATGTCGGTTTCAACAATTGTATCTCTTGAAGCACTGTTTTGTTTATATATAAGAGAGAAAAAAATAAAGTGTTTCCTTTTTTATTTTATTTACGCGTATGAAATATGAACATAAAAAGTAGTAATAAATATCGCAAAATAGGAAATTTATTTAAGTACCTGGAGAATAAGATGAATCTTGGTTTGAGGAAAGAGATAAAGAGAGTGAAACGAGCATGATGTGATGAGATCAAGTTCTGTAAGAGAAAAATAGAATCGATCAGAATTTTCTTAAGAGGAGACATAATTTAAGTTTACGAGTCGTTGTTATGTCGGTCAAAAACAAAAAGTGTCAATGAAACACTTAATTTCTAGGTTGAAAAAACTCATGCAGAAAGTGTAAATTTTCAGAAAAAGAGACTTTTCACCTAAAAACCCAAAAGAAACGTTAGTGAAATCGAAGGATGATGACGACGATGATGATGATGATGCATGAATAAAGATAGATTTTGAAGTGAGAACTAACAGATGAGAAATTGAAGGGAAAGGAACAAGTGAGCTAATTTTGTATAAATGTTTTATAAAAATAAATAATCTAAAGTGTTCTTTGAGCTAATCTTATGGTTGCTTTGAACCATGGATTTCTCCACTCTGTTATTGGATGCCACATACACATCTATTACTACAATAAACACAATACATTTTTATATTCACAAGATTTTCTTTAATTTTTGTCCTAACTCGTAACTCGTAACTCGGAGTTTTTTTAGATGTGAATCAGCCGTTTGACTTTTTTTCGGCATTGATGCCACCTTCTATTTTCTCACGATCTTTTGTCTTTTTTGGACTTTGAATCATATTTTGCGACACGGTTACAAATGGGCCAAACGTTCGAAAGATATGGCCCATTAATAAGTCAGTTTGAGAGCATGGATATCGAGCTAGTAGCCTAACCTATGGCCCATGATACCACGATATGGACTGGCTATTTTCAGTGTGTACTTCTTTGGTTCTACGAGATTTGTTGATATGACCATTGGTTTAGTTGAGTCAATCACGTTTTATTGGTGTTGATAGGTCTGGGCAAAATATCCGTATACGAATACCAAACCGAATCCGAATCGAAAAAAAAGATCTGAAACCGAACTCGACTCAATGAAATATCTGAATAGATCCTACACTTATATATCCAAAAACCAAACCTGAACCCGAACCGAAATGAAAACCAAACGGATATCCGAGATATCTGAAATACAATTATAGACCTAAAATATTAATTATATTTAGAGTTAATATAACATATTTATCCACAATTATAAATATAAATCCAAATATATTAATTAGTTTTAGATCAAAATAATTATAATATCAAAAATAAGTAAAATTTACAAAAAATTTTAGCTATATTTGTTAAAATTTAATTATTTTTCAAATTTAATCAATTATCATTTTTTTAAATAAATTTTCGGGTATCCGAACCCGAATGGAACCGAACCGAAATTCTAAAATACCCGAACGGGTTCTATATCTGTAAACCCGAAAATCTGAAAATCCGAAAAATTCGAACCGAACATGAATGTATATCCGAACATCTAGGCCTAGGTGTTGAACGGGAGAAAATGTGCATGTAATACTATTTTTACAGAGCGACTTACAGATAAATAGTCTTTGATCGAACAAATATGTTATAGTTTACGCTCACAAAAAACTGGTTCATGTAAGTAACATTTTATCTCGATTATACCATTTATGTAAATAGATAAGATTATACCATTTATATTATCGGTACATTTGGTTTGATGTTAACATTGACGGAAACGCGTTAAGGAAACTATAACATCAAGTATAATGCGAAACTTAAAACGTGTTTAATTTGTGGCCGGTTAAAATTTTAAAATAAAGAGAAAAATATCTTTAGCAAATACATAAAACTTAGAGATACAAATCTCGTGGAAGATACTGAAAATAAGGTATAAATGAGTCGAGAATAAGTGGACCACACAAGAAAGTGAACTAATCTTTATTCCTAAATTCTTTTTATTTTCTTGAAAAATCCTGATTTACATATTCCTTTCTTTACCTACCATTAGATAAAGCTTTTACGGATTTCACTTTGTATTGTTTATAAATATATGAGAGGTATTACCTGTCCAATAAACCAAGCTCACTATATGCATGTTATGCAAATTAGGGATGAGATCAAATATCCGGAATCCATAATCTACTATGAAAAATAAGATATTTGATGTTTTTAGATTTGGATTATTAAATTTAAAATTTAAGATATTCTGATCCAATCCAAAAATAATTTTTATATAAATTTTTATTAAAATAGATATTTAATAAATAGAACAATATGTTCAAAACTATAAAACCTAAAATTTTACTTTAAAATATTAGAATATTATTTTTGAGTGTCCATTATAAATATATTCTAATATAGTCAATTTAATTTGTTATATATCTTTCAATTTTATTGTAATTTAATATTTTAGTTCATTTTATTATTTTAATAATTTTATAATTTATTTTAGTTAGTTTTAACTTTTTTTCTAAATCGGATAAAAATATTTTGAAATTTCAATTCTAATGTAACCTGCATAATTTATTGGACAATTGTATCAATACTTGCATAATTGGAAATATTTGTAAGATTGCTATTTCTACAACGAAGAATATATATTAAATATAATATATATGATAATATTGATATGAACTGAAAAAAAAAATTTATATAAGTGAAGTTTTCATTTTTTTGTTTTAACTATGAAAATGTATTGTAAATTGATGATTATAAAAAGTTTTATAAATCTTTTGATCTGCATCATCTTAAATTCTGAATTTTTGAATTTTGTGTGTTATATTTTTGTAGAAAAAAAAAGAAAAAGAACAGATTTTTTATTTATAATTATGTTAAAAATATAGTAACTAAATATCACAGAGGATTCCGATGACTTCCCGACACTAGAACTCGGATGGCTTGCCATTAGGAAGACGCGCGACTTCACTAGTTCCCGTTTAACTAAAATTGCCCATCACCCACATGCATACCGTAGAGGTTCCGCATGTTGTAATTTTATGCCTCTATAAAATTGGCTATTTGTTCAAAATTTATCTATCTAAATCCACATCTAACTACAAGCCTAAATTTTTTGTTGGTTCAGAAAATAAATATGATTTTGTATAAGTGTTCTTTTTTAAATGATATTAAGTTTTGAATCTTATTAAAATTTATCCATTATATATAATAAAGTTTCAATAAAATCGTTTCACCTTAAATTTTTATTTTTAATCTTGAATTATTTTAATAAGCTTTTAGATAATTTAATTTACATTGTTATTTCTCATTTAATTTTAATTCAATTTTTAGATATAAATACATAATAAATTATATTTTTCGTGAAAACAAATTTAATATTCCTAAAATTTAGTTATTTTGACTAGGCTTAGAATTATTATCCGGGATCCGAATCTGGATCCGGGATCCGCTCTACTCTGCTCCGAAAATCCGGATATCTGGGGTTCCGGATCCGGATAATAAAACTATGGATCCGGCGGATCCGATCCAGATAATATGTTTTTTGAACCCTGGATATCCATATCCGTGTATATATAAGCGATTAAAAAATTTTTATTTTATAAGTAAGTCAATTCATTTTAATTCTATAGTTTTTTTTACTGCTTTTTAGATTTATTATTTAAACATTTTTATTATTTGATATTTTGAGATATCAAATTATTAAAAACTTTTTTTATATTTAATTTGTCTATTGTTATTAAAATTTTAATATAAAAATATTTTGTTTCGGATCTATATATCCCCGGATCCGGATAATGATATTACATATCCGGGCGGATCCAAATCCAGATATTTTAAATTATCCGAATATCCAGATCCGTCACAGACCTAATTTTGACAAAAAATTTTGCTAAAAAAATTCATTGAATTTTGATGGGAGTCACTTGTCAAAATGAAGCTTCATTGATATTTATAAATAATTTTAAATTTTAGTTTAGTTTTAAAATTTAACTTGGTTGACCAGAGTATTTGGATATTGAAAATGTAAAACAAAATCAAAATGATTTATTTTTATTTTTCGGGTTTGATTTGTAAATTAAGTTGATTAGAACTTTGTTTTTAATTCTTTTTCTAGAATTTTGTAAATAAGGTTTTGAATTGGACCTATTGGTTTACCCTATCCAAAATATAAATTTGCTGAAACGGTGATTTAAATCGGCAAATGTTATATAAAGTGGTTTCTATCATTTTGTGATTCTGTGGTCCTCTCTAATTGATTTTCAACTAAGGATGTTATCAAGATAGCGTTCACATGTTCCTTTTAACATTTTTTTTTATTTGTTTCTTTTATTTTCGTTTCACACAATTGTGTTTTTATGCAAAGGTAGTGGGCAAAAGATTCACGAAATTTGGGCTTTGATTCTGCAAATCTCAGCTTTCTTCAAATAAGCATATACATATCTTCCAGTTTATGCCATTCAACGTCATGCATAACTAAATAAATATAGTGATTTAGTTGTGGTTTTGTATTTTTTTTTTCTTTTTATCAAGTGACTATTGCTTTAGCTATTCAGTTTGTAATAGATTCATCAGTCCATATTACCAAAGAAAAATAAATTTATTATGAGTTGTCTAAGAAACATCAACTTTTTATTTGATCTAAATTACTACAGAAAAATTTACATATCCGTATATACCAGTTTGTATATCTTGTTTATAAATTAACTAAATCATATTATCAGATAAACCTGAAACTGTTAGCTTTATTGGCAACACTCCTGTGACCAAAAATGCAGAGGGCCAAGTTTCAGTTTCAGCGATAAAAAAAGAATTTAAGTCCACTCTTATCTCTGGTTCATAAAAAATATGAAATTTGCCCAAAACTTTTTAAAAATTCAAGTAAAAAAAGTAATTATCAGATTTACTTACCAATTTTTTTACTTAATGCCCAAAAAATGGGAAACGAAACTTCCTACGTTTTTGTATATGAAACTGCTAAGAAAATACCTTAATACTTTCTAATTCTTCAAAACTCATAATAATTACTATTGATGTGAACAAGTATTAAATGGATCTGGCAAGGAAAGTGGGGCTGTTGAGGCAATATCAAAATTAAATTTAGCTTAGAAATATTTAAATAGAAAGACCTAATCTATGTTTTCTGCTGAACTTGAATAGAAACTGTGGACTTTTATTATTTTATCACTCATGTCTCTATCGTTCAAACTATTTCCAACCCAATTTTTTTTATTACGGTAACTTCAAAAGAATCTATATATATCTACATATTAGCGTTTGAATGATAAGTATGTCGATTTCAATTGAGAAAATCTTAATTCTCTGAACTTTTTTATATTACTGTTTAATTTATTTAGACGGATAAACTTTATGTTGTATGTACTATTCAACCTTTTTTAACCGATATTTTATGCTATATATATAAACAATGCCTACGGCGATGTATAAGCATATGCATATATATAAAACTAGCCACACATATACATCAAAAATATACTGAACCCTGGTTATAGTCTCTTATTTCTTTCTTACACACTCTAGGTGTAGCGAAACCATCTTTATTGATAAATGCGTATATACATAGTCGGGACTCGGGACCAATCTATTAATGTATGGTATTTATTCATTCAGTTCAATTATTCGAAAAAACCAACATAACAAGTCTTTGAATAGTGGTAAGAAACAAGTGCAGTCTAAACAAGAAAAGGACGAGATAATATTTTACTTGGGCATAATTATATTGAATTAAGCCTTTTTGGGTTGAAAGGTATCACAAATTTTCACTTCTTCTTGGTAAGTAATATTTTAGAACATCAGAGGATTTTTCAAGGAGTCTCTCAAATATATAAAAAAAAAATAGAAAAACAATGAAAAATGATTAGAATTTCTTTCTTTTTTAAAGTAAAACCATGAGAAACCATCTTCATATGAGAGAGACTTTGAGAATTGTTTAAGAAATTATTACATAGAACACATGGATCCTTATAAGTGGCTCATAATTTCTTTAAATATATCAATATAACATAATCTTAGTATTTTAATTTTTTTCTAAGATAGCATAAAATAAAATTATCTATCATCAAATTTTATTATGTATAAATTTATATTATATTTTAATATTATTTTATCATTCATATTAGCTAAAATTAATACAAATAAGTTACTATTGTTTTAGTTAAAACAATAATATTAAAAATTAAAAATAAAATTTGAGAATTGAATGATTAGAAATTATGTTTTGATATTTTGTTAAAGTCAATTTTGATCATAATTTTATCTATTATTTATGTTTTTAGAATTTTCTGTTTGATTTCGTATAAGCTTATTCTATATATTTTGATGTTTAGTTATTATATTTAAGAAAATGCAACTCTTTGATTATATAATTTATACTATATTACATTATTTATATAGTTATTAATATTTAGTGATATTTACAATTTTATAAATGTTAATAATAGAGGTAATACAAATAAATAGAACTGATTTATATAATGCAATCTATTTTAAGATTTTTTTTATTATATCTAAGCTTTTAAATATAAAGTGCTATAATTTCATATAAAAGTTGAGATACATAATTAAATTATTTTATAAAAATTAAACTATAGTAAAAATAAGAATATTATATTAATGAATAACTTGATTAGATCTCTTACTAATGAATATAAAATATTTGGAAGAGATTCTCAATTTAGATAATACTGTAAAGCTAATATTATATTGGTGAAATACTGAGTTGAGTTCTTACTCTTTACAAAAATAATCTTCACTGACCCCATTCAGTTGGTGTCAAACTTTATTATAAAATATTTGTATTTTATTATTTCTCTGTGTTGGTTATTATCACCTAAATTTGGCAAGGATTATAAAATAAGAAAACTTGAAAAAATGGGTTGATGTAAGGTAATTTCTGATTAGGTGCCTAAGAAAGGTAAATCACAACCTTACTATATACTATATATATCTTATTATATATTAGTTGCTCTTGCCTTTTAATAATAAAAACCTATCCATGCCTAATTGTATATAGTTTTCTTATAAGTAACTTCCATGAAATTGGAGCATTATATATAATCACGATATGTAATGGTTATGTACCAGCACATTTAAATTTGAAAATCTAGACATTTATGACAAAACATGGTGGGCCATTTCTTTTCAAGTCTACATATGTCCGTCATACAGAGAGAACCGTACTTTATATTAATAAAATTAATTTTTATGGTGAACCCTTTTTTTATGGCTTTACTAAGAAAAAGATCGAGTGACTTTTTTTTATCAGTATATTAAAATTTACGCGAAAAATAACTGTTATTCCTTTTCGTAAATATAAAGAATAACTTAGATCTACCTTTTTCACTATTAGAATACAGATGTTCATTTAACAAAAAAAATTTGTTACTACGTTTGGTTATTTGTATGTATGATAGCTCTGTAATTCTGTATGCTATTTCTTATTGAGCTCATATTTTATGTTCTCATTTCTAAACATATATTTTCCTTCGAAAAAGAACAAAAATGGTGACAAGAAAAAGGTCAGAATTATCATTTTTTAATGGCTAATTATATTGTTTTGTTTTGATAATGTGTATTGATGGCTAAATTGTTACGTTACGAAAATAAAAAATATAATTAATAAGCGGTGCACATGGTATATGGCAGTTAGGGCCATAACCTCAGCTTGTGTAAAGTTTTGACCCCACCAAGAATACTGAAAGAGATATTTGTGACTTGACAAAATATAGTTAAAATAATAAATACTTACAAAATACTAATTTAAATGCTTAAATAATTGTAACAACCCCGTATGGAGGTACCCATATCCTAATCTCAATTATTTAATATTCTTTTATTGCGAAAGCCGACATTTCAATACTCATCCCTACGTTTCCTCAAATGGAAAGTTATTCTTAAACTATTCAATCAACTCAATGATTAGTGTTAGTGCCACGCCTTAAACCCTATTTAGAAATTGTCCAAATTGTAAGTATATATATAGTAGTTGCTGAGAGCCACACAAAAATACATCTTATTATAGAATATTGCATGCTACGATGTGATACAATAATAGTTATGTCTAACTTTAGTATGAATTGTACTAATTTTCTCTAAGTAAAAAAGGTATATGCTTGTTTGTATTTGATAAATGAGAACAATTAAAACTAAGCATATATACCAAAAATGGGTTATCGGAATGGATTCATGAGAAGGACATATATTAAAGAGGAAATTGCTGGTAACAAAATACTATTAAAACAAAATGATGGCTAATCATTTGAAATAGAATAATAAATTACGTATTGTATCTTTTAAAAATATAAAAATAAAGGGGGATCTAAGAAATAAAAAGGTACACACATATATCTTAGAAAAGAAACCAAATGAATATTAGTAGTTAAATATTAATTAATATTTGGGCAAATCATCTGACTTTCTATCTTTATGTTTCTTCATTAGAAACAAGATCAACACATAATAAAAGTGAACCATTTTTTTGAACTTAATTACATTTTAATATTGTTCATTCATTGACAGATGATATATATTCGCAATGTTAAAAGTATTATTCCTCACATCGTCGTGGTAAAGAACATTTAACTAAAACTGAGAATTAAACTAATAATAATAAAAACAAAGAAAAACACAGCTAAAACGTTCTTTAATTAAATATTAATGAGAAGTTATTAATTAACGATGATAATACGAGTGACTTACTCTAAGCTGTCCTTATTGAATCAGACTCTGATCTTTACTTCACGACGACGACGAACCGTTAACGTTACCGCCGTGAGCTCCGGCGCCACCACTATCACTGTCAAATCCACCTCCGCCGCTGCTACTAACACTGTGGTGAACCTCGTTGCCTCCGTTATCGTCGTTGTTAGTTTCACCGGCGGGAACCGGAGCGCCGTCATCGATTTTCGGGATCTCGGTGGATGCTGCGGCGGCGGAGAAGGTGATATCACGGCGGTTGAAGGTGTTTTTGTTGTTGTGCATCCAGACTTTGAGGACGCTTTTGTCAACTCCGATCTGACGGCAGAAATCTCTGACGTCGTCTTCGTCGCGTTTCTGCATCTTCCAGCCGAGTCGGTCGGCGAACTCGTGCATCTTCTCTTTCTGGAATTGGCTGAACTTGGTTCGGAACCGCTTTCGAGAGCCGACTTGGTGGTGGTGGCCGGAGAAGTTAAGATCGGAGAAAGCGAGGTTGTTGTTGTTGGTGGTGCCGGAGAGAGAGAGGAGCATGTAAGACGAGGAAATCGGCGGCGGAGAGGAGGAGTTAGGGCTGCGAGGAGGAGGAGGAGGAGCTGCTTGTGGTTGTGGTTGTGGTGGTGGTGGTGGATGGTGACGGTGGTGAGGCTGATACTCAATTGCGGCGGAGATGGAGGAAGGAGGCGGAGGGATTGAGGATTCGATGTCTGGTTCACGGCGGTGGAAGTTACGGTGGCAGCCACAAGCGGCGCATTTGAGAGAAGTTGGATCGGTGGAGATTGACGACGGAGACGGCATGAATTCGCCGCAACCGTCAAGCGCGTGGCCGCCTAACGACGCCGCGTGGTTCTTGAGACATTCTTTGTAGGTGAAGAGGAGAGGAGGAGGAGGATGGTGGTGGTGGTGGTGGCGTTTGATGATTCCGTTGCTGAAGGAAATGGGTTTCGCCGGTTGGATCCGGGTCGGAGTTTCGGGTTCGGGTTCGGGTGATTTAGGAGTTGTTGTTATTGTTGGATGAGTCATATCCATCATAGCTCAAAACGTCAATAATGTTCCAAATGTGAGAAAAGGGAAAAATATAAAAACTTAGGGTTTGGGTTTTAAGCTTGAGAATAAATGTGGTATGAGTTTCAGAGAGAGTGAATAGAAAATGGAGAAGAAGAAAAAAGATAAGTAAAAAGGTTTCTTGAGCTTTTTGGAGATTATTTATTATTATTATTTTTTTTTACTGAACTTTATTCGTTTATGTTTTATTTAACATATTAAATTTTTTAGAGGAAAAGAAGAAAATGATATGATGAGAGTGACGAATGTTGCTGAAGCAAATAAAGAAACTAAAAAGACAAAAAAAAATTAAATTAGTGATTTTTATTTTATATTTCTGACGACCTATTAAAATTAATGATTATAATGATAAGAAAATAAAAAAATAATGGTTCGATTTTGAGGATATTTTAATTTCAATGGTTGGGTTGATGTTTTAACCATGGTTGAGTTACTTGTTGATAGTTTACTAAAGGTCGTTAATTTGTTAAAACTGAATTAAAATAGAAAATGTGGTTTGATTTTGGTTATATCGTATATATTATATATATATTACTTTTTAATTTTTTTTAATATACAACTATAGTTTAATTATAAAATGAATAAATTCAAAAAATAATAAAAAATAGTAATATATAATAGTATAATTATATGTAAGTTATATGCATATAAGTGAAATATTTGTTGTGATTTATTGATATAAATTTGATATTCAAAATTTTTGTGTTATTAATTTATTAGTTTATTATTTTGTTTTTTCTTCAGTTTCATAAGTTTTTTTTAAACTAAGATTTTTTATGTTCACAAATTTATTGTTTTTTATTAAATGTTATTTTATTTAAACATAGATAATAATATAATATAGTTTATGTAGCTAATGTGGTGGGGTCCACACAAAATGCGTGTTAGATTTTGCGGTGAAAAGCGTAATAAATGTAGCTGATGAGTTGTGTCTTAAACCTAGGTTTAAAGAGAATCTGATGGCAGAATTAATTTTTTTTTTTAAACAAAAAAGTATTATGGCAATGTTTAATAGTATTTCTTTTCCTCATACACTGCGAGACTTTTTTTATTTAGAAAAGCATTTGCGACATTTTCTATTTATATTTTATAAAATATCTTATATAGTTATATAAGGATGACTAGATCATTCTATTTCAGTTTATAAGATCTGTTGCCATTGTTTTATTGTTTCAGAATATGTAATATTTGGGGATAAATTTTGTTTATTTAGTTATGGTCAACATTAATTTTAATTAGGATGTCCTATGAAGATATTGATGCTGCAGATAAGTTGGACTCTAATTTCTTTTTTTCTTACTTGTACTCTCGGAAAAATATGAAATATGTTTTCCACATTTCTTCAGTTACGTTACAACTTGCAACACATATGCAAACAACATAAAATGTGGATGACGACTTTCGAGGTTGACCAAAATAAAGGTGGGTCATGGTAAGTCGAACTGACTTCAGATCAACTGGATTTGAGGATTTGGGTTTCGTTATGTTAATTGGTTTTTGGATTAAATAGGCTTTACACGTTTACAAAACAGAGAAAGATAAAGTTTGGATTGGGTCAGTTTCTAAGCCCAAACAAAAGGAAGATGGAGAAAGAAGTTGATATATGATGTAACGCACGCTACGATAAAACACGGCCCAACGATGCTGCATGCATAATGCATCACTATAAGCTCGTTACAAAACAGATGAAAACCATTGAACTCTTTTACATCTTCACCTTCTACTTCGATCTTCTTATCCGCTATTTGATTTTGTGTTGTAAGTTGTAACTAGTAAGCTACTGATAGTAGTGATACAATTTGTATCAAGAGAAAGAGAATTTTCATTAAGCCTATTTTGTAAACTTTTGAGATTTTACTAATGGATGATTATGTTTCGAATTTTTTTTTTTATTAACATGGGGGTATTCCAAGCTTATGGAAAGGCCCAGATTAATCGCCAAGGGAAGGTGCAGCCCAGAGATAGACCCTCTCTTCGGATATTCAAATGGGCTTTAAGCAATGGACCCATATCTACGTGGCCACATGATGGAGTGTAGTGGGGTGCCTTCATACCCAAGTTGTTTAAACAATCCTAAAGCTCACCTGCCACTAAACCACCATCACGTGCTTTTATATTTCGAATTTTTGCAAAGGAGAAGTTACTAAATCGGTTGGTGTTATTGAGGTGAGATTGAGTGGATATATTATTTCTGCTCGAGCCAGCCAATTCTCTACACATAATGTTTAAGAATCTTAAAATTTGGAATTTTAGAGATTCAAGTTCTAAAAACCAAAACCAGAATCATTATCAAAATCTCAAAGAGAAATTGTTACTTATATGGTTATAACAATGGATTTGCAATGCCTAACTATTGTTTTATTTTGCGAAGTACTTGCATGGAACAAAATAATTGTTTTAAATGTTGCAAGGCGTGAGCTTGTTGATATCTTATGTACTTTAATATCTTATAAGCTTTACAAGTGTATATATAAGTTAAAAAATTACAGAGGGATAATTTGAAAGATGTATATGGCAGTTCAAAATAAGCAGTTGTGATTGAAAACCAATTTCTTATAAGCATATGCTCCTTATAAAACAGAGAATACAGTAGATTTGGAAAGCCAAGGACACTGACAACAAATTAGCTTAGCCAATAATTACCTTGAAACAGCTTCAAAGATGAAGATAGTCGAGAGGGAGAAAGACAGATCCTGAGCGACGAGAATGTCTGGAGCACTACAATTATTTGATCCATACACACTTATTTCATATTAGACCTCACAAGCATTAGCATTAACTAAACATATACAAGCTATAGATGCCAATAGTATTTAAAAGACTTATAACACACTAATACAAATCCACATAACAACTCATACATATGATCTCCAAAGTACCCATTTATTCTCTAGGCTTTATTTAGTTTGGAATTTAGAAATAAACGATGATATGTAGAACATACACAACACATAATCCATTCAAGACGATGGAGCATCACCGAGGTTTTTGTGTAAAATTTGGGTATAATCATCTACTCCATTTCCTTGAGGATTCTTATTTAATTCAATGATTTCTTTAAACGTTTTCATGAATTTCGGCATGTGTAGTTGTTTCCACTCCTGGCAAAAAGAATTAAACCCGTGAATGATCAGATCAATGGACAATATTTTTTTTTTCTCATTTTTGATTAGTTAACAAAATAAAAAAAATGTTTAGATCAAACCTCGAAGTCCCATTCTCCATACATATCAGGATCATTCTTATTGATCCATATATATGTTTTCACAGTCATTTTCTCAGAATTTTCCTGTATATACGAAAACAAAGCTTACGAACCAAAAATGCAACCACAATATTTAAATTTAGTATTGTCTTTTCAAGATTAAAGCATTAAATCTTTATTAATCCTACCTTCCTTACAACCTCAACTATCACTTTCTCATATTCATTACCCTCAACTGCATCCACATTCGCAAGTTCTTTATCAGTTAATCCCATTAGCACCTGCACCAAACGTCACCCAAAATTTCTCAAAAATCTAAACCCTAGAAGATCTTCAATTACAATCAAAACACAAAAAAATAGTAAAGTTACTGAATTTTACAAAAATGATAAAAAAAAAGAAACTAAACCTTTCCATGGACTTCTCCTGCCTCAGACGGCACAATACATGGATACAAACGTCCTTTAAGCCTAAACCTCTTACTGAAAATAACCAATATCACCATCAAATCGTAGATGTATGAAGAGAGACTAAACAATTGAGAAAGAAAGAGAGAGAGAAGGAATGTACAAGCCAGGGAGTGTTACAGAGATGATCTCAGGAGTACGTTCAAGCATTATGTTGACGATGTCAGGCTCCTGAAAGCTACCATAGACGAAGACATTGTGAAGCTGAGCATCTGAGCTACTCATTTTTTCTTCTTCCACTTCTTTGTTTTTTTTTTTTTTCTTTTTTTAACTAGCGTTCGACTTTATAACGTGAAACTGAGAATCCTGAAGGAACACAGAAGTGGTGAACATATAAGAAAAAGAATGTAAATTATTGATAGTTTTTATATACAGTTGATACTTTTAGCTTATCTAATGTTATAGTATTATGTTAGTTCATTGTTTTCAGTTATTCTCATTACTTTTTTTAAGTAACATAATACGATAATAGGGGTAAACCATAATAGAGATAAATTATATAATATACTATTTTGTTACTTCAATTATTATTCTTCTCTTTACTTGAATATAAGATCTATCTGTGCCAAAAAACAAAAACATATAGAATATAGTCTCCCGTTCTTCCTAAAATTAAGTAATTCCGTACTTTTTTACATGTATATTTATAATATAGTATATTTAACATTTATATATTGATTATATAGTCATAACAAGCATGACAAAACCTCTAACAACAAGAGGGCTATAACATTGTTGTGCGAAAAAACTAATGGACACGAAGAAATAGAAAAAGATAAGATAAATTTAGAGAACAAAGAAAAGACAAGTAGGTGTAATTGCTAAAAGGATCACGTGCCTTTTTGATTTTGGGTAGGAATCGCTGGTCAGGTCCATTTTCAACAGTAGTATATAAAACAACATAGTACAAAACCGCGTTACCAAAATGTGTGTTTTTACCTTTTCAGTAAGAGTTTAAGTAGGAAACGCAAGTCCACAATTACATGATGATCTTGTGCGTTATATCTATTAATCGAAAACTCGTCTTTGAATTCTAGAAGAGTGATTTTAATATATATCAATAGTGGAGCATAGAAGAAACAAGATTGTATAGTAGGAGAGAAATTAAGTGGAAGAAATAACACTATAACGATAGTTTCCAACCACTAATTTAGTTTTACTTTTTTTTTTGAGTAACAAGTTATGCAATGTTTATGTGGTTTATGTAGGGCTTGAATTTACATAAAGACACATTCTGAATAATTGTAAAATATTTTATATAGAATACAAATATATGCATATATATATATATATATACAAAGATATTGTAACTTAAACAATATGAACAATGGGTTTTGCAGAGTCAAGACTTGGTGAGTGATTGTATTTATATCTATGAATAAATGAGAGGAAAAGACTATTTTATAGTCTAAATTTTTTGGAATTTAATTATATCTCAATTCAATTGAGAAAAATGAATTATGAAAAGCTGCATCAAATGCTGAATCTATTATACTTTATCTTAATGTTTTGATATAACTGAATTACGTTTTAGTCACATATCAAAATCCAAAATTGAAAATAAAAATTCAAACTGAAAATAATAATACATATTGAACGAATACCCATATATCCAAATTTACACCCACATCCAAATATCAACATGTCCAAATTTATCTTACTGAGTTTGGTGCATACTTATGATTTACTATGGATTTACTTTTGTCATTTAGACCATATTATATATTCAAGGCTTTAAATTTCATTAGAATTCTCCGAAATATAAAATAGTGAGATTTTTCTAAATTTTTAATGTTGAACTATATTTACTTTACATATTTTGTGCTTTTCAAACAACAAATTTATGAAAATTAATTTTCATTTAAACAAATTTGATATATGATATAGTTTATTGATCGCAGCAATGAATCTATCTCTCTTATAATCTACTTATTCTCTTAGAAATTTGCCAAAAAATTGCTAAAATATATCAGAGCACAGTATGTGTTAAAATTGAATTCCAGCTGCATTTCTTATGAATAAGAAAATCATTAGCTTGTGGGGCTCTTTGATTTTGAAAAAGTCTTGCATCAGTTTGTCGGATTCTGTTGATTTGTCAAGTTTTATAAAGAACTTGGCTTAGCAAGTCTTCTTACCCACAATTTTAACGAAATTTAAAGGAAAGAACAAAATTTGAATAATTATTTTTAGTGAACCAACAAAAGCTTTACAGACACAAAGCCATAAAGAAGAATACTGACAAAGGAAAAAAATAGACAGGGCAATAAGAGAAATGAGTTATGGTGCGAATCCAAACGCCATTTTCAGCCGTTAGATTCCTTTTTTCTACACAAGTTAAGAGCTATGTGTCTATTAACAACGTTCTTGATGAGAGTAACTCTGAAAGTAACGTCGCACCCTTGACTTGTGTAGTTTTTATCTACACAAGTCAAAGAGTTTTTACTGTTTGTTATTGTAATTCATGAAACCACATGTAGATTCAGACATGGCTTGGTTTAATTCATTATTTCTTATTAAAATATAGTTATTAAGCTTAATGTGTAAGTGTCATATTCTCAAGAAAATAGTTGATTTCCAAACATGAGTCATTTGATAGGTTCCTTTGCAAAATCTCTCAGCAAGCTTCATTATCTGAACAGAAGAATCTGACCCAGTTTTGGAATATGTCTAACTCATTGACATTTGTCAAATACAAAAGTTTGATGTATAAGGCTTGTGAATGCATTACCTGACAAAGTTGAGAAGACGTATAATTGCTTCAACAGTCTAATAGATTCATAGATATGTTTCTCTACAAAACATGATTCATCAAACGGTTCTGAAATATTCACGGATCCTCTCAAATTCTTTATATATTATTACTTCATGCACCATTTAAATAGTGTGCCAAGGAATCAATTCACATGACTAATCAAATCCATCACATGTGGACAGTACTTTGAATTATTAGTTCAATGATTAATCTCTTTAATTTAAATTCATATAACTTAATTCAAATGGAAGCCATAAGCATTAACATCAACCAAACCATACACAAGATCGATGGATGCCAAAAACATTAGAAGACTTATTACACAATAATACAATCCATAAGATAAAATAACACATATAGCATTGTTATTCTTTTCGTTGATCTCCATAGTACCTATAACTCTCTAGGCTTTTATTATACTCGAAATTTGAAAACAAAAGTGATTCATAGAACATACTCAGCACAAGTTTCATTCAAGACGATGGAGTATTGGCTTGTTAATCACGTAGAACATGGTTGAAATCATCTCTTCCTTTTCCCTGAGGATTCCTCTTCCATTCCATGATCTCTTTGAACGTCTCTATGAACTTCTTCTTGTGTAGTCGTTTCCATTCCTAACAAAAATGAAACAAAAATACAAAACATAACACGAATCAAACCTTGTTTCTTACCAATGTTATATGAGTTCACAAAAGAAAAGGGTTCAAACCTCGAAGTCCCATTCTCCTTCCATATCAGGATCATCTTTATTGATCCATATATATGTTTTCACAGTCATCTTCTCAGAGTTGTCCTGTACATGCAAAAACAAAGAAATTAAAAACAATATAATCAATCTCATCAAAAATGTTTGTTTTAATTTGGAGATGAGAATCTTCAAACTCACCTCTCGTACAACACCAACTGTCACTCTCTCATATTCATTACCCTCAACAGCATCTAGATTCTTAAGTTCTTCATCTGATAATCCCATTAGTACCTGCACCAAAACTCAACTAAATCTCTCAAAATTTAAACCCACTAATAAATCTTCAATTATGATTAAAACACAAAAAAAACCCACAAAAAAAATGATTAAAAATCAAACCTTTCCATGGACTTCTCCTGCCTCAGACGGCACAATACATGGATACAAACGTCCTTTCAGCCTAAACCTCTTACTGAAAAATTTAAAAGATCCCAGAATCACCATCAAACCTTAGATCTGTATAGAGAGAGTAATCAATCGAGAGATAAAGAGAAAGAGAGAGAGAGGAAATGTACAAGCCAGGGAGTGTTACAGAGATGATCTCAGGAGTACGTTCAAGCATGACAGTGATGACTTCAGGCTCTTGAAAACTACCATAGACGAAAACATTGTGAAGCTGCACACTTGAGCTACTCATTTTTTTTTTTTATCTCTTCCACAGTTTTTTTTTTGTTTTTCCTCTGTTTATTTTTTTTTCTCTCTTAATTTGCTTATGTTATTTCTGTCTCAGAGATTTGACTTTTAAATAACGCGAAGATAAGAATATCTTGATAGGAAGGAACACGAAGCCGGTCAAACACGTGTTAAGGATTCTCTCATGACAACCTTAGTTACCTCACTTATCAATCATCCTTTCTTCATTTTTTTTTTCTAGTTTGGTCGGCAATTATTTGATACATATCTTAACTAAAATTGTTATTTTAATAACAACCTCACATAATCAAAAAGATATTGACCGAAAGATGGGTCTTTATCTGAACGGATTTTTATGTACTTGTTAGTAAAAAAAAAATATAGATATAAAATTGGAGATGTATGAAAAGAACTCTTACCTAATAACAACCTGTCATAAAAGATCCGCTACTGATATTGTAAAAGGATATAATAGCACCTCAAAAAATAAAAATAATAATATTTTATTATTTTTATTAAGTGAACCACTAATTGATTGACATATAGTATTTGAGTATCTGTGAGTTTTGGTATGAAAACTTGTCTCTACTCTCTTTTCTAATTTTTATTATTTATTATTTAATTTAATTATGAGATATATTCTCAAAAAGTACTGATAAAAAATACATTAACATATAAAAAACGAGTCTTCCATTTAAGTATTTAACTATAGCTAAGTTTTAATTAGCGATATAAAATAGAATTACGATTTTAGAAATAATTTTATAGTTGTAAAAATTATATAATGTAAGTTTCATTTATTTTTCATTAACAGAAATAATAATGTAGGTTTGAAGAAATCTTAGATAGATAATAAGAATCTTCCTTCCTTTCTCGAAAAAATAAATAATAATGAGACTGTTGTTCCTAGGACTAAGAGCATATCCAAAAGAAATCTCAAAACCTCAAAAATAAAGTTTTGCTTATTCCAAAAGAAACTTTAAAACCTCAAATTTTGAGGTTTTGAACAGTGAAACTTTATATTTGAGGTTTCACGGTTCAAAACCTCAAATTTGAGGTTTCATCTTTTTCTTTACATATTGGTCTTTATAGTTATATAATTATTTAATTTTAACTTTCAAATAATTTTATCTCATATATATTTGATATATATTTTATAAATTTCATTTTTATATAAATTAAAGAAATAGTTTAAATGAAAATACAATTATTAATATAAAAGAAACATTATATAATATTAAAAATAAATATTATACATCAATAATATTGCATTAATACAGTTAATACAAAATAAAATAAAATAAAAAATTTACATAGAAACATAATATTACAGAAATAAAAATACAACAATAATAATATTTTCATGTAATATATTTTATGATTTGATATTGCTTGTAATATTTTATTGTGTGTTTTTTAGTCATTCAAAAGTTTTGTGCTATAAATTAATTATGATTAATAGTAAGAGTTTTATTGCAAAATTTAAAGTTTTTAAAGTTATATTTGAGGTTTATCTTTTGGAGACAAACCACCTCAAACCTCAAATTTGAGGTTTTTGAAACCTCAAATCTGAGGTCTCTGTTGGAGATGCTCTAAGAACATGTTTAAGGGTAAGAACCTTTTAATGGGTTCTTACTTAATTTTTAAATATTAAAAGAAATGTAAAGGAGAAAGAAAGAGAAAAAATGTGAGAGTAAATGACAGCTGTCACTTAAGAAACGGTTTTTAAGTTTTTTATATAAGAATCGACTCTTAATTTTATAAGTAATTTTCATTTAATTTAATCATAATAAATGCTAAGAAACCAGTTAAGAACCTTCCTTTAAACATGGTCTAACTATTTCTTTACATAGCGGGACTCTGACTTGAGAATCTTTATGAAATAGTTAAAACATATCTTTGGATGTGCAGTGGATTGCAAATGAGGTTTTCTTACTGTGGTAAAATCATTTTATTTGTAACATCTTCAATTTTGATATATAGTGATATATATGAAAAAACTTTAAAAAATTGATTTGGTTATCTATGTTACTAAAGTGCATTTAATTTTTCGGTGCATCCAGAGAGAATTCTAAAGTTAAACGTGCTTGAAGTGGAGTAGTTAAATGATTGGTAATCTATGAAAAAGTGATTTTTGATATCGTGTGAATGAAGGTAAAACACGGGAAACAGTTTTATAATGATTGCAAGGTCAATAAACAAATCTTTTGAGTTTCAAAAAATAATGCACTGACCATTGGACAAAAGTGTACCCTCAGACCCAAAAAAACGAATATGAGACCCACTGATAAAGACGGATGTAACATTATATTATTCTTTTTTGAGTTAATAGATTTTTTAAAAAAAAAAATCCTGAAAATAGACGATATGTGTAATTCATACAAAAGAAGAACTCTCATAGAAGTGCATATTTATTCTCTGTAAATGAATTTTTTTTTTTCAAATTTTATTTTACTTTTAACTCAAGTGATTATATGATTTTTCTAGATTAAGATACTAGGTGTTATCTTTTTAATCCACCATATTTGATCGTAAATTTTGTTATCCCTTCTCTCATGTAACCGTAGTGTAGGATGGAGTGTTTTCTGTCACCATTCTTTTAGTTGTTTTAGTTGTAGACCGGAGTACCCGAGCCGAAATGAATCTCAGATGTTTCTCTGATTTTTCCGCAAGTGTGGTACGTATCTTTTCAATATATATAGGCGATATGATATCATAATTTTATCATACATATAGGATGAAACTTTAGAAGAAAACAAAAATATTTCATTGAATCTTGTTTTGTTCCTCTAAAAACACAACCGCATTTCAATTTCTACAGAACCATTATATTATTTTGTTGCTATGAATCTTCCATAGTGATTGTACGTAATCGACGATTATTACAAGTTGTAAGTGAAAGATCTCATTTTAACAAATTGACTAAATGGTCTGGTCTATAATATGATTAAATTGACTATAAATGATTTGGTTCGCCTCAGCCAATGCATTGATTACTAATTGGTTTTAGTCTTTAGATGGTGTGAGGCTTTATTATTGATTACAGCCGAGCCCTCATCAGCATTGACAAATAATTGTGTACGAAATTACATTTTTATCAGAATCTTCTTATACATATCAATTTTGGTAAACAAACTTTTCTTTTTTTATAACGCTGATTTAAATTCATTCAATGTCAAAGCCAAGCAACACGAGGTACAACGGAGAAGAAAAGAATAAAATGTTTATTTAAGGTTTCTTTTGTAAATTTACAAATTATATATTTATGATATAATAGTATGTGTGTATTATCAATGTATATAATAATATAAGATACGGATTCAGGTGGATAATCTGATTGTTTTGGAACATAAATCAGTCAGATATTAATGTGCTCCAGTCCTACTACTAACTTCTATGGCATCAAATTGTTTTTTCATCACTTATCAGTTTGTTGCTTCTATCTGAGAAGTGGAATCTCTCCACTCTCTATATACAAACGAAAGATGTTAATAATCGTTGATCAATGGAAATAATATTCCGATACTCGAGAAAATTAAGATAATCGTTGGTAATAGATATTTATTTGTTTGATATATTCTTGGAAATGCAATTTAGATAAATGAAGATTCGATTAAATACGATAACAACTCTTATTGGGAAACAGTTTTTTACTCTCTCCGTTACTCTTTTTATCTGTCATTTTAGTACTATACACAGATTAAAACAGTATTAAATTTATTAGTTTTTCAAAACAAAACATCATTAATTATTTACATAAACACAATTCAACCATTAATAAAATAAACAGCAGAATACCAATAATTAAAATATATTGAAAACGTTATATAATTTGAAACAATTTTTTTTATAAAACGTCAGATAAAAAAAAACGGAATGAGTATTTATGTAGGAAACTCAGTTGAGTTAACAACCATCTTCTTGTTCTTTGTAGCTAAAGCATAGCAACACAAGTATGGCATGGCGACTTGAGTCTCTCACCGGTATGACTTTTACATTTTAAATTGTCACACTTTTTAATATATATAATCAGGACTTGCAATGCTAATTTCAGATGGATTCTGTAGAGACATATAGAAGATTCTAAAAAGTATCTCCATCCCTATGATCTCTCTTAATCCCTATGATTTCTCTTGATAATAATATGGTAATATACTCTTAATCCCTATGATTTCTCTTACTTTTAATATTGTAATATTCTCTTAATCCCTCTGATTTCTCTTACTATTAATATTATAATATATATGTGTGTGTGTGCTTTGTATATGCAATAAGACATGAGAGTCTACATACGATTATCGATATGATTTAAAATTTGTGTTTGTTTCTGAAAGGAAGAAGAAGATGACTAAAGAAAACTCAACAATGGAAGTAGATCAACGAAACAACGATCTAAACAATTGGTTACCAGTAACAGCGTCTCGAGAGGCCAAATGGTGGTACTCTGCCTTCCACAATGTTACTGCCATGGTCGGTGCTGGTGTTCTTGGTTTGCCCTTCGCCATTTCACAACTTGGATGGTACATTCTTAGTCATACGAGACGTACATTTTTGTATCATATTATATATTTTTTTATTATATATGTGCCGGTGCTAGTATATCATTATACCAAGAATGTTTGTGTGTTGTATAACATGTCATTGTAGGTATGTGGAATAGGGGCAATATTGGGATCATGGGTGATAACGTTTTACACATTGTGGCAACTTGTGGAGCTTCATGAGGCCGTGCCTGGAAGACGTTTTGACCGTTACCCGGAGCTTGGACAATACGCATTTGGACCGAAACTAGGTTATTGGTTTGTAATGCCACAACAAATGTTGGTCCAAGTTGGTTCCGACATAGTCTACAATGTCACTGGCGGAAAATCGCTAAAGAAAGCCATCGAGCTCTTGATCCCGAGTTTCGCCATGAGGAACACTTACTACATTTTGATCTTCACAGTGATCCAACTTGCCTTGTCTCAAATCCCTAACTTCAACTCTCTCAAAGGCGTTTCTCTTCTCGCTGCGGTTATGTCCATTGGTTACTCGATGATAGCGTTTGTTGCGTCCACCGTTAAAGGAACGTACCACCACCCGTCTAGCTACGGAATCCGATCTCATGAAACTGCTGATATAGCGTTTGATGCGATGAATGCGTTGGGAACGATAGCGTTTGCGTTTGCTGGACATAGTGTGGTACTTGAGATCCAAGCAACCATTCCTTCAACACCTGAGGTTCCTTCAAAGAAACCAACTTGGAAGGGAGTGATCGTGGCTTACGCCATCGTCCTCCTTTGCTACATAACAGTCTCAGCCTCAGGTTTTTGGGCGTTTGGTAATCTAGTGCAAGACAATATCCTTATCTCCCTTCAAAAACCTAATTGGCTTATCGCAGTCGCCAACTTCATGGTGTTTCTTCATGTTATTGGAAGTTATCAGGTTTGTTATTACATTCATATATAAACCTCTAGAGAATAATTATCTTTTTCGAATAGTTTAGTTTAATTATGTGATTGTGCATGTGCATGTGTTTGATCCAAACAGGTATTTGCAATGACCGTGTTTGATGGAATGGAGTCGTGTCTGGTGAAGAACTTTAACTTCACTCCTTCCACATGTCTTCGTTTTGTGGCACGTAGTTCATACGTTGGTACGTTAATTAATACTCAAAATTACAAAGTAATTAATCAAAACGTTACTATACGATCATTGTAATTTTGTATCAAATTCTTTTTTTTCAGCGTTGGTGGGGTTTATCGCAATATGTGTTCCATTTTTCGGAGGGTTACTAGGTTTTTTTGGCGGTCTTGTTTTCTCTTCAACGTCCTACTTCGTAAGTCTATACCCAAAATGTCTCTCCTTCATATTATTAATTTAACAATTTAAGCAATTTTATTGATAAATATCATGGAATTGATTAGTGACTATTTTAATATAACAGCATAACCTTCTGTTTTTTTTTTTTTTTGGTTTTTTTTTGCAGTTGCCATGCATTATATGGTTGATCATGAAAAAACCCAAACGTTGGAGCTTTCACTGGATTGCATCTTGGATACATATACATAAGCTACATTTTCTTCCAAAAATATATATAATATGTTATAAGGAAATATGATCCTAATGAATATATTAATTATATATGGAATGTTTTTTTTACAGATCTCGATAATAGTTGGTGTCCTTATCGCGGTTCTAGCACCAATAGGTGGATTAAGAGAAATCATCCTTCAAGCCAAAACCTACAAGATGTTCTCTTAGTTAAATTTGCAACGTCTAATGCATTATATATGCTAAAATATAAATCTCGTTTGACTTAAATACATAAAAATGGGTTGGGGTATGTATTCGTCAAGATAAATCGTTACTATATCGGATATTTAATAAGCTGAGATCATCAGAGTTAATCGAAGTTTTCATGGGTTTTAATAGGTCTGGGCAAAAAATCCGGTCTCGAAATACCGAACCGAACCCGAATCGAAAAAAAGGAACCGAATCCGAATCCGAATTGATAAAATATCCGAACGGGTCCTAAATTTCTATATCCGAAAATCCGAAACCAAATCCGACCCGAACCGAAAACCGAACGAGTATCCGAAATAACCAAAATACAATTATATACATAAAATATTAGTTATAGTTAGACTTAATACAACTTATTTATCCTAAATTATAATTATAAATTCGAATATATGAATTACTTTTATACCAAAATGACTAAAATATTAAAAATAAATAGAATATATGAGACTTTTAGTTATCTTGTCAAATTTAATTGAATTAAATTTAAATTTAACTAATTTTTATTTTATTTTTATAAATTTTCGGATATCCGAACCGAACCCGAATCCGAACCTGAACCAAAATTCAAAAATACCCGAACGGGTCCTATATCTTCAAACCCGAAAATTCGGAACCGAACTTAACCCGAACTATACCCGAATAGGTACCCGAACGCCCAGACCTAGGTTTTAATATATATTATATATATAAATGTAGTAATAAAAAGTTATATATATCACGAATCTTGTACAATACCAGATAGTTGACAAGTTAAAAATGCCATTTGATTGAATATATATTAATGTAGTAATAAAAAAGTTTCAGAAACGTCATCTTCGATACATAAATTTTGAAATTTGAAATCTTTTGATAGTTGTTAAATCACTATAACTCCTTCGCCCCTAAGATTGGTATTTAGTATTTACTTCTTTTTACCCATTAAAATAACTAAAAGTGGATTGCGAATGATTACGGATTTACGAAACGAATATTTATCTAATTTTATATAAACCTTAATTTTGATTTCTCTTTTTAAAATTCCTTCTCTTTTTGACCTCTTCTACAATTCCTCCTAAAACGACTCATTTAGCATTAACAGAAAAAGGACCCCTTAATCATGAATAAATAAATCAATGGAAGCTTCTCACCGTCCGATTAGACTCTGTAGCAGTGACATCAGCAATCGGACGTTACCAGGTTAAAATGTTAAGCGAAGCAGACGAGTAGGCTCAATTAGATTATATTGCTATAGGTTTATGGATTTTGATATTTTTACTAAGATTAGTGTTATTGGTGTGATGGTTTTTTAATTCTATATAAAATTAATTGTTATTTAAAAAATGTGGTTATTAATTTTTTATGATTTTATTAAAATCTAATGATATTGGAACTTGAATTTTAAATAATTTAATTCATTAATATTTTTTTAAAAATATCATCTACATCTCTTAGATTCTTAAAGTCATTATTATAAAAATATTTAATAAATTCTCTAAATATACAAAACTTTTACAATTCTTTACAAATTTAAAAAAACTGTCAACTTTAAAAATTTATCAATTCTTTATAAATTTAACTCCCAATGACCCGTCCTAAAAAATATGGATGTTTAATTCTGATTTTGGTCCAGTTTAGGTTTTTTTTTTTCAGTTTATAAGAATTAACTAACATACTGATATCATATTAATTCTGGTTTGATTCAGTTTGCATACTTTCAATTTTTGGGTTGTTCGATTTTTTAACCAAAAATCATAATTATATTTAGTTTTTTTTTTTAATTTAAAAATTTATGAATTTTAATTTATATCATTAAAAAAATCTCATTTACTAAAGCATATCAAATACCAATATTATTATTTTAATACTGAAATAAATAAAATTTAATAAGAAAACAAAATAAGTTGTTAGCATTAAAATTTATTTTAATTAAAATTTATAAAACTAAAAAAAGAAAAATAATGATTAACTTTAAACGAAATAAACTAATAAACTAATAATATCAAAATTTCAAATATTATAATTATAACAATAAAATCACTTATATATAAATAATCGCTTATATTATATAATTTGCATATGACTATACTATTATATATTATTATATTTTCATCAATCGTTTTTTTTATTCTGTTTACTCGATTCATAACCGAACATTATCCATATATTCTATTTTCTAAAAAGTTACATATATTCCGTTTTCTAAAAAAATTAAACCATATTTTTTATTTTAGTTCGTTATAAATCGGTTTAATTCGATTTTACCTGATTGAAAACTAAAAAATGAGAATCTTAAGTTTTTTTTTTTATTTTTTTATCGTAAGCATCATTTTTTAACTTACCTGGTCTCGTATGTTAAAATATACCAAATAATATTTATTAAAGTTCTCACTAAACACTATTGTTCTCAAACTCATTCCAGAGATTGATAGATCATCCGGTCATCCGGTCGACCACAATTGAACCACAGACTGAACCACAAATCGATCAAAATTGAAGAATTTCAATATATATATATATATATAAATTTTTGTCAACATATATGTAATTTTTATAAATACGATAAGAAAATTCATGTTTTATAATTTTCTTTCTGTGCAAGAAAGAAAGAGAGAAAGAGAGAAACGAGTTGTTTGGCCAGCAAGACATCGATATGAGAAAAAGAAGAAAAGAAGAGTTCGTGAGTAAGCTTGAAGAAAGATGTGAAATCATTTGTTATATATCTGATGATCTGAATCACTCTTCCACACTCTTATTTATAGGAGTTTACACACACACAACTACATATATAAAATCGAACGTTAAAAGCATTACTTATTTGTTTCCTCCATATATGGATTACCTTCTTCAATTATATGGTAGTTTTACTTCGACATTTTTGGATTTTGAGATATGATAGATTACATTTATTCTTGAAATTATCACTTTTCTTCAAATTTGCGTTCCTCCCGCTCGCGTTCCCGCCGCTCGCGTTCCTGCCGCTCGCGTTCCCGCCGCTCGCGTTCCCGCCGCTCACGTTCCTGCCGCTTGCGTTCTTGTCCATCATTTCCTCCGCCACTTCTCTCCATGGGATTGGATTGGATGTGTTCGCAGGAAGGCTGAGTGAAAGGGCTTGAGCTTTTATGATTTTGTGAACTAACGAATCGAAGCTATTTATAGAAGAAAAATGGCCATGAGTTGCGTAGCTAAAGTGGAGATGGAAAAAAAAAAGAGTAGCGGTAAAATATTCTACACAGTCTATTAGGATATATTCTAGATATCTAACTATATATTTTGTACATATTATTTTTTATTTATTTAGGATTATCATTTAGGTATACTTTGTACATATATATACATATACCATATAGTAATACAAATAACAAAATTGTAGCATCGTAGCATCGTAGCGTAAGACACAAGTCACAAGAAACAGAAGTCTAATAAAACATTAGCAGCTTCATTAACATTTTCTCCCTTCGTAGCCTTGAACTGGAACTACACTACATGTCTGTAATGCTAAAATCTATAGATTGGTCAACTCAACATAGTTAATAAGTCCATTATTCTTATTAAAAAACGGAGAAATAGTGGAAAATGTTCCATTCTTTTACACAAAAAGAAATATATTCTATCTCCACCATGCTTTTTTTTTTTTGGGGAAGAAACGTCAAAAGAAAGATGCGTACGCACTAATATATAAAGTTACCTCGTATGAGGGACCTTGATTACTTTCTTTTATTTACCTTTCCTTTTTGACTAAACTTCCTACGTTTATTTCGCTTTCCTCACGAAATTATACGTCACAACTCTACTATCATAATTCAAGAATAAACAAATAAAAGCGACTCTATGTGGCTAACTTCTTTTGAGTTTACTCCTCACAAGATATTTCATTTCATCTAAATGGCTTCCTCTTCATCTTCCTCTTATTCCAAGTGCTCATACGACGTATTCCCAAGTTTCAGCGGAGAAGATGTCCGCAAAACATTCCTCAGCCACTTTCTAAAGGAGCTTGAAAGGAGATCGATCATTGCTTTCAAAGACAACGAGCTCGAGAGAAGCCGGTCGCTCGAACCTGAGCTTATGCAAGCCATTAGAGATTCGAGGATGACGGTGGTTGTGCTCTCAGTACACTACGCACTTTCCAGCTGGTGTCTTAACGAGTTGGTGGAGATAGTAAAATGCAAGGAAGATTTGGGTCAACTGGTGATACCGGTTTTCTACGGTTTGGATCCTTCTCATGTTAGAAAGCAAACCGGAGAGTTTGGTGAGGCCTTTGAGAAGACATGTTGCAACAAAACAAATGATGAAATACAACTATGGCGTAAATCTTTGACCGATGTATCAAATATAGCTGGATATCACTCTTGGGACTGGTACAACTTTATGCATCATTACTTATATATATATATTTGAATATGGATACTTTATTTGTTTCGTGTGTTTTGAAATGATGTCTTGTCACAGGAAAAACGAAGCAACAATGATTGAATCAATAGCTAATGAAGTTTCGGGTAAGCTGAATTTAACTCCATCTAAGGATTTTGAGGACTTTGTCGGCATCAAAGATCATTTGCAAAAGATGAGCTTGTTGTTGGGCTTGGAACCGGATGAAGTGAGAATGGTTGGGATTTGGGGTCCCTCGGGGATTGGTAAAACTACCATTGCAAGAGCTTTGTTTAACCAATGTTCTAGACCCTTCAAAAATAGCGTTTTCATAGACAGAGCTTTTGTATCTAAGAGTATGAAAATTTATAGAAAAGCCAACGCAGACGATTACAACATGAAGTTGCATTTGCAACAAACTTTTTTGTCAGAGATTTTAGGTCAAAAAGACATGAAGATAGATCATTTAGGTGTGGTAGAAGAAAGGCTAAAGCACATGAAAGTTCTCATTGTTATCGATGACTTGGATGATCAAGTGGTGTTAGATGCTTTGGTAGGTCGAGTTCAGTGGTTTGGTTGTGGGAGTATAATCATTCTAGTTACAAAAGATAAGCATATTCTAAGATCACGTGGAGTTGTTCACATTTACGAAGTAGGTCTCCCATCTCCTAAACTAGCTCTAGAGATGTTCTGTCGATTTGCTTTCAGGCAAAACTCTCCTCCCCATGGTTTCACAGAGGTTGCTTCTGAAGTCGTGAAATGTGCAGGTAGTCTTCCTTTAGGTCTTAAAGTTTTGGGTTCACATTTGGGAGGGAGGGACAAAGAGGACTGGATTAATATGTTGCCACGACTTCGGAAAGTGTTAGATGGGAAAATAGACAAGACACTAAGACTCGGTTACGATGGGTTAGATAGAAATGAAGACAAAGCAATATTTCGTCACGTTGCATGTATCTTCAATGATGAGAAAATCAAAGATATCGAAGAGCTACTAGCTGATAGTGACTTGGATGTTAGTATCGGGCTTAGAAACCTAGTTGATAAGTCTCTCATACATGTAAGATTGGGTGTTGTTGAGATGCACTGTTTGCTACAAGAAATGGGTAGAGAGATCGTCCGTGCACAATCTTGTGAGCCTGGAGAACGAGAGTTCCTTGTGGACTCGAATGATATACGCGATGTGCTTCGTAATAATAGTGTAAGTTTTTTGTTTTTTTTTTTTGGTGGTCGTTTCCTTACTTGCTCCATAAGCTAATGATTTTGTCGCTTTCTTGTCGTTAGGGCACTAAGAAGGTTATAGGCATAGCACTGGAAACAGATGAGATTGATGAGTTGCATGTGCATGAACGAGCTTTCCACGGGATGTCTGATCTCTGTTTTCTGAAAATTTACACAAAGAATTGCATGTCGGAGAGATGTCTCAGATGGCACTTACCGAGAGGCTTTAACTATTTGCCCTCAAAACTCAGATTATTGCTTTGGGACAATTACCCAATGAGTTATATGCCTTCTAAGTTTCGTCCTGAAAATCTCATTAAGCTCAGAATGCGAAACAGCAAACTCAAAAAGCTCGGGAAAATAGTTCGGGTAAGAATTTTTATACTATTAGTATCGAATCTTTTATATAACGAGGGAGTTTCTCTCTCTCATGCCTCCAGCTCATCATATTTAAATTGACACATTTGCTTTTTTTTTTTTGATTTTTTTTGTCTCAAAAGCATCTTTTGCAATTTTAATTTCAATTGTTTGTTCATCTAAATGTATATTCTAAATGTTAACTATAAATATATCATAAAATATATAAAAATAATAATTTACTTCAAAATAAATAAATGTATCAAAATTATATTAAAAAAATTTAGTAGATGAAAAATATAATCCACATATACAATGAAAAAGTGTTATTTACATAAAATAAATGATACATGACATAAAATAATATATGAATTGAAAAACTTAAATTATATATAAAAAATTAAATAACTCATGATAAGAAAAAAAACTATATGTTGTCAAAAAAAACTATATATAGTAGATAATTAAAAAAACAAACAAAAATTATTATTTTTAACGAAACTAATCTCAACTTAAATATCATAATCCAAAATTATATATATATTTATATATTTTTTTTTTCTTAAAAAATATCTAAAGAATTTTTTTAGAAAATAAAATGACTAGGGAAGAAAAGGTAACAATAAAAGGTCCAACACCTTTATATTCTAGATACAACAAATGATATGAGAAACAAAATCTAAGCTATAAAAACAGAAAATGTTGACAGATTCAAAACAACATCATTACATTTGATATAAAATAAAATTAAAAACTAATATTAACTGAAAGAAGATTATAAATGAACCAATTGAAAAAAATTAGAGTCTATATAAATAATAATAAACAAAAAATAATATAAAATTAACTAATTACTAAAGGAATAAAACTTTACAATTAATTATAACTAAAAAAATTTAAAATAACAAAAAAAAAACAAAAAACTAAAATTATTGAAAATAAAGACATGCCCCCGCATGCGCGGGGGCTAAAAATTCCGAGTGTTTTAAATGCTAAAATTCTTTTATATTCTACTATTTTCTCATATAAGTTGTTTTGATTAATAATACAAGACCTCGACACTCGGTTATTCGGTTCGGTTTTATATATTATTATGTGTTCCTAAAAAATCGAAATTATTTTATATATCGATAAATTCGGTTAATTTAATTAAAAATCTTGGTTATTTTGGGTTAATTTCGGTTAATTCGACTAATTTCGATTTTATTTTCGGTTTATCGGTTAAGTTTAGTTTCATTTTTCGGTTAATTTCGGTTTTTTTCGGTTAACCGTCTGGTTAGTGTTTGTCGAACCGAACCGATAACCCATTAAATTTCAAAATCTTGCCGATCGGTTCATAAACACAATTTTAATTGAAACCGAAAACCGAAATTTTGGTTCGTTTGGTTTGTTTCGGTTTGGACCGAATGCCCAGATCTAAATAATACAAAAAAATCAAAAATAATATTTAATATAAAGATTAAATATAATACAACCAATTTTATAGAGTATAATTGATCATACACTATTCAATAAATAAAAAAATTGCATTGAAATGTGAAAATAATTTATATTTTGAAACAAAACAAAATATATTTAAAACAGTTTATATTATGAAATAGTAGGAGTACTACTTAGATGAATAACCATATAATTTTCAAGTAATGTGTAATTTTTCTGAAACTCTAATTGTGTCTCTTTTTTTCTCGTTTTTGTTTCAGTTGCTTGCATGCCTCAAAGATATGGATTTTTCAGGATCAGAAAACCTGAAAACGATCACCAATCTTTCAATGGCAACCAATCTTGAGACACTAAATCTCAGCTCTTGCTCCAGCTTGAAAGAGCTAACTCCTTCCTCGATTGAAAATCTCAATAACTTGATGACTTTGGACATGGCAGGATGCACAAATCTTAGGGCTCTTCCAAACGGCATCAACCTACAATCACTCATTCATCTCAATCTGCATGGATGCTCTCGATTAAAGAGCTTTCCAGATATCTCAAGCAACATCTCACAACTCATTCTAAGCGAGACAGGGATTGAAAAAATCCCATGCAGCTTGCATCTAGAGAACCTAGTTGATCTTCGTATGCATGAACTGAAGAGTAAGAAACTTTGGAAAGAAGTGGAGGTAAACATAACGTTTTCTTGAAACTATTTTTTGCTAACATCTTTATAAATAAAAGATGAAGAAAACACTTTATACATTTCTTAAAGAAAACGTTATGTTTATTAACATCTTTTCATTGTTTCTTGCTTTTTTTGGCTCAGCCGTTGACACCTCTCATGCCTCTATTTTCTACCTCTTTGACGAGATTGTATCTCTCGCATATCCCAAGTTTGGTGAAGCTTCCTTCCTCATTTCAGATTCTCGATAACCTAAAGGATTTGAGAATCACACGCTGTAAAAATCTGGAGATTCTTCCACTCGGCATCAACCTCAAATCTCTATGGCGCCTCAACTTTTCTGGTTGCTCACGGTTGAAGAACTTTCCTGACATATCAACTAACATCTCAGTGCTTGGTCTCTTCCGAACAGGGATTGAAGAGGTTCCTTGTTGGATTGATAAATTCTCTAAGCTGGAGAACCTGTTTATGCCCAACTCCAAGAAGTTGAAAAACGTATCCTTAAACGTTTACAAGTCAAAACATCTTGACAAGGTTGATGATCGTGTCCCACTAGTCAAGCTTTGTTTCGTCAACTGTTTCAACTTGGACCAAGAAGCTCTTCTTCAGCAAGAATCGATCATCAAGTACATCATTTTGCCAGGTGTACAAGTGCCTTCATATTTCACTCACCAAACCACTGAGAACTCTCTGACTAACATCCCTCTACTTGAGCTTCATGACTCCCACTCTTCTCAACCATTTCTCAGACTAAGGGCTTGCGCTGTTTACGAAGAAACTCTGCCTCCAAAGAGTTGCTTGATAACTATCCAGGTAAGTTGTCGGTTCAGAGGTAGACTGAGGGAGAACCACTTTGATTCAACGGATCAATCATGTAGCTTCTGGACATATCAGGATGGGCGTCATATGGTTATATTTGACTGTTTCTTCCCTTCACACGACGAAAGTTCTCCTCATCTAGCTCATTACGACCATGTGGATATACAGTTTCATCTCACTGATGACTGCTCTAAGTTCAGTTTAGTAGGATGTGGTATAAGACTCGCCAATGACACTACACCATCTACGGATAGCAGAGCTAGTACTTCAAATATACTTGAAGATAGCAGCAACATGGACAACTATGAGACTGAAGATAGTGGAGACAGCGATATAGAGACAGAGAGAAACAGGAAGCGACTCACGATGTGGTAATGAACTCAACATTCTCTTAGTGTTTCTTATTTGTTGGTTTTCAATAAGATTTAGAAAATTATATATATGTAACGTATCTTGTATCTTTTATAGCCTCGCAAGACTGACCTGTGTTTAAAGAAGGCTTCCCTGCAAACAAGACCAAACTTCGGTAATCTGTTCAACGAATCATCTCTTCTAAAACAGAGCTTATTTGGATAGATTTATGATCCATCAAGACGTATGTTAAATAGTAGTAAATCAGTTATGTTATGTATATATACAACTGTTCTTGTATATGTTATTGACTATGAATCACTCAACAGAGCATCAGTTTCATCTCATGCTTTATCATACCTTTTATGACTGTACGATCGTTTGCCTCAACTAATCATGAATCATGGAATCTAATTTACCTCTATGTCAAAAGATGAAACAAAACTCGAAAGATTTGTAATACAGTATGGTACAAAATGACTAAAAGAGACTCACTTTTTAACTTCTTCTGTTCGGAAGAAATCCATCTTTAGCCATTTCAGCAAGCACATCAAGAACCACATCCATATTCCCTTCCCTATGATTGATTTCCACAAGCACTTTAGCTTGCTCTGCTTCACTCAATTCACAGCTTCTCAATACATTGTCAATCACACAATTCAATTCACCAACCATGTCTTCCTTGTGCAACGCTTTAACCAGAGCAATAACTGTCACAGTATGAAGAAGAAATCCAGAACTTACCATCTCCTTGTATAGACTATACGCTTTCTGTACATCTCCGCCTCTGCAATGACCATGGATCATCACGTTATAAGCTGTTCCATCAGGTTTATGGTTTTTCTCAAGCATGGATTCGAAAACTCGATCAGCTTCATTCATCATCCCCTTCATACAGAATCCTTTGATAAGAGATACCACGCTTTTGAACTCGATGTTACCGCAGTTTTCAATGAGTGTTTGATACGTGACATCGCTAGGGACTGATTCGTCGTAAAACAGCTTGAGCAAGAGTCTCTTCGCTTCTCTTGTTCGAGCTTGCTTGTTAAGCCCGTTAATAAGCACGCTGTAAGTGACAACATCAGGCAACAAACCTTTCTCGACCATCTCGTTGTGCAAGTTTAGCGCTTTCTCCAAATTACCTTCTACACAATGAGCATTGATCAATGCTGTGTAAGTAAATTCATCAGGTGTAAGGTCAAGTCTAAGCATTTCTTCGAAAAGATCACAAGCTTCCTTTGTTCTTCTCTGCTCGCAAAACCCTTGGATAAGCGATGAGTAAGTGATTGTATCAGGTTGGATCCCTTTCTCAACCATCTCCCTCTTCACTCTCACCGCTTCATCTACATCGTAACTTCTACAAAACCCGGATAACACCGTGCTGTAACTCACTACATCCGGAGCCAAACCTTTCTCCTTCATATCATCAAGAACTGCTATCGCGTCTTCCATCTTCCCCGCAACACAATGTCCGTTAATCAGAGCATTATAAGTAATGATCGAAGGCCTAAACCCGTTATCAACCATCTCTTTCAAGACTCGATAAGCTTCATTCATATACCCCTTTTGGGAAAACCCATCAACCAAAGTCGTGTAAGTACGCTCATTAGGACAAAGCCCTCTAACACGCATCTGGTCAAGAAACTCGACAGCACGGTTCATGTTCCCGGCCTTACACATGCTATGTATCAGCGAAGTATAAGTGATGACACTAGGAGACAACCCATGTCTCAGCATCTCAGCGTGCATCACAAGAGCTTGGTGAAAGTTACCTTCTTTACAATACCCTTTAATAAGAGTATTGTAAGTGACTTCATCAAGAGAGAACCCTCTCCTGTTCATCTCCGTAAGCACCAAGCTCGTCTCTTTCATCCTCCCTTCTCTACACAACCCGTTAATAACGACATTGTAAGAGATCAAATTAGGCTCCAAACCCTTCAACGCCATTGCTCTCAGAAGCTCAAAGCCATCATCGATCCTACGCAGCTTACAATACCCATCAATCAATGTGTTGTAAGTAACAACGTTAGGCAAACAACCTTTCTTCTCCATCCGATCGAAAAACTGCAGAGCAACATCTAAATTCCCAGCAGAGCAAAACCCTCTAATCAAGATGTTGTAAGTGAAGACATTCGGAGAAACCTGAGTTTCCAACATTTCATTGAAGACATTCTCAGCGAAACTAATGTCTCTTTTGGATCTAATGTTAGCATCTAAGACAGCATTGTAAGACAAAACTCCAGGCATAAAGCCATGAGCTTGAGCGAGATGAATGATGCTTAAAGCCTTATCGATCAGATTCAAACGAGAGTAAGACTTCACTACCAAATCGAAAACAGAGGAAGTGGAATCGCACAGATCGTGAGTCTCTTGTAGCGATCGGAAGACGAGAGAAGCGTCTTGGTGTTTGGCGGCGACGTCCTCCGCGAGGGTTTGTGCGGTTTTGTAGAGCTTGAACTTGGTGAGGATGTGGAGAGTGATGCATTTGCAACGGAGGGTGAAGAATCGATGAGGTTTGGCCCAGTTTAGGAACTTGAGGATCAGTTCTTGGTCGTTCCGAGATTTGAGGAGAAGGCTAGAGGCTGCTTCTGGGGTGAAATCTGCAGAGATGTGTTGGAGTTGGTAAGGATGACGTCGGAGAAAGGTTAAAGCTTTATCGGCGAGAAGAGAATCTGAAGGAGAATGAGGAGAAGCGAAGGTCGAGAGAGATCGTCGGAAAAGGGTTTTAGAGAGAATCATTTAAGCGGTTAATTTAGGTTTTTAGTGAACAGAGAAAGGCTAGAGGAAATGAAGAAGACGGTATGTAATTGATCTCAGCCGTTGGATCTTTTATTTGTGAGGCATTTTAGTTTTTGGAAATTTATTGTTTAATTTATTGTTTAATTTTCAATTAATTTCAAAATTGTGTTTCCTTTGTTTTTTTTTTCATTTAAATATTTTATTATTGAAATTTGAAAATTAATATGATAAGAAGAAGCCTTAACAAAATAAAATCTATAAAATAAAATAAATATTTCCACAAACAAAATCAGTGAGGAAAACATTTTCTTTTCAAATGAAAATTCTATAAAAAAACAAAACCTAAAAATAAAACATAACCAAAACAGTTAAAGGCTTATAATTTAACTTTTAAATCTGTAACTTTTTAACTTTTAAATCTGTAACTTTTTAACTTTTGAATTTTATAAATAAAATTTATAACGGTTGTCCACATCCAACCAAATACTAACATTTTCTTATGTAATAAATGAGAAATAATTTTTCAAAACAAAAAAAAACTACGGTTTTCATAATCTGACAAAATAGAACCACAATTTTGTTCGAATATATGTTATATATTTTTGAAAAAAAAGCTCTTTCCTAAAAATTTTTTGGACTTATTATATTTATTTTACTATATACAACTCAACACTAAAAACTAGTACAAACCACTATATTACAAACTCTATCGAAACTAATTGAGCTAATTACAATTTTTAATTTCATTTGCCGAAATAAAAAGTTGGTATCACCGTTACATATAAATAATTTGATTGTTTAAAGAGAGAATCATTTAAGCAATCAATTTAGGTTTCCAGTAAAGAGAGAAAGACTCGAAGAAATAAAGAATATGGTAAGCAATTTATCCCAACAGTTAGATAATTTATATGTGAGCCATTTTGGTTTTCACAAATTCATTATTCAATTTCTATTTCATTTTCAAATAATTTCAAATTGTGCTCCCCTTTTTTATCTAAATATTTTATTATTGAAATTTGAAAAGTAATTTTATCAGAACTCAAAAATTCTTAACACAAAAAAACCAATAAAATAAAATAGATATTTTCACAAACAAAATTGAAGGAAAACAACTTTTTTTCAAATGAAAGTTCTATAAAAAAAAAACTTAAAAGTAAAACACAAGCAAAATAATTTTAACTTGAAAAATTAAATTGAATTTTTAATTTTTAATCTGTAAATCTTTTAACTTTTGAATATCAAAAAATAAAATTTTATAACGGTTGTCTACGTCCAACCAAATGATAACATTTTGTCATATAATAAATGAGAAATCACTTGTCAAAAAAAAAAAAAACTACGGTTTCATAATCCGACAAAATAGAACCAGAGTTTTCTTCAAATATATTTCTTTATTAAAAAAAACTCTTCCTTAAAAGCTTTTTTTAGAGTTATTATTTTTAGTTTACTATATACAACTCGACGCTAAAAACTAGTACAAACCACTACATTACAAATTCTACCTTATCTCAAAGTAATTAAGCTAATTACAATTTTTTATTTCATTTGACAAAATAAAAAAGTTTGCATCACCGTTACAAATAATTAATTAGGTTGTTTATGGAGAGAACCATTAAAGCAATTTAGGTTTTTAATAAAGAGATAAATGCTCGGAAAAATGAAGAAGATGGTTTGCGATTTATCGCAGCTGTTCGATCATATTTGTGAGCCATTTTGGTTTTCATAAATTCATTATTCAATTTATTTTTGATTTTCAAATAATTTCAAATTGTGCTCAACTTTTTATCTAAGTATTTTATTATTGAAATTTGAAAAGTAATTTTATCAGAATTCAAAAAGCCTTAACAAAAAAAAAGCCAATAAAATAAAATAGATATCTCCACAAACAAAATCGAAGGAAAACAACTCTTTTTCAAATAAAATTTCTATAAAAAAACAAAACTTAAAAGTCAAACATAAGCAAAATAATTTTAACTTGAATAATGAAATTAAATTTTAAATTTTAAATCTGTAAATCTTTTAACTTTTAAATATCAATAAATAAAAATTATAACGGTTGTCCACATCCAACCAAATGATAACATTTTGTCATATAATAAATGAGAAATAACTTCTCAAAACAAAAAAAAAAACTACGGTTTCATAATCCGACAAAATAGAACCATAGTTTTCTTCAAATATATTTCTTTATTAAAAAAAAACTCTTTCTTAAAACCTTTTTGGAGTTGTTATTTTTATTTTACTATATACAACTCGACACTAAAAACTAGTATAAACCACTATGTTACAAACTCTACCTTATCTCAAAGTAATTAAGCTAATTATAATTTTGTATTTCATTTGACGAAATAAAAAGGTTGCATCACCGTTACATTTAAATAATTAGGTTGTTTATGGAGAGAATCATTTAAGTAGTTAATTTAGTTTTTTAGTAAAGAGAGAAATGCTTGGAAAAATGAAGAAGACGGTATGCATATATCTTAGCCGTTTGATCATTTATCAGTGAGCCATTTTGGTTTTCAGAAATTCATTGTTCAATTTCTATTTCATTTTCAAATAATTTCAAATTGTGCTCCCTTTTTTTATCTAAATATTTTATTACTGAAATTTGAAAAGTAATTTTATCAGAACTCAAAAAAGCCTTAACAAACAAATACCAATACAATAAAATAAATATCTCCATAAACAAAACCAATGGAAAACAATTTTTCTCAAATAAAAATTATATGAAAAGCAAAAGTTAAAAGTAAAACACAAACAAACAAATTTAAACTCGAATAAGAAATTAAAATTTAAATCTGTTAATTTTTTATTTTTTTGAATATCTATAAATAAAATTTGTAACGGTTGTTCACGTCCAACCAAACGATAACATTTTCTCATGTAATAAATGGGGAGTAACTTCTCAAAACCAAAAAGCTACGGTTTCATAATCCGACAAAATAGAACCACAGTTTTATCCATATATATTTCTTTATTTTTTGAAAAAAAAACTCTTTCCTAAAAGTGTTTTGGACTTATTATTTTTATTTTAACATATACAACTGAACACTAAAAAATAGTAAAAACCATTATGTTACAAACTCTATCTTATCTAAAATTAATTATAATTCTATATTTCATTTGACGAAATATAAAAGCTTGCATCAATGTTACATATAAATAATTAGGTTCTTTTTAGAGAGAATCATTTAAGAAGTTAATTTAAGTTTTTTAATTAAGAGAGAAATGCTCGAAGAAATGAAGAAGATGGTATGCATATATCTTAGCTGTTCGATCATTTGATCATTTATCTGTGAGCTATTTTGGTTTTTAGAAATTCATTGTTCAATATCTGTTTAATTTTCAATTAATTTCAAATTGTGTTCCTTTTTTTATCTAAATATTTTACTATGAATATTTGAAAAGTAATTTTATAAGAACTCAAAAATCCTTAACAAAAAAATACCAATAAAAAAAAAATATATATATATATATATCTCCACAAAACAAAATCAAAATCAAATGAAAAACAATCTTTTCAAATGAAAATTCTATTTTTGTAAAAAACTTAAAAGTAAAACATAAACAAAAAATTTAAACTCGAATAAAGAAATTAAATTTTAAATCTGTAAAAATAAACTTTTAAATATCTATAAATAAAATTTATAACGGTTGTCCACGTGAAACCCAAAGAGAACATTTTATCACGTAATATATGAAAAACAACTTCTCAAAACCAAAAAACTACGGTTACATAATTCGAAAAAGTAGAATCATAGTTTTTTTTTTCAAATATAATTCTTTATTTAGAAAAAAAAACTCTTTCCTAAAAACTTTTTGGAGTTATTATTTTTACATCTCAAAACTAAAAATTAGTATAAACTACTATGTTACAAACTCTAAATTATCTGAAATTAATAAAGCTAATTGCAATTATATGTCTTTCATTTGACGAAATACAGAAGTTTGCACCGTTACATATAAATAATTAGGTTATTGAGTTTTTTAAAAACTGATTTCGAAAAAAGGTTGTTGAGTTTCTTAAATTAATTACGAAAAACTATTTTTCAGAAAATAGCGTAAAAAGAAAAACTTCCAAATTGAAATGTTTCAATTTTGTCATGACTATTTGCTTTTTTAGATTTGAGTTTAATTAATCTTGTAAATAATGACGAAAAGTACATATATCTCTTAAAATGAAAAATTCATACTTTTGTTACATACTTTTGTTACATACACTTATCCTCTTTATCATTTATATGATAAAGTATAAGAAAAATTCAACATATTTTCTTAAGCAAACTCATGTATTCAACAAAGAAAATACAACAAAAGATAAGAATATTACAAAACAAATTGCATTACACATCATTTCTTTTCATTGATCATATAAGATAGTTTCCTTTTTTTATTGTCTAAGATCTATAAGATACTTCGACCTCAATATTTACAAGAAAATAAATCAGCCAAACAGAATGCACTACACTCTCAATTCTTTTTCTTACATGGTCAGCTTTTTTTTAGAAAATATGCAACAAGAAATAAAATTTATAACGGCTGTCCACGTGTAACCAAATGAGAACATTTTCTCATGTAATAAATGAAAAATAACTTCTCAAAACCAAAAAACTACGGTTTCATAATCCGACAAAATAGAACCACAATTTTTCTCCAAATATATTTCTTTATTTAAAAAAAAAACTCTTTCCTAAAAACTTTTTGGAGTTATTATTTTTACAACTTAACACTAAAAACTAGTATAAACTACTTGTTACAAACTATAAATTATCTGAAATTAATTAAGCTAATTTCAATTATATATATTTCATTTGACGAAATAAAAAAGTTTGCATCACCATTACATATAAATAATTAGGTTGTTGAGTTTCTTAAAATTAATTACGAAAAACTATTTTTCAGAAATTAGTGTAAAAAGAAAAATTTCTAAATTGAAATGCTTCTAAAATTTTGTCATGACTATTTGCTTTTATAGATTTGAGTTTAATTAATCCTGTAAATAGTGACAAAAAGTACATATATCTCTAAAAATGAAAATTAATACTTTTGTTACATAAACTTATCCTCTTTATCGTTTATATGATAAAGAATAAGAAATATTCAACATATTTTCTTAAACAAAACTCATGTATTCAACAAAGAAAATACAACAAAAGAAAAGAATGTTACAAAACAAATTGCATTACACATCATTTCTTTTTATTGATCATATAAGATAGTTTTCTCTTCTTTTTTTATTGTCTAAGATCTATAAGATACTTCGACCTTAATATTTACAAGAAAATAAATCAGCCAAAGAGAATGCACTACACTCTTAATTCTTTTTCTTACATTGTCAGCTTTTTCTTGGAAAACATGCAACAAGAAATAAAATTTATAACGGCTGTCCACGTGCAACCAAATGAGAACATTTTCTCATGTAATAAATGAAAATAACTTCTCAAAACCAAAAAACTACGGTTTCATAATCCGACAAAATAGAACCACAGCTTTTCTCCAAATATATTTCTTTATTTTAAAAACAATTCTTTCCTAAAAGAATTTGGAGTTATTATTTTTACAACTCAACACTAAAAACTAGTATAAACTACTATGTTTCAAACTCTAAATTATCTGAAAGTAATTAAGCTAATTGCAATTATATATATTTCATTTGACAAAATAAAAAAGTTTGCATCACCGTTACATATAAAAAATTAGGTTGTTGAGTTTCTTCAAATTAATCACGAAAACAAATTATTGAGTTTCTTAAAATTAATTACGAAAAGTTATTTTTCAAAAAATAGTGTAAAAAGAAAAACTTCTAAATTGAAATGTCTCTGAAATTTTGTCATGTTTATTTGCTTTTATAGATTTGAGTTTAATTAATCCTCTAAATAGTGACGAAAGGTACATATATCTCTAAAAATGAAAATTTCATACTTTGGTTACTTAAACTTATCCTCTTTATTGTTAATATGATAATGAATAAGAAAAATCAACATATTTTCTTAAACAAAACTCGTATTCAACAAATAAAATACAACAAAAGATAAGAATGTTACAAAACAAATTGCATTACACATCATTTCTTTTCATTGATCATATACGATAGATTCCTTTTTTTATCGTCTATAAGATACTTCGACCTCAATATTTACAAGAAAATAAATCAGCCAAATAGAATGCACTACACTCTCAATTATTTTTCTTACATGGTCAACTTTTTTTTAGAAAACATGCAACAAGAAATAAAATTTATAACGGTTGTCCACGTGCAACCAAATAAAAACGTTTTATCATGTAATAAATGAAATATAACTTCTCAAAACCAAAAAACTACGGTTTCATAATCCGACAAAATAGAACCACAGCTTTTCTCCAAATATATTTCTTTATTTTAAAAAAAAACTCTTTCCTATAAACTTTTTGGAGTTACTATTTTACAACTCAACACTAAAAACTAGTATAAACTACTATGTTACAAACTCTAAATTATCTGAAATTAATTAAGATAATTGCAATTATATATATTTCATTTGACGAAATAAAAAAGTTTGAATCACCATTACATATAAATAATTAGGTTGTTGAGTTTCTTGAAATTAATTACAAAAAAGTTTTTGAGTTTCTTAAAATTAATTACAAAAATTTAATTTTCAGAAAATATTGTAAAAAAAAAAATTATAAATTGAAATGCTTCCGAAATTTTGTCATGTCTATTTGCTTTTATAGATTTGAGTTTAATTAATCCTCTAAATAGTGACAAAAGTACATATATCTCTAAAAATGAAAATTTCATACTTTTGTTACATAAATTTCTCCTCTTTATCATTTATATGATAAGATATAAGAAAAATTCAACATTTTTTCTTAAACAAAACTCATGTATTCAACAAAGAAAATACAACAAAAAATAAGAATGTTACAAAACAAATTGCATTACACAACATTTCTCTTCATTGATCATATAAGATAGTTTCCTTTTTTTTACTGTAGAACGATCTATAAGATACTTAGATCTCATTATTTACAAGAAAATAAATCAGTTATACAGAAGCACTACACTCTCCATTCTTTTTCTTATATGGTCAGCTTTTTTTTTAGAAAACATGCAGCAAGAAAGTTTTTTTTTAAAAGAAATATATATAGTATGAGAAAAAAAAGTTAAAAAAAAGAAAAAAAAAATACATAAATGTGGTAAAGCGTGGGGGAATATAAAGAGAATTAATGTTGGAACAAGTCAAAAAACTTTGTCAGAGAACTGAAACTGTTCTTAACAGAGCAACCATGAAAGATGTGTGTGCGTGTGTGGCTTTTCTTCCTCTTTTTTTTCCTCTCTCTCTCTCTCTCTCTCTCTTCCTCACAGTACACTCTTCTTCTTCTTCTTCTCTTTCTCTCTCCTCAGGTTTCCATTTTTAGAATTTTTTGTTATACGAAAAACAGAGCCATTACATAATAATATTACAACAACACATATCATATATGTATATGTGTCTGTCTCTATACATGGACATGGTTTTAAGGAAAACAACTTGAAGAAGACTCGGACGGATTTCCCAAAATACCCTTGTGACGTCCAATGCAGAGTACCATTTAATGGGCTTGGAGAAAACAATGCATCATCATTAAGAGAGAGCTCTGTAATAAAAGAAAGATGCATCAAGAGAACAAGAGGAAGAAACTGTTTAGGGTTTGTTGTAGAGGTCACTGGAAACCTTCAGAGGATGTCAAACTCAAAGAGCTTGTGGCGATGTTTGGTCCTCGGAACTGGAACTACATTTCAAATGAGATGCAAAACAGAACAGGTAAAAGATCTTCTCTTTCTTGTACACTCTGGTTTAAGCATGTCTCTGGTTTCTGAAAGTTAAAGCCTTGTTCTTGATTTGTGTGTTTGCAGGGAAGAGTTGCAGATTGAGGTGGTTTAACCAGCTGGATCCACGGATTATCAAGAAAGCCTTCAGTGATGAGGAAGAAGAGAAGCTTCTTGCAGTTCACAGACAATTTGGTAACAAATGGTCTTTGATTGCTAAGTTTTTCCCTGGAAGAACAGACAATGCAGTGAAGAATCACTGGCACGTTCTCATGGCAAGAAAGATGAGGAAACAAATAGCTTCTTACTCGAGGTTAAGCAAGAGACACACTCCTTCTCCGGTTGAAATCACCAGCCTGAATCTACAACAATCCTTCAATCTGTTTCCTGGTTTTGTGTCTCCTTCTATTACTTCCCTACAAAATTTCTGATCATCTCATACATCTCCTTTTATTTTCTATAACTATTGAGATGCATATATTTTTGAGTTTTCATGTTTTTGGTTGTGTGGTTTACAGGTAGTGTGAGTGATGAAAGTACAGAGTTCAAGAACAACAACAGCTGGAAGATGCCAAAAGAGGAAAGTACTAACCTCAAAGCTCAGTTTCTACAAGAAGAGTATTGTTCTTCGCGCATGCCCATGCAGTACTTGGGTCAGCATCATCATCACTTCCCTACAGATTCCTTGGCACTACTCACACCGCATGTCTCCATCTCTCAACCATCACCGTCATCATCACCACCAACCTCATCACTGTCAACATCAGGAGCAGAAAATACAATGGTGGCCAGATACTATGAGACCACCAAACCCCTAAGGTTTATAGATTTTCTCGGGGTTGGTGGAACTTCTTGAAGAAACTAATTAAGAACTTGATAATTGTAACCTTAATCGCTATGACGATAAAGCAATAACATGACAAGGTTGCATTTGTACAAGCAGTGAAAGTCAAGAGTTTCTTCTATTTCTCAAATTTTAGTCACCAGTACACATATATCCCAATGTAAAACTTGAATCCTAAGTACAAAGATAAAGAATCAAGAGTATGAAACTAGAGCAATTCAACACTTAAACAGCTTGAGCAAGACTCTCACTCCGAGTTGTTTTTGCCAATGTTTCTTTGAGCTCATCAACTGTGAGGAGTCTGGTGGTTTCTAAATGCTCTCTACAAGAATCATCAATCTCGTCCAAGTTAAGTTCCTTCAACACGAATTGTGTTCCCACGGCATTTATGGTTTTCTCTATAAATACCGATCTTTCAATATAATCCTTCATTCTACATACAAACTCCGTGTGATCTCTTTCCTGCAATACCCAAATGAAATTGGATTTTGATCAGTCACTTATTGCATAAAAAATCATTTTGACTGTAATGTAAATAAGAATCTCACCAGCCGGTACTGAGGCACTCTTGAAGGAAGCTTAAGGTAAGCCATGTTACTCTCACTATAATCCCACAGAAACGAGGTGTGATGAATCCATCTATTCCTCGTTATCGACTGAGCATTTCCACCAAACTTACGATCACCAAAAACATAATCTGAAAATCACAAAAAAAAACCTAAACTTTCAATGTGTCAACAGAAAAATACACAACAAAACCTAAAGAACATCAACAAGTTTCTGCAGACAAACCGTTCTCACGAAGCTGAAAGTCACCAATCCCGTTAAACACTTCACTATACAACGAACCGCTCCATGCCATGACAGAACGTGGATAAGGCTGAACATTTGGAACATCATTTCTATTGCAAATCAAACTCACGAAAAGAGTGTTTTCGTCAACAATCACAGTTCCTCCTCCAGTGAACCGCTTAATAACCGGTATACGATCTCTTATAACAGGTTCAAGCTCAACAAGTTCACAAGGCTTCCTATGCAAAGACAAAAACTTCGAATTCTCAAACATCATACTATGTTAAAGATCAAAACCTCACATTCTCAAAAATCACATCTTTCGCAGTAATTGTAGCATTTTAACCAAAGCATACTGTGTAAAGATCAAAACTTTCACATATTCAACAACGAGGCAAAGATTTTAGGACCAAAAGCTTTCTTACCCTGACATTCCCATGACAATGTTAGGTGCATTGGTTCCATCGTTAACGATACACCAATTATCAGAGGAAGATCTAAGAAGCCTTTCTTCTAGAAGCAATTGCTGCAAAATCGGTGTTCCTCTAAGCTTAACGAGATTCATTAATGGAAGCCTTATATCTTTGATTCTATTCATAATCATCCTTCACCCTTTTGAATCTACCAACTGAAATCTCACAAAAACCTTAAATTTCTCGACTTTTTCAGTAAAAAAGTTTCAATTTTTCTCACAAGTTCGTTTCAGAGGATTACAGAGAAGTGAAAATCAAAGATCGAGAGAGGTGAGAATGGGAGAATTTTTGAAGATTCGATCAATGGGTTAAACCGAAAGCATACCGGAAATCATATTTCCGGTTTAACCGAATCGAATTAATACCCAAAAGTTCAAACCGGAAATCTGATTCAAACAGAGTTTCTTCTGCTTCGTTAAACCTTGAGGGTTTTGGTGTTGTCGGAGAAGGAGCGAGTTTGGCGCCATGTCAGTCTTGTCGGTGCTCGAACGAGGAGTGGTAAAGTGGAACAAGCTTGCGTCTTTATTACCGAAACCAATGGAAGCACTTCCACGGATTGAACACCAAAACGACCTCTTGAAACTCTGTGCTAAATCAAGTTATCTGAGGACTGGCGAATCGATTCACGCTCATTGGATCGTCAGGAACTTATCTTCACGAGCTGAGGACGTATGGCAGATCAATTCTCTGATCAATTTCTATGTGAAGTGCGGGAAAATTGCTCGTGCACGCAACTTGTTCGATTCAATGCGTAAGAGAAATGTGGTTTCTTGGTGTGCGTTGATGAAAGGTTATCAAGATTCTGGGTTTGATTTGGAAGTTTTGAGGCTTTTCAAAAGTATGGTTCTTTCTGGTGAATCGCAACCTAATGAGTTTGTAGCTACTGTAGTTTTTAAATCTTGTTCAAGCTCTGGGAGAATTGGAGAAGGTAAGCAGTGTCATGGATGTTTTCTTAAACATGGTTTGATGTCACATGAGTATGTACGAAACACTCTCGTCTACTTGTACTCTTCATGTTTGGGAACACGAGAGGCTATTCGAATTTTGGATGATCTTCCGTGTTTTGATCTTCTTGCTTTTAACTCGGCTCTTAGTGGTTATTTAGAGCATGGTGCTTTAGAAGAAGGGCTTGATGTTTTGAGAAAGATGGCTAAGGAAGATTGGAAGTGGGACGACTTCACGTATATGTCTTCTTTAAGGCTTTGCTCTAATCTCAGAGATTTGGAACTGGCTCGGCAGATGCATAGCCGAATGGTGAGGCTTGGTTCTAACTGTGATGTTGATGTAACTGGTGCACTCATTAACATGTATGGCAAATGTGGTAAGCCCCTATACGCTCAGAGAGTTTACGACGGTACGCACGCTCAAAACATCGTCTTGAACACATCCATCCTGGATGCTTACTTCCAGAACAAGTCTTACGAAGAGGCTCTGAATCTGTTTGCGAAGATGGAAACTAAAGAGGTTCCTCCTAACGAGTTCACGTTTGCTGTTTTGTTAAACTCAATCGCAGAGCTATCTCTTCTAAAACACGGCGATCTTCTACACGGTCTTGTCGTGAAATCTGGTTTTAGGAACCATGTAATGGTTGGCAATGCGTTGGTTAACATGTACGCCAAAAGCGGCAGCATCGAGGATGCGTGGAAAGCATTCTCAGGCATGACTTATAGAGACAGAGTTACTTGGAACACAATGATATGTGGATTCTCACATCATGGATTAGGTAAGGAAGCGCTTGAAGCCTTTGACGAAATGATGGTTGCAGGAGAGTCCCCTAACCGCATAACTTTCATCGGCGTCTTGCACGCTTGTAGCCACACCGGTTTCGTGGAGCAAGGTCATTATTACTTTACACATTTGATGAAGCAGTTTGGTGTTGAGCCTGATCTACGGCATTATACATGCGTTGTTGGACTTTTGAGCAAGGCTGGATTGTTCGAGGAAGCTGAATATTTCATGAGAACAGCTCCTATTGAATGGGATGTTGTTGCATGGAGAGCTTTGCTAAACGCTTGTTACGTTCGCCGGAACTACAGTTTAGGAAAGAAGGTGGCGGAATACGCCATCGAGATGCATCCGAACGATTCAGGGATATACATATTGTTATCTAATATTCATGCCAAGTCAATGGAGTGGGACGGTGTGGCGAGAGTGCGTTCTTTGATGAAGGAGAGACGAGTTAAGAAGGAGCCTGGAGTAAGCTGGATAGGTATACGAAACCATACCCATGTGTTTCTTTCAGAGGATAATCAACACGCCGAGATTGAGCTGATTTACGCAAAGGTGAAGGAAGTTTTGTCAAAGATCAAGCCATTAGGATATGGGCCTGATGTTGCTGGAGCTTACCATGATGTAGACGAAGAGCAGAGAGAGAACAACCTCTCTTACCATAGCGAGAAGCTAGCTGTGGCGTACGGTCTGATGAAAACGCCAGAGAACTCGCCGTTGTACGTGACGAAAAACGTGAGGATATGTGATGATTGTCACTCTGCAATCAAGCTTATCTCGAGGCTCTCGAACCGGTTAATAGTTGTCAGAGATTCTAACCGGTTCCATCATTTCCAAGATGGTCAGTGTTCTTGTTGTGATTACTGGTGAAGATTCAAACCGATAATTTGCCGCCTCACGTAGCGTTGATTGTCGTAAGCATTTTTGGACTTATCTAGTTATCGTTTTATAGGTGTAAATAGTGTCTCACAGTTCATTTTTTGGATCTTTAAGGCTTAGCCTCTTCAATAACACTATAGGAAGCTTTTAGTTTAGACAGCTTATTCATCTTTGTGACGATTATTCCTCATCTCATTGGTCTTGTGCTCTATAGGAGCTTTTGATATTAAAGTTTAATAATTTATACAAGAAGGTGATGAGACAACCATATTAACAGACACAACCTCAAAGCTTAAACCAAAGCAAGAAAAGAAAAAGTGCAGAAGTTGATAGATTGTTATTACTTCAGAAACTTTGATTTCAGAAGTTGTTCTCCATGAACTTCACAAATCCATGGAAATCGATTCTTCCATCTTTGTTTCCATCAAACGATCTGATCATTCTCCTGCAATTCTCAAGGTTAGATCCTTGCCTTAAGCCAAGGATGGTCAGAACTCTCTGCAAATCTATTGGATCAAGAAACCCATCTCTGTTTTCATCAAAGACATCAAAAGCTTGCTTCACTTCCTCCAAGCTCGGCTCTTTCTCTGCAAAAAGATTCGAAAGCTCCTCGGAACTGTAATGTTTCTGCAGTCCCTCGCTTTCTGAGTCAGTGAAAAGTCCTAAGCTTTTCATCACCATCTCTGCATCTTCTCTGCAGAGACCATCATCATGTTCATCGTGCTTGATGGAACTCTGGACCTCGAGATCTTTGCTCTTCTTCTCAGAAATACATTGCTGGTGCTGAAGAAGAGGACAGATTTTGAAGAAAAAGATCTGAGCAAAAGAAACCCATCTGAAAAAGCTGATGAGGAAAAAATCGATCAGACCAAACAAAGGGAAAGAAGAAGAAGAGTGTTTGCATTCAGAACTCTTCTCCATGGTTATAAGACAGTACAAGTGGCTTACAGTCATAACTTTTGTTAGATTTCAAAACTAAACTTAGCAAATGAATGAAATTAATGTTTTGGATGAGATGTGGGAGATATGAGTTTGTTATATATATACTTGATGAATAAGTCAATGTGGACAAAGTTTTGGTGGAGAGGCAAAAGTGAGGAAGGTGCAGTGGCAAGAAGGAAAGGGAAAGAGGAAACTTACAAAGAAACTTAGTCTAAGAAAAGAATAATTAAGTTAAGAGGAAATTTCTTCTGAACCATTCATGGGAGTTGTTTTTTTGGACTTATATGAAGGAAAGTTTGGTCAGTTTACTATTTTATACTTAGACTGTGTGTTCGAAATTATATAAATCTATATAATAAATTTTGATTGTTTAATAATTAAGATATAGGGATGGACAAAATTCAAGTCTCAGCCTCATCGTGTTCCTACCATATGGTTTCAGTTCAGTTTTAAAAGTACTAGTTTCAAACATAAATTTACAAAATATTCCATGTTTAAAATTTTTATGATATTAATAACAAAAAAAGCAAAATCAAAAAGACCGAAATAAAAAAAGGGTTTTATTTACTGTGTTAATGTAATTTGGGGAAACTTGTAAAAACAAAACGTAATAACATTTTTATTAGATAATAAAAATTTTAAACCAACTAAACTTTTACTATTTTAATATAAAAACTTTTGTTACCATTTTTATTTGGAAAAATTTTACACAAAATTGATGGTGAAACATGGGCCTAATATGATAAAGTATGGCTATAGATTTTACAATTTCCAGAAAGTATCCTAGTAACGAAGAACGTTGCAGTTAGTACACGACCACTTCAATATGAAATAGGAACATGTGATTAAAATATTAGAGTTTTGAGATATGTTGACTACCATATGATTTAGTTTAGTTTTAAAAAGTACAAGTTTCAGACATAAATTTACAAAATATTCTTTGTTTGAAATTTTATGATATAAATAACAAAAAAAAAAGTAAAATAAAAAAGACCGGAATACTAAAAAAAGTTTTATTTACTATGTTGACGTAATTTGGGAAAACCTAAAAAAAAAAAACATAATAACATTTTTATTAGAGAATGAACATTTTACACTAAGTAAACTTTTGTTACTATTTTGACATAATTAATGTAGTTTTACAAAAAAATATGTCAACTATTGTTTTCATTTTAATTTATGGAATTTTAACTATTTATCCATAATCCATTTTATAACATGACACGAATTATAAAAGATTTTTTAACACAAAAAATTCAAGATCATTCAGCAAAACATTTTCTCAAAATCTTTCTACCATTTTCTTCTCAAAATCACAAATAGCGTTTGTCATACGGTTGTAACACTTTCAGTAACAACCTAACATGGATGTGTTACTAAGCATCTAGAAATCTTGAACATATTTTCTTTGACTTATAGAAATTCTTCTTTTGGATCTTGGAACTTCAAATTTAAAAAAAAAAAAAAAATCACAAGACCTAGATCACAAAATTGATGGTGAAACAGGGGCCTAATATGATAAAATATGGCATTTATAGAGTTTACTATATGAAATAGGAACATGTGATTAAAATATTAGAGTTTTGAGATATGTTGAATATATGTTGGTGTTTCATTTCAGGGACTAGTTCTGTTAAGATGTCTCACGACATGAGTGGTAAGCCACAGTACATTTATTTTTGAAAAAAAAACTAAGTGAAATTGATTAAAAGTCCATTGTTTAATCTGACATTTTCACTTATGTCATACTCCTTCTCAGTCATCTGACCCACAATGAGAAAATATTGCAAATCTTTTATTTGGTTTTATCATGTAAATTCATATGTAAGGAGAATAATAAAATACATGTGTTTATTGCAAGATGTTTCTGCAAATAGTCCTTAATTATCAATATGAACCAAGTTGGAAGCTTTATTAGATTTGTTGTTCTGAAATACAAAAGAAATTTGTTTCTGCTTTTTCAAATGACAAGTTTTACAATGGTTTTTATTCTAAAGTTTTCTTCCTTTCCTTTGCGATAAAACAGAAAAGAATATTAGTTAATATTTCCAAACGTTGGTGACAAGAATGTCTTAAACGTTAATACTAGACTTTCAAATCAATGACTAAAATTGGAAAACAGTGAGAAAGAAGGAATTTTCATGCTAGATATAATTCCACATCTAGAATATAAAGATTGTTAATCTGTTTACCTTTCTCAATTATCTATTTTTTATATAGGATATGTATTTTACAAAGCCTATAAATCAGCTTGTTATTCAGTTTGACAGATCATGTATCATCAATATTCACATATATACTCAGTTTGACAGTCAAATTTTACACTATGATCAATGGAAAAACTCTTCATTGGATTCTTATCAAAATTTTATTATAAATTTTGTTATAAATTTTATTTAAAAATTTCACAACTTTAATAATTTATTTTTTTTATCAATGGTAAAACTTCTAATAAAGTTTTTAATAAAGAAAAAATTAAGATTTTTTTTTTATTTTAAAAAAAATTTTTAGAAAAAAGAAAGTTAATTTTAAAAAAAAAATTAAAATTAAAAAAAAAAGTAAAAGAAAAAATCAGTGAAATAGACATGGACACGTGACACTAAGAACTAATTTTTAATTAAAAACAAATTCATAATAATAAAATTATTTTCTATCTAATTTTAATATTTATTCATTAAAAACCGTCTTAAAAACTCTTATCGATAATGCTTTTAGTGATATATAAAAATATATAGATAAATTTCTTTTAAATTAATTAGATTAAAAACTCATATGATATACAAATGAAAATAAAATATTTGAAAATCTAAAATTGATAATTTCCATTTGATAGTTTTCTCTTCACAAAGTACTGATTGTATTTTCACAATGATCCGTGACTTGATTGACCAGAGATTGGAATAAATAAAATGATGAGTAATTCATACTCTTGCTTATTGGCCATTGGGGCATGAAAAAGACAAACACGAATCAATGTCACAGTTGCAACTAATTTTCTTAGTAAATTTCCTGGAAATTGGATAGTGAGTCGGCCTTCTTTTTCTTTGGCGTTTCTTCACAAATGTTATTATATATATTACTAATAAACTATTGCTCCTTACATTATCAAACCAAAATGTTCTTTCATTGGTTGTTTTGGTCAATTTGAGCTAATTTTTCTATATAAGTGATTCCGTCAATCAATTCAATGAGGGGCTCTTTTAGAAATTAGTATATTTTTATTCATAGGTTATACATAACATTTTCTCTCCACAAACAAAACATAATGGTTGGATTATACAAGACATTGTTTACTGTATAATCGAATCAATATTGAATTTTCTATATTAATAAGTGCAGACTAATTAGAAAGCATGACTCCTAAGTCTGAACACTTGAGTCTTTTTTTCTTGGGCTAAAACACTAGAAGTCCTGATAAGATGGATTATATTTTAGGATGTTTGATTCATCGGTGAATAGTGTCATGATGGGCATAAATTAGATTTAAGCTTACTAAACAAATCTTAAATTTTAATGGATAATAGGCAAATCTTTCAAAACCATAATTTTGCTTGCAAGATTTATTTAACTACAGTATGATACAACAAATTTTCACTCTGCAACCCAAAAACTAACTTCTCCCTCACTATGTCAACCATTATATATAGAGCTATATGTACAAAAGGACTCACCTGTTTTCTTGGAACACAAGACTGAACCCGAAACAATCAATTCATAAGCTTAATTTCATCTTTCTTCTTATGAGCTCTCATGGAAGTTTGCTGACCTAGAAAGAGCAGCAGGATTCGCTTGCAACTCCGGTCGTCTTCCTTGAAGTTTTCCTTCAGAAAGACTGCTTTTTTCTTTGTTTGATGACCTGAAAGCTCCAAAAGTGTCTGCCTTTTCGTCCTTCTTGATCCCTAATGTTTCCCAGATGGAACTTTTAGCAGCTTCCTCTGGATCGTCGACTCTCAGCGTCTTGGGAACCCACAGGCATCTCTCGGATTTGCTTTTCTCTCTGCCAAGTGACTCGGTTTCTTCAAGAGGTTGAGCAATGCTCTCGTCTCGTGAATGTTTACCAAGCGTTGGAGAATTTGGACCAGACCCACATGGTGAAGTGGGTTGTGGCATCCAGGTGAAGCTGTTCCAAGCCCCCGGTGAAACTCCCGGGCAGCTCCAGTAAGCCGGCGGAGGGTAAAACGGTACAACCGTCCACGAAACACCGTTCCAAGCGTACGGCCAAGTTGGTGGTGGTGGTCCCGGAAAGCATGGAACTTTTGGTAATGGACTGACTGTTACGGCCTCCTCGTTTGAAGGGTTTAAAGGAACCGTAATCTTCAAGCTTTCATTAGGTTCTTGCAATCCAGTTTGTGTCTTCAGCATTGACTTGTCAGCAAGATTCAATCCAGAAGCCATTGATTCACAGATCACTGAATCAGAGCCAAAAGTCAGGAGATTGGTGCCGTTAGGATCGGTTCTTGCCGCCACCTTCTGCATAGCTTCAGCAGATGTTATGCTTACGTGACGGCTATAATGAGAAGACGGGTTCTTGTTCTTGCGTCTCCCTGCACCAACCGGAACGTTCCTCATCGTTCCTCCAGCTGTCCAATACCTCTGACATTTCTTGCAGAAGTGGCGAGGCTGGTTCACGTTGTAGTTGTTGTAGTAACAGAACTTGGTCTCCATGCTGTTGCATCGCGGACACGGTAGAATCTTGTCGGGTTTCTTTAGCTTCGTCTCTTGAGAACAAGTCTCGTTCTGTGACGACTCTTCATCCGTCTTTGCAGCTTTTGTCGTCTCCGTTTTCTCAGTTAAACCTGACGTCGTACCAACGTTACTAGATTCATCCCTCAATGACTCTTCGCCACACTCTTTATCTTTTTCTTCCTGAGACACCATCACCATAATCACATCAGTACACTAACACAACGTTACTCATATCAAACAAACAGCAAACAGAAGCTAGACGCAGCCGAGAAACAACAAACAGTGTTACTATTCTGAAATCAACATAACCAGAGAAGCTAACAACGGCGTAAACCCTAAAAAGTTGTTCAGCAGAATCAATAACGAAGAACTCATTTGAGGAAAGAGTAGAACCATCTCCATCGAACCAAAACCGAATGAAACTGATTGAGATCTCACTTATAACAATCGAGATTTACAATTTTCGAAATGAAAAGAATCATCAAAAGCTGTGAAAACCTAGTTCTAAGATAAACATATCAATATCACAACCAAACAAGATTACTTTTTTATTATAAAAAGTTATGATTTTGATCAATCTAACATGAACCCATAAATCCAAAAAAAAAAACAGATTCGTAAATCCAAAAAAAACGTTACCTTTTCACTCTCGCTATCACCACCATCATCTCCTCCTAAACCGGAATCACCCATCTCTTCATCGTCTCCGGTACACGAATCTGGTAACCGAACAGGATTCTGGTCTTGATGTTCGGTTAAAACTCCGGTGAAGCTAGAAGAAGAGTCACCACCAGCGACGAGCTCCGGTAAAGGAATCGTCTTCCCAAACAGCTTAATCGCCGGATCAGACATCAATGTTTTCTTTCTATTTTTTCACTTTCTTCGTCTTCTCCAGCGAGAAAAAAGCGGAAACTTTTGAGAAGACAGAGAGAAGAAAAGCTTACAATTTTTTTTTTTGTCTTTTTTTTTTTAAAGACAGAGAGAGAAACTACTGTCTTGTTTTCCTCGATTTGTTTATTTCTTTTTCTATCTTTCTTTTTTGTAATCTCTTTTGTCTTTGCGAGAAAAAAGATTGCAGTTTTGCTGTGATCTTGCGAATTGTACAACCTTTTGATTCGCCCACAGTGCCACGTCATTACACGTGAGGATTCTGAGCCACAAGTTTTTGTGGACTTTTTTTTTTCTTTTCAAAAAAGGGATGTCTTTTTCTTTTTCCTCTCTTTTTGGCTTTTTGTTTTCTTTTTTCCTTTTCAATCTGGTCAGAACTTTTTTTGTTTCCTTTTTTTTAACTTTCACTTTTTTTTATCTCATTTTGGTTCTTATACTTAAAAGACTGTGAAATTTTAAATGCTTTCTATAAAGACCATAACAAATCTATATGATACTCATGATGGAATTATTTAATTTTATTCTTTCGATTTTTATTAAAAAAGTTTGGATAAATTATTTAAAAAATATATATAAGTTTAGTTTTTCAAATATATATAATTTGTAATATATATACTAATAATTAATTTTTAAAACAACATATTGATATAATTGTTACAAATAATATATAATATTTAATTTTATAAATATATTAGATTTTTGATTTTATATTAATTCTTTTGTCAAAAATAATTTTTGTTTATTGAAATCAACTATTCTAAATTAAAAAAAAAATTCAAAAAACTAAATATCTTCCAAATTTTAATGTCATATATTATATATCAGTTTTTAAAACTAGCAAAAGCAAAAATGACTAATACATCATATCTTCCAACGAATCAAATTAATTTGCTGTACTCCTAAAAAAACTTACAAAGATATATCCAAATATCCCATAGTACAATGACATAGTATTTAATTCAGTAAAAAATATGGCTCTATGAATAAATATTTTATAGCTATATTCAAGATATTCTTAATATTCAACTAAACCATATAAACAAATGCTTATAAAAAAATTATCGTTATTTTTCTTTACTCAAATCCATTTTTCTGAACTTAATTTGGAAAAAGCTGTTAAAATTTCGTGATCAGACCTCGTGGTTTTATCCTATATATTGTGATATTCGTGATGGTAAATGTGCTCACTTCATGAATGCAAATTTGTAACAAAACTGTTTTTATCGTGTGGTTCTATTCAGGTATTTTTTTGGTGTCAAATTCGCAATACTAATATATTTTATTTTATATCGCAATACTAATATTTTTGCAGCGACAAGAGTATTTAGTGGATGTTCAGGTTTTTTTCCCTTTTCATCTGTCATAAAATCTTCAACATATCAGAGATGCGTGGCTGTAAGAAGTCTATGTTAGAAGTTGTGGTGACTAATGAACGCCATGTCGATTTGAAAAAGTGCAATAATGTGGATAAGTATAGGATACCTTTATTTCAGACCACCCCAAATCCCTAATATATAATAAAGTCTTTGGAAATATTTTTAAATTTTTTTATAATATATTATCCCCACTTGGACGCACGACTGAAAATACGTATTTTTAATTCTTGATAAAGAAAGATGCTTAAAAAACCATTGTTTATCATTTTCTGACTGTTGTTCCCCCAACTAAGATTAAATAAGACTAATTAACCACTCACAACAAACAAAAGAGTACCTACTCACAGTGTTTAGAGATTTTTTTGATGAACTAATCGCTCGCAAAGTCCATGAAATACAAGATTAGCATATCAATAGACAAATGTTGGGCACTAATACGAATTTAATTACCCATGTCAAGGTAATACTGAAAAGAATCATTATAAGAAAAGAGAGAAAACTAACTAATTCTGGTCAGGAAAAACAAAAACTAACTAATGGGTGCTATCACTTTTTCTTAGTAAAAACCCTAGCATTCGTTTTGATCATTGTTCATCTTTAGTTTGTGCTCTTTAACCTCCAATTGATTAGTATATACAATGACTTTCAAATATATTTTTCTTCCAACTCGTAAGTTTGATTTTGTATCTAGTTAACAACGAAAGTTTCTAATCATAAAACATACCATCTCTTTTATTTAGTTGTGATATTAATGAGAGTACAAAAGAAAGCTGAGTAATCATTTTTTAAAAAAAAATAACAGACTTTTCATCTTTACAGATTTATTAAAAAACTATAAATATTAAATTTGATATAGATACATTATTTTATATGATCAACAATTTTTAATAATATAATTAAGCTAATTATAACTCAATCAATTTAATTTAATTTTAAGGTTAAGTTTAAAATTTATCATTAATAACTAATAAAAATACATAGAACACTTAAGAAAAACTGTTTTTTGAAATAATAGATTTATTAAAATAAATGTTTTTAAATATTTATTTTTCAGAAATGAATGAATAGTAGATGTCAAACTCACTTTAGTTAACTTTAATTCAGTTTGCTTCCACTAGGTTTTAGAACTGCCACTAATAAAAAAAAATATTTTATTTAGTTATTTTTTTAATTTTGATTTTATTTTGCAGATCACATACTTTTTAACTTTTGAGATGATATTTTCATAAATTATCCACCATCATTATGCCAAATCGATATCTTATATCTCAAAATAAACTTACCACCTTCATCGAAAATGCTGGATCCATAGCGCCGAACAATTTTGATTTTTCGTGCAGATTATATTTAAGTTATTAAGCACATATGTAGATTTAGTTATATGTTAAAAGAATACTTGGAAACTGAGTCGTTTATCGAACTTCAACTCAAAATTACTCTATCTACCCGATTAATTAATAGTAAAGAAAGGATTAAGTCCGAGGAAAAAATGTTCTAACTCTAAGTTTGTGTTTCGAACAATGTCAAAAGATTTATGAAAGTGAAAAGAATTATTACAAGATCACAACCAAGAGATAGAAGTTGTAATAAGATTCGCAAATTTCACTAAGATCTTAAAAGGCTCGATTTAATCCATGTCAGCATATTCCCTAACCACGAAACTCGTGTTCATACGCATCGGATATGACAGCTCATTTTTCTCGATGAAAAGCAGATTAAAAAGCGACGAAAGCGACATTGAGTGACTTGTGGCTCAAAATTTTCTGTCGTCTAGATTTGCCACGTGTTACTACTATGCAATAAAGTGTAGTGGTTTAGTGGGTGTTATTAGGATGTTCATTTGGCCCACGCACTCGAACTAGATGTTATATCATTCAATCCTCTTTTGGATATTGTTGATCAGAGTCGCTCATTAAATATTTACAGATATATCTTGCAATACCTGAAAAGTATACAAATTATTTCGTATGCAAGATATTAAATGGATAATTGGATCAATATAATTCGACAAAGCATAACATAAATTATGCTAATATATTTTTATTTATTGTTTAGTAAATAGTGTTATACAAAATATAGTGTGGTACTGTTTAGTGTTCACGACACTAAATATTAATATATATATATTTTTTGTTTTCTATTTTATAATAAAATTAAATTAGTATTATCAGTTAGTTAAAAATTCGTAACTTAAAAAATAAATATATATATATTTTGTAATTTTTCATTTTTAGTATAAAATTTTAATTTTACTGAATATGTTTACATAAAATATATAACTTAATATCCATATTGTTAAAATTTAAAATACATATTAAATTTTAAATAAACACTGAAAATATAAAATTAAAAAAAAACAAAAAAGAAAATAAGAACTAAAGTAAATTTTCTTTAAAAAATTAATAATATAATAATAATAAATATTTTTGTAGTATGAAATTTGATGTAGTGGTTGTAGATGAAAAAAAAAAAATTAAAACATTAAATTTGATGTAATTTCAACACTAAAATTAATATTGTGGTTAGGGAGTTGCCTTAACAAATCATTTGATCATATACATATTTCATACATTCTAGGTTATCCAAATTTTTTTATAAATTTAAATCTGCTAAATTTATAATATATTTTAACAGATAAATATATGTGTCATAAAATTATCCATATTACATTAGATATATGAAAATTTACAAAAGATATAAATCATGTAAATGTTACTAAAGTAATACCATGAAGCATTGTTGGTTATCTTTGAAACATAATTCACTTGTTATGTGTTCTATCATCTATGCCATGACATATATTTCAATATTAATGAATTTTTCAAACTAATGTAATGAAGGAACTTCATGATAATTTATCATTGAAGTAAAAGCTATGGATCGATCCACAAACTAGTATATAGAAAAATCAGAGTTTTGCATTAGCCATGAAAACCGCACGTAATACCAATTAGCCTATATGTCTATAAATCAAGACTCACTCGTAAAGTCCACATATAAGTTTGGTAAGCAGGAAAATTCGCAATCAATTTTTTTTGTCTTTTGCATCGTTTTTCCTCACAAACAAATCAAATCATACATAAATTCAATTCAAATCAAAATCTTGAAAAATCCATCAATCAGTCCAAACTTTGGCTTAAAAAATTGGGTTTTTAACGCGTATAGCATAACTCATTGGATGCAATCACTTCAGCTTAAAAGTTTTCCGGAGTTGGGTCATAGAGGAGTTTCCTTTGCCTTTCAAAAGGTACATCGACGATACGAGCTCGTTTCGTTAGTTATATCACCATATCTCTCACGTCTCGAGAAACTCTAGATGGTCCTTTAAATAATTAAAGAACTAAAAATGGTGACATTTTTTCGAGAGTGTGTGCTGAATTTCGATAACACTAACACAACAAGCATGGTGAGAGATTCCATTGGATTTTAAAGAAGCAAAAGATTGAGTGAACCAATAGTTCCAAACACATTTTACCAATGCTTGATCTAAATTATTTTTCCAATAGAATCCTTCTTTCCATAGTTGCACCAAGTGAATTTTAGCTCCACATAACCAAGGTCCTTGAGTTCAAAATCTGAAACTAATGAATGAATTAACAATGATTAATGATGCAAGATTAATATGAAACACTATCCTAACATGTGGATCACATAAACAAGATTACTTCACTTTCAAGGCTTTAATCACTTCACTTATTGCCAATTAAGCTAAACTGTCATTTACTAATTAGATAACGAATGAGCATTAACAAGCAAATATATCTACTTCACTAGTCACACTAATATATTTAGTTCAAAGCTTTAATCACTTTACTTATTGCCAATATATATATAATTGTGATTTTATTAGTCAAAACTATATACTAGTCAAACTATTTTTGTGATTTTATTTGTCAACTTCTTGTTTTTGTTTATCATATTCTGATCAATGCATGGACGTTTCTATACACATATCTAGATCTAACACCATTTTATTTCACAAGACAATAGATAAACACTAGAAATAGGATTAGATTCAAATTAGTTATCTAAAAAATTACAAGGAATATAACAAAATAAAAACTAAATAAACCAAAACAATAAACGTTAAAGTGAAATTCAAGCGGACATGCATCCAACACCGTAGCGAGTGGTCGGAAACACAAGAAACAAGGCACTACAAACGATTCCGACCATCAAAGGAAAACTCTCCATGACTTGATCCATCTCTTTCTCTTTCCCTGGAAACAAACAACCCGTGACTCTTCGATCCGAAAACGCAATCGCCATGAACACCAAAACGCTCATCACCGCATGAACAAAGTCGTTAACCCTCAACTTATACCTATCATCACTCACCGGAATCTCCGCCTCCGCAATCACATCTCCGCCTCCAAACTCCGGCGGTGGTGGTTTCATGAACACGGCGAGTCCACGTGGCGTCACGAAACCGTAATAGATCTTCCCATCGGATGCTTTGAAACTGTCGGTGAAATGGAAGAAGAAACAAGACATTGCGCAAAGAAGCAAGAGGAGATGGATCATGAGCGTGTTGATTCCGTTACAGTCTCCGTCGCGGTAGATTGATGGAAGAACCATTTCGAACATCAAGAGTGTTCCTGTCGGAAGAAAGTTCACGAGCATTGATGTCTTTGAAACCGTTTTTTGAACTCCTTGCGCCACCATGCGACGCTTTCGACCTCTTCCTCCTCCTGCGGCGGCTCCTGCCGGAAGTGTAGGTAGTGAAGAGATTGAGACTGGTTTTGGCGAGCGAGACGGTGGTGGTGATGGTTTTTGCGGCGGAGTCGCCGTCGTGTAAACTCTGATTCCAACGCTTTCCTCTGTTTTCTCCATTTTCGTGTATTTCTCTGTTATTTTTTTTTATTTTTTTAAAATTCACCAGTTTTGTTCTGTCGTGTGGAATAATGATCTATGGAGAATGAGATTTTATTTTAAAAATTTCGGCGGTTAGTGACGGTTGTAGTGTTTTTATCCAACGGTTATGTAAATATTTGTTTTCTTTTTGATAAAAATAAATAGTAGCCGTCCGATTTAATTAAGCGTATGTAAGGATAAGTGTAAATGGGCGGAAGCCCATAAATTGGCCCAACACTAGTTCTTTGACAGGCCAGTTTCTTATCAAGAATTGAATCAATATCTTTTTATTTATTTGAATGAATAATTGATTTTCTTTTTTCCTTTTTCAAATAAGTTATCCTTAAAAATATTGCAGTTAAATCATATTCACTGTAACTGTGGATATCTGGCAAATCAATGAGTTTTTTTTTTTTAATTAAACAATCACTCAAAATATGAAATAAGATGATGTATGCATGTACGAGAATTAATATTAATAAAAAGTTTCTTAGATCTACAATTAAAAAATTATAATTTTACAATTTTTTAAAAGTAAACAGATTGATTTAGTTTAGTCATCAGAAAACTTGATAATATAATATTATAAATTTATCATACAAATAATTAGTTATATTAATGTTTTGTAAATTGATTTTTTTTTATTCACAAATTACGCTCGCATATATTATGCATCAATATGAAATTTTTTTTTTATCTATTTGACATAAAATTTATAAATATTAAAAAATCATTTGAGCAAAGCTTTTTTAAAATTGTTAAAATTAGCAAATCCTCCCTTAAATTTTTGTACGCATTTTTTTATAATGATTTTGTTATACAATTTTTGATTGCAATTTATTGTGTTAAAAAACTCCAATATTAGGGTTTTGAAGTCTGAAGATGCGATAAATTGAAAGTAACTAACGAGTGAGAGATGTCGTTCACAGATTCATCGGATGGTCATTTTCCATTTACAACAAGTCCATGATCAGTCAAAGGAAGAGCTGTCCCTATTTTTCTTTCCTTGAAATTTTCCCTTTTTATTTTGCAATAAATATTTAACTGTGCCTACAGACAAAGCTATTCACAAGGCTTCTGTAATGTATGGTGATGGAGATTTGTCTTTTGGTTCTTTCTCCTTTACCACTTGGAAATTTTAATTTATACCCTAGATAGATGCACTATTCACATCTCTTCTACAAATTTATATAATTTATTCACATCGCTGAACAAGATTGGTATAAATGCGTTACCAAATGTTAGTTAGATATGCAAAAGTGTACTTATATGATATAGACTTCACATAACTCAATACTTGTTCAAGTACAGACTGCCTATTGTTTGCTGTGTCTTCTTTGTACCATAGCCAAGTTACTTTCCTTAAAATAGATTACAGTTCAATTCATAGTAAACAGACTTGCTATTTTTACCTTTTAAGTTTTCCACTGGACCACTGGTTAGATGTGTATATCCTTACTAATTTATTTTGTAAGAAAATGTAGTCCCTAGTCAGTATTGTTTAGTTCTTTCAAAGGTAAGTAATTTGGTTTGTTTCTGTTTAATATAAAAGATGAATATATTTTTTTTTATGATATGGTGATGAATTGTGAAAAGATTAATATTTCAAGTTGTATTGTTTAGACCAATACATGTGATTTAGTCTAATATAAAGTCTTACAAATGTCCAACTTGTAACATGAGAGGACTAACAAGTCCTCACATTCTGATATTCCATCCCATAGCTTGGTCAAACGTTTAAAGTAATCATCAACGATTGATCCGTTTTGCTAGCAATTAGCTAATGATTTGTGTATCTGGTGAAGTCGAGCACCAATTTTGATGGAGAAATGCTTCTTAATAATCTACCACAAGTCTTTTGCAATTTCTCTTGTTCAAACTGAAGATTTGATTCTTGGCTCGACAATTTGTTTAATCAAGTTATTTCTTAGGTCTTAAACTCATAAAGCTAAGGCTGCGACATATGCCTTACTAAACACAATGAGAAGCAAGTGTTTTTGTTTTACCCTAAGCAAAAACTGGGAATGCAATGAAATCGAGTGGCATAAGTTTTTATTAATGAGAGAAATGTTTATACATGATTTCTTGTATGCATCAAAATTTAAGTACGCTATAAGATACAATGAAATTCAATAGACTTGTTCGTTGATATCATGCTAAAATATGGTGCAATATTTATAAAATAATTTAAAACATGTTTTTATTACAGGAGATCAATAGTTTGGTTTAGTAAATCCGAAGATTGGAGAATGTAGATTAAATCTATTTTTTTTTCTTTAGTTTGAATCAGTATTCAAAAACAGTATTGTAAATCAAATCAATTTCATTTGGGTTATTTAAAAAAATTATCCAAAAACCACTAGACAGAATTCACAGGAATAGTACAGCTTCGACGTGTATTGTATATCCATCTTTCATTTATAGGATTAAAACTATAAAATATTCATATAGCATGTCCCCTCTCGAGCAAATAAATTATAAAGTTAAATAGTTAATTTAATTTATTCAAGGCTACGAACATATAAAACTGTTACATATGTACGAAGCTATTGGAACACGAGCCTATGCAACGAAAACAAAACATTATTGAGCAATTTTGATTCAGTAGAAAAATCTATATATACCAAACACCTTGAAATAGGTTTTATTTACTTCAAAGGAGCAAAGCAATACGACTTACAAACTTGAAAGATCTTTTCATCTTTTCTCCAATTGCTTTATATTCTCATTCCATTGCTTCTTCTTTTATATTTCCAAAATTCCTGGAACAAAAAGAGAGATTCTAAGTGTTTTTTATATCTTCTCTTTTGTTCGAAATTTCACACCATCTCTTCTGCATGGAGGTGTGAATGGATTGTCTCATCTAAGGCCTTGAATGTGGGAAAGATGCCATTGTGTTGTTTAGCCAAGGATGACTTGCCGGTAGCTTTGTATCTAACGTTACTCTCACTATTCAATATTATATATTACTATATAGTTTTCGTCCGTTTTATGTGTGGCTACTTTGTATAAGCAATAAGAATAGTAGTTTCTTGTTTGTATGTGTGTTGGTGGTGTGATGTAACAAAGCGAGCCCGGCAAGTCATCTGTGGCTATGCAACTGCTTCTTTCTCTCATTCTAGGCTTACGATGATACATCAAAAGATGTTTATAGATAACTCATATGATGATGAATATGGTGGATGCGAGTGATTATGATGATGTCATTTAGAGGTTAGTGTTTATTAAAGAAAAAGATTGTTTCGTAATCCTAAACTATATATAAATTTGGTATCCCAAAAATTGTTGAAAACATCTTAATGTAGTGGTTAAATGTATTTAGTTTTGGAGGTGAAAGTAGAGAGTTCGCTCAATGCCTTCTAAATGGTTCATCTTGGTAATTAATCATAACAACATTATATATATATATATATATATATGTATAGATGTAGACAAGACTTATGATTTCACAGTTTCATGTTTCTCTCGTTTTAACTTTTTGTGTGTTTCTTTATTGACAGCTAAGATATAGTACAAAGTCAAATATCAATTTCGGCTCAACATGTCCGTTCATATTAGCATACTAACTTATTTATAAGTACTCTCTATTCACATTTTCTCTTCATTTGCAAGTTATATTTATTTTTTTTTATCTACCTAGAAAAATAAAAGTCTCCATAATGCCTAACCTTTTTTTTTTTTTTTTTATCAACCAATTACCATTACATTCGATTAAAGTTGGACGACAATACGAGAGCCTGACCGGCCTGCATCAACCGACAGTTCGTAATCTACATGGAAAAAAAACTATATCCACGTTTTCTTGCTGTTTTCGCGAGAAAATTTGTACGGGTATTGAGCATGCGTGGAATAAACCGAATATAAAAAAACATAATTTATCTCTAAGGCTATTAAACAGATCCAATTCCAAGTTAAAATTTGGCAAATCCGATGAGTCCTGCATCATTTTAATTATATACGAGCAATCTGTCTCGATAATAATAAAGTGCAAACCATTAACATTAAGGTTATTCATTACCCATAGCACTCCTTTTATCTCAGCATGAAGTGCCGATAAATTCCTGACCTTTTTCTCTTAGAAGACACCGTTTTATATCAGTACACCGGTCAAATATTGTATCCAAGAAGCTAATGCGATGATTCTACAAATTTACCTCGCCACTATTATATGTAATCAGACTTTTAGGTCGCATAACACACTATTGTTGGGGATCAAAATCAAGAAGAGTCCATAACCCAAAATAATTGAGTAAAACACTTGAAAGAAAATATATATGGGATCTAACTCATTCATTTCAATCGTCTAACAAAACATTTCCACCACAAATAAGTATATTTTTATAACTCAAAGTTGAGTTAAAAGGACATGAAACCTTCGCTAACTAGCAAACCGAAGAAGAGGACAAAGAGACCTGCACCAAGAGACTTAGACGAAGAAACAAATGTCTGTGAATAAGCTCCGAGAGTCAACGCTGCTCCGACAAGTCCAATCATAAGAGATTGCATGTTTCTTCGACTTATCGTTCGACTCTTACTTATCTTCGCCAGTTTCTCTTTTTCTCCATCTTCCTCTCTTTTCTCGTCTTCAGTCTCTGTTTTTCTTCTTTGTCTCACCATGTGTTCTATCTTTTGGATCTTGATTTTGACCGAGTGTCTTCCTTTGAGTTGTGTAAATGGGGTTGTGTTTTTGTTGTACGATTTGATTAGTAATTAATAGTACTAGTTAATGATGGAGACAATGTGATCTCTTGAATATTAGTTTGAGGCCTTTGATCGACAGAAAGTCAACTACTCCCAACTCCAAGTGGATGTGTAGATCTACGACTTTGGTTAAGTTATATTATATGATATTTATCGATGATTGTTATTAGAAAATTGTAAAGAGTCGTTATTTTGGCGTCTTACAAAAGTCGTATTAAGAATATGCAAAAGATGTTTCGGGATAAAGTCATAACAAAACTGTTACTTTCAATTAATATTCATGTTTTTATCTTTTTTGGTTTCTGTAAAATTCATTACCTTAATATAATATGGACGAAAACACTGGAGGAATATATAAGTATATATTACGACCAATAGGTCACGTGCTTCCGGGTAAAGTTTGGTTTCTCTAAGTAATTAGCTTAAAATCTTGATTTTTAATTAATTAGATTAAAAGTTATGATAATGATCCCTGCTAACTCAAAGTTTATTATAATACCCTCTGTTAAAAAAAATTTCTAGATCAGCTCCTGAGTAAAAGGACAACACAATGTCCCCTCAATTTTTTTCATGCTCAATGTAAATGCTTCCTTCAACACTTGGAAACACAATCAATAATAGATTTAATTTGAACTTAAACAAAAATGTATGAGTTCTTTTTTCTTTCATTTTCTTCAGATAGACACTTGTAGTAATCCAAAAGGAATATTATCTATAAAAAAATTGGTAGTAATCAAAATTTAACATCTTGAAACTGTCCTTTTCTTCGCTTATTAAAAACCATGAGTCTTACAGTGTTCTCCAACAGTTTGTAATGAAGAGTACGAGAGAATTCGAAAAACTGAGTTTTAATAGACTCTTGCCAAATGTTGCAACCTCATGCTTACTTGAGTAATGGTGATATATCCTTCCTTATTCTCTGGATTCACACATCTTCAAACAAGGAAATTCACACATCCTTTCTTGCTGGACACGTATGCATCATCTCCACGTCATCTTCTTGTGTCACACATACCATCGCATTTGTCACTTATGCCTTGCTAAGAAGTAAGAACGCTCAAAGTCTTCAGCTTACACTTGGATGTGAAGAAGGCCACTGATACTATCTTCATTTTCCGGTATGTGAAATCCTTGCCAAGACAGATTTTTGGACAAATCCGGTATAGCTTGTCTGCCCGATCGCAAGACGCCGCATCCTCAGTCAGAGTCTGTGGCAAATAGATGGCCAAACTATGTTTGTTGCCAAGTGGTCTCCAGGCGTCCAATAGGTGAAGCCGGAGCTTTCTATGGTCCCAGTTTGGTTGGAATTTACTGGCGTCCCGCTCCAATTCTTCAACCGAAACGCTCTCCAAGAAATCGCTGGACTTGTGGGGCATCCAATCTGCTTGCACCCATCAACAGAAAATCTTACCAACATTGAGGTGGCGAAAGTGTACACAGTCATTGATCCACGCTCACCTCTACCGGAGTATGTCAATGCCAGTTTCGAGAGTGGTGATATAAGGTGAATCAGGGTTTCAAGCCCATGGCTCCCCTCTCTGTGCTCTCATTGCAAACAAGTGGGGCACACGATTTCCAAATGTAAAACTGTTCCTGTCACCTGCGATATCTGTAATTCAGTTAAGCATACCCCGGAGAACTGCCCAAGGTCAAAGAGGGATTCTACGAAAGGCAAGGCTCCTATCAAAAGTCAGATGCTGATTGTCTCTCGTCACAGGACAGTCTACAAGCCCATCAACACAGTGGGTTCTCTCCACGCATCAACTTCGGGCTCAACCCCCCCTCAAGCAGAGCTCTGCCCTGAGAAGGCTCCTCTGAAATCTCCTCCGACAGTCCCGGTCGTCACCGTGCCTCCGCAAGATTTTGACAAAGCCTATGATCTTGACTTGAATGCAGGAGGTCTTTGTGTGGATCTCAGGGAACATGGGCCTGCCTCTTCGCCTCTTCCATCAACCTCAGGGCATGATTCCGACTCTTTCGTTGAATCAATCTCTGGTGATGATGATAATCCTGATGAGGCAAATGATAAGTTCATACAGGTGGTTACGAAGAGATGCAAAAGGAAGAGTAAGTCTACGGACAGGGCTAGAGGCCCTCAAATCCTCTAAATTTTCCCTCTTATATGGATCTTTTTTGCTGGAATATAAGAGGTTTTAACGACTCTGTAAAGCGGCAAGGTTTTAGGAAATGGCTAAAGAAGAATAATCCTATTTTTGGAGGTCTCGTGGAGACGCATGTTAACCCTGGGAAAGCTACGTCTATAGTTAAACGCTTGCTACCAGGATGGTTTTTTGATAATAATTATGATTTCTCCGACTTGGGAAAGATTTGGCTAATCTGGCACCCTTCAGTCAAAGTTCAAGTTCTCTCCCGGTCTCTTCAGATGATCAGCTGTTTAGTGACTCTGCCTACTGTTGCTATTGAGTTTGGAGTTTGTATAGTTTATGGTTCCAACTGCAGGACAACTCGGCGTGACCTCTGGACAGAAATGGAATCCTCATCTTGCCTCCCTCATCTCTCTGGTATTCCCTGGATAGTAATGGGGGACTTCAATGAAACTGCATATCCTAACGAGCATTCTTCCGCAGATCAATTCTCATCTCCTCGTGGAATGCGTGATTTCAGAGAGTGTCTTCACCGCTGCTCCCTCTTTGATTTACCGTATTGTTGCAACACTTTCACCTGGTCAAATAGTCATATTGCTAAGAAGCTTGATAGAATCCTGGTAAATGATATTTGGTTGCAGGCTTTCCCGGACTCCTTGGGTGTTTTTAGTGAACCAGGCATCTCCGATCATACCCCATGTTGTGTTTTCTTGGACCAGCAAAAACCAAAGCAGAAAAGACCTTTTAAGTTCTTCAATCATTTGAATCTTCATCCTGATTTTAAGGATCTCATTAATGGTTGCTGGAACTCTCTCTCTTATGATGGCTCAAAAATGCTTTGTGTCTCTAGGAAACTGAAGGACTTAAAGAGTATCATTCGAACATTCAGCCGGGAAAATTATTCCAATATTGAGAAACGGGTGGAAGAAACATTCTCAGAACTGGTCCAATGTCAGAAGGATTATCTCTCAGCTCCCTGTCTTGCGTCGGCTCAAGTTGAGAAACTCGCTCACCAAAAATGGCATTCTCTGGCCAAAGCGGAAGACTCCTTCCTCAAGCAAAGATCTAGGATACAATGGTCCTCAGAGGGTGATGCGAATACTGCCTTCTATCACCGAGCCATCAGATCCAGAAAATCTCAGAATCAGATCCACTTCCTCCTTGATGACAACGGAAACATTATAGATTCTCTGGATGAAATCAAACAACATGCCGTGAGCTTTTATCAGAACCTGCTTGGTGGTCCGGTTAATCCGACTGAATCATCTCCTGAAGCAATTGCCTCATTAGTACAATTCAGGTGCACTGAAGATGCCAGCCGACTCCTATCTGCCCCTTTCAGTGATATGGATATCTAGAAGGCTTTCTTCTCCTTACCAAAAAACAAAGCACCGGGTCCTGATGGCTACGCGGCTGAATTTTTTACGGCTCAGTGGCAGACAGTAGGAAAAGACATGATTGAGGCTGTTTGGGAATTCTTCTCCTCTGGTAAAATCCTGCAACAATGGAACTCCACCATTCTTACACTAATCCCTAAGAAAGTGAACGCTACAAGGATCACAGAATTCAGACCTATTGCATGCTGCAACTCAGTCTACAAGGTGATATCAAAACTCCTAGCAAATCGTCTCAAGCTTGTTTTGCCAGGTTTAATTTCTAACTCGCAATCAGCTTTCATTCCTGGACGTTTGCTTGCTGAGAATGTACTACTTGCGACTGAGTTAGTGCAGGGCTACAATTGGAAAACAATTTCTAAGCGATGCATGCTTAAAGTTGACCTCCAAAAGGCTTTTGACACAGTTGATTAGACCTTCATCCTGAATACGCTTGAGGCTCTAAACTTCCCAGCTGGTTTTCGCAGCCTGATCCTTCAATGCCTAACAACGACTCGGTTCTCTGTGGCAGTTAATGGGGAATTATGCGGCTACTTTCAAGGCTCCAAGGGACTAAGACAGGGAGACTGTGACACCCGTGGTCGGCGATTCTGTCCTGGTTGATCGTGGGTGATGGCTGGAGTGGGAAGCTAAAGCTCGAAAGTTAGCTCAGGTCAGCTGAAGTGAGCTGTCTTAGCTCAGTCCGCAACTTTCGGCCACACTGACGGTTAATTGGACCGAGCGGTTCCCGCGGGACGGCCGGCCAGGTCCGGGCCGGGATGGTTGGTTGGTCGCATGGTCGAGCTTAGTAACGTAGGCTTGTGATCCAAGTGGAGACCTTCAGGATGGGTCAGCTGAGCTGAGTGTGGACTGAGACGGTTGTGGGTTAAACATGCCGCGTGTTCGGATGGTACGGGAAAAACAGTTACCAGGACGCGCGTGAAAAAAGTCGCGCTGAGATAACGTCCAAGCGCGGGGGAAGTTAGGACGCGCGCGCGGCACGGTTACGAGCGGTTGTAACGACCCCAAACTGCACGAAACGGTCGTATAAACAGATTTTGCGACCGTTTGACGAGTTTTCACGAACGAAAAACTCAGAGAACACAGAGAAACACATTTAAGAAGAATCCATTGATTTACTTTGAGGAAAAAGGGAAATCGGGTCGCGACTTCTGTTAATCCGACATTCGACCGTACATGCGTTGGGACAGTGATCGAGGGCCGTGGACGCGACAGTTCCGTGGGAAGAATTCCGTGAGGAAGTGTGTCAGAATCAATCCGAAAGGCAAAGGTGAGAGCATACCCGGGGCTGACTCAATGATCGGGCTCGCACGAGGACTTAGTCCAGGGATGGTTAGGATATTGTTCGTAGATGCTTGTTTTAATTAGATATTCAATGTCTGCTTAGTTTGGCCGGATTAATCATTCACTGCGACGTGGGTGTCCGGATCAGTCTGAACGCTTGAGCGTGATGGCCGAAAAGCGTGACTGGATCGCGGATTTAGCCCGGTCAATATGATGATTGACTCGGTCGAACAACCGTAGGATTTCGCATGTTAGGGCTGGTTGATTTATGTGTGTTGCGATTGTATGTTTGGGCTCGGTGGGACGGGTAACCGTACTCACTAAGCATTATTGTTGCTTATGCCTCCTTTTGGACGCAGGCAAGGATGAACCGAAAGCATGAGCCGCGGGACAAGGGGCACAGGATGCATGGAAGGATGGAAAATTAGGAACTCACGTTGGGTAGAAACTGGATAAATACATTGTTGTAATAGCTTATTAGCAAACGTTCAATGTTGTATCGAACCTCGTGTTTTACTCAATGAAATAATTATGTTTAAGAAATTCCTGGATAGAATCGAAAATGTAAGAATTAAACTAAGTAAGGAAAAAATTTAATAACCTGGCCGGTTGACTGACCGCGGTCGGGAAAACCGGGTTAGGGTGTTTCAAGTTGGTACCAGAGCATGGTCGATTCTAGGAAAGGTTCTAACATAAGCGGGTTAGTGGGTAGATCCATCCTTCCAAGTGTCTAAGTCTCGCGGCAAGTTGTCTCTGTGCCAGTAAGGCAATGAGTCGGTAAGACTGGACTAACTGTCGGTATTCTTGTCATCGCAGATGGCAGAGAATGACCGTGATCTGACTGTGAACACTGAGAACACAGGGGAAAGTTCTGAGAACAATGCGGCAAGTGCTGTGGCCGCAACTGTGGGTGTTCTGAATGCGTTTAATACCGTGAACCAAGCGGCTGCGACTGCACTGGCCGCTAGTAATGCGGCAGGAACTGGATCTGGAACTGGAACTGCAACTGGTAATGTTGCTGGAAATGAGTCTGTGGCTGCGGCTGGTAATCAGACTGGTACTGCAACTGGGGCTGCGGGGGCTCCGGTTGGAATGGAAGCCATCTTGGGCATGCTGGCTCAAGTTTTGGACAGGTTACCGGCTGTTGTACCACCGGTAAATGCACCTCCAGTGATAAATGTGGGACCGAGAGTTGTTGAACAACAGGAGTTACCGGTTCACAGGGATCCGTCCTACCTTCAGGTCATGGATCACATGCAGAAACTTGGTACGAAGTTCTTTATTGGTGGATCCAGTGCCATTGAGGCGGATCAGTGGCTGACAAGGCTGGAAAGGAACTTCGACTCAATCCGTTGTCCTGAAGCATATAAGAAGGACATAGTTGTGCATTACCTGGATTCAGATGCGCACACCTGGTGGCTAGGTGTGGCCGGTGAAGTTGCTGGGAGACAATTCACTTGGCCCATGTTTTGCGGGAAATTTCGGGAGAAGTACTTTCCAGCCGAAATGTTTGCTAAGCTGGAAGGTGCGTTCCTGAAACTGGAACAAGGGTCGATGACCGTACGGGAATATGAAGCCGAGTTTAACCGGCTTAAGAAATATGCTGGCCGGGAGGCAGAGACAGAGGCGTCTTTGGTGCACATGTTCATGCGTGGGCTGCGTGTTGACATCAACACTCGTTGCAAGATCCGCAACTATGACACTGTTGCCGAGCTGGTGGAAAAGGCTGCGGAACAGGAGGAAGGAATCAATGCTGAAGCTAGGCTGATGGGTACAGGACCGTCGGGTTACCTTGGAAAGGATATTGGAAAGAATAAGAAGTTCGGGAAGAGTCCCTCTGGCAAACCCAACGTGCGCAGTGTCTGTCCGACTTGCAGGAAGATGCATGTTGGACCGTGCAGAACTGCTGCGGGGGCATGCCACCGGTGTGGGAGTCTGGAGCACAAGGTGCGGGACTGCCCCGAGGAAGATCAAAGGCCCAAGGATCTGGGCAAGGGTTCAGGAGAACGTTTGTGCTACAACTGTGGCAAGGCTGGGCACTTCAAGAACCAGTGCCCGGAGCAGACTCTGAAGTTGGGGAAACATCCAAGTGATGGGCAGGATTCGGCCGGTAAGAGACAGACCATTATGCCCCGAGTGTACACGATGGGAGAAGGCTCCTCTGGGAATCAGGGTGCCTCTCATCTGATCACTGGTACGTTTCTTAATTTTTACCTTGTGCATTTCTGTGTGAAATTGCGTGTTGCGTGTAAGAACTAGATTCTTAGAACCTGGGATGAACTTGTAGGGACCTTGACCATGGGTGGTGTAGCGACCCATGTCTTGTTTGACTCAGGTGCATCCCATTGTTTTGTGCACCCGGGTATAATAGGTTATGGTGAATTTCGGAAGGAATCCGGACAAGAGACAGGGACGGTACAGGCTGCTGGGGGCCAAGTTATGTACATTACTAGAAAGGTCCGAGACATACCTGTAATGATCGGCGACGTTAACATGCCAGCCGATTTGATGGTGTGTCCGGTGAGATACTACGATGTCATTCTTGGAATGAATTGGCTCGGGAAATACAAGACACATTTGGATTGTTTCCGGGGCCGAGTTGTGTTTGAGACTGGGAATGGAAAACTAGTCTATCAAGGAGTTAGGCCAACCAAAGGGAGTTTGATAATCTCGGCTATCCAAGTAGAGAGGATGCTAGAGAAGGGGTGTGAGGCATATTTGGCTACTATCAGTACAGGGGAAGTTGGGTCAAAAGCTGAGTTAAGCGGGATTCCGGTGGTAAGGGAGTTTGGAGATGTGTTCCAGGCACTGTCCGGGTTACCACCGAGCCGTTCTGACCCCTTCACAATAGAACTCGAGCCTGGAACAACTCCAATCTCTAAGGCGCCATACCGGATGGCTCCTGCTGAGATGGCCGAGCTAAAGAAACAACTAAGTGAACTGGTGGAGAAAGGATTCGTGCGACCAAGTAGTTCACCTTGGGGTGCACCGGTCCTGTTTGTAAATAAAAATGACGGGAGCTTCAGGCTGTGTATTGATTACCGTGGGATAAACCGAGTCACTATGAAGAACAAGTACCCTCTCCCAAGAATAGATGAGTTGTTGGATCAACTCAGGGGAGCTACTGTGTTCTCGAAGATTGACTTAGCCTCGGGTTATCATCAAATTCCGATTGCTGAAGAGGACATTCGGAAGACAGCATTCAGGACGAGATACGGGCATTACGAGTTTGTGGTCATGCCCTTTGGGTTGACTAACGCGCCGGCTGCATTCATGAAGATGATGAATAACGTTTTCAGGGACTATCTGGATGAATTCGTTATAATCTTCATAGATGACATTCTCGTGTATTCGGGGAGTGCTGAGACCCACGAGATTCATCTAAGGAGAGTTATGGAGCGGCTGCGCGAGCATAAGCTGTTTGCCAAGCTTAGTAAGTGTAGCTTCTGGCAAAAAGAAATTGGATTCCTAGGCCATATAGTCTCGGACAAGGGGGTGTCCGTAGATCCAGAAAAGATTAGGGCCATTGCGGATTGGTCCCGGCCAAAGGATGCGACAGAGATAAGAAGCTTTCTGGGATTGGCAGGGTATTACAGAAGATTTGTCAAAGGCTTTGCAAGTATGGCTCAGCCTCTGACCAAACTGACGGGAAAGAACGTTCGGTTTGAGTGGTCAGCGGACTGTGAGAAGAGTTTCACTAAGCTTAAGTAGATGTTGACAAGTACCCCAGTTTTAGCCTTGCCTATAGATGGCGAACCGTACGTGGTGTACACAGATGCATCGGGAGTGGGACTGGGGTGTGTCCTGATGCAACAAGGTAAAGTGATTGCATATGCCTCCAGACAATTGGGGAAGCATGAAAAGAACTATCCGACCCATGACTTAGAGATGGCCGCAGTAGTATTTGCCCTTAAGATCTGGCGGTCGTATCTCTATGGGGCCAAGGTCCAAGTCTTTACGGACCACAAGAGCTTGAAGTATATCTTCACCCAACCGTCTCTGAATCTAAGGCAAAGGAGATGGATGGAAACCGTAGCAGATTTTGATCTGGACATTGCCTATCATCCGGGCAAAGCAAACCTGGTGGCTGATGCATTGAGCCGCAAGAGAGTGGCTGCGGATTCTGAGAGCAGACTCGTCCATATGCTGGGCACCTTGAGACTGACCGCACTGACTAACGAATCTGAACCATTGGGACTGGGTGCCGCGGACCAGGCGGATATACTAAGCAGGATCAAGGCTGCTCAGGGAAGGGACGACTTCTTGGCCAAAGTGTCACAGAATGAGAAGACCGAGTATCAGACTTCGAACAATGGAACGGTCTTGGTTAATGGCCGGGTGTGTGTTCCAGAAGTTCCGTCATTGCGGGAAGAGATTCTGGATGAGGCACACAAGTCCAAGTTCTCGATCCACCCTGGGGCTACGAAGATGTATCGTGACCTGAAGCGGTACTATCATTGGGTCGGAATGAAACGAGACGTGGCTAAGTGGGTGGCTAAGTATCCCACATGCCAGATGGTTAAAGCCGAACAAAAAGTTCCGAGTGGACTGCTGCAAAGTTTCCCCATTCCGGAGTGGAAGTGGGACATGATCACCATGGACTTCATTACCGGATTGCCAACTTGTGATGGCAAGGATGCTATCTGGGTAATCGTTGATAGACTGACTAAGTCTGCACATTTCCTCGCAATCAACAAGCAGGATAATGCAGCAGGGTTAGCTAAGCTCTATGTGGAGCAGATAGTGAAACTTCATGGAGTCCCGTATAGCATCGTGTCTGATTGGGATGTTAAGTTCAAATCGGCCTTCTGGAAGGCAATGTAGAAAAGTATGGGGACCAAGGTCCATCTGAGTACGGCGTATCACCCTCAGACGGATGGACAGTCCGAAAGAACGATCAGGACACTTGAGGATTTACTGCGAGCTTGTGTCTTGGACTGGGGTGGAAAATGGGATCAGTACCTGCACTTGGCCGAGTTTTCGTACAATAATAGCTATCAAGCTAGTATCGGGATGTCACCCTATGAGGCATTGTACGGACGGCCGTGCAGAACACCGTTATGCTGGACCCAAGTGGGGGAGCGCAGCATATTTGGCCGAGATTTCGTGGAGGAAACGACCGAGAGGATCCGGGTTCTGAAGCTTAAAATGAAAGAAGCTCAGAACCGGCAGAAGAGCTATGCTGATAAGCGCAGGAAAGAACTGGAGTTCGCGGTTGGAGAGATGGTTTATCTCAAAACCGTGACTTACAAGGGTAAGGACCGGGCTTCAAAGAATGTGAAGCTCAGTCCAAGGTACATGGGGCCATATGAGATTTTGGAAAGAATCGGCCAAGTGGCTTACCGGTTAAACCTGCCATCGTCCATGGATGCATTTCACAATGTATTCCATGTGTCCCAACTTCGGAAGTGCATATCTGACCGGGAAAAAGTGGTGACAGAACCGCCTAAGGACTTAAGGCCGAATCTGACAGTGGAAGGACGTCCAGTCCGAGTCATTGGGGAGAAAACTAAACCGAATGGCAAAAAGAAGCAGAGAATGATCCAAGTCGTGTGGGACTGCGATGGTGAGGAAGAAATCACTTGGGAGCCAGAAACAAGAATGAAAGCGGAATTCCCTAAGTGGTTTGATAAACTTCAGGTAAAGCCGGAGAAAAGAAGAAAGACTTGAGGACAAGTCTAAGCCAAGTGGGGGAGAGTTGTGACACCCGTGGTCGGCGATTCTGTCCGGGTTGATCGTGGGTGATGGCTGGAGTGGGAAGCTAAAGCTCGAAAGTTAGCTCAGGTCAGCTGAAGTGAGCTGTCTTAGCTCAGTCCGCAACTTTCGGCCGCACTGACGGTTAATTGGACCGAGTGGTTCCCGCGGGACGGCCGGCCAGGTCCGGGCCGGGATGGTTGGTTGGTCGCATGGTCAAGCTTAGTAACGTAGGCTTGTGATCCAAGTGGAGACCTTCAGGATGGGTCAGCTGAGCTGAGTGTGGACTGAGACGGTTGTGGGTTGAACAGGCCGCGTGTTCGGATGGTACGGGAAAAACAGTTACCAGGACGCGCGTGACAAAAGTCGCGCTGAGATAACGTCCAAGCGCGGGGGAAGTTAGGACGCGCGCGCGGGACGGTTACGGGCGGTTGTAACGACCCCAAACTGCCTGAAACGGTCGTATAAACATATTTCGCGACCGTTTGACGAGTTTTCACGAACGAAAAACTCAGAGAACACAGAGAAACACATTTAAGAGGAATCCATCAATTTACTTTGAGGAAAAAGGGAAATCGGGTCGCGACTTCTGTTAATCCGACATTCGACCGTACGTGCGTTGGGACAGTGATCGAGGGCCGTGGACGCGACAGTTCCGTGGGAAGAATTCTGTGAGGAAGTGTGTCAGAATCAATCCGAAAGGCAAAGGTGAGAGCATACCCGGGGCTGACTCAATGATCGGGCTCGCACGAGGACTTAGTCCAGGGATGGTTAGGATATTGTTCGTAGATGCTTGTTTTAATTATATATTCAATGTCTGCTTAGATTGGCTGGATTAATCATTTACTGCGACGCAGGTGTCCGGATCAGTCTGAACGCTTGGGCGTGATGGCCGAAAAGCGTGACTGGATCGCGGATTTAGCCCGGTCAATATGATGATTGACTCGGTCGAACAACCGTAGGATTTCCCATGTTAGGGCTGGTTGATTTATGTGTGTTGCGATTGTATGTTTGGGCTCGGTGGGACGGGTAACCGTACTCACTAAGCATTATTGTTGCTTATGTCTCCTTTTGGACGCAGGCAAGGATGAACCGAAAGCATGAGCCGCGGGACAAGGGGGCACAGGATGCATGGAAGGATGGAAAATTAGGAACTCACGTTGGGTAGAAACTGGATAAATACAATAATAGCTTATTAGCAAACGTTCAATGTTGTATCGAACCTCGTGTTTTACTCAATGAAATAATTATGTTTAAGAAATTCCTGGATAGAATCGAAAATGCAAGAATTAAACTAAGTAAGGAAAAAATTTAATAACCTGGCCGGTTGACTGACCGCGGTCGGGAAAACCGGGTTAGGGTGTTTCAGAGACCCTCTCTCGCCTTATTTGTTTGTCTTGGCACTTGAAGTTTTCTCGCAAATGATTAACGGAAAATTCAGGGATGGGTCTATTGGATACCATCCTAATGCTTCCTCACCCTCTGTCTCCCACCTTGCTTTTGCTGACGATATCATGGTATTTTTTTATGGTGAAAAGAAATCATTGCAGGAAATTGAGGTAACTTTTGAGAAGTTCTCGAGATGGTCTGGGCTAAAAATGAATAGGAGCAAAACAGAGGTTTACACCGGTGGTTTGAACCAGGATGAAACTGCAGACCTTGCCAGCCTTGGTTTCACCCTTGGTTCACTGCCAATTCGGTATCTCGGTCTTCCCTTGATGCATCGGAAGCTCCAACTATCAGATTACAGACCACTCATCGATAAGATCACTGGTCATTTCTCAACTTGGTCAGCAAAGGCTCTATCATATGCTGGGGGACGGCAATTGATTTCTTCGGTAATATATGGTACTATAAACTTTTGGATCTCTGCCTTCATTTTGGCTAAAGGTTGTATCAAGAAGATTGAAAGCCTCTGCTCTCGGTTTTTCTGGTCTGGAAACATCACCAAAAAGGCGATAGCAAAGGTTTCGTGGCAAGCTGTATGCCTCCCAAAGGATGAAGGCGGACTAGGTCTGCGGGACTTCAGTATGTGGAACAAGACACTGTGCTTACGTCTGACTTGGCGGTTGTTTAACAACAATGAATCTCTTTGGGCATCATGGGTTAAAGCCTACAGATTAAAAGATGGTAATTTCTGAAACCAGGACGCTGGAAAGGTTCACTCGTGGACTTGGAAAGCCATCCTTAGCCTGCGGTACTTAGCGTCAAAGTTTATCAGAGCTGAAGTGGGAAACGGGTCGTGCATCAGCTTCTGGATGGATTTCTGGACACCACTGGGTCCCCTCATAAAAGTGTTTGGTCCGAGTGGGCCTAGAGACCTTATGATACCGCTTAACGCAACTGTGGCCTCAGTTTGCACGCCTACTGGATGGATACTCAGAGGTGCCCGCTCGCCGGCTGCAGAAGCTCTCCAAATTCACCTCACTACATTACTCTTGCCCTATCACTCGGCTACAATTGATAAATACCTTTGGATGGTGGACGATGTTGTTTTGACTGTATTCTCTGCCCAACGAACTTGGGAAGCTCTTCGTCATCGGGTTGCTCTACAGCCTTGGACGTTGAATGTCTGATTTAAAGGGTCTGTACCTAGGCATGCTTTTCATATGTGGATCACTCATCTCGATCACCTTCCAACGAGAGAAAGACTAGTAAAGTGGGGACTGCCTATCTCTACGGTATGTTGCGTATGTAGTTCGCATGTGGAGAGTAGAGATCATCTCTTCCTCAAATGTGAAGTAAGTGAACAGATTTGGGATTCTGTTATAAAGAGACTACGCAATCGCCTGCTCGCCTTCCACACTTGGACGGCTTTCTCGGACTGGTTAAGTATAAAGGACAGCTCAAGTCCTCGCCTTCTCAAACGGCTTGCAGCTCAAAGCACCATCTACCATATCTGGTCTGAACGGAATTCAAGGCTCCATAACAACGTCTCCTCCACTCCGACCATCATCTTCAAATCAATCGATCGCTCTATACGAGACGTTATTCTTGGGAAAAGGACGCGGAAGCGATTTCGCAATCTCATGCAACGATGGCTTATCTACGAGTAATCTACTTTTATATCTGATCTGATTTAAATCTCTGCATGGGCTTGACCTTGTTTTATCTTTTTTGCCAAGATTGACCCTGTTATGATTTAAACTCGTTGGAAATTCTACAAACTGTTCTCATTTTCAAATGAAATTCAAATATTTGGAAAAAAAAAAAAAAGAAGAGTATACAAACATAAAAGCTTATGAATGTGAAAGGTGATTTGGGTTGGAACAAGCCGTCCTTAAGCAATCTCTCATCTTAGCTTATCAATCACTGTCATTGTTACCGTCATTAATTACATGTCTAAGATATAACCTTCATTGTGCAACTGGAATTAATGTTGAATTATTAGTCACAAATCTAGACGAAAAGCTCCACAAAACTTCTTCTTCTTGCGCACATTCCTCCTTCTTCCTCGTTATATCACTCTTTTGCTTCTCTTTCTTCCCCATTTTTTTCCAGCAATTTTTTTTATAATTAGTTATATGTAGCTTGAGAGTCGTTTGAATAGAACCTCTTGAAATAATTCGCATTATATTATTGTAATTCAACAAATACATATAGGTTTCTGTCTATATATTCGGTCGTGTTATTGGGGTTCAACAAATGCATATATATACAGTAAAACCTCTATATAACACAAACACAAAACGAGTTTATTATAGATTCACAAAAGTGTACACAACATGAGCTTATACTTGGGTGGCAAGCAGTGATACACTTTGCCTTCTATGTTTTATTTGGAAGCAAAAGAAACTTGAACATACACATACACACATGTCATGTCCTCACACCGAATAGAAACAACAGTTACACTTGGGATTCATAGTGAGGTTATTTCAAACCTCAGACGTGTTTGTAGCAATGGCAGTGCTTGTCGGTTCCCTCAACAGCCGCCCAACAGACTGAAGGACTGCCGTATGTCTTTAGGCAACATAAACAGCATAGACAATCATCACCTACGAACGGCTCAGGTGGGCACTCCCCGAGGAACACACGTTGAGCGGGGAGAGAGCATGTAGCAGTACCCTTGTTAATGCAGTCCAAAGCCTCGCTCTTAAGTATTCCTAGATGTTGACATATTCATCAAGATCATAAGCAAAAGATGATGAAAAAACAACTGCAAAATACAATAGAGATCAACTTCTTTAAGTTAATACCAGTTGAAGCCATCACGAGAACAACCAAGAGAACGCTGAAGCTGATGGAGTTGAGGGTCTTTGCCATTTCTTTTCTTTTTCCTTTGTTGTTTTTTTTTTTTTTTTTCTGTTCAATACTTAAAACTTTGCTGATACAAATCCATAGGTATGGTGATCTATTTATACTCAAAATTTTGGAACTTTGTTATTCCTGTTTAATCCTTCCTCTCTTCTTTTAGGCTTTCCCAAGTTCATAATGTCGTTATAATTTTACATTGCCATCTCTCTCATTACAATTCTTTTTCAATTCTTTTTATGTTTTAAATCATGCACTTGTCTTATATAATCTACAAAAGGAAAGTCGTCGGTGTGTTTGTCCTTATAACTCATTATATCCATCCTTTTTTGCTTTAGTTTAAAAAAAACTATTGTTTGAAAAATAATCATGTTGTTGTCATTGACAGAGCAAGCATGGATATGGTGAGATTTGGCTTCATTAAGTCATTAATAATGTTTAGGGTTTCAACGGTATTGCAGCAATCATGGCGACACTATCTCGCTTCTTGTAACTTATGTATGACATCATGTGACTATTACCATAATAATTTTCCAAAATATGAGCCAAAAATGATATTTCATATAAGCGTGTATATAAGAATTATTTACCAACTTGTATTCCTTTTGGTAATAACCATTTTTAACATCTTGAAACGGTTATTTCTTCGCTTATTATAGCCACCATCTCTTACAGTTTTCACCAACAATCTATACTAATAAAAAGAGTTATTTGAGGTTCCTAGGAGTGTCCACTTCAGAAAAAAAACTCTTGCTAAAATGTTGCCACATCATCTCCAAATATCAACCAATGATAAAACTTCAAATTTACAGCTATTCAAACACTAAATTATTACAGTTTATTCATATATCTATATTCTCTATGAAAAGTTTTTTAAACCTTTCAAAATATTCCTAAAATTATCTACACCAACCAACTAAAACATAAGCAAATAATGCTATTATAAAAATAATATTTTATATTATAAAAGAAAGAAATACATAATTCCATTTTTCCAAGAAAATATTCTCTAAAAAAAAAAAAGATACATTCATACACCAACTTATGAAAATCATACTAAAACTAAAATTAAATCTCCAGAGTTTGTCACATCAGCATTTCCGAGATGGCCACGTGTATAAAATAAATTTAAATATAAAGTTACGCTGAGAAGTTAACGATTCAATCATATCACTCATTTTTTACAGGATTGTAAATTTGTAATTCCATTGTCTTCGAAAACACAGGCCTTAATGTCTTCATGACTCCTTTGGCGACCACCAAAAATACTAGAATCTTTTGCTGCCATGTCTGAGAAGATTATCGTCCAGCACAAGTTTTTCTTTAGCCGCAGTAAATGAAATCAATGGGTTCTTCTGAAATGCATGCGATTAATACGGCAAGGAATGAGTTAGTCTAACAACTTTAGAAACTCTTTTTGTCAAAGACAACTTTAGAAAGACCCATTTTGAGAAACTTTCTTTTTAATTTTGCGAAAAATTACACTTTTTGGATATTGGGTTTTGGGATTGTCTTTCATGTTCTCGATTTTCAAATATATTTTATCACTAATATCATATACATTAGAGATTATATGTTAAATATTGGTTAAAAGCATAAATTTTCGCGAATAAAATCAACTGTTACTTAAAATCGAAAAAAATAAGATTATTATTATTATTATTCAGCTGATCCACTAACTGAATTTTAAACCTTTCACAACATATTTGGACAGGTGGAAACATTCGCATATTATCTTAGAAAATGGTGACCAACTAACTCTAGTGTATATTTACAAAATTATTTGCTTGTAGAAGAAGGCACACTTTCTATACACACAGAACACAAAAAGTCAAGAGATGGCAGATGATGGCCAAGAGGGAGAGAGGTCCACCGCCTCTGTTGAGATCCATAGCGACCACTCCGATTCACTCGACAGTGTCGATTTCATCAGCTCTCTACCCGACGAGATTCTCCAACATATCCTCTCTTATCTTCTGACCAAAACAGCAATCAGAACTTCCCTCTTGTCCAAACGTTGGAAATATATCTGGTCCGATACACCTTCCCTCTCCATTGATTTTGATCCAATAACTGCTGAATCCATTAACAAAACCCTAACTCGCCACACAGCTCCCAGAATCACGAGTTGCCATCTCTGTGCCACCTCTGTCGAATCTGAACCCTATGTTGAGAGATGGATCGAGTTTGCCATGTCCAGAGATGCAGATTTCTTGTCTCTCAAGTTATGTTTTCCAGGTTTCCATAAGTATAGCTTTCCAGATATCTTCTACATTAACTCCTCCTTAAAGCGTCTCAGTGTGGATGTCAGCTTTAGCATTGAGTTGATTCCTGGATGCACCGTGTCTTGGACATCGCTAAAGGAACTATGCTTGAGTAAATGTTATCTGTCTGATCAATGCCTAGTTAATATTCTGTCTGGTTCTCCAATGCTCCAAAGATTGACATTGTACATGCCAGTTGATCTTCGGTGTCTTGATCTGACTGGATCATTTCGTCTGACAACACTGACGATTGTTCATGAACCTCCACCAACAGAGCCCTTGGAGATTGTGGCGCCACATATTCTTTATTTGCGATTGGTTAAGCCTCAAGAATCATGTATTTTAGCGGATGTCTCATCTTTAACCGAAGCTAACTTCGACATTTCATATTTATGGAAATTTCTGAAGCCTGAAGATATTCAAAACATGATGTTAAAGACACTAGAGAAATTTCAGAACGTAAAGAGACTTACTTTTGGGCCAATCTTTCTTCAGGTATGCTTAAGTGGTTTGTAATCAGTGGTTATTGTTTTGTTGTTCTGCGTTTTAGTAATCACCATCTTTCTTTCTTTCTATGTTTTGTTTTTTTTTTCATTTCTTTTATTAGATTCTTTCTCTTGCTGAGTTCCTTGGCTTTCGTTTTCCGACACTGACGGTCGAAGCTTTGACTCTTAACACAATGATTGTTCGGTCGGTTATTCCTGGTGTAGTAAAGCTGCTACAAAACTCACCTGTGTTGAAGAAACTAACTATACACACAGAGGAATGCAACAACCTATCGGTATCTCTACCATGAACGGCTTTTATTCTTCTTAATATATAATATACGACTATTCATGAAAATACTATTGCAAGAGATGTTGTTACATGTTTGGATGAGGATACGTTTTTTCTATTCTACAGGATGATGATCTTGTGAGGTACTTGGACTGTCAAGCCTTGAAACCGAATCAATGGTGGAGATCTAAATATGGAAACTTTCCAATCCTAGAGGGGACTTGGCAACTGGAAAAAAAGAATGCAGAGCCAAAGGTCTTGACTTCGTTCTTGGACGTTGTGAAGAGAAACACAAAGACACTAGATACAATTGTAATTGTTCAGTTGGGTGAATATCTCAAATACGGCAAGTCTCGGTGAGCTACTTCAAAATGGCTCCAAGACTTTTTTGATGGTGATGCATCATTTTTGCACAACCCAAGCTAGATGGTTTAGGCGGTCTTAATGGTTGATTAGGCGCAAGTTGGCGATTATAAATACTATGAGAAAACCTTAATTGTCACTTTAAGATTTGTGTTAAACTAAATTTTCCTTTTCTTTACTTTGTTACATGTGAATAAAGCTCTGATGAGCTATTTCAATTTCTGTCACTCTCTTTCTCATTATGTTCTTATGAGAATACATAAGCTTGCTTTGAAATTGATTAGAAGATGTAGTTATATTTCAAAACCAACCCGCATATATATATGCAAGTTTTGTAGAAATGAAACATTACGTTCTTTTAGTCATGACTATCTTATTTATATATCTACCTAATGTTCCACATCATGATTCAAAACTGAAACCCCTCGCTGGTGCTTACTGCATAAGATCAAAATTTGCATGATTAAAATGAAGACATCATTCTTGTGTGAGAAAGTGTTAGAAGCAATGTGAAGCTGTAGCATTAAACATCCCAACTACAACCATATCTCTGTGATATTTTGGTGAATGTGAAACTGAAAAACGAAACAAAAACAACTTTTGACCGTGAAAATATGACGAGACAAGTTACATGCACAACGACACTTGTGACTTTGTTTTTGTGTATTTTAGATAGAGAAGAGTCAATCCTTAGCCAAAACAAACCTATTTTCTCCTATTCATGTCATCCTTCATTGTATATACGATCATATAAATAAAAGTCTCAGTTGAAAAGCATGTAATCTTTTGTATATATGTAAAGAGATTTTAATGGAATCAAAACTATTATTAATATTGACCGGCAAATAATTATATGTTACATACTTGTTTTTTTTAATTAAATTTGATCAATACAAATTACATGCAGAAGGCCACCTGTGACTTTGTTTTTGTGTCATATTTATAATTATAAAATATTATTATAGGAAGTAAAAGAAATTTGGTGAGAGATAATGTTACAAGAGATTCATATCATTAATCAAATACAAACAAAATACTCTTAGGTAGTGACACTTTCAACATCAAGTTTCTCCTCTCCTCATTATTCTTGGCTACATATGATTTTGTCAGTATAACTTAAAACATCTTAAAGATTATCATCTCCTCGTAAGTGTGACTCTAAGGCCGTTCTTCATGCGAAGAATAGGACCAGGAGCTGGTTCAATCTTCTTCTGCCCTTTGGCAACATTAATGTCATAGTTTTGTAATATCTCTACGACCACTATCTTCATTAGAGTCATAGCTAATTGCTTACCCAAGCAAGTTTTTGGACCTGCATTAAACGCTAAAAACTTAAAAGAAGGCTCATGTTTTAAGCAATTTTTCTCTGAAACCCATCTCTCTGGCTTAAACTCTGATGCATCTTCTCCCCAAACAGCTCTCATCCTCCCCAACGCGTAAATAAAGATCAATATCTTCAAACTTGCGTCCACTTTATGCCCACTTGGAAGCACATCTGGTTTGATAGGAGACATTCGCTCGAATGGAACCGGTGGATAAAGTCTCATTGCTTCATACAACGCTCCATGTAGATACACCATGTGATCATAAGATGGCTTCTCTTGGCTTTCACTTACTGTGCTGATCTCTTGGCGAATCTTGACCACAACTTGAGGGTTTTCAGACAAAAGCCAGAAAAACCAAGTGAGAGCAGAAGCAGTGGTATCTCTTCCTGCTAGAACAAAAGCTAAGATGGCGTCTCTGAGGAACTTATCATCACTCGGGTTCAATACTTCATACTTGGTCGTATCCAGCTTTATGTGGGATGTCAAAAGATCATCACTTACTAATACGTTGGAATGATCAGTTTCTTGTGATCTTATCTCTTCTCTCTTTAACAATATGTATCTTGCGCACACTCGATCTAAAGTGGCGTCAGCTTTTGACAACTTCTTCTCTTGTCCGAATCCAACACGTTTTTGCAGCTTCCACAAGAGTCTCGGTCTAACATGTCTATGCATAATCCCTTCCCCTACATGGTCGAGAGCTTTAGAAAACTCAAGCTCTGGCATGTCAATGGAGAGAGACCTAGGATCAGCACAACCAGTTACTGTCACTAGAGTTGTATCGAACATGAACCTTTTGAACACATCTTGCAAATCCAAGATCACTCCCTTTTCTGCGAAATGATTGAAAAGAGGAACAAGCTCGTCCTTGAGCTTGCTTCTCGTAGTACTCATTGACAAACTCTGAAACCGTTGGTGATTGAGCATCACTTGAGAAGCTTTCTTCAAGTTCTTCCATAGCTTTGAGTCGTCTGTTGTGAGTATCCCGTCTCCGAAAACATCAAACACTTGTTTGAAATCGGAGCCTTTGGTATAGTTGGAGAAGTTTGAACTCATTATATGATGGATATTAGCTGGATCAACCGTGAACAACATATCCATTCCAGCGAACCACGGGCCCTTGAATGGAAACGTCAAGCCAGAGTTTTCAAGAACCTCCACGCTAAATTCGTAAATCCGATGGAACTCTAAGAGCAGACCTGGAAGCATCCCAAGAACCGGCCAGTTCCTTAGGAAACGCTCATGGCGTTTCTTGTAGAAGAAGAAATGAAGGATGATAAAGCAAAAGATGGCTATGGAAGCTTCAAATAAGCATATCGAAGCCATATTACAAACTCGCTTATGATGCTTTCTTTGAGTGCACAGAGAACTCCATTTATATACTTGTGATGTGTAGACTTTTCTTTCAATTTCTCATAACGAACACTCTTATCTCTAAAGCTTTAAATGAACACACACCGTCAATAAACAGAGACCAAAGTCAATAATTGGACCCAAAAAAAAAAATTATGTTAACTTTTGCTAATAAATCAACACCAATTCAACGAAAATTAAGGAGTATTATTATTATTATCATAGAACCTATAGACACTTGTTACAAACACTCAAATAGCCAACTATTAACCAAACGTAAGGGGAAAAAAAATTGCAGCTAAACATCATTGTTTTGAAGCAAATTTTCCAAAACTTTTCTTAACCAAAGTTTTTGAACCATCTAAAGTTGCTCTTCCAACCATTTTGCATAATCACAGAAATAACCTGTCAACGGTACAACCTTTGTCTCTAGTGTCATTGTGTTTCTCAGCAACATTTAGACGGACGAAACCAAGAGTTGGAAGAGCAACCATTGTCTCTACTGTCTTTGTGTTGCTCTCAGCAGCTACTAAAACGTCTATTTACGGGATGGCATTAATCATAATAATAATCATAATGATAATGATAACAATAATTAAAGCTTTAGAAGTCAAAATGTACTTAGTAAACTTTGTACTTATTTGACTTCATCGAACCATATATTTGCTTGAATGTCTAATGGTTTAACCTTAATTGTATTTACATTTTGGATGTCGGATCGCTTCACTTGACAATACAAAATATAACTTTGTTCTTTTACAAATATATTGACCAACTGAATCTCTACGCGTGTCTTGTTCCCTCTCGAAAGCTCATGTTTCACGTCAGGAGGCATTGGTCAAACTTCATATAATTAAATTCCACTTAATTGAATTAAGTAACTAAATCAGTTCTTATGAGCAATTGGATTAAGATAATTAAGAATAGAGTTTGATACTCATTGGTATCCACTCACGTGTCTATTGTTGAATTGGCCGTACGTGTGACGTGTCGAAGAGAAGAGAGGTTGGCATTGGCAATACGATTGAAACTCTTGCCGTTTCAAAGACCAAAGCGACACGTGTGTTTTGGGTTCACCAAAACTAAGATATTTTTAGAATTTTTTATATATTTCCTGAAAAGGAAAGGACTGCTAAAACAAAAGGAAAAGTATTAGCTTTAAAAGTATCAATTCCTTAGCAAATGAAGCAACTCATCATTAGTGGCCAAAATATCTCAATTAGTTAGTGGCAATCTGGGTCACATGATCGCAGAAGAGTATCTTTATTAGTTCTTCTAGGAGTGAGCATACACACAACAAATATGGATTTTGGAAATATCTATAATTTGCTCTGTTTGATGTAGATTAGTATTTTTTTTTTCATTTGTATCCGTTCTATAATGATTTGAATATTTGATAAAATTTATATTTTAAAATAGATATTCGATTACTTCCGTAAGAAATATAAAATATTTAAAAATTTAAAATTTAATATAAATAATAATATTAAAGTGAAACATATATTTTCTCTTAAATTTTTCAGTATTTATGATTTATTCCATTTTAATAGATATTAAATTTTAATATTTTTTTGCTAATAAAATTTAGAAATATCTAAATTTTTTTGATCAAATCAAAATAGATAATGAATATGATCAAATTTAACTGATATTTTACTCACCATTAATTCTTTTCCTTGGTTTGGTTAGTATAACTTATTAACTTTGCTTCAGTCTACTTACCAATTGACTAATCCACTATAAATTTCGATATTGCTGTATCAATTTGTCACCATTTTTATATTCTTCACTTTTTATTCATCACATTTTATACTAATTAAATAGTTTAAGTTTTTTGTATTTCAAACATTAGAAGATTCCGTTTGGCAAAAAGAGGTTAGAAAAAAACTAATATATGCTCATATTACACTATTTTTAAAAAGAATTTATTATGGTTTTGTATTATTTATTTGGGTTAATGATTTTCTATGAAATTTTTATACTAAACTAAAATTGAACCATTAAAACAAACTTTACAAAACAGAAATTACAAAAGTGAAATACAACATTATATGATAGACAATATATTTTTACATTCAAAATTTGGAATGCAAACAAATTAAAAAAATAATGAGAGATATAAAAAATTAAATCCAAAAACTCTTCTAAACAAGTTGTGAATACTAACCAATCTAATGAATTTGTGGTCATCTTAACTAAATTTAATTAATCTCTCTAGAAGAAATTCTCTAACAGAAATGACCACATTATGATGCAACAATATATATTCTATAGAATAAATCAAAGTCTATTTTTTAGAATTTCTTTTATTTTCATGCACATTTTAAATAATATAATTTTCAATAATCATTTAAATTAGAGATTAATTTCTTTTATTTTTATACACATTTTAAATAATATAATTTTTAATAACCATTCAAATTAGAGATTAAATGTTCCAAATATCATATGAAAACTAACATTCACACAAAAAAAATTTGAAAGAAATTATAGTTTTTCAATTTTCAAAACGATTTTCGACGAATATTTTGGTTTTTCTTCATCGCTTTTCCAACAGTATTTTTTCGTCTTTAATGTATGCGATCAAACCTTTCCGATCATCTAAATTTCCAAAATTTTATCTCTGATTGAGAGATCTTTGGATAGTTCTCCAAATTCTAAATGTAGGTTCAGAGCAACATCTTTTTAAAATTATCGATGGAGGTTAAGAAGAAATGTGAGGAGGATCATTGATTTAATCACTTTCTAGGTAAAAGTACTTAATATCTTTGATGATTCCAAGGAAAACGTAGCAATTGGAAGAGATAGGTGGAATCCTGAGTGAAATTGAAAAGGTTTTAATCAACAATCTAACAAAGATCAAGAAAGAGAAGTCTGAGTAAGAGTAAAACTGGATGTATATGGGATATTAATTTTCATTCATTATTTCTACTTTGAAGACTATGATGAGCCAACTTTTATCCGGTTCATATATGATAAACTTAGAAGATTTTACACTTGTGGTAGTCTCACACATGATGCGGAGGTTTGTGATATTTTTGTCCATATTCCGAAGCAAGATTAACCTCCGCAATATAAACTTCCTATGCAACCACATCATGATGAAGATTAAGAGAATGATCTTCATCAGGTAGAGACTAGATATGTAACCCTTGAGGTTACGACCAATAATACAATAGTAGAGAACATTGATTCAAACCTAATATGATGATTTTTTTCTGGTAATCTCATGCTTATAGGATCAGCAAGATATTTCATGAATTTTTTTAATCTTAATGATTTCAGTATCTCAATAATTCACCAATAACAATCAGGGAGGCCAATTCTACATCAGCAATGCCAAAAAGAGGCACTAAACATAAAGCTTCAACTTTACACTCAGAAGATGAAAATTCTACAAAAATGGTGATGATTTTATTCATAGGAATATAAAGCAGTTTTGGAAGTTCTCAACTACTACAAATATATTTTGGGTCAGAGAGTAAAGTTTCAGAAATCAGCAATAAAATTTTGTAAGAAATTACCTTTACAAATCAAGTTAGATTGAATGAGTTAATGTGTATCAAAAAGGTTAATAATTTGGGAAAGTATTTAAGTCTACTAGAAACCATATGGAGAGATAAATGTGCAGTATTTTCTTTCATTACTCAAAGAGTTTGAAGCAACGTGAATAATTGGTATTATAAGCTATTATCCCCTGCAGGTAAAGAAGTGTTAATCAAAGCAGTTACCACAACAACCTATTCTATGTTATGCTTTTTTCCCCCCAAAAAAACTCTCAATCACATTAAAACAACCATTAGAAAGTACCGGTGGTCCTCTGATAAAGATCGTCATCAGATGAGCTAGATAGTGTGGGATAAAATCACTAACCTAAAAAGATGGAGGTTTGGTAATAAGAGACATGAAAGATTTTAACTTGGTTTTAGTAGCTAAAATATGTTGGAGGATTAATCCAATGTCCTTTCTTACAACAATATATAAGGCAAAGTATATCCCAAATTCTTCTTTTGATTGATTTCATTGTAAGAACGTGATCAAGTCATGCTTTGAGAAGCATATATTAGGCTATATAGCTTATCAAGTGAGGATGTGATGGATAGTAGACAATAGTAAAAGAATTTGTCTCCAAATAGATAGCTGGCTACTAACGTCTCTGTCCATTATGGCATGATTTTCACTCCTGAATCCATTTCCTAATATTAAAGTTTTACTTGTCTTAGGTATGGAGCATGGGAAAAAGAAAAATTACAACAATTGCTTCACCCCAGTGGATATTACAGAAGTGAAACTTATCAGACTAAGTCAAACAAGAGCTGAATATTTCATCACTTAGATTCGTACAAGTTATGAAGCATACACAATCACGTTAGGCTACAACCTACTTAGGAAAAACTCTCATCTCCTGACTGAAGACCACTTTGATATTTATAAGAATATATGGACGTTGTTTATGATATTAGAAATCAAACATTTATAATGGCAAGTGACACGTAATGGATTATCCGTTTCAGAAGAAGATGCCTCAAAATTGATCCATTTGCTTGTTATGCGGAGAGCATTCAGAATCTATGAATCATCTTTTCTTTCAATGCAAAGTGTCTAAAGAGATATGAAACCTCATTTTTTCCTTTCTCATTCACGTGACTAGTTCGAACAAAAAAAACGTTACATGATTATATTAAATATGTATTATTCTCGAAAAAAATAATTCATTTATTGGTGGGAGGATATGTGTATGAGAAATAAAGTTATGATATAATTTGATAGTATAATGTCACCTAAATCTCAAATACATCTCTCATGTTTTGTAAATGCTTCACGGGTATTTTCCAACATAACGTTGCAATTGTCTTGATACTATGTAATAAAGAGAAAAAAATAATTTCCAAAAGCTTTATTTAAATAAAATCTACATTTTCATTTTTTGAAATTAAGCTATTCCACTGAGAAAAGTTGTGTACTTAGATTGTAGAATGAGGCTATTAAAGAATAATTTTTTTTTTGGAGAATATATGTTTCTATTCGATAACCTTACAAAGTTTATGTAATCTCTAAACTAGAATGATTTTGTGGTAGTCAATCACATATTCTATAGTAGGAGCATAAGATGGTCTGACAGTTACAAATTGTATCTCATCTCACATAATTGATTAATCTACTTTGATATGAAATATATCTTCGTGATAAACAGATTTACACGAGAAACATGTAAGTGCTCTGTAGAAGCATTCACACCAAGGAACATTAATAAACCTTTTTATTTTATACTTCTCACTTTTCTAATATACAAATTAATATGTTAAATGAACCATATAATTACATGAAAATATCTCAGTTAGAATAACACTAATTACTTTTTATAAATTACTAGTTACATGAAGATAACACTAGTTGTTTTTATAAGTTAAAAAATGTTATTTAGGCATAAATATGTCTTAGCATCAAGTGAGAACTGCCAAAGCTACGGGTTTACTTACCCAAATCTTTACCTGGCTTTGGCAAATTTCTTCATTGCTCTCAAGCTTTTTTGTGAGGCAGCAAAAGTCGATATCTTTATTTATGTAGAAACTTCGTTTTGGAAAAAAAAAAAAATTTGGGCATATCAATTCAACACTCTAATCTTTTTAGCGCCAGACTATACATGCAAAAAATTTACATATTTGTATTCTACATGTAGTCTTTTAAGTCATTAAAAAAAATCATTAGAAAGTAAATAAAAATACTCTAAATAAGAAATCTTCAAAGTCTTTAGAAAAACTAATTAATGTTTTTTGAATACTTTTTAACGGTCTAATATAAAGATGACGAAAGAAAAAATAAGAAAATATAAAAAGTGCATGAAGAAATGTTATAGAGATGTGAATGTTTTTCTCTATCTAAATGTGATATTTTTTTGGAGAAAAGAAAAAATATATAAATTTCAGTAATTGAGAATTAGATATGTATATATAAATACCTCATCCGGATTTATTTAGCAGATGTATTAATATTGTAAAAAATCTTTATTCCGTGAACAGCTAAAATTCTAAAACTCAGATAATTCGTTAACATAAATGAAGATTAAACACATAAAAACGAGTTAAAAAAAAAAAAAAAAAATCATGTAAGCTGAAAATTTATAGCGCGTAGCACATGCATGTGCCTCGCTAACCTTTGACTGTATGCTTCTGGCCTTCTAGATCCAATATTCTTTTTGTATTGTGAATTTTATTATTAGCTTTTAGAGTCAAAATATTTATATATCTTTTTCTGGCAAATAGTTTCAAACGTGTGTATCTTTTTTCTCTTTCGAGAGAAAGTTAGTACCAAATGAGTATGAAAAGACAGTAATTATATATTCAATATCCATCCAAATTCCAGTTTATGATACAACTCTAATTAAACTAAAAAACAAAAAAAAACAAATACATCAATATTATATCTATATTATAAAAGGATTTATATAGAAAGTCTATAAATCAAAATTAGGAGAAATTTGGGTAGAGAAGAATAAAATGCATATGTTGTAGAAGTGACAAATGACAACCTCGTATGCACAAACGCGTGCTTCGATCATAAAAAAAGAAAGAAAAAAAGAAGAAGCAAATAATTCATATATGATATGGTTAAGGTTGTTCAAAAATGTATTCACATCCTAACAAATTTTCATCATCACAATCCTCATCCATATATCATCATTGCCCATCTTCACAAGGAAATCGTTTTTCTTTACAATTTGTTTTTTTTTTTCACTGAACTTTAATATAAACTTTGGGTTATTAATATTTTAAGTTCTTATAACGGTAGACACTGGAACATGACCAAAGAAACAGTTCCTTTAATATTAAAAAAAATCAACTTTCCAAGGTTCATGCATGCATACTCTTTTCATGAGATGGATAACATTTGCTAAGCAAATAAAACAAATTATATCTAACCATGGGAACTTCTTTTTTTCAATAATTATCCTAAATAACAACACCAATAATAGTGACCCGTACCGTAATAATAGTAATGTTAAAAGTCACCCTTCAACTATCGAAACCAAATTGTTATATTTAAAGTATATACAAATGTATAATGTGCTTGCATATTAATACCAAATTTATTATTCTAAATCTCTATAATCACGTACTTTAAATTATACAGATTTTCTAAATCAGTAATCATAGCTAGTATTACTGATATTTCATTTCAACGACTAATAATTAGTTAAAGAATGGACAAAAACATCACGATATAATGTGATAAGAATGTGATAAGATTGTTCTTATCACATTAACCAAAAAAGGGACAGGGAGCCACAGGTGAAGTGTTCCTGGTCAAATTGAAACTTGGAAATATTAAAGTTCTTGAAATGGAAAGGTTTATTTTTAATGAAAAAAAATATTTTTGAATATTACACATCTTAAGTTGCCTAACAATCTACGCATCTTCTTCTTTCTCTATCCTACTAAGAAAACTAATTATAGTATTTGTGTACACCCATTTTTCTGATTTATAATATGATTTGATCGTTGTACGAGATTTAAATCTGAAAACCCATTTATATATACATCATAAATCATTTATATCGAAGATAGATTTTTCTTTTCTTTATAGTAGGTGCAAACTCTTGAATTTCAATACAATTTATTGTTTAAAAGAAGAACTTGATACAAAAAGAATTGACCAATTATTGGTCAATATTAACAATAACAATATATTATTTTTCTTATTTCTCTAATGGAAAAGTAGTATATAGAGGGGAGCTTCGTTGCTCAAACCCTTTCTCTTCTCTCTTAGAAACTCCAAGTTTCTTCTCTCTCCCTCTCTCTCTCTTCAAAAACCCTTTTCTTCACCTCCAAAAAGAAAACTCTTACAAAAAGATAAAAAAAAACTTTGATTCTTTCTGATAAAACCCATTTGGCTAAAATGGAATACGATGCATCAAGAATCGGTGAGATAGTAGAAGAAGAAGAACTCATTGACCTACCACCTGGATTCAGATTTCACCCTACTGACGAAGAACTCATAACTCACTATCTCAAACCAAAGGTCTTCAACACTTCCTTCTCTGCCACTGCCATTGGTGAAGTTGATCTCAACAAGATCGAGCCATGGGAGTTACCAAGTAAGTTTCAGAACCTTTAAAGATTCAAAAATTATTTTTACTATAAGAAAATTCTATACATGAATATAACTTAGGACCTCTTATCTTCACATCTCATATATGTTTCACAAAAATTTCCACAAAACATACAAATAGTTTGAGACAGCATGAAGTATCCATTTGCTTTTCTCAAATTTTCTCTGTTGATTTGTAACAGAGAAAGCTAAGATGGGGGAGAAAGAATGGTATTTCTTTTGTGTGCGAGACCGGAAATACCCAACCGGTTTAAGGACAAACCGGGCAACTGAAGCCGGTTATTGGAAAGCCACAGGCAAAGATAAAGAGATTTTCAAGGGACAATCACTTGTGGGTATGAAAAAAACTTTGGTTTTCTACAAAGAAAGAGCTCCTAAAGGGATTAAAACCAATTGGGTCATGCATGAATATCGATTAGAAGGCAAATATTCTATCCATAATCTTCCCCAAACAGCTAAGGTAATAACAACATAATGAGATTTTTATGTTTTTGTCCTTCTTTATTTTGTGGACTTAAAATTAATTTTTTTTTGTGCTTTGTTTTGTTGTCTGTGAATGTAGACCGAATGGGTTATTTGTCGTGTTTTCCAGAAACGTGCCGATGGTACAAAGGTTGATATGTCCGGTTTAACGTTGCTTGATTCACACATTAACCGAATTGAACCGACCAGTTTACCTTCGTTGATGGATTGTTCTCAACGAGATTCCTTCCCTGGTTCGTCGACTCACGTGACCTGCTTCTCCGACCAAGAAACCGAAGACAAGAGACTCATGCATCACGAGTCCAAGGACGGTTCTGGTTCTCTGTTTTACTCTGATCCTCTGTTTCTGCAAGACAATTATTCGCTAATGAAGCTGTTGCTTAACGGTCAAGAAACCCAATTTCCCGGTACTGAGCCCACCGGTTTAGCCGGTATGGGAGAATTGGATTGCTTTTGGAATATATGAGGTGTAATTTCTGTTGTAGACTTGTAGTTCATGTGTTCGTGTGTGTAATGAAGATTCTTGTTTACATTTTTTGTATAAAGAAAAATGCTACAAAGTCAATTTCTTTTGCTATTTAGAATTAGAAATTTTAATATATTTGATAGACTTGTCAATTAAATAATATGCTCATTTCTTTTTCCATGTTCAATGCTAAACCTAATTTAATACATAAATGAAATTTATCTTGAAACTAGAGTAGTTAGTAACCAAAATTGTTTACTGTTCTTCGCAATGACGAAAGACATGTGTTAGGCCACCAACCAAAGAGTTAATATTATGACTTATGAGTATATTAACAAAGTTTGAAAGATTTTATCAATATTATATTGTTATGTCAAACTTAACAGGTTTAGGTGATCATCTTGTTTTCATACTACCTAATTTTTGTTTTTCCAATTTCGAAGTTGGACATTTTTCGTTTAGCAAAACAATAAACCTCCTAAGACAATCCTGAGATCGACACCAAATCGACCATGTGTGAGTTAAATTTTCAGCACTACCTATATAAACAATAATAAACCCACTGGACAAGTCTAAATATCTTAAACCAACTGCAATCACATTTTAACACACAATATTAGATTTAACTGTTACATAGATCTCAGTTACTTGATTTCAAGATTTTTACTCTCTAGAGCAGTGATCTTCAACTTATAAGAACCCGGTGAGCGAATCTTCAATAACGATTCATATCTTTTTGATTATTTTATTAAATTTAAAAAAACCATTTTTAATTTTTAAATGGCATAAAAATAAGATTTATTTGAAAGTACTATTTTAATCCTCAAAATATAATAATAAATAAAAAATTATTTATTTTGATAATGATTATTTACTCTTACTTGAATCCATTGATAGAAATTTTTTTTTAAATAACTAAAAAAATAGAATAACATTAGACCATGACCAACGAGAGAACCTCTCATGGGATTTTTATCAACTTTTATTATAAATTTTATATAAGAATCCCAAAACTTCATTAATTTGTTTTTTCTCTTCTAATTATAGAATCTCTGATAGAGGTTCTTAATAAAAAAAATGAAAATTATTTTATTTTCTTAAATAAAACATAAAATATATTGCATTAAATGAAATTTGAAATATACATAACATAAAATATTTTAAACATAGATTTTTAAATCATAAATGGAAATGAATAATCAGTTGTAATCTTGACTTACTCAAAAAAATTTTCATATATGTTCAACCAAATCAGCTTTCAATTGTTGATGCAATTGTTTATCACAAAATTAATAAACAAAATTTAAAGTAGAAGTTATGAAGAAATTAAAAAAAAAAAAAATTAAGAATTTTTTTTCTTAGAAGTTAAAGTTAAGAAAAATTTTTTAAAAAAAAGTAAAAAACATCTGGCGAATTAAACATCGACATGTGGCACTAAAAACACACTAAAAACTAGCTTTTAAAGTTATTAATTAAGAATCGGTTCTTAATAATAAATTATTTATACTATTAAAAAAAAAACGTTATAAAAAACATATAATTATGTGTTATATTATATAAAATGTCATTGTATTTTATTGGTTTTTTCAAATGTTCATTAAGGGTATTTTAGTCAAATAATATATGTCAATTATTGATAAAATTTAAATCAAAACTAAATCTCATTAATTTAAATGATATATACAATTTAATCAAATCTTAACAAAAAATTGATTGTGAAATTTTTTCTTGGTAAATGCATTTAAACATACTTTAAATAATTATCCAAAATATTTAGAAATTATTTTTCATAAGATTTTAGATTATACATTTAAAATTTTTTGTAATTAGTATTAATATATTATAATAAATTAATGAATTAATTTTGAATTTCTAAATTTATAAATTTTATTATTAAAAAAGAATCATATATATATATATATATATAATCTCATCATATATATATAATCTCATCCTCGCCAAAATATGATTTTCTAGTCAATTTTAATCTTTTGGTATTAAGAACTCCACTAACAACTCCAACCTCCATTGATAATGTTCTTAATGCTCTTATAAAAAAAATAAAAAAGAGAGATAAATATGTCAAATATTCTTATCCTAAAATTATGTGAAACCATATAAATTGTTTTTTTTTTTCATATATTCTGCAAGAAGTCATAAACCATATGATGATTCTTTTAGCGATTGCAGGTAAAGCTTTCCTTCCATGGCGTAAGTTTTAGTGGTATAAACCACAAGACAATCATATATGCAGCCTTTTTTGTAACTGTTTATCTTCTTTATTAAGTTTCTTCTTCTTTATCTTCTCAGGGTTCACTGCTTCTTGCAACAACATGATTACGGAGATAATGCCATATAGACAGTCCAATGAGACTGAACCCCCAGATGGTGACTCCTGCATACATGAAAGCCGTCTATATGTGGTACACTACTACAAAAACTGTAGTAAACCCACAGAAAATGCTAAACAAATCAAAGATTATGATATAACCCTGTGAGAAACTAGATATCTCATATTTTATAAATGTCGTACATATATTTTTCCAAAAGCTGTAATTCTCTAGATACTCTGTAATTAAAAAAATTAAAGAAAATGATTCCCAAAAATATTACTTCAATAGAATATATATCATCATTTTTTTAGGTTGAACAATTGAGCTGAGATAAACTGTGTTTTATATTTTACGATGGAACTATTAAGGAGTAATTTTTTTTTTTAAGATTATAGATTTATGTTCGACAACCTTATGAAACTTATATCATATCTAAGCTATAATGATATTATGGTCGCCAATCACGTATTTTTTATTTACATTGTTGACATCTTTAGGTTTACTAAGTTCTCTAATAAATTTCTTTCTAAAGGAAACCAATATAAAAGCAGATAGTTTGGCAAGAGGTGCAAGAATTGGGCAGCATATCATATATATAATATTATGATTATATCTTAAACAAGATGATATCACTTTTGTGTTTTTAGTCTTAGTGAAATATATAGCCGACAAATCAAAATGTCTGAAATATCCAATTTGGATAGAAGAATACTAATTATCTTCGTCCCAATTTTTTAGTACAATAATATGTTTTTTATTTAATACTCGAAGCATCAAAATGGTTCAATAGTTACAAATTTATCTCATTTTAGAAAATAGTTAATTAATCTACTGCATCGAAGTTGAAGACGACTTACTTGAACTCTTGCACAATCAGAAAGGTATGTGAAATTAGTGAAGTGTTTTGCAGAGCATGCGTGACTCCTTTCATTATATTTTCTAGCACAATTTGAATATGCAGGATTGTCATAACTAGTATATTGTGCACATATAATACCAAACCGAAAACTGATTGTAATTTCTTGAATCTCTATATATGCTTCACTTGAGACATCATAACATCAAGGATAAAGTGTTTCAAGCCTCTTGGAACGTGGTTCACGCATATTTACACAGTTATATGATCCTCCATTGTCTTAATTTTGCACTTGTCCAAGCAAGTCGTGAAAAACAACAGTCAACCACCAGATTTTCATATTGTTCTCTAACAACCACTAGACAGTCATATCTGCAGCCTTATGTATGCTCTAATTGTCCAAACTTACTGGATTTGTATCCATAATAAAGCTCTTGGTGAGTAACCCAGTTATGTTGTCAACTCTCAATTCACAGTTTCCTCTTAGACCACGGCTGCGGCAATTACTTAAAAAGTGACCATAATCTGGATGAGATGATCGATGATGTTTTGAATCCTGAATAGTTAGTTTATTGAATCTGGTTTGGCCGTTGTTACATTAGTTTTATCTATATGTAGTAGAATCTGGTTTGAGTTGTAGTATGTGTGATGAAAGTTTTGGATGTGCGCTGACTGATTTGAGATGTCCATCAATATCATTATAAGATTCTACTTTATATAAAATTCTGCATCTCGAGACAAATAAAATGTTCCTTAAAAGCGGGAGAACAATGGCTTGTGATTGTGATCATTTGTGAAGAAGAGCTGCAATGGTCGGTCACATTGAACTTTTCCTTTGACGGTATGCATACAGACATTATCTGATGTATTAACATTTTTGACCATTTTCTTTCCGTGTAATATTTGCATGTCTGTATATTGAAACTTAATTAGAGGTGAAATTGTTCAAATATACAAACTGTTATACTTATCTTATAAGCAGACTAGCACTAACATTTAAGAATTACCAAAAACTAAATTTTTTTTGGGTTTGAATTCGCGTATTTCGGGTCGGATTCGGGTTCGGGTTTCGGGTTAAAGTCTATTATGTATAAATAAGTTTATAATCAGTCTCATTACATAACAGTAGTAAATTAGATTCATTACATAGCAATACTAGATTATATTCATTATATAATTCTTTTAACTATTTATCTTCTTAACTAACTTTCTTCTTCTTTTATCTTCTCACGTCTCAGGGTCCAGTGCTGCTTGCAACAACACGTTGACGGGAAAAATGCCAGATAAATAATCCTATGAGACTAAACCCCCAGATAATGCCTCCTACATACACCAAAAGTATCCATATGTGGTACACCACTACAAACACTGTAATAAACCCAAAAAGAATGCTAACTAATCCAAGAATATGATAAAACCCGATGAGAAACTAGCAGCAGAAAGGGTGTAAAGGAACACGTAGAAGAGTGCAAACCCAACGAATGGGTAGACCAGAGTAACCTCGATATCCTTATGAAACTTATATTATATCTAAACTATAATGATATTATGGTCGCCAATCACACACTTTTTATTTACATTGGTGACATTTTGAGGTTTACTAAGTCCTCTAATAAATTTCTCTCTGAAGGAAACCAATGTAGAAGCAGATAGTTTGGCAAGAGGTGCAAGAATTGGGCAGCATGTCATATATATAATATTATGATTGTAACTTAAACAAGATTGTATCACTTTTGTGTTTTTAATTTTAGTGAAATATATAGCCAACAAATCAAAATGTCTCAAACATCCAATTTGGATAGAAAAATACTAAGTATCTTCGTCCCAATATTTTAGTAAAGCAATATGTTTTTTGTTCTATACTCGAAGCATCAAAATGGTTCAACAGTTACAAATTTTATCTCAATTTAGAAAATAGTTAATTAATCTATTGAATCGAAGCTGAAGACGACGAAGTAGAAGACGGTATTACATTTTTCTGATGGTCATTGTTGCTTTGAAAATCCCAAAGAAAATGGGGAAAAGAGAATTTGTAACTTTTTTCAATATTTTTTTTTTGTAACCTTTTTATTTTCTCTCAAGTCACCCCATTTATGTATCAATGGTACATCTTTATCAACTACTAAATAACAAAACTCAGACCCAACCTTTTGTTATGAAACAGAATACCAAAAAGAAATAAAGTTTTTGTTTTAGTCTAATATATATTTCAGTGTCTTCTTTTGTAAAGATTATTTAAGTTTTAGGTTTTGAAAATGATGATATATATTTAATAGTGTATTAGTTTGTTTTTTATTTTTATCACAAAGAAAAGTTATTGAGTTTTGCAAACCCATTTTTCATTTTTATTTTGGTGTATGATTATAAATTTTGTTTTCAAAAATCAATTAACTAGTTTTCAAACACATATTAGAAAATGAACGGAGCAAAGCTCAGACAATAACGGGGATCAACTTCATACGCATGTATATAAGTTAAATGTATATATATATGTATATATAATTATACTAGACTATATGTCATATCGGTATGATTTTTGTTGAAGAAAAAAAAAACTAACTGGAAAAAGTACAAATTTTGTGCTTGGATTGAATTATAAGTTTAAAATACACGTGTTAAGATTAAACAGCATAGTGTTAGCATAATTGTTCTTTAATTATTATGAAGTTATATAACATTCAGTACTACTTTTAAACAGCTCACACTTGTTTAACAAATTTTGTTAGAGTATCTCTATTTAGCTCCTTATAAGTTTCAAGACATGTTTTCTCTTTTCAGCTTTGCATCTAAGACTTTGATATAGTTGGTTTATAGGATTTAGAGATAACTCTCCGATCAGCGGTATCAATTCAGTGTAACTTTATATGAGATTTAACTATCTCTTTGCTCTAGCAAATGAAGATGAGCTATCAACTATATAAATGACAATGATCTAAATCTATTGAATTTTGTTATCTTTTCCGCGTGTGTTAATTGTTTTTGAGAGTCTTAAAATTAATCAATGCTGAAAAAAATAAAATTAATTCACTTAATTCAAAAGATGTAAATAAGATGAAATACATAAAAATGAAGAATAAGAGCAATTGTCCGCTTACATAGGAAATATGAACTCAGAGCATAATTAAATAAGATGAAATTGTGTATATATGAAAAATGATATGATATAAATCAACTTCCTCACCGATTGCAATAACATACTGCATCTTTTTCACTATTAAAAAAAAAAACTTTCGAAATCAATAAAATCATTTGCAGTCAAAACTTTTTTTTCTTTTAAGCCAATTTGAGTGAATTTTATTTGTTGTAGTTAAGATTTCCATTGTAACATATCTATTAAAGTTGAGTTGTAGTAATTATTATAATTTAATATAACTTAAAGTAAAAAAAAATATGTGGCTAAAATTTTATGTTTATGTAGTTTATTATAAAAATATGAGTTATTATTTTTTTCATAATAAGTGATTGGTCACTTCTCATCTGTACAAGTTACACAATATGTGTATTAAAAATAATATTAAAATAAATTAATATGAATTTAAACATAATAATTTTAGAAAAACGAGTAGAAAAATATAGACCAAGTAAAAAATTATTCAAAGTTTCTTTAAAAAAGTATTGACTAAAAATCAGAACAAAATGTTGAGTTATAAAAAAAAACAAATAGAATGAGTTAAAATACACTTAGTTGACTAAGTAATTATTTAAAAAAAAAAAACTGAAAATATCAAACTATTCAAGAAGTGAAAGAAATAACAATAAAATCAAAAAATAAAATAGCACACCTTGAAAAGAAAAATGAGCAAAATGTGCTAACTCAATCTATAATTCATCATTTTCATGATTTTATGTATTAACTTTTGAGTTAATAATTCTACAAGCACATAACTTAAAATTGTAAATAAAACATAACTTAGTTTAACTCATATTCAATTTTTTTAAAAATTTGGTTCATTTTTGGTAATATTTTTGAGTTATCGATCAATGAGTTAAGCCCTTAACTCAAACTAAATCCATAATAAATCATGTTATGAATTTTCTAATGCTAAAAAATTTCACAGTAAAAAAATCACAGTTCAGATCAGATAAATTTTACTTATTAGATTTATATTTTCGTATTTTAAATATTTAACATAAAATTCCTTTTGAAATATTTATTTGTGTTAGGAACGTCAAAGAAAAAGGACTCTTTCAAACCATTGAGAATTTGTGTCAGTAAGTCATATTTCTGCATTTGAGGGCTTAACACGGAGTGAGCCCAAGTGTTTGGGTTGTGCATTGTCTGAATCTTTGTGCCATATAATCAATTGTCCAATATATATATAATCACATGTTCCTTCTAATCCCATGTTGAGAGGCAAGTTCTTGGATGGGTCATTGATCCTATTGTCCACGACTGCTTTCTAAAAGACCCAATAATAGCAAGAGCCATTGCAAAGGTATTTGGACTTCCTGACCAATCATGTAGCCGTAAATAAAGTGGGTTTTCTCTTTTACTATCACATAACAAGAGCCATTGCACACTAGGTTGAAGAGAATCGAGAGATGACTATTTGTCTGAACCAAAAACATTTTTTGGCAAGAACACAAACTCATTAGAATAAACCAGAATGCAAATTCGAGACTGAATCAGATTGGAATCCAAATGAATAGCAGCAATGCTCAGAAACATCCGATTAAAGATGATGTAACTATTTTTTTTCTCACAGATATTTAAAAAACTTAAGAGAGAGAGTTCACCTATTTACCATCCTACAGACCTAATGACTATTCTCGATAAAGTTCAGCATCTTGAGACAAAGAAAATGTTCCTTAAAAGCGGGAGAACAATGGCATGTGATCATTTGTGAAAGAAGAGATGCACCAAGAGGCTCCTAGTGTTAAGGTCTGTCACATTGAACTTTTCATTTGGAGACAGAATATGGATGGGATACACACAAAGACATTATCTAAAGTGTTAAATTTTCGACCATTTTCTTTCTGTGTAGTATATGCAGTTTTGTATATTGAAACTTATGATCTTTTTATCTTGTTTTTCGTTGTTTTGTAGCAAGAAAAATCAGAAGACAAGAAGTAATGCTACTCACGTCATCGTTAGGAATGTAAGAACTGAATACTCACTATGCAACTCTCTGAATGTGTCACTCAAGTATGCGTCTCTCAAGCTTATAATTTTGGACAGTGCGATTTAAAAAGATATCATATGATTTGGTTTCGATCTAATTTTGATTTAAATTTTAATCATAATTGGAATATATCATTTGACTAAAATACCATTAATAAATATTTGAAAATTTATTAAAAGACAGTAGCATTTTCAATAATATAACACATGACTAAAAGTTTTTTTTATAATGTTCCATGTTTTAATGGTATAGATTATCAATTGTCTCTAAATGTAACGATCTGTAATCAATGTTTTTCAGGATTTAATCTTAATTTGTGTAAATTTAAAGAAAAAAAAATCTCAAACAAAGAATTTTCCTTGTTAAGAAAACATAAAGTAGGATTTTCATTTTTTCTGATTTAAATCTAATTTAGTTATTACCCCTATGTGACTTGCCTTTTCTTATTTTCTTTTTTTTTTTTATTTTATGAATTGAGATACTGTTATATATATAATAACGAGGGTTTTGTCTGTGGACTTTTCTTCTCAACTATATGCTTTCGTGAACGATTTTTAGGGTTTTGATTCTCTCTCGCATATCTCTCGCATAAGTAACTTTGTTCATAAAATTTGTTATTGTTTTATCAACAATTCCGATGGAACATAAACTTGGCTATCACTTTCTATTTGAGATTTAAAATTCTCATGTGTTTTATTTGTGTTGTGCAGATGGAAGATACCTCAAGCTTGTTGAAACGTATACTTAGACTTATACTTAGATTTATCACTAAGTGAGTGTGTCTTTTGGTTATATATATATTTATGTAATTTAGAACCATTCCAAAAGTATATATTGAATCCCTAAATTTATTTAATTGCAGGATAACTTCAGGAATTGTCTACTCCATAGTGATGCATTCTGTGATCATCACCGCACATGTGTTGATGATTATTCAGTTTTTCTATACAAATGAGTTTAGTCTCCACCGGCTTATGGATGTGTGTGGCTTCATCTCCATGTCTTATGGTATGTCTAGCCTAGCGGAAGTTGCATATAGATGTTTTGATCTCGAGGATGATCAGTTCATTATCGATAAATCTGGGCATGTTGTTCATGTTATGGGAGGTATTTTATTCAACACCTACATGCTTCCGTTATGTCAAATCGAGAGTTTAGCCATTTGGTCTTTTGGGTTATTACTTCATATTTGGACTGTACTGGTTTTATTCGCCTTTGTTTTTCTTGCCTTGGTGGGAGATGACTCGTTAATTCAATCGTTATTGGTTGATGTTTGAGGGTCTATGCTAATGTAATCTTCTTATCTTTCATTAAGAAATAATTGTAAGTGAGCTAGCATGTCACTCTCACTGATGTAGCCAACACACAAACAACAGTTGTGCAATTTGGATTTTAATTGTTTCTTAGTCTATGTACTAATCTCGTTTTTAGTTTCAGACTTGAACTCTTGCACAAAGTTTGATGAAATTAGTGAAGTGTTTTGCAGATCATGCATGACTTTTTTCATTATCTTTTCTAGCACAATTTGAATATGCAGGATTGTCATAACTAGTATACTGTGCACATATAATACCAAACCGGAAATTGATTGTAATTTCTTGAATCTCCATATATTCTTCACTTGAGACATTATAGCATCAAGGATAAAGATAAAGTGTTGAAAGTTTTGGATGTGTGCTGACTGATTTGAGATGTCCATCAGTGTCATTATAAGATTCTACTTTATATAAAATTATGCATGTCGAGACAAAGAAAATGTTCCTTAAAAGCAGGAGAACAATGGCATGTAACTATAATCATTTGTGAAGAAGAGCTGCAATGGTCTGTCACATTGAACTTTTCATTTGGAGACAGGATATGGACGGTATGCACACAAAGACATTATCTGATGTGTTAACATTTTTGACCATTCTTCTGTGTAGTATTTGCATGTCTGTATATTGAAACTTATGATCTTTTTGTCTTGGGTTTCGTTAGTTTTGCAGCAAGGAAAAGCAGAAGACAAGAAGTAATGCTACTCACGTCATCGTTAGAAATGTAAGAACTGAGTACTCACTACGCAACTCTCTGCATGCGTCTCTCAAGCTTATGGTTTTGGACAGATAGATTTAGTACCATTTTTATGAGCAAATCTCAAATCAACACTCTAGTTCGAGTTTTGGCATCAGTAATAGTATACATAACTTACACATTGAATCCAAGAGCTCATAAAACAGCAAATGAGTTTCTTCAACTGTATCTTTTACAGACAAAATCTCTATATAGAGAAAACCTGTACGTATAAATATACCAAATAAGTGTTCGTCCCTCATTCGTTAATTACCTCTCTTCTTTTCGAGGAGCATTGGGATTACCCATCATGTCCATCATCATTTTCTCTGGTGAATCTTCCCAATTCGTAAACGTCTTCAAGTCAATCTGCAGATAAAATAACACAAGCTGTCAAATTTCTAAAACCTTTGCATAACAGATCGTATGCTCTTTGTTTTTGTTTACCTTTCGACGTTGGTCAGTGAAAAGCTCTTCTCTTTTCTTGTATGTTTCTTGAATTTCCTTAGCTGTTTTTCCACCTAATGCCCATGCTTCCACATCTAACACCAAAGCCTCTACTGGTAAATAACCCTGCAGCAACAATGTACAACGACACAGAATGTTATAAAGATCCAAAGACCACAACTCTTGAAACATATGTCCCTTTGTTTTTACCTGGTTTGGGAAGAGAGAGCCTGGCTGGTAAGTTTTATCAACTGCGTGATGACGGATTGTGATTTTAGCAAAGTCTTCGTCCATGAAAATTCTCTCGTTTCCTTGTGTTCCACCGAATCCGATTCCAACAGGCTTGGGGTTTGCGTCGTAGACTCTACCAGAGGGATGAAGATGGCTATACGCAAAGTTTTTCTCCTTGCCTGAATATGAACAAAAGAACATAAACGACTTGACTAATGTGAAACTGAATGCACAGAGAAGAGAATGTCAGATTTGTGCAAGTACCTGAAGATGAGAATGCATGAAAGATAGGACTAATGGAGAACAAGTTCCCAGAGCTTCCGTAAAATGTATCTCTGTTCTCAAAACCTTGCTGCAAGATTGCACCAATGACCCACTTCCTCTCGCTTGTAGTACCTTCATGTTCAACTCCACAGCTTGCAGAAACTATCAGTAGTATTGGAGCATGATACCCTTGAACGTTGTCCCACAATCGATTCATGCCTTTCCCATGATGGTATGAGCTGAAACAGGGACGAACATAACACTTCAATACACAATAGAGACAGAATGTACCAAAGAAAGAGACACATGTACTCATGAAAGATAAAATAACCGGTATAGAAGATTCTCATTGGTTTCATCGCTGTTGGAGGGAAAACACGAGCTCAAGATCTCCTCGTTTATTGTATTCTTGGACGTCAGAGAAATCGCCCATGCCCTTCCACACGTAAGAAGAGTGTTTTCACATGTCTTGGACGCAGAATCAGCTGACTTTGAAGGTCCAGATCCATCCTGCAATCCATAAAACCAAACTCTTCAGACGTCTAATCTTTTCGTTTATAACCACACAAAACACTTCTTCCTGGTTAAACGAGGAGCAATACGTTTAAAGAATGTTGAAGTCTCGAATTGCAGAAGTGAGAGAGACACTCAGTGAGGTTCGGAATTGTGGTCAAGGCCCACGTAAGGAACTTCCCGACAGGAAGCTCGAGTTCCAATCCCAAGACATCAGAATCCCAAACATCCAAACTGGTTCCAGAGTCAGTGCAAGAGACAAGTGCTGATAGAATCAAGTGAGTTATATCAGGAAGAAACAAACCGGTGGATCTACTACTTCGTCCATCCCACGACAGTGTCCAACACATCCATAGAAACATAACCAACTCCACCGTCGAAACCGAACCGTTGATCTTACAGTCAGTTTCGTCAGATTCAAACTCCAGTTTAGGTGAAAAGCCTGCGTTTTTAGCTGTCATGTGAAACACTCTCAACAGAGTGTTGTAAGACATTGAAGCCGACATTCTTCCGCAGCATTTGACGTAACCTCTTGCAAACTCGACCCAACTCAATCCTCCTCCTTTCTCAGGCACGAAGAACAAATCTACTAAAGATGATCCTAAATGCTCCAACAATCTCGGAAACGAATCTGGAACTGTTTGGTCTCCTTCACAAGTAGTTGTGTCGTAGCTCAAGGTGAAACTTTGCTACAATAAGAAACAAACCAAACAATTTCTTAAACTAAAAGCAGAGATCTTCAAAATTATCAAACTCAATCTCGAAACCCTAATTTGACGATCCAATTTGACGTTTTGTGAGATAAAAGTTACTGAATTTGCGAACCCAAATAAATAAATAAAAGACCCAAATCGAAATCGAATTGTTTTACCTTGAAGGATTGAAAAGAAACTGTGTTGGTCTGAGAATCGGCGAGCTTGGAGAAGGATCGTTGAAGCAGAGGAAGAGCTCCGGTTGAAGCAGCAAGGCTTTCGATTTCTCGCTTCTCCGATGACTCTTTGTTATCCGTAGAAGATGAAGCACCCATAGTCGAAGAAAAGATATGATTTGTAGAAATTCAAACGAAACCTTGAGAGCTCTGTTCTGTCTGTTTCTTGTGGGTGAATGAATGATCGAAGAAATGGTGTCCATGATTGCTTTTGAGATTTTGAACAGTTCTGTATCTTTCGCGATTCGCCACGTAATGGGTTTGAGTCAACCGTATGTCGACTGATCCGGTTCCGGTTAGAGATAAAGTAAAACCGGATTGATTAGAAATTGGATTTAAACCGAATAACAGACAAATTCTTGAATTCCAGGAATTTCTTTTTAAGTAGAAGAACTGAATACCAATCATATAGTTTGGGTAACAATACCAGAAATATTTTGAATAACAGATGATTCGATTCGAAGAAAAATTAATGTTGAAATCGCATTTTAGATTTATGGACGAATCATTGTTCTGTTTAAATTTTAGAAGAGAAAATAGGATAAGGCTAACTATGTTTAATGTTAAATATTTAATGCAGGTAATTCAGATATGGGTCTGATTGATATATAAAAATTAATACCATAATAACAAAGTTTTAAAACCCTAACTTTTGCCTTCGATTTCAATAGCTGTTATAAAATTAACATCTATAAAATTTGAAAAATATAATAATTTAAATACAGAAAAAAACAATTAGACTTATAATAAACAAGAAAATCTGGCGATAATGATAAGACTATGCTAGTAATAAACGATGCAAGTGTTAATCTGGCGTCTGGCCAATACATTTTAAAAAAATAGTTGTATAAAATTTAAATAAAACCTCATTGGTCATCAATACTTTGATACTGATTTTTTTTAGAAACTGAGACCATTGTATTTTCTTGTATTCAATTTGAAGTTTCTCATTCTTACAGTTGGTAAAAAAACTATATTATAATAAATTGATATATAAATAACATGTTTATATATTTAGATGTAAATAATAAGAAATAACATATTTCATTTGGCAAAGGTAAATGACAAAGAAAGAAGTTTCATTATTTTTTCTTTATGAAACTCTTCAATCTGAGATTATGCCGAGTTTTTGATGACATAAGAGGTCTCAAATGCTTTTGTTATTTGTTGAGATCTTGTTAAAAATCAAAATATCGATGCACATACATTCAGCTAAAAAGGAAGTATATTCATTTTTTTCATTAGTAAAACAATTGAAATCATTTGGTATCGTACTAACCTCAATAGAAATTGATTTTAGCAAATCTGACTAAATATATAATGATCTTGTCACTTCCTTAATACAAAGAATTAATCACTTGCTCAACAATCTTTCCTACAAATAAGTAACCATGACTATCCTTGATCACTGAATAAAGGGTACAAAATTTGTTAGACTATAGTCTATAATTGAGAATTTAATAACAATGAATAGACTGCAAACTTAATTAGTGTCTCTTTTCCAGCTACTTGAACAATTTCATCTTCTCCAATAATATCTAGAGGATGAAAAGGAGAAACCAAATATAATATATATAAAAAAATAGAGTATGAATGAAGTAAAAAATTAAGTGAGTTTAATATCTACATACCAACCAAGATTTTTGTTTTGAGACTCTCATTTCAATATATCGATCTCAAAGTTTTGTTGTGATTGTTATGCACTTGTACGATTATTTCATGGTTTAAAATATAATTACATGAAAATCATGGGTTTTGTGAATTAATGATAGTATAATAATTATGCTATGAAACGATGATTGATATGATTATGATGATAGTATGAAAAAGTCGTGATAAGAATGTTGATGCTGATACTATAATAATATAATGATGATGATGTTATAATGATAATGATATATATTATGGTGATTAATATAATAAATAATGTTCATTTTAGTTTAGTTTAATTTTAAGAAAAAAATTATAGATGTGTCTAACTTGATAATGGTTTTGTTGTGTTTATGTAGATTGGTGTGATCAGTACCTCTTTTAGAAAATAGTGGACGATCAATGCGGATCAAAGAAATTCAAACCCCACTTCTTCTTTTACTAGCATGTTTCTTACATTAACATCAAGATTGATGTACTTCAGTTTAGTCTGGTTCTATTTGATTTTTGTAGATATGAAATTTATATTCATTCAAAATATTTTTTTTTATAGAAAATAATTTAATTATGTATTTTTTCTATTATGAAAAGCACATTCAAATATATATAAAAACTGAGACTAAAATAAATAGGTTTTAGATAATTAAATAAATACTGAATAGTTTTTGGCAAGAAACAAATTAATAGTATGACAAGTGAGTATACACAGTTAATAGTTTGACTAGTAACTACTATTACAATCAAGATCAATATAGGTATTAGTGACGATTTCATAATTTGGGCATAGAACAATATTTGGACTTAGTTAAAGAAAAAATTAACCGCTCTCTTCCAATCTCAGCCGCATTTTCAAATTTCTTTGTAAAGCAAGTGAGAGTCATACATATCTTTTTCTATAATTCTGAAAAGGATGATATACCACTAAACAGTAAAAATCTACCGATAAATAAATACACGAGTTTTTATATTGGTAAGAAAATAACAGCAGAAATATTAGTTCAGTTGCAAATTTGCTGAAAACCGTTTTTTTTTTTCTTTTTATCAACAAAAATCGTTAATCATTCTTACTGAAAGGAATATGTTAAATGATAGGATTCATAGCTTTAAACTCTTGTAAATGCAGTTGGTAGAACTTTTTTGAACTTTATGATACATTGTTATCATAGATACATTAGTTTCAGATATTTTATTCGATCTTGTATTCGATACGGTGCATTAAAATATCGTCAAGTCTACGACGACACAAAGAATCAAAATATAACTCCAACAAGAGGAATAATATTATACGATCACATTCAATGTAAATGATTACACAAACAAATTAACAGAAACGAACAAAAGAAACAAACGACCCCAACGTGCTTCTGCAGTCGTCAACGCGCGGAGCCAGCTTCGAAACGCGTTTTTCATTTTTGCATTGTTTTAAACGTCGTCGTCTATCCAAACAGTTTAGCCGAATTCATTGACTTCAACGTCATCATTTGACTTATCTTAAACTCTCTATAAAGTAACTCACGTTCTCGTGTCACTCCCCATGCATCTAAACACAAAAACACACACTCAAGATCTTTTTCTAAACACAAAAAGAAAAAATGGGTTTGGTCCGATCATTAGTCTCGTTCATAGTCTTCCTTAGCTGTCTCATTGTTGTGTATGGCCAAGGTACGAGGGTCGGGTTCTACTCGACCACGTGCCCTAATGCCGAGACGATTGTCCGGACCACTGTGACATCTCATTTCGGTTCAGATCCAAAGATTGCACCCGGTTTACTAAGAATGCACTTCCACGATTGCTTTGTCCAGGGTTGTGATGGCTCAGTGCTTATATCGGGACCTGACACTGAAAGAACCGCTGGTGCAAACTTTAACCTCCGTGGCTTTGAAGTCATTGACGATGCCAAGACGCAGCTTGAGACGGCGTGTCCTGGTGTTGTCTCTTGTGCCGATATTTTAACCTTAGCCGCTCGTGATTCTGTCGCCCTCGTAAGTATACTTATATATATATTAGTTTGTTCTTATATTCTTCTAGTAAAACATTTATTTGCAAATTACATACGAAAAAATGGTTTGTTTATTTTTCCATGTGCGTTTGGCGTTTACATTTAGAATATTATATGTGGCTTTGCATGGGTGCATGTAGACGAAGGGACAAAGCTGGCAGGTCCCAACAGGTCGCAGAGATGGACGAGTGTCCTTGGCAACGAACGTTAACAAGCTTCCCGCTCCAAGTGACCCCGTCGCCATTCAAGAAAGTAAATTCGATGCTTTCGGCCTCAACATTCGCGATCTTGTGGCTCTTGTTGGTCAGTGATTTTACACAATTCAAGATTCTGCTTTTTTTATTTTAAAAAAGTTGATTTCATTTATATCACTGTTTAGAAATTAGTATATATCCAATCGACTAGTTTAGATGGAAAAACCAAGTGTTTGACTTGTTTCAAGCTTTTCACTTGTGCTAATTAGATTAGGATATATCATAATCTTAAAATTAACTGGATCATATAATTTAATTAACTGGATCATATAATTTAATCAACTGAATATCGATTTGATTTAATAGACCTAAATTAAAATTAGTTTGGACTAAATACTAAATTTACCATGATCAAAGTTAATTTTCGGTAACAGCTTATATTATATAATATATAGGAATAAGGGTTATTTGATTTGGATTTTGGTTCAGTTTCAGTTTGTATTATATATATATATATATATTGTTTTTCGATTTCAAGAAAATAATTACCAAACAAATAACGAGACAGTAAGGATCGGTTTCATTTTAGATATATAGGAAAATGATTATGATATGTTTCACATTTTGGGTTTTATGGTTTGTTCCTATTAGTTTGCGATTGGATCACATTATTAACCATCTATATATATATAATCAAACTGAATATGAATATATGATTTTAATAGGAGGACACACGATTGGAACAGCTGCATGTGTGTTTTTTAGGGACAGATTATTCAATACGACCGGAGGCACAGCAGATCCAAGCATGGACCAAACATTCGTACCACAACTTCAAACACTTTGTCCCCAAAACGGAGACGCATCAAGGCGCGTGGATCTTGACGCCGGGAGTGGTGAAACTTTTGACACTTCCTTCTTCAACAATCTTAGTCGTGGCAGAGGAATTCTTCAATCCGATCAGGTTCTCTGGACTAACCTGACGACTAGAGCTATAGTGCAAGAGTTTATGGCTTCTAGAGGCAACTTCAATGCTCAGTTTGCGAGGTCGATGGTGAAGATGAGTAATATTGGTGTCAAGACAGGGACAAATGGGGAAATTCGTAAGGTTTGTTCAGCTGTTAATTAATCTGGTTGATTAAACTTTCAGGCATTTTCAATTGTCACCAAATTGTCTCATTTTAATAAAGAAGATACACAAGTGAATGCTTCACTAAAGAATCTGCCAACTCGTTGGCTATTCTAGAAATAAATCATACAAACTCATTAGCAATGACTCTAATGTCAGGTATGATGTTGAAAATCTATAATCTCTCATCTCCTAAGTTAAGATCGATTCACCTTGAGAATTAAAGTAAAAGTGAATCCTAATATCAGCCCTGATGGAATATAGGCTTGGGCAAAAAACTCAAACCCGCAATACCGAATCGAAAAAGAAGAACTGAATCCGAACCCGAATTCATAAAATACTCGAACGTGTCCTAAATTTCTATATTCGAAAATTTGAAACCGAATCCGACCCCAACCGAAAATCGAACAAGTACCTGAAATAACTGAAATACAAGATATACTTAAAATATTAATTATAGTATATGGATTACTTTTAGACCAAAATAACTAAAATATCAAAAATAAATAGAATATATAAAACTTTTAGCTATATTTGTTAAATTTAATTGAATTAAAGTTAAATTTAACTAATTTTTATTTTATTTTTATAAATTTTCGGGTACCCAAACCGAACCCGAATGAAACCAAACTGAATCCGAATCCGAATCCAAACCGAAATTCTAAAATACTTGAACAGGTCCTATATCTTCAAACCCAAAAATCTGAAACCGAACTGAACCCAAACGGGTACCCGAACGCTCATTCCATTACTATGCTGAGCTTAGTCCCATGTCGGTTTAGCTATTGTCATATATGATATTCAAACACTTAAATGGGCCTGCAGCACACGGCCCACGCGTAACACACACATCAAAAGATCATTTCACTGTGAGTGAGATGTATACACTGACCCACATCGGTTACACATAAGAAGAACAACTCGAGAAAGTGAGTATAAGAAGAGAAGTGGAGAGAATGAGCAAATCACTTACCTGGACGGGGTCAACTCGTGATCAAGAAGACGAGTGGCCTAGGCTAGTGACCTCCATTGCACTACAAGGAGGGGTGCTTAGCTTAAGGTCTCCCCAAGTGGGAGAGCCTGCGTCATTATTTGTGGCAGAGGGGGCCTGCGTTCGCGCGGTCCCTACCATCCATTGTTAGTTTTTAAAAATATGCGTCAAAATGTTATTATTTTTCACAAACAAAAACATTCACATCACCAAGAACTTTATGTTGTTGGTGTAACCGTTACACACGTGTTTCTGCTGCTCTGTGTAATCGTGTATGCAGCTCTGTTCTTTTAATGGTAATTACATGTCTTTGTGTTAAGGTTTTGTAATAGTTGGTTTTTTTGTAGCAAACTTTGTCAGTTGGTTCCTTCTTTAATGAATTACTAGATTATGGTCCGTGCTAAAGACGAAATTTGTTATTATATATTTTTTAATCATTTATATTTGTAAATTTAGAAAATCAAAATTAAATCATTAATTTATTTATTATAATATATTAATATTAATTGATAATTAATTTTAATTACAATTTTTTTAAAAAAATGCATAATCGAAAATATCATGAAAATATTTATTTTTTATTTATTTTTTATAATTATTTAAGGCGTGTTTAAATGTATTAATTGTAGTTACATTTTTTTGTTAAGATTTTTAGATTTATTATATATTTTAAGATTTGAAATTAAGAGAATATATTTATTGAAAGATTTTGATGTATATATGGTTAGTATTTAGATTCTTAAAATTAAATTTAAAAATATATTTTTGGTTTTTGAAATTAGTTACTTTTATTGATAAATTTGTTTTAATATCACTTGTATTTTTCAATATGTTGCATATTTATTCATATTTGCAAATGACAATTTTGTCTTTAATGAGACTCTTAAAATATCAAAATCGTAAAATAACACTGATACAAAAAGTTTTTTCTATAATGTTTCCTGTTTTAATAGTATAATTTCAGATGAAAAAAAAAAAAAAAAGTATGCGTACAGAGCCAAGTGAGTAAAAAAATTGCAACTGGGCTTTAACAACAAAATATTGTTCCTTTGTCGGCAATGGCTTTTAATATTGAATAATGACAAAAGAAAAAAGAAAAAAAAACAAAAAACAAGATTAGCTATAGAAAAGAGATAAAAAGTTTCATAGCGCAAGAAGGAAACCAGAGTAGCAATGATGATGACCCGATATCACTTCAAGGTCTTATTATGAACCAGAAACAAACGCAGACACAGACTCTGCTGTATCTAAAGAACATTCAAACAACAAACACAGCGACAAGGTCGAATGATACATAACTTAGCTTTCTTTATTTAGTAGGAAATTCGAAGCTAAGCAAAAGCACTTTGATTTATGACACTCTCCACCACTGAGAGAGGGTTTTTCAGTCATCGTCTTCATCACGACGCCTCTGGTGGTGTTGATGCTTGTAACGATGCTGTTTCTTCTCGTCATCATCATCAGAGTCATTGTCACCCTACAAATTTTTGATATAGAGATGATTAGTGTTTAACCAAAACTGTATCCTTTGTTATGTTCTATATTAACCGTCACCATAAGAATGGAGAGAGCTATTATGTAATCTAGATGTTCAAATGTCATACAAGATGTAGAAATTCAATCAAACACAGAACCGAGATTGTTAAATGGGATGGTACAAGTAGCTTTCAAGTCAAGCAAATCAATTTCAGAATGTGAAAGAGAGAGATAGAGTTACACGGATAGCTCATGAGAATGTACACGAATCATCACTAAAGATATAAACTTTAGATTAACATAGAGATTACTCTACATGATGATCATCAACAATCTAGATGGAAAAATTCACTGTAACGAAAGTTCATGTCTTTGAAAATATGATTGATCCTACAAGATGTCATCTAATACTGAACCAGGAAGTTGATGGGATAATAATGTAAATAAGCCTCGATTCAAGCAAATCCATTTCACAAAAGAGAGATGATCATTGACATGTGAGCTTTCAAATAAACAAGAGATAATAAACGGATGTTCATTCGCAAAAAGGTATAAACTTTAAGTTCAATATCTACACTATCATCAACCAATCGAGCATATTTGCAAATTCACTATAACGAAATGTTAATCTCTTTGAACTTACATATTTCTTGCGGCCATAGCTCCCTTCCTCATCATCACCACCACGGTTCCTCCGCTCCTCATCATCATCATCATCATTGCGACGGCCATAGCTAGGCTTCCTGTAACTCCCTTCTTCCTGTTCTTCACCATAGCTAGGCTTCCTGTAACCTTCTTCTTGCTCCTCAGATCTTCCATAGCTGCTGGGCTTTATGTAACTTTCAACCTGTTCCTCAGACCTCCCATAGCTAGGCTTCCTGTAACCTTCTTCCTCTTCCTCAGATCTTCCATAGCTAGGCTTCCTGTAGCTTCCTTCCTCCTGCTCCTCAGACCTCCCATAGCTAGGCTTCCTGTAGCTTCCTTCTTCTTGCTCCTCAGATCTTCCATAGCTAGGCTTCCTGTACCCTTCTTCCTCTTCCTCAGATCTTCCATAGCTAGGCTTGATGTAACTTTCAACCTGCTCCTCAGATCTTCCATAGCTAGGCTTCCTGTAACCTTCTTCTTGTTCCTCAGACCTTCCATAGCTAGGCTTACGTTCATACTCGCTCCTCTCTTCACCAAAGCTCGGTTTTTTCTCATACCCAGATCCACCATAACCCTCTTCAGGTCTCCGGCCATACTCGACCTCGGTCCTTCCACCATATCCAGATTCAGCCTCCGATCTACCACCGTAACTCTGTTCCGGTCTCCTTCCATACTCAGTCTCCGTCTCCCCACCGTATCCTGATTCCGGTTTACGGCCATAACCGGATTCAGATCCGTAACCGGGATTAGGTCTTTCGCCTTGGACGTGACCGCCTCCGGATGAATCGGGTCGAAATGCGGGTCGGGGCTTGAGGCGAGAGTAGCTGCTGTACTCGGTCTGGAGAGCCTCGTCGGCGTAAGCAGAAGGATCGTGGATCGAGGTGAATTCGGGTCTCTCGTACTCGAAATCTCCATCGGCTCCGGAGGGGTAACAAGTCTCGTCGGAAGGTGGGATCGGACGGCCGTAGATCACGGTGATGTCGTAGCCTCCACTGTACGGCGTCGGATCGTACTCGTCGAAATCGTCGACTTCATCCTCGTCTCTCGTGTAGTACGGCATCGTTTTTGTTCAAAAGGCTTCTGTGGTTTCTGCGTTTCTCTTGGATCTGACAAAAAATGAGGAAAGGGAAATGAAAATTTAAACGCGGAGAAGGAAGGAAGGAAGGGGAGACGAAAGGTACGAAACGCTGCGTTTTCCGGATGTTGGTAGGTTCTCGTTTATTGTGTGGGCCCCTCCTATTAGTCCGCTGTTTACATGGCGAGCACTACGACGCGGGTTACTGTGCCACGTGGGTTTATCTTTATTGGTTAAGCAATCTGGTTCGTACCGATTGCCGACTGGTCTAACCGGAAACCATAATTTTATTATTTCCACAAGCTGATTTGAATATTTTGATTAGGTGTGGCCTCTCGGGTACTCAGTTGGCTTTAAATCGATTTTTTTGGTATCGGTTCTTTTAGGTTTTGATTTAAGATCTATTCGGATATTTTAAAATTTTGGGTCAGGTTCGGTTCGGTACTAACCGGGTTCGGATCGGTTATAGTATTTTGTTTAGGATCCTAAATATTTTTTTGGATCTGGATTTGTTCGAGTATTTTGTATTCGATGTAACCAAAAATATATAAAATATCCGAATATAAACCAATATATCCGAAGTAGAAGTAAGGAGAGATTGGTTTTTGGTTACTTCAGTTACTATTGCAGATATTTTATAACCGAAATAACCGAAAATACATAAAATATCCGGATATAAATCGATTTATTCAAAAATCAGAAATTATAGATACTAATGTGAACCAATACCTTAGAGTAGAAATAAAGAGAAGAGTAAAACTTTGGTTACTTAGGATATCGGTTCAGTTTGGGTAATACTCGATACCCGAAGTTACTGTGCCACGTTGGTTAATGTTAATTGGTTAAGCAATCTGGTTCGTACCGATTGCCGACTGGTCGAACCGGAAACCATAATTTTATTATTTCTACAAGCTGATTTGTATATTTTGATTCCAAATATTTCGGATAAGTAAAAATATTTAAGTTGGAGGCCCAGTTGGGTAATGGGTAAGGCCCATAAGTCCGTTAACGGTTTGAGGTTCTTGAGCTGATGATATTAAAAGAAACAGAGAGGACTCTGTTTTCGTAACAGAGAATTGGTGAAAGAATCAAGATTCTAGTAAGAGAGAGAGAGAGTCTTCTTCTTCTTCTTCTTCAAGTTAGGGACATAACATCACATATACATACTTCACACATGGTACTAAAAAGAAAAAGAAAAACAACAATATTTTTTCAAAGTTCAAAGATTGAGGTTAACCAGAAGAAACCTTCTGGATAAGACAGAGTCTTGTCAGTTTTCTTTTGAGTGTCTTTCTCGTGTCATTCTCTTATTACACGAACGAGAAGGTGGAGAAAGGAGAAAAGCACAGAGGGCCCTACAAATTCCAAACGTTGATGAGGTGGATACACTCCTAATACGCCACGTCGACATAGAAGGCCGAAAGACTGATCTCCCTTATCTTACCAAAATCCTCTACCCTAAAAGAAACAGCTTTACTCTTTTGTCTCTGTTTCTTCTTCTAGACAAAATCTAAAGTTCCTCGCAAAGTCCTAAACTTTCATAGAGAGAGAAATCAAAAACGCAATCTTTACTCGCAAAGTCAAGAGAGATGTGGAAAATATCCAAGTTCTAATCTTGGAGAGAGATAGAGAAATCGGTGAAATGGCGGTTTTATCGTCGGCGATGTTCGGAACTTACCGGCCGGTGAAGACGGAGGTGAGATCAGTTACACGGTGGAGAGTGAAGTGTCAGGTGTCATCTGTAAAACCCGCCACGTATTCCTCAAGACTCTCCACAGATATTCCTCTCCATGAGTCTCCTCAGGTCTCATTCTCTCTCTCTCTATGTATATAACACGAGTCACTTCAATACTGTGTCTTTAATTGTGAGTTTTTAGGAACTTTCAGGCTTTGTTCGATGACTATTTAGAGGATAAATCGAGAGTATTCGAAGCAATGTTCCCTGATAAACCCAGAAGCCATAAGCTCAACGAGGTACTTTTTTCTACTAAAAAGTCTATTATTAATTATATATTAAGGAAGGACTGCTTTCAAAAAGGGCATTTGGTCTAGTGGTATGATTCTCGCTTAGGGTGCGAGAGGTCCCGAGTTCAATTCTCGGAATGCCCCTATTTTGTTTTTTTTTTGTCTTTTAAGTTCACTTCCGATGATTTGAATTTGTACAGGAAGAGTGGAGGATTCAGATGTTACCAATAAGCTTCCTCTTCCTCACTGTGTGGCCTGTGGTGGATATGCGGTTAAGATGCAAATCCAACGGTCAGGATTATCCGACAGATGTACCTTCAGATATAACTAAAGTTGTTGAGCTCAACATGGTAATGAAAAAAACACATGTCTCTCTTTGATTACCATGTGTTTTTTTGTCCAGACATGTCTGTAATGGTCTCTAAATTTTTTGAATTTACTGTTTTTTTTCAGACAAGATGGGAGCTTAAAGGGCTTGACCGAGTGATGGAACCTTCTGATTTCAGCTTGGGAGTGAAAGGAGCATTGTACCCAGACCGAAGAGGAAAGCACACAAGGCTTAGAGGTCAGCTAGAAATGAACATAAGCTTTGTACTTCCTCCGGTTCTTGAATTGGTACCTGAAGATGTTAGGAGAAACTTGGCCAATGCGGTAAGATCATTGTCTTTTATAAAACCCTTATTTTGACTATACACACGATCTTGATCATTTGAACACGTTTACAGGTTTTGACCGGTTTAGTGGAGAATATGAAGCATAAAGTTAATGGGAGCTTGCTCGCTGACTATAGCAGGTTCAAGAATGAGAGAAGGTTACAAAAAGTTATCGACTAAAACCGAGTTCTAATGTCAATGTTTGTTCAACCATATGTATAGTTTCTCAATCCCACGTGAACAATCGATTATAAAAGTGAGATTTTTTGTTTGTGTTAACTTGATAGAACTATATTAGATGTTTAAATCAATGAGCCAGTTCGAAATAAAAAGATTACAAAGTGAGAGTTACAACAAGTGTCCGTTGTTTATTGCGTAAATGTCAAATTAGTAACCCTAGGCGGCTAAAGTATTCTGTTTCTGAAACCTCTGCCTGTGGTAGAAGTTTTGTCACCGTCAAAACGTTTAGTTATCTATAATTTTTTATCAACGTTCAATGTTCTCGTGTCAGTATCATCAACAATTGCGTGAGAGATTCCGAGAAGACGTGTAGAGTCATACAAAGTTACATATCACCACCACGTAGACTTACAAGGCCAAAATTTTGGTAACCTCTTAATTAAACCGAACCGAGTTGTATTTCTTACAAAACCAGAAATAATTCCAAAATCTGAAAACATTGAATTTCAAACTAACTGAGCCGAAACACCGAATGTATGGTTTGATTACTACAGAAGTTAAAAAGGATTGTTTCAACAAAGATTTTCTCGAGGTCCACTACCTTCCAAATCTTTACCGTGACAATTTAACTCTCTTGTTTATCTGTTTCTCTTCAAAAGTCTCAAAAACGTACTAAAGAGAAAAGCAAGACGCAATCTTTTCCTCTTAAGATATAGATATATACATAGAGAGGGAGAGATATGTGGAAAAGATCTAAGATCCAATCTTGAAAAGACCTTAAGAGAGAGAGTGGTGAGATGGCTGTAAGCTCAACGCTTTTGTCGTGCCCGAGGATGCTCGGAAGACACCGGCCGGTGGCGACGGAGATGAGATCAATACGGTGGAGAGTGAAGTGCCAGTTGTCACCTGTAAAACCCTCCAAGTATTCATCTAAAATCTCTACAGATGTTCAACTGCACGAGTCTCCTCAGGTCTCCTTACTCGCTCTATAATGTTAATTATGTTACGTATATTATACATATCATGTGTAAGATTGTGTATTTTGATGATTTTGGGGAGTTTTCAGGCGTTGTTCGATGAGTATTTAGAGGATAAATCGAGAGTTTTCGAAGCAATGTTCCCTGATAAACCCAAAACCCATAGGCTTAACGAGGTACTATTTCTAATGACCATCCTTAAGATTCTTTACTCACTGTTATGTTTAAAAGAGTTTGTTGAATTAAAAAATTTCTTCAAACAAAAAATACGAACTTCCTGTGTTTTGTCTTCCGATGAAATTACTTGTGCAGGAAGAATGGAGAATACAAATGTCGCCAATAAATTTTCTCTTCCTCACTGCTTATCCAGTGGTCGACATGCGGATTCGATGCAAATCCAACGGTCAGGATTACCCGCCGGATGTACCTCTAGATATAACCAAAGTTCTTGAGCTCAACATGGTTATGCTCCTCCACAAGATTCATAAAATCAAAAACTATATATACTTTTATTTTATACTTTTTCGTTGTTTCTTTAACGGTCTAGCTTTTGAATACCGGTTTACAGATAAAATGGGAGCTTCAAGGGCTTGACCGGGTAATGGAACCGTCTGATTTCACTCTTGGAGTCAAAGGAGCATTGTACCCAGACCGAGGTGGAAGGCACACAAGGCTCAAAGGTCGACTGGAGATGAACGTAAGCTTCGTGCTTCCTTCGGTTCTCGCACTTGTACCCGAAGATGTTAGGAGAAACGTGGCCAATGCGGTTAGAAACTGTTTCATAATCACGTTTGCGAACTCAAAATGCTATTTTCCAGATTTATTACATGGAACATTGGTTTTGATTTGATATTTACAGGTTTTGACCGGTTTGGTGGATAACATGAAGCACAAGGTTATTGAGAGCTTGCTTGCTGATTATAGCAGGTTCAAGAATGAAGGAAAAACACATTAGTAAGTTTTAATCTCAATGTTTAACCATGTAATATAGTTCTGGATCCAATTTAACGCAAGGTTTAAGCTTCAATTGTTTAAAATGTAATTTATGCGTTTACTTTTTTTTTTTTAACTGATTTATAAAAAATATATTTTTTTTTCATAAATATTGTTGTGCAAACGGAATACTCTTTCCGTTTACGTTCGGCGTTTTACGATTACAATTAACGAAATAATTTTGCATCATTTAGTAAAAAATACACACTGTAAACGCAAACGCAACCAAGAGAACGTAATCATACATAGATGGCAAAGACATAAACTTTTCACACAGAAAGCAAAAAAATATAAATCAAAGATTCACAAACGAACACACCATTTTAGTTCAGTGACAAAGATTTGGTCCAGTTTAGATACGGAGAGGCTTACTTGGTGAGTTTGAAGTACAAGATGAGGATAATTGCCGCGACCAAAGCGGTAATAATGGCTCCAATGGTCCATTTGTTCCTGTTCATCCTCCTCGTCATGCCTGTCAAAATCTTCTTGCTCTTTCCGACATTATCGTCTACTCCACTAAGCTGTATCAGAGTTCTAACTATTGGTTAAAGTCAAGAGATACCAATTAAAAATAATAAAACGTTGTCTTCTTCATGAAAGAGACCTAAACTCTCAATCTGGAGTTAGAGAAAGAAAAATACCGTGTCCCCGGCACGTAAGAGAGATTGTCTCTGACTGTGCAAGTCTTGGAGGATTGAAACACCAATCTCTTCAGTCTCCATCATTGTTCTACGACTGTCCTTGACTCTGTCTGTGGTTCGACCCAAACGTTCTGTTGACATCATCAATCTTGATCTTTGATCAGCTGAAGCCTGACCTCAAATGTCGTATCAATCAAAAGATGTTTAAGTAGCAAAGATCGAGATTAAACTATGTTGAATAAACACTACTGAGTGGCTTTACATACCGTCTTTGTGTCAGCCATACCAGCTTCAAGCAACTCGTCTCGAGCAGCGGCGTTTAAGTTTGCAGATGTGATTCTCTTCACTTCGCTTTTGAAGTTGTTCAGATCAGACTTGAATTCTCTTAATTTAACGAGGAGGCTGGACTTAAGACTTGGTGGAAGGCTCCTCGCCTCAAGATCCATTTTCCTAATCTGGTAAAATGAAAAAAGTACAAAGCATGTCAAAATGGAAGATGGACAATATATATAAAAAAAAAAACTGCTATGTTCTTTCGATCTTTGCGTAATCACATACCAATACTTCTGCATTTTCCAGCCCAGATCTTATTTCAGAGAGCTTCTGCTTCTTTTGTTCTGCACAAATGAGTAAGGTTATCTCATCAGTACATCTCACCCTGTGCAATCAATCAGAACAAAGATGATGATCTATACCATACTAATGACAAGCTCTTTTCACAGCAGTAACCTAAGAAAGCACAAATCTTCTGTACGCATGAAAGAGACAAGAGGTTTGTAGTAACTAATCTATATCGAACACAAACCAAAATATCTCTAATTCGTTCATGGTTACATTCACAAGCTCTCTACTCATTCAGCAACCAATACAGCACAAATCTTATGTCCTTACAAGGCATGAAAATAGACGAGAGGTTTTGTAGTAACTAAAGGATCTAAAACGCACACTACTCTGCATCAAACATAAACCAAAATATCTCTAATTCGTTCATTGTTACATTCACAAGCTCACTTCTCAATCAGTAACCAAAGAAAGTACAAATCTAATGTCAAGCAAGGTATCATCAATGCATACACAATCAACAGAACAATGATCTACACCTACAAATGAGAAGCTCTCTACTCAATCAGTGACCTAAGAAAGCACAAATCTTACGTCCTTACAACGCATGAAAAGAGACAAGAGGTTTTGTAGTAACTAAAGTATCTAAAACGCACACTACTCTGCATCAAACACAAACCAAAAATATCTTCTCTAATTCCTTCATCGTTACATTCACAAAGCTAGACACCTTTTTTTTTTGTTTCTGTCTACAAATTCTCTAAGGAAGCTAAGGCAATGCCTGAAGAGAGAAGAGATGATATCAACTTTACCTCCGTCAAGCGCAACAGCAGAGGAACATTTCTTCGAAAGATTCGCCGAGAGCTCGCAGTATTGCCGCTCGTATCCGTTAAACACCTCACTCATTGTTCCAAATAGGACACTTGTACGAACTCTGCAGGTTCAGCAAACACAATGATGATGAACAAAACATATATGAAATCCAATTCTTCCGTAAACCTAAGATCACTAGCCCCAAATCACATTAAGTATGAACAAATCAACAGCGAATGCAAAATAGGATCGATGATTGATGGCTGAAACAATCCATAAACCCTAAACATCGCGATAGAGGAGAAACAACATGTCATCACGAGGTTTAAAAGAAGACAGAAAAGTAGAATTCACCGATCTCAAGAGAGAATAATCGGAAGAGACTCGTGTGATCGGAGTTCGCCACAAGCGATTAAAGCACAAAATTAGGAATATAGATGTCGAAAGTACATATAAAGTAAAATTCAGAATCTGAAAAGAGGGATTAGGCGAAAATTAGAGGATAGAGTCAGACGAGACCTGAGAAACGGCCGGAGGAAGAAGAGAAACGACGTCGGAGTCGGAAAATAGATCGGTGGAGATCCGGTGACAGAATTCTGGAAGACGACGATGAAATTGATGATTGAATATAATTCTGGGCTCTGGTCACAAAGTATGTTCAATTCAACGGATTGGGGAATTATATGGTACATCTACTAACACTGTTTCTTTGGTGCACCCCCAGTCGTTAATAATAAAAAAATGAAAATAATCATCTGTGTATCACAAACCATACAATGTACAGTGAACACTACGAAAAGCCCAATAAACATAAATGGGCCCAAACCGATAGCTCTCTAACCTTATGTGGTAACTAGCCCTGGGCATAACCGAATATCCAAACCGGAACCGATCCAAAATAACCGCTTCGGTTCGGTTCCGGAACTTGCCAAAAGTATGTATTGGATCTTATATTGTATCGAAGATCCATAAATATAGGTTCGGTTCCGGATAATAACTAAGAATCAAATAATTACCTAAATACCCGAAAATATATAAACATCAATATATATATATATATATATATATTGATATATTTCTTTAATTACTTATTTAACCCATTAATCCGTATTGTTTTTGCTATTTTTCTTCGGCGAAATAATCAGTTTGGTTTTGATTTATTTTTTTTTAATAGCTTAACACTTATTTCATATATTTTATTGTTATTTCAGATATTATTTAATATTTCTATCCGACAAAAACCAAACCAAATCTGAATTAAATTTTTTTAAAATACTTATTGAACTGTAGATCCAAAGTACACAGAACCGAACCAAATACTTAAATGCCAACCGAATACTCAAATGCCAGGGCTAGTGGTAACTCAACAAACGGTATGTGCGGCTTGTGCCCCCACACTTTCTGAATCGCCTCCAAATATATTTCCAATAAAAGACATAATTTCAACGTGACATTCCATAAAAAATCCAAAAGCTCCAAACTCCAAAGTATTATATAATCCCCTATATTCAAACAAAAAGCTATACTGCAAAAAAATATAGTTTCTAAAAAAAAAACTTCTTCAATATGCTTTTTTCCTCTTCTGTATAGAACAATTTCTCTCTATTCCACCACCGTCTCAGGCGGAGTATCCTCAGGCTTCGCGTTTCGTCTCTGAAACTGATCAAGCTCTTCTTGAGGAAAAACTTCAGATTGCAGAGACGGAGAGATCTTCTTCACATGGAGCCAAGTAAGTTGCCAGAAACTATCACTTCCGATATCGTCACCTGGTAATAAAACACCCGTCGTCTTCATCACCAGCAAAGTGTTCTTGAGCAGCTCCGGTACGAGTTCATGAACTTTCTCGCTGCGTTTTCCTCTGAATTTGGTCGACATGTAAGTCTCCATACGGTTCAATACACCGAGCCAGAGTCTACAGAACGATGGTTGCTGCGAGATGTCTTGGAGAGACTGAAGAAAAGCCTTTGACATGAGCTTTGTGGTTAGCACAAGCGTTTCTTCGACTGTTTTCTTGAATGTCTTTCTTGAATTCTCGATTGAAACTGCGAGGAGTTCGTCTAGCAACGGGAAGATTGCGGAGTCGAAGCATTGGAACCATAGAGGTTGTGGTAACATGATCCCGTCTGCACCGGCTATAGATCTTTGTAGCATTAAGATGGCGTGGTTTCTCACTTGGTCACGTTGGTCAAGACAAACTCTTTTGAGGTTGTTCACGAGCCTGAGCCACATTTCTCCAATATCTTGACTTAGTTTCATCATAGCTTCATCTTCCCCAACTGAGTTTTTCGCCTCTTGAGACCACCTCGCGAGACAGAACACAGAGTTTGACATTAAGTCGATGGCTGAGATAGACCGATCGATTTCCCCGACACGAGATTCTGCAAACTGCCTAGCTGCATCCAGACAGAGAATGTAGTTTGATGGTAACAAGTGAGCTCCTTCCGACATTATAAACCGAAGAGCTTCGAACCCAGCATCGGAGGCTTCTGGATGTCGAGCTGTGATTGACAACAGAGATATGATCGTTCGCCAACCAATATGGGATCTGACGTGAGATGCATTCGCTTTTACAAGACGAGCAACTTCTTGTGTAATGGGTTCACAGTATGCATCAGCGACTCTTGCATCAAGCTTGAGAACCAGTTGGAGTGATTTCAGAAGCTCGTCTGTTAGGTTCTCCTTGTAAGGCAATAATCTCTGACAAATCTTCAACACACCAAAGACAGCCTTTTCAACAAGCGGGCATGGTGTTGACGTCGATTGAACTATACCAGAGATGTGCTCGTAAACAGTTTGCCAGATCAGTAGGATTCTGTCTCGGTTGCTTAGAGTTACTGCAATCAGAAGCTCCAGGCAAAAGACAGCACTAGCTTCATCTTTCGCGGCTGCTTTTATGAGAGAGTTAACAAGTTGCTGCAGTGACTCAGCTTGAAGAAACTTGCTGTCTGAGAATATACTATCAATGTGACAATCTTTCACTATCCCACGAGCGTGTTTGTAAGCTGCTAGTTCTTCCTCGGTCGGTAATGACTTTGTCTCCTCCATGTCAAAAGACAAAAGCTGGCTAAACCGACCGATAAAACTAGAGGATTTTCGAGGCGTCACTGAGGGTTGTACTTGTGATACTACTGACACGGGATTTGCTAAAAGTCTTTCTTGCTCTGGGTTACTAGTTGATGGCTCTGGGTCATCAACTGCATCACTAGCTACATGAGCTGGTAAGATCTGGAGTTTGTGGAGGCTCAAGACACATTCCAGAATATTTTTCCATCCCGAACTGATATAGTCACCATACTTATTCGCAATCAAGAAAACAGCTTCAGTAGCCATTCTTGCTCTCGCATCTTCTCCTAGAGCAAGAACAGCTTCATCGACAGATAATGAGGCGAAGAATGGCGTGAATTTGCAGAGAGACACGACCAGATCATCCAAAACACTATTCAAATGATAATACGCTGAAAGTTTTGCAATGGCCAATAACCCATCAACACATCTCTGTAAAACATCATCTTGCTCTGCTTGCTCAAAAACCACTGACGTAGCTGCAATAGTGGGACCGGACACGATATGAAACATGTCGCGGTCCAGATGCGATGCGCTGTCACAAATGATATAGGGACTTGTTTCTTTGGACTTGTAGATCACACTAATCCATCGACTGGCTGTCATCATTTGGAAACCGGTTCCTTGATCTGGGATCATCTGAATCTCACTGTTGCAGATTGAATGATACAACTCAGATAAGTACTCTCTGGGAAGATCTGCGCCTCCATTTATGCACCTGTTGTTACGGATGAAATCTTCTTCAGTCATCTTTTTCTTAACTTGCGTGTTGTGGTGATCTGTGTTCAGCAAGATAATCGAATAAGATAACAAGAGGGCAGCATCTTTATCAATCAGTATCTGTGGTGACTGCTCATAATATCTCTCAGAAAACGCCTCAAGTACTCTCTGTATCTTCTGCGACTCGCCAGGCAATCTAAATGTACCCACAAAGAGACGCAATGCGGTATCAAGATTCATGTTCTGGAAGTCAAACGTCTTGGCAAACTCATGAAGTACCTGAACACAGAACTGGTCGTGATTTCCCAGGAAATCTCCTATAAGATTCTTATCTATCCCACATGTATACCTGAAGAAACATGCCACACTCTTTGGATCAAGTTCCTCAGGCAACAAGTGCATCGCTTGGAGTTGCTGCAGACCCTTTTTAGGATCACTGTTAAAATGATCCGCCCCAACCATCAGCTTTTTCTTGATGTGCTTTGACTTTCGGACAAAGGGAACCCAAAAATTAGGATCTCCGTAGTTCTCACATCTCACTGTCCAGAATGCTTCATATCCTTCTTCATGTGTAGAAACATCTGACGCCAATAATTCCTCACCAACCCTTTCAGCCATTCCTTGAACCATTGAAATTAACCCATCCAATGCAAGTATATGCATAGCGGATAAAGGCCCATTAACTGGGAATGCACTCTTTGATAGCAAGTTTGAAACATCTTCGAACACATTACTGCAGGTTATATCACAATCGAAATTCGCAAACACTTCAGTCATGAAAGTATGTTGTCTGCAAAGATCAACCAGAGCCTCCATAGCAACCTCCTGTTGCTGGTAAGAAGAGCCATGTTTGCTCTGTGCAATCCTCAGAAGCACACATGAGAAGAAAGCTTCCAACTGTACCTTAAGCTCTGAACGGAGACTCAGGTAGAGATTAAGGACGATGCTGCAAACTGTAGAAAGAATCAGAGGGCTCATCGACATACCAAACTGCATCAGGTTACAGAATAACTCATCCTGAATCAAACTCAACAGCTTTGGATGCTCACGGAAAGAAGAGCCTCCAAGTTCTATAACAGAATTAATTAAACCCAGAGCGAAAAGAGGAACGTCTTCATCAAATGCTATAGGGTTGGATCTGGAATTGACTTCACCGTTTTCTCCAACATTCAACAAAGTGCACAAGAAATGAAAAATCTCTACCATGCATGGAATACCAAAAGGCGCCAACATCGCATTTTCACCATTAGCAGCAACATTCAAGTCATCACTGACCTCAGTTCCCTTTTCATCATTTTTAAGCTCTGTTTCTGGAATAACCATCTCAGAACTTGGAGAATCTTTTTCAGTGCCGAGAGTATCAGAAACGCTATCAATATTTCCATTTTCAACTTTGCTTTCTCCAGAATTCTGATCCCAGTCCACTGTTCCCACCTAGACAAGAAAGAATACCGTAAGAAATTTGTGGAAAACAAACAGTCTGACAAGATGGTCACTACAGTTCACTTTACGACTGAGTCATGAACAATCTTCTATCAAGATACTACTTTTTGCATGCATTAAAAATGTTAAACAGTCTATCTATAGGTGATAAACAAGTAGAACAAAACATGAAAATTGCTGGCATTGAATTGTAATTTGGTTTACCTTATCGCCGACTTGTAATTCGCTTTCATTAGCCAGCGGGCTGATATAAGGAAGCTGAGAGAAGATACACCTAACCAACTCATGCATCGTGTGGCGAGCTATACGCTGCAACAACTCACTCTTGGAGCTCGACTGATGAACAACACGCAAGCAAGTGTTGACGATGGTGCAAATATCTTGATTACTCAACCCATTAGCCGCCTTACTCTTTATACAAGCCAGAAGAACTTGAAGTATCTTCATCAGAACCACTTCCTCCGAGGCAGGATCAGTGACCTCGAAACGGCAGCTTTTCACAGCATCAACTATGATATGCATCGCCTCTCCCACATTCACGGTGTCAAGAGTGAAAACGTCAAGCGTCAAGATCTTGTAGACAGACGACAAAGCAACGCCAGTGATGGGAGCCCCAGTTTCATCAGATAGTATCACATCCAGAAACGGCTGTATGTAAAGCTTGGGGTCAACGCTTTGCCAATTGCTTTGCCACGAGAAGATCTGCTTACGCAATTCTTTCAAAGAATGGATAAGTGAATGCTCGAGCTGATCATCATCTGCAATGTACCGAACACCCCAACGCACATTCCTCCTCATCACAGCCAAAACCGCGCCGATCTCGGAATTGATCATCGACGCCACAACACCTTTGGATTGTTTATTGGAGTGACAACTCTTGAACTCTCCTCCATGGAACGAGTTGCTTCCCGAAGGATGATGATGGTTCTGATACCCCATAACTCGTCCCAGCTTCTCGCCTCAAACACCGAAACACACACGAAGCATGCAGAGCTGCACATAAACAAGTTTGCAGAAAAACAAATCAAAATCAGAAAATTCAGATCTATCTCAGCTCATTCAATAGCAAATCGGCAAAAAGCACTAAAGCTGTAAGAGCTAATCACACAGTACAGAGAACGATTCCGAAATTGGAAAGCTTAGGAAAGAACTGGATCGAGAGAAAAAGCTTCACTGTACCTTTCTGCAGATCACGGAAGGAACACTGTCGAACGATGCAGGAAAAAATGGCGGAATCTTTGAAGGAGAGATCGGGATCGGAAAAGAGAAAAGAGATCCAAATTTTGCTCAACTTGCGAAGAAGAGAGACAGATAATGAACTGTTCCTTTGTGTTCTATGGCGTATGGTGTTGAACGGAGAAGAAGCTCTCAGTGTACGAGACAATGGTGAAGGCTCGAGCCGATGCGATAGAGTGAGAGCTTTCTCCCAAAACTCAATTGAGATCAGATCCTTGTTTCTTCTGAATCAACATAAACGCATCGAACGTGGATCCTTCCTGCAATTGGCTCTGTGAAGTGTGACGACGATGGCGATCGGAGAAGCATCGGATGTGTCCTCTGAGAGAGATGATCGAAGAGAAAGGCTGTGAAAGCTGAAAGCGGAAGCTCTGAGATGGGCCGAGACTTGGGCTTGATTTTGTTACTAACTCTAAAGACATTATATGGGCCTTATGGGCCTTATGGGCCTCAAGAGCAATCATGTCGCACATATGCCAAAATGGGGCAAGATAGCTGCATCAATTTCAGTCTTATCGGAGTGCATACGTAATAATGGCAGATTTTGTTTTCCTAAAAAGATTTTACTAGCAAAAAGTAAAAAAAAAAAGAAAAGAAAAAAAGAATAAGGCTTGATTTTTTTTTTTGTGGTTTTTGATTTTCAGTTTTTGATTTTTGTTTTTGAATTTTTGGTTTTTGATTTTGGTGTAAATTTTGGTCTTTCTAAAATATTTGATTTAGTTTTTGGTTTTGTCTATATATTTATTTATTTTTAAATTGTTTTATAAATTAAGTTTTTGTAAACAAATTTACTTAAATAATAACCCCCAAAATTTTATAAATAATACCAAAAAATTATTAATAAGATGTAGATGGATTTTTAAAAAATAAGTTAACTTGTGAAAAATAAAGTTAATTGATTGATAACTATTTTTATAATATAAGTTATTTTCAGAAGTTTTTATATTAAATTTTAGATGTTAATATTATTTTTATTGACCCTTAATAGTGTAGAATAGTTATTTTTAAAATATTTTTTATTTTTTTTTCAACTATATTGATATATATATTAAATAGCAAATTTGTAATAATTTTTTTTTTCAAAAACCATCATTAGTTATAGGTATGAAACTACAAAAATATGGATTTTGATTTTTGTTTAGAAATAAATAGTTTTTTTTACAAAAAATCTGGTTTCCCTAAATTATAAGGAATAGATTTTTAAATATATTGATTGGATAAAATTTTGGTTTTTGAAAAACAAAAACCAAAATCTGCTTTAAAAACTGTATATTTCGGGTGAGTATTAAAGGAAAGCATGACTGAATCAATTTAAAGACTGTATATTTATTTTGGGATGTGTACATTTCGTAAATTACTCAATCAATCTCATACTTTAATCTCGGTATAAAAATCAGATAACTAAATGATATTCTTTCCATATTTGGATTTGACTAAATTAATACTATTTTTTTTAATTCTATAAAAAGGGGATTCGCAGTTGATTGGAAACCATTCTCTTCAACATCTAAAACAAGTAACATCTAAAGCAAATAGTGAAAATGTCAATGAAATTTGCTTTCATCTTCTTCTTAGCTATAAGCTCTGGTAAATTTCTTATTTCATATTTAAAATTCTTTTTAACAGTACATGAATATTTTTATTTATAATAACATCGTTATTATTGGTATATGGTTTTGTAGTGATTGGTATCACAACAATTGAGGCAAACAGGTTACTACCTGAAGAATCTTCTCAAACTCTGTTGCACGACCATGAAGCTCTCACGCATGTTGTGAAACCTCAAACTGTTCAATGCTTACCACCGTGTCATGTAAAATGTGTTCCCAATGCATTTATTGTTGAATGTTTTTGTCAATGTTAATTTTCATTTTATCTCGTTTATTGAGATATTTAAATGATCATATAAGATATATTTACGATCAATAATATATATATTTTCCTCAATAATGTTTTATTTAACATTCGTTGGTTTTTGTCTTGCTTTCGCTTTACCATATCTATAAAACGAGGGCAAATTGGTTAGAAAACTCGATTACAAAACTTTGGTGAAAGAGTTAGCAGAAAATATATATATATATTATTATTATTTTTTCCAACCACACGTTAAATAAAAATTTAAAACTCCCTGATTGGTCTGGAAGAACATAATTTACATAATCCAAATCAACAAGTTTCAAATTCCATCTTATTACAATGTTATATATGTTTGGTACAGACAAGTTTATCTATAAATCAATATGTTCTGGTTTATGCTATTCAATAATGAGATTGTAATGGAAACAAGAAAAGACTTGTAAGCTTCAAATCTGTTGCAGAAGTCTTCTATGATGTTCTTTGCCCCGAGGCAAACACATTGGTGTGAGATTTTGTCAAGTAAGTAAAGTTTAGACATGGAGGCAAAGGCGACACACACACGCCTTTCTTCAAGAGCTCTTCAAGGTCAAGTCTTTGCAACGTCAACACAACTTTAGTTTCTTTCCAAACAAACATGAGAAGACCTTTAGATGTCACGAAAAGCGAACCAGGTTTGTATCCAGGATAACGAAAACCATAACCTTTTGCAATACCTTCTCCTGTGTAAGAACACTCAAAGCCATAGTCTTCTTCTCCATTTGTATCAAAAGGAAAGGGCTCAAAGGAAGGTGAACCAATCTTTACAACAAACATTGCCGAACCATTAGGATGCATCACATAGTGAGTGCCTTCGAGTATCTTCGTCCCGATAAGAAGTCTCTCACTACCATCTTGAGTTTCTTCATAAGTGAGCATCAACAAGAAAAGAGCCTTACCAGGTTTATCTTCACTGCATTTGCCAGGTGGCCAGCCAAAAGTCCCTCCCCACAAACCAGCATACTCGTGGTTCTCCACAGGCTTCTTGATCGGTAGCTTGTAAAGAGCGAAATGGGTCTCGTGCATGTTTGGCCAACCTCTGTAAGAAGACAGCTTAACCTCTGAAGCTTTGACACTAAGACCTACAACATCACCAGAGCTAAGAAAACTTTGCAGGTTGAAACGTCTAATCTCACTGCTACAAGAAGCTTGCTTTGAAGAAGAACTCGAACCAGTCGAACTAGACCTCCTCAAGATATGCTTGATCCCACTTTTGAAATACTTGCTTAAGCTCTTCCTTTGTGCTCCCTGCACCTGATTCTCATCATCCACGTGACGAAAATCTCCGCCATAACCAAGATGCGTCCACAACTCATCATTTATGTCTACCTGAATCGGATCGTAACACAAGTCATCCTCCAGGTTCATGTGATTCCAGTTCCCACCAAACTTGTGCATTTTAAGCAGCATGGTTCTGCGTTCCAACGACATTGCTTTATCAAGTTGAAATAACTTCCCACTTGATGATAGCTCAGGTACAGGTAAACCAACACGGCCCGTCACCAAATATAGTAACTTCCTTCTATCACAAAACGGTAGCTTACAAAACGGAAACCGAACCTCTTTCTCTCTTCTATCAATCAAACTCTTCTCTCGCCTCATCGGCTCAACCTCGAGGAGAAGCACATTGCAACACTTGTCGATGCCAGTAACGAAACCAGGGTACAAGAAACTGCTTTCTCTGTCTATCCCATGGAGGAAGAACCGTGCCGAGCCATCGAAACAAGAGACGATCTCAAACACAGGCGACCATATAACTTCTTGAATCCCCAAAGGACCAACTTCTTGTGGAATGATCCGGAAACCAACAACGGACAAGAACCCAGGCATCACGTAAACAACATTCCCAAGTTCAGGGTTTTGGTGAACCCAAACACCAACAAGAGGCTTCATTACATCTACGAGAAACCTACAAAGCGACTTGTAAGACTCTATACCGACTCGCCATTGGACTATCTTGGATAAAGGAAGAACCTTTACGACTTCACATTGAACAAGCCATATCTTCTCTGAATCAACAAGTTCACAGAGAGATTTGCAGCATAAAGTTAGATTACAAATATCTCTTGGAGACAGAAAACGAGAGATGAGACCAAACACATCTTCTGGAAGAGACAGAAGCAATTCCGACGGCAAATCTCCGATCTTCATCTGTAACGAATCCAGTTCCGGAACAAAACTATTAAACCCAGAAATTGATTTTCACGACCTTACCGGAATCAGAGAGTTCTGAAGATCGAAACGTGGCTTTGGGTGTTGAATCAGATCGGTTTCTATGTAACAAAAGAATCAAACTTTTCAATCACCCATCAAAGTAAAGTGAAGCCAAACATAAAGGTTGTGAGATTTTGGAAAAGATCACAGAGCAGAACTCGAAATCGGGTTTCAGATTGTTGAAGATGAACGAGGAAATCGCAAACATAAAGGAAGAAGAGAGGTAGAAGAAGCTGACGATTTAATGTGAAAAAATTTGGTCTTTCGAGTTGACTTACAACTGTTGCAGTCTTTTTTAGTGGTTGTTTCACTAAAATAATTAAATAGTATTATTTATTCTTTTGTCAAAAAAATATTATTATTTCTTTTGAAGATTCAATAATGCAAATCTCGTTTTGGGACCGTTGCCTCCGGAGAATTCTATTTGGATTGTTGCATGGGATGGGTTTTTTCTTTGGATTTTATCTTTAGATATTTTGGTTTTAAAAATTGTGATTTTTAATTAAAAGTCTCAAAATATAACTTTAGAAAAGGAGGAACAAAATCGAAAATGGAAAGAAAGTTTTTTAAAATGGCTTTGAAAGCTTTAAGAAAAAGTTTAAATGGTCTAAAATCTAAAACACTTATTGGGTAAATTTTGGCTTTAGTGATTTTACAAAATCCTAAAACCTTCAAAGCTTCTTTACCAATCAGCTAAAAAATTTGGGTTGATTTTAATAGACCCTCCAAACTTTTGTTTCCAAATCTTTTAGGTTCATCGATAATAATACACCCCTTAGATTTACAATTTTCATCACTAAAGTATTCAAACAATTCATTTCCAATTTGTTACACATTTGTAATAAATCTATAAAATAGCATTTAAGAAATACAAATTGCATTTTATTAGTAAATAATATTTTAACAATGGCGTTTAGTTACATTCTAATTCTAAAAAAACAATCTGATTTTTATTTTCTTTGTTAAAATGTTTATCCATTGAAATAACAATGATCATAGGATATTCCAAGATATATCTGCAAATTTTTTGGTGATGGCAGACGAAGAAAAGGAAGAGAAGAGCAGCAGTGATGATCTGAAAGATCTAGGTTCAACAAGGAGAAGCATTGAGAAAAAAGATCATTGTGAAAAAGACAAAGAAAATGAAATAAAGTCAATTTTGGTTAAAAGATTTTTTTGAGTGTTTTCACATTGTCAAAACTCTTGTTTCATAGTGTATATAAATAAAGCATACTGTGAGATTCCATTATGTTATGGCGTGTAAAGAGATATATAGTGTGCTATAAGAACCTATTTTTAGATAGAGAAGAGCCTAATTCTATGAAATTGCTTCCATTTTCCGTGTGAAAATTGATAACTGGTTGCCGAAATTTTTCCTCCACCAATGCTTTTAATTTAATGGAGGTTTTTGTTATTTGGGCTTTTCTGCATAGAAAGTACATATAGATATACATAATATAGTGATCAACCAGAAATATGTAGTATTGGAAGCCATCAATAAAAATATGTAGAGAGGTCCAAACATCAAAGAAGATGGTTTCAAGAGGTTAAAAAAAAAAAACAAAAAAAAAACTGACCAAATAAAAGTTGGGTGAATTTGTTGTATAATAATAAAAAACAAAAAAATAATAATAAACTAACTATAGTACTAAAGTACTTAAAGAGAGTTAGGAAAAAATAGAGAGAGAAAAAGAGAAAATTGTTAGTTTTTAAATTATGGTTTTTTTTGTTATCTCTTAAAATATCTGATGAAAGTTTATGATTTTTATTAATGGAGCATGAGTTACAAGGGAAAGAAATAGATAATGTTGAAGGACGTTGAGTCTTTGTTTAGCCTTGCAACAAGAAGAAAAAAAAATCAGTAAGAAATAAAAGAAGAGCAAAGAAGAACAATAAGTACAAGAGGAATCAAGGTTTGTGAATGAGAAAGAAGAAGAAACAAAATCAACATTTCAAATAAATGTCAAAGAAAAAGTTGGGTTGATAATGGACCAGGAGTTAAGCTCAAACCAATATAGAAATTGTGCTTAAAGTGAGAAAGCTAACTTAGTTGTTTAGTTAGCATAGTTAGAGTTGTTGATGTTTAAGTAAGTTTGCTTGTAAAAATAGGCTAGATGTGTGGCCTAGGAGAAGTTGTTAAAGCAAGAAGTCTAGATGTAGGAGTAGTAAGTAGAATTCATAATATACAAGTATGTGTATGTGTGTGATTCAAGAGGATGAAAGAAAGCATGAATAAAAAAGATTGTTAAAAAACTGAAATCTTAAGAGAGAAAGAGTTAGAGAGATATAAATATAAATTGAGATTGAGATATATTGTTATTTGTCACATACATTTTGAGAAAAACTCATGCAAATAGACAAATACAAATTAACTAGTTTTTGGTTGAGAACCAAAGCTAGCTTAATCCTAAAATACATAATTATAGATAACATAATTTAGTTCCAAGCAGTGAATCAAGGATCATCTAAAAGATATCGATTTTCAGATCACACGTAGCTCTCTGAGAAAAGCGATGCATAGATCCAAGAAGATAAACTGAGGTCCATTAGCTCTCTGGATGTCTAACAAGTATTTGCCCTCACTTGCTTTGTACAACTATAGCAAAAAAAAAAATGAAAAATTATTTTTGCATTTAACTATATATAATAAGTTAATATCTTGAATATATACCTGAAGCTCAAACTTGAGAACTGGTGGTGAAATCATGGTAGGTTCATCTTCCACCATGTTAGATTTCTCTTTGGAGATATTACTTTTGTGAACCCATCTGCATTTCATGTTGTAGTGTCCTACCCTTTTCCAACTTACTTTAAGGTTTTTAAGAGCCTTAAAAACCTCATCCATGATTTCCTTAGGATGTGCTCGAGACTGTCAAAATAACAAGAAGATAACTTAAACTATAGTAATCATAAGTTTTGATTGGTAAAATTTATAGACTGACAACAAGTGAAATTAAAAATAAAATTAGCAATGAGACAGAAAACAAATATGATTTTTAACTCTTTTCTTCATCACCTTTATAAAAGAAAATAAAAATGTCTATTGTTTCTTTATTTTTTTATATTTTAAACTAAGTTTTCTTTTACCAATTGTTTGTTTTCTTTTTGGTGATGTAATAGATGAGGAAAAAAACATGACACAAAACATATACATTCCATTTTTTTATATTTTACAAAAGATTTTATGTTAATATGATTCACATATTATTAAGAATACTCATATATGTTCATACTTTAATAAACTATTTGCTACACTTGAAAAATTTAAACTCAATTCTATCAGGTTTGGATAGATAGTAAATACAATATAAATGAAAAATTCATTTTGATATTATAAAATGATATGCTCCAAAAAAAAAAAAAGATTACCTCGAAAAATATATTATTTGTGTAGTGGAGAAAGAGATCAATATTATCAATTTTACTAAATTTTCAATCATTTAACAAATGAAAAATCAAATGAAAAAGATTCAACTGACCTGAAGTCCAAGGGTCCAATTTTTGTCAGCATTGACCTGTGATCTTACTCCAGCCATGTAGTGATGATTAAGCATTGTAGGAACCATAGGAGGCATCGGAACTGGAATCATCGAATTAGAACCACCATCCTATATTTATAACATTAGTATAAAAATATGTGAGTAGAAACTCTAAACAAGAAATTATAACACTAAATATTAATGACTAGCAGAACACATGGTAAGATCAAAAGTGGAATGGTAAAAATAACAAAATAATAAACTAGTAGAAATTTGAACTGAGTTTATGTGTTAGAGAAAGAGAGTAAATACCAGTACCCTATTAAAATTGGATTGAAAATAGTGATCAGGAACATGACGTCGACTATCCAATATTAGATTGTATGCAACAGTTGCCTAAAACATCGACACATGAAACTTGATTAATCATTTTAAAACTATTTAGGACATAAAGTTACTTAATTATAGAAAATAATACTTCATACCTCATTTTGGATTCTGTTGACAAGAGATTCAATAACCTGGTTTTTATCAAACCCTATATTGACCAATTCTTGAATTATCTCCTCATTAATCTGAAATATATATACATATATATACTTGAACTTCATTAATTCATACAAATGATGTTATTTTGCTAAGTAGTAATGAAAAGGTTCTAACCTCTCTAGCTTGATCAGTATTATCCAATGGAGGAACAGCGAGGTAAGGAGGAAGATTATTATTGAACCAAGGATGTTGACGAATCTCAGAAATTTTAATTCTCATCATTGGATCAACCGTAAGCAGTCTCGGTATCAAGTCTCTTGCAGCAAATGATAAATGATCTGGAAGAGTATACTCTCCCCTCTAAAAAGGAAGATGAACATAAATATTTGACTGCTCAATATAATAGATGGATATTATGAAAGATCGTTGGATAATACCTTTATTTTACAGAATAGATGAGGTACACATGGGTCATCGAAAGGAAGAGTACCACATAGTAGAGCATATAATATCACTCCACAGCTCCAAATATCTACTTCAGATCCAGTATACAGTTTTCCTGAAACAACCTATAAAAACAAATTTCAGATGTCATTAATTGAAACTTGAAATAGGTACCTAATTTAATGAAATAAGAATGATACATATGATTTTTTTTTCATTCCAAATAATATATATACCTCAGGAGCAGCATAGTTAGGGCTTCCACAACTGGTCTTCAAAAAGTGACCATCATGCATGACATTACTTAATCCAAAGTCCACAATCTTTATGTTGCGTTTTGAATCCAAAAGTATATTCTCCGGTTTAAGATCTCGATGAGCGATCTTATTGCGGTGACAATACTCCACACCAGATATAATCTGAATAAAAAATATTTAACCAATCAAAGAAGATATGATGATATTCTGCAAAATATGATTACCATCATAAAGTAAAAAAAAAAAAAACTAACCTGCTGGAAAAGATAGCGAGCCTCGTCGTCTTGTAATTTACCTTTCTCAACAATGTAGTCAAACAGTTCTCCAGACTTGACATATTCCGTGACAACGTAAATGTCTACAGGTGTCTCTATAACTTCATAGTGACGGATGATATGAGGATGCCTCAACAATTTGAGAATTTGGATCTCCCTTTCCACTATAAGGACAAATAGTGTATAAATCAAGATTAAATGACAATGAGTGATCCTATATATATAATTATATTTTTTTTTGTCTAATCTGGATAGTGACACATCAATAACCACAATATGTATAAATCATGATTAAACAATAAAAGAGTTATCTTATGTATATAAAAAAATATCCAACATAATTGATTTTTGTTATCGAATATGAACAATGACACAAAAATAAAAAAATTATATGTATAAATCAATATTATGCGAAAAAGTGTGATCTAATTTACATAACATGACATTATTTGCGTCAAATATAGGTAATGACAGATCGATAACTATAATATCTATGAATCAAAATTGAACGATAAATAATTATCTTATTTGTATAAAAAAACAATCAAACATAATATTTTATGTTGAGTATATGTAACACATAGACAACTATACTACAAAACTATTAGGTTACATGTCATAGTCACATCAACATAATTATTTTTTTACGGTTTTCAAAATTGAATATGAAATATTATAATACACTCCATATGAAAAAAACTATTTTAATTATCAAGAATATAGCTCAGTTATTAATTATCATGGATAGCCACAATCTTGTAATTTTATCCTAGATAAAACAAAAGATGAAGTATATATATACCTTTTACTTCTAACCCCATCTCCTTAATCTTATCACGATTGAGGATCTTGATAGCAACTTTGTGTCCAGTAGCTTTATGTTCAGCCAATTTCACTTTTGCAAAAGATCCATATCCAAGAGTTTTACCAATCTTATAAGTTGGTAAAACAGATTCCCTTTTACTAGAAATTTTATCCAATGATTCATCCATTTTATTGTTGGGGAAAAATCTGCAGTACATAAACAAGAAAATCAAAATCAAAATTGCAAAGAGTCTGATTGATAAAGAACAATGGAAATCACATACATGAAGAAAATGAGACTATAGGGAGAACATGATAAGGAGAAGACCAATTGTGTGGATTGTTAGTCCAGGGTCACACCTTATTTATCTAATCTCTTTTGTTTTTTTTTTTAATCTAGTTTTGTCTGATATATAAAAATCTGAGTCAGACTGATGATGTAAAAAGACAAAAGAAGGAAAATGAGTCACACTTTTTCCATGAATCAGGATGACTCACTACATGATAATAAATTAATTTTCACACCCAACGTTAAAATTAATGGTCAATTTCTGTTTTACCTGATTATTAGCTTTTTTTAGCATACTAACAATAGAAATTTAAGATATACTAGTGAGATTTTTGTTTCTATATGGCTATTAGAATCCACCTATTCAACATTTGTAAGACAAAAATTTATTTCCCTTTAATGGGTGGTTTGACTGACTAGACAATTTATATTTCCTAATATATATTTTATTATAGTATATATATACATAATTATATATATATATATATATATATATATATATATATATACATAGTATTTTCTGCGGAGAAAACAAGTGAGACAAGAAGTCAAAAGGTAAGTTTTTCTATGTTTTTTTTGTTTAAATATTTAAGATATTCTAAATTTGAAATAGATCTATTTACCTTGCTAATACTGAAAAAATGTAAAAAAAAACTAGGAATTAGAATAAAAATATTTTATGGAATATTTATATTATATAATTATTATATAATATAAGCTTGGATCATATATTATAAAACTAATTTGTAAAAATAAAATTAAACGTAGTAAGAACACTATATCTAACGATTCTCATATAGAAATAGAAAGTCGATGAAAGACATTGAGATATTTAGACATGGGTAACTTTCACCATTTGAACATTTTCAAATAAAAATCGGTGAAATTTTTTAATATAGTTTTCAGTTTTAATATTTTAGTTTGGAATAAGTTAATTAGAAAGAAATATTATGTTCATTTCAATTGTCAATTTGCAAAAAATTGAAGAGTCAATAGAAATTTAGTCCCAATATCTAAGTTATGTATTTTCTACAAATTTTTGGTCCCAAACGGAATCCTGACAAGATTAGAAATGACATTAAAAATGCTTTCTATTATTAAACTGTTTACATGTGGTCACAAAAAAATCAATAACGACATTATTGTCTAATCAGAAAGCTCAAAATTTCATTCCAAACATTGAAATACTCTATATAATAAATCTTTTGCTTACATAAAAAATAATTTATATAAAAATTTATTAAAAATAGGTAAAAAAGAATCAATACTTTTCTCATTTTAACTAAAAGTTATAATTCAAAATAAATGAAAGAAGACATCAAAACATTCAAAAGTGACAAACTGTCTTTATTTTAGTTTTTTCAGATAAATAATTAGTGAGTTTCTACCTTAATTTTAAAATTTGTTTTAGTTTGCAGTAGTTTGATTAGCAATAAATATTTGTTATTTCAGTTGTAAGTTTGAAAAGAATAAAAAAAATCGAGAAAACATTCATTCACAAATCTAGGTAATGTATTTCCTATAAATATATGGTTTCAAACCGAATAAATTCCGACAAAATTAGAAATGAAGTTTAAGTTTACTTTAACTATTAAAGTCACTTACACGTATTCACCAAAATTCTAATAGCGAATATATTTTCCTAAAAAGATATTTTTCTTAAAGATTATTCAACCTTCTAGATCTCAAAAGTCAATTTCAAACATTGCTTTAAAAAATTCTTATTCTTACATAATTTTTTTTATATAAATATTAACTAAACATTAATTAAAATAGTAAAAAAAGCAAATATTTTCTCGCTTTATCTAAAAATTATTAGACAATAACAAAAGGAAAAAAGATGTTAAAAGCCTAAAAGATACCAAAATGGACAAATGTGGCTTATTGTCACAGTTTGATACTCATATGAAAAGAATTAGTGAAACTTGTAAAATAATGTAAAGATTTGAGTTACAATTTGAAATATATTGATTAACACTAAAGTAAATGTCATTTGTAACTATATATTTGTAAGAACTAAAAAATCACTACAACACCATATGGACTACTAGAAGATATGATCAAGTGTAGAGAGAGTGAGTGAGTATTCTCATATTTGTGGTTATGTATATCTAACCAAATGTCGATAATACTATGAGTGAAATTACACCAACACTTTTCTAAGAAAAACACCATCTACAAACAATTTAAGGTAGTTAGATCTCGAAATTCCAACAAATATATTTTCCAAAAACAAATTGTAAGAAAATTTTGGCCAAAAAAACAATGTGTAAGAAGATATAATAAATATATGTAAAAGAAAAAAAAAAAAAAAACAATGTCTCTCTATTGCTTTCTTCTCTATGTCTATACCTTTCCTTATCATAGTTGGTCTCCGTGTTTGGATCCGATTTTTGTGGGTCCTAACCGGACCCAACCCATCTAATTTGGTTCTCTTCCTCGTCCTCTCATTGCTTTGTTTCTGTCTCCGTAAACCATCAACACTACAAAAGTTCCTTTTTCCAGGTAAAATTTCAATAAAAAAAAAAAAAAAAACTAATAATAAACTTCAAATCTTTTTTCTTTTTTCAACTATTGGATACATTACTGGTCATTGCATGATCCTTGTATTGTAATTTATATCTATTTTAATTCAGCCAAGAATCGATGTCGATTTATATGCATTGCATGTGCCCTGTGCTATGTAGTGTTCAATGAATTCAAGACCTATATATATTTACAATTTGTTTAATTGAAAATCTCCTTTTCCCTTTTTGTGTGCAATCTTAGTTTCGCCTTTTTTGTATGTGATGTTGACGTACGTTCTTGCCATATTTGTCTATTCAACTTTTACGAGAAAAGTTTTTTATCACATGAACCTGATTATGATTGAAATCTGTGATGTCTCTATCGATGCAAATTCTAGATACATAAACATTTATTTCCATAACTTAAAGAAATTCTTCATTCCTACCAAATTGTGTGACACGCCATGAAAGTGTTTAGAATTTTTCTAGCGTTAAAGTTTGTTTTAATGCATAAACCTTGTTTAATTAGTTCTGTTTGTTTAATCATGTTAGGCTCTTCTGAACAATAAAAGTTGGTGGAATCCAACGATGTAATGTTGTTTGTTGATCAATTTTCTTGAATTTCTTGAAAACTTCCACTTGTAGATTTTGACTTGACAAAAAAATCTTACATGTCTTAATCTTGTAAGAGTTGTGGCTAAATTTTCTTGTGTCCCACTTTGTCTTTTTAACTAATTTTTCTATGGTTTTGGGGACGGCTGAAATATATTATATTCAAAAGAATCTTGTCTTTGATGTTTTAGGCTGTATATATATACCTGTTGAAGACAAAGTCAAGCAATGACTTGATCCAATGTTAAAGTAAACTACAAAATCACATCTTAGTATCTCTAGAGATGATGATGTTACAAGCTTTTTCAAATCTTATTTGATAACTATCTCTCTTCTAAAGAAAAACCACATTTGTATGTAAAAGATATGTTTTAAAGCATCAACGTATATGTAAGTTTTGTTTCTTATAAACTGATTTGGCTTTTTTCTTTGGCAGGATCTAAATATTATATATAAAAAAAAAAAAAAATGGGTACATGTATGTCAACACATTCAAGAAGCAATAGGCCAGGAAGAAGGAAAGGCCGTCGCAGATTTTCCAAACACATATCTAAAGTATCTGATATCATCTCTCATCCAAAGCTTAGACGTGCTAGTGATGTTGGAATCCAAACCTCTTATGGTGAGTATCATTAGGGAGAGAGATGTTGTTTATACATAAAAAGATATATAGTTGAAGAATGTTGCACTTTGTCTTGTATTTGTTGCAGATGTATCTCAAAATGATGCTTGGTATGATTCTTTAAGTATTTTCTCTGACTCGGATGATGACTTTATCAGCCTACATGAAGGTAAGTTTCATACATATTTGAAATGTTTTGGGGTATTTGGAATTGATATAATCTGAATTTTGTTTACCAGCTGATAATATTTGGTCAGAGAATGGTCAAGTGGTTCAGTTTGAGGCTTCTTCATGCATTGTTGATGGAAAAGGAAACTACGAAGAGTACCATGAGAGTTACTTGAAGATTGATAATGGCTGTAAAACCGAAAAGTTTATGAGCAAAATAGGTTCATACAAAGATCCAAATGTTTTTTCTGTTGTCCCTGGGAACAACAAGAAGAAACTATTGGATCATAATGTTGGAAGCTTCAAAAGTTTGAAGGAACAAAAACGTAACTCTCAAGAGAAACCATTGAAATCAAACTTGAGCCGGTTGATGCCAACGGTTAGTTTCAACGACAAGACTCTAAACTCTCCCACATCTCAGAAACGTAAGTCTGCGGTTTACAGGCTTTCATTCAAGAGGACATCATGTGATGGTGAAGAAGTTATCGAGCATAGTAAGTTTCTCAAAGCCTTGCAAGTATGTATGTAACACGTTAGTTTCAACATGTAACTGTTATTTTCTATGTAAAAGGGTCGTCGAAGAGATTCTTATACCGTCCAAAAGCAGGATACACGGTTCCTTGTTTAGCCAAAGAGAAGCAACAATCCTCAGGAAGTTGGTGTGAGATACCTCCTTCAAACTTTAAACTACGTGGAGAAACCTATTTCAAGTACTTTCTCTGTTTCTTTATACATTATATGTTTTTCAAATGATTAAATGTGGATTAGTAAACTGTTGAGACTATTTATGAATCTGTAGAGATAAACGGAAAACACCAGCTCCAAACCAATGTCCATACACACCAATTGGTGTTGACTTGTTTGTGTGTCCAAAGAAGATTGATCATATAGCTCAACACATTGAGCTTCCCAACATCAAAGCCGATGCAAATCTCCCTGCTCTTCTGATTGTCAACATTCAGGTAAAAACAACACACTAAAGGAATCAAGAGATGTGTTTTTTTCAAGACTCTAATGAATCTTGCTTCTGCAGTTGCCAACTTATCCAGCAGCAATGTTTCTCGGTGATAGTAATGGAGAAGGCATGAGCATTGTACTTTATTTTAAGTTACGTGACAATTACGAAACAGAAATCTCTCAGCAATACCAAGAAAGCATCAAGGTTAACCACTTAAAGACCTAAAACACATCTTCCTTTTTTGAACTTTCTTGTGAATCACGTATAAATTGGTCTTTACGATTTCTTGCAGAAACTAGTGGAAGATGAGATGGAGAAAGTTAAAGGTTTTGCAAAAGACAATATTGTTCCCTTCCGCGAAAGGCTTAAGATCATAGCCGGACTAGTTAACCCTGATGATCTTAGTCTTAGCTCCACTGAAAAGAAGCTATTACAAGCTTACAATGAGAAACCTGTCTTGTCACGCCCACAACACAACTTCTTCAAGGTTCTTTATTAACAACCAAACTTTCTTCTAACCGATAAAATACAATTTGGTCGCCTAATCTAACCTGGTTTGGTGTGATCTATCTTTACCTCTATCCAGGGTCCTAATTACTTTGAGATTGATTTGGACGTTCATCGGTTTAGCTTCATTTCAAGAAAAGGGCTTGAAGCATTCCGAGATCGACTTAAAAATGGAACTCTTGATCTTGGCTTAACTATCCAGGTAATTTTTTGGTTGATCTTGGCTTGATCTTGGCTTGGCTATTTGTTGTTGAAGAATGCAGAGAATTAATTAGAAACTTGTCTTTGTAAATAGGCTCAAAAACAAGAAGAGTTACCAGAAAAGGTCTTGTGTTGTCTAAGGCTGAGCAAGATTGACTTCGTGGACCATGGCCAAATCCCAACGCTTTTAATCCCTGAGAAAGGAGAATCTCTTGACTGAATCAGAAAAGCCTGAATATTTTTGTTTTTCACCCAAGTTGTTGTGCATTGAAGAGTTGTGTATTTTCTACAAATGTGTTGTAACACTAATATATATTGTTCTTGAGTTTGTCCTTGGTTGCAACTTGTACATCCTCTTTTAATTAGGTTTTGTTCTTGTGATTTTTGCTAATCACACAAGTCATCAATCGTCATATTATAAATTGTTTTTGGAAAAATAGTTGTTGGAATTTCGAGTTCTAGACAAGTTTAATTGTCTGTAGAGGGTGTTTTTCTTAGCAAAGTGTTGTTGTAATGCCATTTATAGTATTATCGACATTTGGTTAGGGATACATAACCACAAATATGAGAATGCTCCGTATGGTGTTGTAGTGATTATTTAGTCTTTACAAATAAATAGTTCCAATGACATATACTTTAGTGTTAATCAATCTATTCCCAATTGTAACTAAAATATTTACATCATGTTAGAAGTTTCACCAACTTTTCATATGTTTCAAATTGCCACAATTAGCCACTTTTGTCCATTTTTGGTATTTTTTAACGGTTTTTTTCCTTTCCTTGTTGTACGATAATTTTTATATAAACTGAGAAAACTATTTTTTTTTTTTACTATTTTAATTAACATTTAGTTATCTCTTACATAAAGATTTTTCTTCTAAGAATAGGACTTTTTATATGGAACATTTTTAAATACAATGTTTGAAAGGGACTTTTGAGATCTAGATGGTTAAATTATCACTAAGAAATTCTTTTAAAGAAAATATTATCGTTATTAAAATTTTAGTGAGTACGTGTAGACAATTTTAATAGTGAAAAGTAAACTTAACTTCATTTCTAATTTTGACGGAATTCGGTTAGGGATGATATATACAATTGATCGTTATTAGGAAGTTTTATTAAACAATAATGTTGTTATTAAGATTTTAGTGACCACGTGTAAGAGAATTTTATAGTAGAAAGCAAATTTAGCATCATTTCTAATTTCGTCAGGATTTGGTTTGGGACTAGGTAATTATATAAAATGCATAACTTAGATATTGGGACTAATTGATTTTTCAAAAAAAATTTCAAATAGACAATTCATATGAAAAAAATATGTAATGTCATTTAACTTATTCCAAACTAAAATTATAATGTTGAAAGTATGTAAAAAAAAACGTCACCAATTCTATATTTGAAAATGTTCAAATGGTGAAAGTTAACCATGTCTGTTTGTATTAGTGTGTTCCATGGATCTTTTTATTTTGTATGATAATTGTTAGAGAAAGTAAGAAAATATTCTTACTACATTAAATTTATTTTTTCATAAATTGTTTTTATAAAAAAATTAATCTAAATTCATATAATTTAACTATTCCATAAAAAAAAATCAATCTAATTCCTAAATTTTTTACATTTTTTCAGTATTAATGAGGTAAATAGATAAATTTAAAATTTAAATTGTCTTAAATATCTGAGCAATGAATAAACATAAAAAAAAATTACCTTCTAATTTCTTGTCTCACTTGTTTTCTCCGCAGGAATTACTATATATATAATTATATATATATATATATGTTATAAAAAAATATTAAGAAATATAAATTGTCTAGTTAGTCAAACTACAAACCAACCATTAGCATAAACTGCAATTGTTTTTTAAGGAAAATATAATTTTGTCTTCAAAAATTGTTAAATAGGTGGATTTTAATAAACATATAGAAACAAATTGTTTCACTATTATATTTAATTTTTTATTGTCATTAAGCTAAGAAATCTAACAACTGGCTAAAGCATAAATTGACCATTAATTTAAATGTTGGGGTGTATTAATTTATGATTGTACAATGAATCATAATGATTCATGGAAAAAGTGTGACTCATTTTTTTAATTCAGACAAAACTAGATAAAAATCTTCATAAGAGATAAATATCAGTCTGACTCATATTTTACTTCAGACAAAACTAGATAAAAATCTCCATAAGAGATAAGATAATTATGGTGTGACCATAGACTAAGAAGCCATATAATTGTTCTTATCTTTTGTTCTCCCTATAATGGCAAGTTTTTTTTGTGTATATGTCCATATTTGCTTTAAATATTTACATTTTTCTTTATCAAATCAAATCATAAGTTTTTTTTATTTTTTATTATGAATTACAGATTTTTCCTCAACATTAAAATGAACGGATTATCGAATAAAATTTTTAGTAAAAAGATTATGCTTTACAAACTTATAGGATTGATAAAACTCGTGGATATAAAACTTTTGCGAAAATGTAATTGACTGAGCATATATAAAGTTGCTGGACATAAATTGCTATCATAAGATTAAACATATAGAATTAGAAAGAAAAGGTATATATAACACAAGTCTAAATTTTTTTTTTCACCCAAGTTGTACGTTGTGTACTGAAAAGTTGTGTATTTTCTACAAATATGTTGTAACACTAATACATATTATTATTATCCATCTTATAACCACCAATTGTAAGACCCTGAGAGTCATCTTCATGAGTCTGTCCTTTGTTGCAACTTGTACATCCTCTTTTAGTTAATTAGGTTTTGTTCTTAGAGATTCTTTTGCTAATCACACAAGTCATCAATCATCATATCATATATATAACTTCTTTTGTAAATTACGTTACTCAATGAAACCCATGGAATGATATTATATGGTCAGTCCCAGTTTGTAGAAATCGACTCGTACAATTTACAACTTTAGATCCCGTTTGGCAATAATCGAAACAGATATGTCCTATACTATACATGAACATAAGCAACCGTAAACAACAGACCGTGTATCCTATAATTTGTGCAACACATAACAAAATTAAGCTAAATCATGTCCAAGCGAGTGCATCCAACACATAAAAAACTAAACATACATCGTGTGTTCACATATCAAGGTTCAGTATCTGCATAAGCTTAATGGCAAATACATCGCTGATTGTCATTTTATCAAGGTCTTGACACCTTAATTTTGACAAAACTATCAAAAGAAAAAGATAAGAGGCCGAGACTTTGCTCTGGTCATCATTCACCCGCAATATCTAGTAACCGTGAAAAAAACAATATCGGTCATCTTGACTTTTGTGTAATATAGATTCATTAGTAGACATATAATACTAAGCAAAAGTCTTTAAACAAAAGAAAAAAAAAAGAAACTAAACAAGACTTACAATGTCCAAGATTAATTAGGTTATTTCAAAAGGGCAAAGGCTATACGAAGCAAAGCAAGTCTTAGTTTTTTTCCTTTTTGGTCTCCAAGAAACCAAACCTAAAGCAACATTGTGATGGTGCTTTTCATACCTCTCAAGGCATTGTGATGGTGTACATCCCACAATAGGATCAACAGTTCTCCATTAAGTAGGCAAGAGTTTTGCAAGATATAGAAGCTTCTCAGTATCTTCTCTGGTCCATTTACATTTTTTGATAGAGGGATTGAGCCACTCGTACCAGCGAGCTTCACACTGTTTGGCCGACTTTCGAACAACAAGAGACTATAGATCCTAGCCCACTGGTTCTTACCATACTCAACACATTGGCCTTGAGGATCTCGTCTTCTGTGTTCTTCCATACACTTCCCTTAATCATCATAATCCTCATCTTTGAGGGTTTGGGAATAAGAAAGAAGAAGAATTAATAAAAAGATCACAAGACTATGACAAACACACACAAAGAAGAACTAGACTTGAACTAGCTACTCTTGATATCTCTCTTGCTCTTTCTTTCTGCCTCTATTCTCTTTTGTTCAAATGATTTGAATGTTGTTGTAGACGTCTTGTCTTTATAGGGAAGGGGTCTGTCTGCTCCTGTTTTGCCGTTTTCGTCGACAAGAAACAAGAAATAGGCCAACATGGGTTTAGGCCCAACAATATGTCGAATTTCAAATTTTGGGCCAGGAATATAATGAGGCCCATAACCTAAATCATCTTCGCTATACAATTTTTGGTCCCTACGACGACAACATAAAACGAGGATTCCTCCTTGCCAACTAAAAATCAACACACTAATAAGGCAAATGCCTCTCGAGGGCTTGACACGTGAGCTATTAAAGCTCTCTCGAAACGCCACGTCATTTAATGAAAAAATTGTAACAACCAATAAAAATATTTGATTTATACATGTCAGATTTACACGAGAAACTCGTTTCCTTTTCCTAAAACACAAGTGAATCCGTCGAATTTGGTTTTTGTCATCTTTTTCTCTCCGCGTTGTTTGATCCAACCATAACAAGAACTGGACTTGAACTAGATTTACACGAGAAATTTTTTATTATATTTTTATTATAAAAGTATATATATATTAAAACCATATTTTCTTATTCACCTTAAACCTTTTATAAACCTAAGCACCACACTCGTTGTCTAGGCCTGAAAATATTATCTGGGATCCGATGCGATCCGGGATCCGCTCCGAAAATCCGGATGACCGGGATGTCGGATGCGTATCCGGATAATAAAATTTCGAAATCCCAAATATATGAATTTTTGTATTTGTAGAAGATTAATCAGTTTTTATTTCATAAGTAAGTTTATTAATTTTGACTTGATAGTTTTTCAATGTTTTTTTAATTTATTATTATTTTATATTTTGAGGTGTCAAATGTATTAAAAACTTTTTTTATATTTAATTTGTCTATTATTATAAAAAAAATATAAAAATTATTTTTTTGGATCCGGATATACAAAATATTCGGATTTTAGATATCCAAAAGGTCTGGACCCAGATAATGATAATATATATCCGGACGTATCCGAATACATAAAATTATCCGGATATCCGGATCCGTCCCAGGTCTAGTACTAATTTTAAATAATTATATAATTATGAGAATTATCGAAAAATCCACTTCAATGGAAAAATTGCCTTGCACTTTTCTTTTTTCCTTTTAGATCCCTCTAAAAATGACATTATATACGTAATTTATGTCTCCTATCACGTATCATGAAACGAAGAGAGCTAAGAAACATTTTGGGTATTAATCGGATTCACAAATTTTCCATTAATGTTTCTTTCTTTTCTTCCCCCTCTTTTTTTCTAACAACAATGAAAAGTGGATTTTTTTTCGTCTTCGTGGTAGTTTGATTTTTCGGTTTATCTGTCATCTTGTTCTGCCAAAAAAAAAAAAACCAACCAAAAACTGGGTTAATAAATGAGAGAACCGATCTGGTTATTTTCGGTTAATTCTTGAGTTAATAATTTACTTACCCCTTTGGAAGTGGGATTTTCTAACAGCTTGCCGGATATTACTCTCATTCCTTTGCAAAATTTCGTCGATCTTGCCTGATTTAAAAATCAACGGTCCTGATATGCTCTGTTTTCCGAATTGTACATGCTCCTGCAACACCAACAATAACAGATTCACAAACATATAAATTTATGAAATTGTATTATACATCAACTTGCAGTTGTATAATATGATTCATGATTCAGCAGATCACTTGCAATATATATCATTACTTCAACTAATAAGTCAAAACGGGTCTAACTCTGTAAGCCAATCCCAACTCACTCTGCGATGGTGTGTGTATGGGCTTAAAACGTTAGATCAAAACTAGTTTGGTCCATTTTGAAACCTCAACCTTAAACGAGTTTCAGAAGGATTTAACAAAAGTTACTTACTAAGTTGTTCTTTAATGGAGAGTCCTCCTCTCTTTTGCTGAAATCCAAACTAGACCCATCAAGTGATCCATGCCGTTCACCAATACGGCTACGCTTTCCCTCACTAGGTAACTCTTCCATAATCTTGTCATCGTTGTCTCCTTGAACCTCCCAAACTGAGTCATTGTCTGGTTTCAAGTTCAGACCGAAAGTGTTCTTGGCAAAAGCGACACTTGTTGCACTCAATTGGCTCCTCGAGCTTGGTTGATAGTAGGTAAGAGTGGAGATATTATCAGGATCTTTCCGTCTTTTCACGGCCCACGCAAAACCGCTTGCTGGTCCTGTGGTCATTGGGACGTCAGAGAGTTTGTAGTAATTTCCATGTGTTGTTGTTACGACTCGAGATGCCTCATTTAGTATGTTCTTGTCCTCAAACGTGTCCTGCAAGGCAAAAAGCTTACTTGAGGCTTAAGAAAATAAGCTGAAAAGGGTTTTTCAAATAGAGAGAGAGGAGAAAAAGACCTGTCTTATTGGCAGCTTAGCGTAATTCTTAGAATCGTGTTCTCCTCTATGTGGTCTTTTGTGTTTCCTGCTAACTCCAGAATCTCGAAGCTTAAGATTTGCTCTTTTCCTGCAGAAACATATGCATTAGTACGTTCTTTCCTAAAACAAGACAAGAGTCCTGCAATGTAGGTAACTTTGTGTAATGTTATCATTTCTCCAAAAGTTCCACGTGATTTAGATCATACAAGGGTTATCTCCATTATTGTTGACTCGATACTAAACATATAAACCTAAAGTTCTCATACAAGTAAAGAGAAGAATCCTGACCTGCGCATGTCGTCGCGATTTTTAGCATCCATCTCTTTGTTTGGTGGATATTTAGGCAATGAAGAAGGTTCACACGCGTAAGGCCTCGTCAAGAAATACTAAAGAGTCGAAAGAAATCAGGAAAAAAGAAACTGAGAGGTGAAAGAAAAGAAGCAATAGGAAACTCAAATCTTCCTTCACCTCGGAGTTAAGTGCAGATGAGGCAGTCCCACGCTTATATGGTTCCATTGAGAGTAAAGTTTCTAATAGAACAACACCAGTCGTTGATAACTCTTTGCATCGTTCTCTGAGTGTGGCTTCATAAGTATGTTGTGGCCTGAAGGAAGTTGCGTGAGGAAGCCTAGTTCTTTTCCAGAAACTATCTGATGGAGATCCACAAAGCTTGTAGATTTTATGCAATTGTTCAATCTGCAAAAACCAATAGTAAAAACGAAAAACAAAAAGACATAAATTATTTTAAAGACAAAAACTAAAACAGTTTACCTCGGTTCTGCCTTTAAGAATTGGTTTTCCCATGAGAATCTCAGCAAAAACACACCCAACACTCCATAAATCGACTGATACTCCATAACTAGTAGATCCCATAAGAAGCTCAGGAGCTCTGTACCATAAAGTCACCACACGGCTCGTCAATTGGTGTTTGTTCTTAGCTGTGACCACATTTGCTAACCCAAAGTCTCCAAGCTTTAAGACTCCTTTGTTATTAACCAATATGTTTGATGCCTTGATGTCTCTATGTATTACGCCTCGCATATGACAATGCTCTAGTCCCCAAAGTAGTTGCTGCATGTAACATTTGACCTTGTATACAAGAACCAAAAAGAAGGAATCTCAAAAGCTTGATCCAATTTGACCTTGTTTACACATATTTCAAGTTTTGTACCTGTGACTCGGTGAATCTGATGTCCGGATTAGAGGATAAACCGGCGAGATCATGTTCCATATACTCAAAAACAAGATAAATGCTGCTCGACGCACGAGATGTGACTATACCCTCAAGTTTCATGATGTTGGGATGATTGAGTTTGCGTAGAATCAAAATTTCTCTTGCCATAAACCTAATGCTCTCTGGTTGAAGATTATCAAACTTAACCTTCTTCAAAGCCACCATTTTCCCTGTTTCTACTTCCCTTGCTCGAAACACGCTGCTATATGTTCCTTGTCCAATCTACAACACAGACAAAACTCATCAACACAAACAAAAAAAAAAATTCATTAATGGCTTGGTAACTTCCTTCACAAGAAACCATATGTTTACCTTCTCCAACTTCTGGAACGCCTCTGCCTTTAGAGGAACCCACCCTTGAACAGCCTCAGACGCAACCGAACAAAGCCAAGCCGGCCAACCAACGGCCGCCTGCTCAGCCTCAACGTTCCTATGAGACAACCCGGAAAGGAGACTCACACCAACCCTCAAATCTGAACCTCCCAATCTTTTCGATCTCCGTGACCGCCTGTTATTGTGATTCGCCTCCAATGAATGATCAACAAGGACTCGATGTTGCTGGTTCGTGGAGGAGAAGTCAGGTTCAGGGGCGTTTTCCATGTCTTGGACCGGTGAAGCACTCAGGTCCCCTAGACATGAGGCGTTCTTGGAGCTGATGCAACCCATTTTTAAAGAAAGATTGTTTCCTTATTCGGAAACGAGTCTAATATCGAGGAATCAACTCGTCATTAGGCCAAAAAGATGAAATGGGATTGCAGACAAAAGAACAAAGAACAAAGATGAAAAAAAAAAGGGAGGGAAAGAGAAAAGAAAAAAAAATATAATCACATGACAAAATTATTAAAAGGAAAAGCAAACTTTTTTTTTTTTTTGATTTTGGTTGAGTCTTCTTGTGAAAGAGAGGTAAGGGAAGCTGCAAAAACACAACCGCATAAACAGCAAGAGAGAGAATCGTGGGACCAAAATTGGGTAACAATCTTTTTTTCCTTTTTTTTCTTAAATTTGCAACAACAAAAAAAAGAGAAAGTGAAAAAAAAAAGACATATTTAGCTCTGTCACCTTCACCATTTTTTTTTCATTTGTCACCTGTCTAACAGAGAGAGAAATCAAATCTGTTATTGATTAAGAAGACTTAACCAATATGTTAAAAAGGTAAAAAACAATTAAGGTGGATTAGTTAGTTAATCTATCCCAAGTTGTTCAGATGTCTTAACAAAAAAAAAAACAGAGTTCTCAAAATGAAAATCATCACATACCTTCTTAAATATCTTCTTATGTACAAAACAACAGATCTCAAAAGGTATTTATATTTTATACCAGAAGGTGGGGTTTGATACTAAAGCTTACTAAAGTTGTACAATGATAATTGTTGGTCAAGTTCATTACTTTAAAGGGTCTTCTTCAGTCAAAAGGAACTTTAGTTTACACAAATTCATCTACAGAAAATAAATGTATATTATTATTTATTCATGCATTTTTGTTGGAGATTAAAACATTTGATAGTTTATATCCCATATTACCACTATACATACATTTCTGACAGTGCAAGAACATACTTGATTGAAACTTTTGGGCACTAGGGCACATTGGTTGTAATGTCTCTCACATTTGATGTTGGAGAATGTCTCTCACAATATAGGTTTCAGAAAGCATTGCAATGAGATAATCCTCTATTCACATCATCCTGCATCAAAGAGAAATAACTCGAAGCACTAAAGATAAATTAATATGAGAATCACAAGTGCAGATATAACTCTTTGTGGCGTTTGTACATCAGAGAGATATCTAGCAACAAAAGGATCCTAAACCCATCCAAGCAGCTCAATCTTCATGCCTTAAACTTTCTTTTAAACTGTTAGCTCTCTAGTTAACCGATTCAAATTATAATTATTGAACTGCCGACACAACTGCTACAACTACAATCCATTACAAAACCACCTAGAGTAGTTACAATGCTCTTACACTAATAAACTAAAACAAGGATCAATATTTACACTTTGCTTAGCATCTAATGACTTGTTATAAACCAACATTGATGAATGTTTCTTCGAATTTCATCTTCCAACATGTAAGAATATTGAGCTCCAAGAGTGGTCATGTGTTGTGCTTTAGATAGAAGAAGAAGGATTCAGAGGCAGAGCATGAGAGAAGTTCGGCAGGAGTATTAAGAGACTCTCTTTGGTCTAGAGTCTTTACAGTCAAAGGAAGAAGTTTAACTGATTGATACCAAGGCTGATGAGCTCATCAAATTCACAGTTACCTCCAAAATCTCTACAATTTTGGATCTTATTATTGATTTGATTGAGTAATCAACAATCATACGTAATAAATATAATATCTAGACGATGAATTAAAAAAAGAAGTATGATCTGTTACTTTCCTTTTTATTACGACAATGACGTGTAATTATATTACGGTCGTTCTTGTCGGTGGACACAAACCTCAATACGCACAGATAAATCTCTCTCCAAGCCAAAAACTTTTCTCCGTCTCCGAATCCGAATCCGATCACACGATGGATACGACCCAACGACCCGACCCGGTTTACGATATCGTCATACTCGGAGCATCCGGATTCACCGGCAAGTACGTCGTTAGAGAAGCTCTCAAGTTCCTCCAAACACCGTCTTCTCCGTTGAAGTCTCTGGCTATAGCGGGTCGTAACCCGACCCGGTTAACCCAATCTCTCCAATGGGCATCACGCCCGAACCCGCCTCCTTCCTCCGTCGCTATCCTCACTGCCGATACATCCGACCCGGATTCACTTCGCCATCTCTGTACTCAGACCAAACTCATCCTCAATTGTGTTGGACCGTTTCGTATCCATGGCGATCCCGTCGTCGCCGCTTGCGCCGATTCAGGGTAAAGTCGTCTTTTGCTCTGTTTTCTCTGTTGTGTTTAGTTACAGTGTTAACTACAAAAAAAAATTGGAACTTTGTGTGAAATGGAAACTTTGTGGTAACTAAGATCATTGTGATCTCAAGTTCTTGACAAATGATCATATATAAGGAACAAGTGAACTTGTAGCTTTGATGGACAAAAGGTGTAATCTTGTTAAGTTTCGTTTACTACATTGTTTGATTATTTGGGTGATAAAATCATCTTCATTTCATTAGTAGCTTGAAGAAGTTAGAAAATCTACGTAATGCTTAATGAAAGCAGTCTAATCTTGTTAAGTTTCGTTTGCGACATCGTTGTTGTAGCTTTGATGGAAAAAAAGTGTAATCTTGTTGGTTTGTGTGATGCATTGGTTTCTTTGTAGGTGTGATTATTTGGATATAAGTGGTGAACCTGAGTTCATGGAGAGAATGGAAGCTAAGTACCATGAAAGAGCTGAAGAGACCGGCTCTTTAATCGTTTCTGCTTGTGGTTTTGATTCGGTACCTGCTGAATTGGGCCTTCTCTTCAACTCCAAGCAATGGGAACCTCCATCTGTTCCTAACCAGATTGAAGCATACCTCGCCTTGGAGTCTGACAAAAAAATCGCTGGAAACTTCGGGACTTACGAGTCTGCGGTTCTAGGTGTAGCCAATGCAGAAAAGCTTAAAGAACTTAGACGTTCAAGACCAAGAAGGCCAAGGCCAACGGTAAGTTATGCAAATAACATTATAATGTGACGTTCTTGAATTGACTGATATTGAACTTTTGGAATGTGTTTGCAGATTCATGGTCCTCTACCTAAAGGACCAACACTAGAAAACCAGAAGAAGATTGGTCTTTGGGCTTTGAAGCTACCTTCTGCTGATGCGGTGGTTGTTCGCAGAACTCTCACAGCTCTAACAGAGAAACCACATGGGCTTCCAGGGCTTAACGAGAGTCCTGATCAGATACAAAAGAGAGAAGCTTACTGGTCAGCGATCAAGCCAGCTCATTTCGGTGTAAAGATAACATCCAAATCTCTTTTTGGGATATTCCGATATGTTACACTTGGAGTCTCCCTTGGTCTTCTTTCCAAGTTCTCTTTCGGAAGATGGCTTCTTTTGAAGTTCCCTTCGGTTTTTAGCCTTGGTTGGTTCCAGAAGAAAGGTCCAAGCGAAGAAGAGGTAGAGAGCGCCACGTTTAAGATGTGGTTCATAGGTCGTGGCTACAGCGAAGAGAGTCTTGTCTCAGAAGGAAAGACAAAGCCTGACATGGAAATTATTACAAGAATTTCAGGACCTGAGATTGGGTATATTACCACACCGATAACACTTGTTCAATGCGGTTTGATTGTCTTAAGCCAGCGCGAAAGCCTAGTTAAAGGAGGAGTCTACACACCCGGCATTGTGTTTGGTTCAACCGATATCCAGCAGCGACTTGAAGACAACGGCATATCCTTTGAGGTGATTTCAAAGAACAAGATTCAAGACTAAAAAGAGTTCTCTTCTCCTGCTTTTTTCCCTTTCTGTTTCAAGTTATGTTTCTCCACATAAGAAGCTTCACATACACGATGAAGACAGTTTGATGTTAAGTTGTATTCCGATAGTAATAAAACCGTTTCCTTAACGTTTGGTTCAGAGATGTGTACTCAAGAACGGAGCATCTGGTGGAAAAAGTGAGAACTTTATTTGGTAATCTTAAACTGGAAACAGACCATCCTAATGAAAAAAAATGGATGGCGAGAGAATCCGAAATATCACATTACTGTCTATCATTTACCAAAATTGCAGTCCCTGCTACAAAAGAGATTGTGAGAAAGTGATTTGCTTTTGCCATTTGCCTTAGCTCTACGTGCTTCTACTGTTTGAAGATTTCTCATTTGCCTCTGCATTTGTAGACGAGAAATGCCGTCTTTAAGCCATTGAAGTGTTTGCAGGATCTGAGCTAGTCATGATAACTCTTTTGTGGCTGATCTTCTGAAAGCAGAACTGTTGGATCCGATGAGCTTCAACGACTCGGTTCTGGAAGAACAGAAACAAATGCCTCAAGAGGGAGAAAGGTCATGGCGGGAAACAAGCTTTCCGAATTTAGAACTAGCTGGACTGAAAAGCAACTCCAAGCTAAAATCAGGACCAGATATTGATCTTCCATTACCACCAACTTTATCTAGCTCTCCTATGGAAAACTGCAGGAGCAAAAACGGCTACTGATAAGCAATGTCAATGAGAACAACAATGGCTTGAAGGATTAGGAGAATCTTACCTGAAGCAAGCCATTGGTTATAAAAGCTGTGTTGAAGCAAGTATAAAAGAGACGGCTTCCGATCATCTTCTGGTAGAATGTGATGCGTATGTCTCCACTCACCTGTTCAAGAATCATATGCTTTTATCATTATCAAACATTATCTGAAAGATTCTGCTTTTTTTGTGACTTACTCTCACAGGTTTGTCAAAGTAGAAATCAAGACAAGTTTTCTCGTCAATGATGGAACTCTCTGTATCCATTTGAACAACAAGGCGTGGCTCTTCTCCATCTGTTAGCACCTCATCTTCCTCTGAATCACGGTTCACATGAGAAATATAATATCGTGGACTCGAGCTTCTACAGTACCCCTTCCTGAATTGCCTACAGCAACCTCTTGAAAGTTCTACAGACGGTCGATACATCTCATTTGGAACCTAACATCATAATCAGAGTCAGCATTGCATCAAAGTATATATTATGTAGCAGAAACAGAGTCAGCAATGCATCAAAATGTATATATCAATCAGAAACAGAGCCTACATTGCATCAGAGTCTATATATCAAGCAGAAATAGAGTTTACAATGCATCCAAAATGTATCTATCAAGAAGAAACAGAGTTTACAATGCATCATAATGTACATATCAATCAGAAACAGAATCTACGCATCAGAGTCTATTTATCAAGAAGACACAGAGTCTGAAATGCATCAAAGTGTATACAACAAGCAGAAACAGAGTTTGCAATGCATCAACAAGCAAAAACAGAGTTTGCAATACACCAACGTGTATTATATCAATCAGAGACAGAGTCTACAAATCTACAATGCATCAAAGCGTATTACATCAAGCAGAAACAGAGTTTTAAATGCACCAAAGTGAATATAACAAGAAGAAACAGAGTTTTAAATGCACCAAAGTGTATTATATCAAGCAGGAACAGAACCCGCAATGGATCAATGTGTAGTTAATATTACCTCCTGAAGTTCTGAGACCACAAAGAAGACGGAATCAACGTTGGCTGTATCGTAAAGTCTAATTCTCAGCAACTCACGGCTATGTTCTTGAGGTAATTTGACCTCTGGAGGTTCTTTTCCAATTCCTTTACGAAAGGTAAGTAAATCTGACCAGTACTTCACATACCGACGTTGGCTAGGTATTGAGACCTGTCAAGCAAGTAATCAACAAAATATTAACGGTTTGGTCTATTAATAAGGTTTCTATATTCCTGAAGGACTTACTCCATTATTGTTTGTGGTTCTTCTGCTTGCATACATCTCAAGAGCTTCTTCAGCTGACATTCCACCATAAACAAGGTAAGCCGATACCATTAGTCCTGTTCTACCTTTTCCTGCCTGCACAAAGTACATTAGAATCTGTCGGTTCATAGTATATGGCGTTAACCGGATTCCGGTTTGAATAAGTACCATGCAATGGATAACAGCGATGTTCTTGGGATCTAACGAGAGCCAAGATTGAACACTTTGACAGAAAAGTTGGATCATCTTAAGAGATGGGACATGGTTGTCATCAAATGGGAATCTCTCCACGCGGCCGTAGAAGTTTTCTGGATCGTAAGATTCCTCTATGCATAGATTATAGACCTGACAAGAACGGAAGAAACATGTTAAGAAAAGGAATTGTTAATGTTTTGATTGATCAGTTGTGTCTTATTGACCTTGTAATGATCAGAATGTCGCATATCGAGCACTGACTTGACTTGCCAAAGAGGGTTTCTATAAACTGCTCTCATTCGTTCAGCAGGAAACGACATAGCCAATAATCTGTCAGAGATGTAAGACATGTCGAGATCGTATCCACCTATGATTAACCGCCTTCGTTTCTTGGATACCAAGTTACGTAGGTAAGAATTTGTGGTTAGGTACGTCAGAATGTGAACCCTCGTTAGTTCTAGAGTTGTTTTCTCTTTTAAAGGCCCTCTTGAGAGCTTTAGACCCATTCTGAAGGGGGGAAAAACATATAAATTAGGTTAGGTACCGTACGTCACAAGGAAAAGAGATCAAAGGGTTTTGTAACCTGAAGAATTGATCATGAAGTTGAGGTATCGATTTTCAGGTTCCCCAATTGAGGGAAATGGGAACCCGAGAAAGAAAGAAAGAAGAAGATGAAACAAAACGGAAAATGTTTTAAGTTTTTTGGAGAAAATGGGTTTTGTTTTACCTGAAAATGGAGAGAGAGGATCATACAAGAAAACGATGTACAACGACGCAACTCCATTTTTGGAGCTCCTGAAATTTAGCAAAGCTTTTAAATTTAGGGCTCTGAAACTCTCTCTCTCTCTATCTCTCTCCTCTTTCTCTGTCTACATGTAGCGGTTTGTTTTGGCGGGAAGTGTAAAAAGGTGCATAATATGAAGAAATATATACATATATATTAGTGTTTATAATTCTACATGAACTTTGTTATGTTTAGTTGTAAATGATGATGAATTGAAAAGAAGTTTGAAGACCAAGTCTAAATCAACATGGACTGTTGTTTCAGACAATATAGGTGTTGGGTGTTAGTTATTGCTTGTCTTTGTCTATTTAAGAAATTTCCGTTTAGTGAAAGCTAGACATTAATTATTGAGAGACCCTGGTCAATTCTCAGCTTGAGATAATGTCTTTTTCTGGTTTCTGATTAGGCCATGATTAAAATTCAAAGAGAGATACATAAGGATTTTTTGGCCTTGTTGTAATTTAGTAATAATGTTCATGTTGATTTCCTTGCAAAAGAAGCAAGAGCACTTGGTTTTTTACACCTTTGTAAGTCAACACCAGATTAATTAATTAGGCCGTCTTTTTTAATTATCGGGTCCGATTGCGAGTGCGATTGATGAAAAAAACGGAACAGTTATATTAGCTGTTAACGGAAATTGTATGCTATTAGAGAATAGTGCAAAACTGTAAGTGAAAGCGGTTAGTATTATATTAAAGTTGTTCTAAACGTTTTTTATTTATATAACAATTTTATCTAATTACTTTGGTGATTGGTAACCATTATATTTTTTTTCTCTTAATTTAGACTTTGAAAATTATTGACAATCATGTAAAACCTCATGAGATGATTAACCAAATGATATTTTAACGTGAAAGCCATATGCAATATTTATAACATAATATGTAGGTGTGTAATATATCACATCTCATGGAACATGCATTTATACATTGCTTCAATGATATGCCCACTTAGACGAAATGATTAAAGTGGGAAGATTTTAAACGTTTGCCCCACCACAGAAGAAAGCTAAGAGTGTAAAAGGCTCTTTCGTGCTTCTTTCAAGTTCATCCACCACTTCACATGCATTAATATATGCTTATCTATGCATGTATTAACTTGTTCACTAAAATCTGTTCGTCTCTCCCAATATTCCGTTACTATTTGGACTTTTGAAAAAAAAAAAGTATTTAAAATCTACAAAAACTAGATATTGGAGAGTTGTGAATTTCACATTTCTTTTACAAGTAATAATGGAGAAAAAGCAAGATAAATTGTTAATTTGTTTTAAAATGACAAAAACCTCCATAATAATAAAAAAGATTTGAAATTGTAAAACATAACTAACGAGGGATTTAAACAAACTGAATAATATTTATATTTTCTTTTTACTCTAATGTTCAGCTTCTTTTATTTTATACACATCGTTGAAATTCTCTATATTTTGTTACAAACTATAATTTATGTATAACACCAGATTTTTTTTACCATTTTAAATAGTTACAGTAACTAACAGTAATATAATAGTAGAGATCAATAGAAATATATATATATACCCGATTTAAAAAACATATTCATAAAGAAAATCACGAATGCTCAAAATTTGATATTAGAAGACTATATATATATATATATATAGAAAATTAAGAGTGCTCAAAATTTGATATTAGAAGACTATAATCCTTGAATTAAAGGATTAATAAACATTTGCACCTTATTTGGTCAATTTCTAGAAAAAGTTTTTTAAACTGTATATATGAACCTTCTTATACGTCATTATGCTGATACATTAAGTACTAGTATTTGTTTGACGATGTCAGAAAACCGACCACTCATTAATCTTTGAGAAAAGTAATAAAAGATTGCTTGAAAGTTGGAGATTGTATTTAATTTGAAAACCGACCACTCATTAATCATCATTAATATATTGTTTTCCAGAAACAACTTTCTTATTTCACTATTTTATTTGTCCAAAGAAAATATAGTAGGGGAGAACAAAAGTAAGCTACTTCAGATTGTGGTTTCGGTAGCGTTGAGAAAATCCAAATGAAAACAAAGCTTACATGAGCTGGGTCGTATCTGGTTTACCATTTACTTTAGCTTTCATGTTTGGAAAATATATTTAGCATTTGTAGGAGAATCAACAAAACAAAATAACTTTAACATCAAAATTAGAAAAAAATCTAAATTTATAAACTAACAAACTAGTATATACTTTACTCTTTTTGTTAATTGTTACAATTTACTTAACCATATAAGCTAAGATATCTTTAGCATTTTGTAGGAGAGTTACTAAAATAAAGTATATGAAATTTTCAAAATTAAAAACCATATCTTAAGACCTTTAAAAAATTGTCAATTTGAAGTATTTTTTTCTTTCTTTCCAATTATTTTGTTTTTATTTAGATTTTTTTCTGTTTTTTTTTATTAACTGAGACGTCATCAAAATTAAACCATATCTAAAAAATATACACAAAAATGTCAATTTAAGTAGTTTTTTTTCTTTCCAACTATTCTGTTTTTATTTAGATTTTTTTCTGTTTTTTTTTTTAGATTAACTGGAACGTCATCAAAATTAAACAATATCTAAAAAATATACACAAAAATTTTCAATTTAAATAGTTTATTTCTTTCCGACTATTCTATTTTTATTTAGATTTTTTTCTGTATTTTTCTTAGATAAACTGGAATTCATTTCGGTTCAACTCCGGTTTGGATATTGGTTACATATACCCCAACATGACATCCCGGTTCGGTTTTAATACGCAGAAACAGAGCTAAAAGACCAAACCATGTGATGAAAAGTAAAGTTGTGTACTTTTATAATAAGAACCCCACGCAAACTTTCTCTCTCTAAAATCTAGGAGGAGAATGGTAAATTATTAATTGCGCTTTTTGATTCTGCGTCGAACGCGGAAAGCAAAGCGAAGAAAAAAAAAGAACCCACCTTCGTAAAAGAACCTAAAAGCCGGAGACAAAAAAAAAAAGTTTTTTTTTTCATCTTTTTAGTTGCTTGCACGATCTCGACGAACACCGACCCAGAAGAAAAGGACTCGCAAATTCTGCAGCTTTTTTGTTCTCCATTGCTAAAATCATTGTCCTTTGGAGAAAAAATAAATAAAGTCTTTTGCTTTTCTGTTGAATCACTTCTTAGGTGAATTATTATTTCTCTGCTTTTTTCTGATCGTGCAAGCCATTTAATCGGTAATGTGAATATTTAGTTTTACAGTTTTGAGGTTTATTAGTTTTGTGGATTCGTTTAGGTGAGAAAATGGGTTTCCTTTGAATCAGATTATTTTTCTAATATTTTTTTCCATTTTTCAATAGAAACGTAAGAGTTGGATCTTATTGCTTTCTTTTTTGGGTTGTTGATTTATTCTCAGAAAAGTGAATGCTTCAATATGAAAACTTCGCTTTAAATGCGATCCATTTTTTTTTTTATATTTAGAGGATTGCATTGTCTTTATCTCATGACATTGTTTGCTTCTTTTTTGGTTTATGTTTACAGATACTCTCTCTAAGCTCTTTCTTCGTGCTTTTTGTTTATCAGATTTGCTCTCTTGATAAGCCAAGACCAAAGCCGCTTAAGTTAGGTATGTTCTTTTGCTTCTCAGTGCAAACATAAGGTTGTTTCAGTTACAGGAAACGGTTTGATTTTGGCGTTTTGTTTTGGATAATGTTGTTCCTCGCTCCTTATCTTATGACAATTCCTATTTTTAGTCGATTTTTTACAGGTCATGTTTTGAGTTTTTGTTTTTTATAGTTTCTCTTATGGGTTTTATCTCTTCACTGATCTGTTTTGTGGTTGTCTAATCTTTAAAGAGACAAAGTTAGACGCTGTATTGAGCAGAGACTCTTGCAAGAAGTTATTTTTCAGACCTGGTTTTTACAAATTTAGTGTCAGAAAGAAAACCTTTTTCTTGTTTGTATGTGTATGACTTCATATGAAGTAGTGATTATGGTTGATTTGGTGTCTTCTGTCGGGAAAAATATGAACAGGTTGTCTGTTTTTGGTGCTGTTTGATGGATGAAGATGCTGTGAGTAGCTTTGGAACGCCTGAAACGATGAATAAGGAAGACGGTTTTATAGAAAGAGGAGACTCTACGGGGAAGGCAAAGTCTAAAGAGAAAGAGATCCCTCGTTACCTCAGAGCATCCACTGGTTCATGCCATGATATATGCAAGTACGGGAAGAAACAGATATCTGTGGAAAAGCCATGGCGTTCGGCTAATAGAAAGATCTTCAAGAAAGGTCTTGACGATGGTTTGATCGAAACTTCAAAGCCCGGTTCTTCGAAGACGAAGAAGGCAGTGGAAGCTACGAAGAAGAAGGTTGGTACTGATGATTCTTCTGAGATGATCAAGAGAGAAGTTGTGAAGTATCCATTGAGTGGTGTCTCTAGTGGGCTGAAGAAGGCAGAGGTACTGATAATACCATCTGGTGATGAAACTCCTGTGAAGCAGATGAAGAAGAAAGTGACACCAAGTTCCAAACTTAAACCTTCACCAGATTCGGGATCTGGTAGTGTTGTTGATGCTCTGAAGCGGAAAGCCTTGACAAAATCTTATTCAGCACTAGCAACGTCGAAATCTAAAGTAAACCGTGAGCAAGTTGCTTCTACACCAGTTCTGAAGCCCAAAATGGGATCAAAAAGTGGAGGAAAAGACGAAGATGCAAAGATAAAGAAGGCTACAGTGTCCTCCAGAGTTGTTTCAAAGAAGGTTCCGGTGACTCCAAGAGCTTCGCTTTCTCCAAGAAAATCAGTAAGACTAGCCGGAAGTTCAAGTTTGAGGAAAAGTCAGAGCTTGAAGGGTGCCTCTTCCTCGTCCTTTTCTCGACCAAATCAGAAACTAAGACATGTGAATCGCACTGAAGAGTCTAGTAAGCAGACAGATGGTTATCCAGCTGAAGAGAAAACACTGCACGTTGTGGAAATGGAAACAACGAACAAAGTCGTCTCTGAACAAGATCAGAATCAGCAGTGCGTTGTTGAACCTTTTCCTCCTCCTCTACAGACTCAATCACCTCAAAAAGATGATGAGTGTACTGTTTCAGAAACAGAGGAGTATGATTACCCTTCAGGAAGCAACGAAGCTGAGAGCGCAGAAGAAGAGGTTGTAATGTCCAATGGAGAGAAGAAACCAAGAGCGAGAAAGGAAGGAGAGTCTGCAGAAGAAGCTGCTCGGAAACTACATTTCAGGAGAGGAAAAGTTGTGGATGCTGATGATATGGGTGAGAGTGCAAGGAAGCTCAAGTTTAGAAGAGGAAGAGGTCTCGGAGACGACAATGCGCAAGATGCACAAGTCAGAAGAAGCTTTAAGAAGAGGGAAGATGTAAAAGAAGAAGAAGAAGATGAGGATGGTGAAAAAGTTGTGTTGAGGCACCAAGATGTTCAGGAGAGAGATGCACAAGGACTGCTCAACAATGTCATTGAAGAAACAGCGAGTAAACTTGTCGAAGCTCGAAAAAGCAAAGTTAAAGCTTTGGTTGGTGCTTTCGAAACCGTCATCTCCCTTCAAGAATCTAAACCTCCTGCTAACTCTGGTATGTACCTTGGGCCTGAGCAAAGTTAACATTCAAAATCTTTGAATTTCTAGGAGTGGTTGATTTGGTTTTGGTTTTGTGTTTGGTTTGCAGAAACTGGTAATTCAAGCCCGGTTTGAAATCGTTTCGGTTTGCTTAACTTCAAGAAAGATTGATGCCTTCATACAGAGTTTAAGGATATGTCTCAGCCAAACACTGATATGGTGCTTTGTGAATAATACTGATGGATTGTGTTTGGTTTTGGTTCTTTTAAACTGATTTGTTGGCTTTCATTTGGATGTGTTTGGTTTATGGTTCGGTTTGTACAGACAAAAGACTAGTCAGTCTTCTTTGCATTTCATTTCATTTCATTTCAATCTTACTGTCAGAAAGTCTTGACGACAAATTAGATGTTATGTTATCAGTAAACACGTCTCTATCCTTAAAACCTTATCAAGAAACTCTTACCTTTTTGGCTAATTTGGTGTACGTAGAAGTTCATGAATGACTTGATTTTTAATTAACAAGCCTCAGATGCTTCTAAAACAGTAAAGAAAACTAACTTCACAAGATAATACTTTCAACACACGATTCGACTCACTTTGGAAACCGTCTCCAATTGAATGGTTTAAATGCAATCATGATGCAAGCTTTTGAGATATAAACGTGTCGGTGGGATCAGGTTGAAACACAGAAAGATGACTTGTAACAGTGGAGTCTTCTAACTTTTAAGGAGTGCCAAACCTCTTAAAGGAGAAGGTTGGAACGTACTCCATATTAAGGCATGAGATCATATCAGATCATCTCATATATGTAAAGTGTATATCCTACATTAAGTTTACAGTCCTAGAGTCTCTCCATCTATTATATATATAATCTCTTGTACAAGCTTAATGTAAATCATCCATTTGAGAATACAAACTCCATATGGTATCAGAGCAGTAGATCTCAAAACTCTGCAACTCTTTTTCTCCTCTTCAAATTTCTCTAACTCACGCCAACAATGGCTTCTGAAACCAACTCTCACCCTCAAATCACAATCTCTCACGAATCTGTTCCCCTCACTACCACTCTGCTCAATCTCAATATGCAAAACATAACCAAACTCACCACAACCAATTACCTGTTGTGGAGTCGCCAAGTGCACGCACTCCTTGATGGGTATGACTTGGTGCCCTACATCGATGGATCTGTGTCTCCACCAGATCCCACACACTCCACTGATGGAATAACATCCGCCAATCCCGCATTCATTGTGTGGAAACGTCAGGACAAGCTGATTTTCAACGCTCTCCTCGGAGCAATCTCCATGCCAATCCAACCACTGCTGTCTCGCACTTCCACTTCTGCTGAGATCTGGGAAACCCTTTCCTCCACTTATGCTAAGCCAAGCCGTTGTCACATTAAACAACTGCAACTTCAACTCAAAGAATGGCGGAAAGGCTCCCGTACCATTGACACATACTTCCAAGGTCTGACTATGTGATTCGACCAACTTGCTCTCCTCGGGAAAATCATTGATCAGGAAGATCAAATTGATTATGTGCTCCAAGGCTTACCAGAAGAGTACAAGTCTCTGATTGATCAAACTGAAGGTCGTGATGCTCCTCCTTCTCTCACAGAGCTTCACGAGAAGCTTCTTAATCATGAAACCAAAATCATGTCCTCAACTCCCGACTCCTCTGTCCCAATCACAGCAAACTATGTCAACAATCGCAATCGATCCTCATCCAAGCCAGCCCAGAATTATCAGCCTCGACAGTGGACCCAGCCGTCCACCTCCAACAATCAACAGCGACAAAACAAGCCTTATCTCGGCAAGTGTCAGATCTGTGGTGTTCAAGGTCACTCTGCTCGTCGCTGTCCACAGTATCAGGCTGTTCAACGCCCGTCTCAGCCACCTTTACTCCCTACTCCACCACAACACTGGACTCCACAAGCCAATCTTGCCCACACCCAGTCACCATCGCAGCCGCAGAGCCCGTGGGTTCTCGATTCAGGCGCAACACATCATCTAACATCAGACCTTGCCAATCTCTCCATGCACCATCAATACAACGGTGGAGAAGAAGTCTTCATCAGCGACGGCTCCGGCCTCAAAATTCAAAACACTGGTTCCACCTCTCTACCTTCCAACTCTCGTGCCCTTACTCTCTCTAATGTCCTTCATGTTCCTCATATACAGAAAAATTTAATATCTGTCTATCGCATGTGTAACGCCAATAACGTATCTGTGGAATTCTTTCCCTCTACATTTCAGGTGAAAGATCTGAGCTCGGGTGTCCCGTTGATCCACGGCCATACGAGACATGAATTATACGAGTGGACAACCTCAACTGTATCCGCCTATCTCGCAACACCCACCACAAAAACCACCGTCTCCGATTGGCACTCAAGACTAGGCCATCCCTCTATCTCTATTCTTAAAAATATTATATCTACCTTTTCTTTACCAATTTCAGATTCACTTTCAAAAACTTTTCCCTGTGTTGATTGCTTTACAAATAAAAGTCATAAATTAGCTTTTGCTCAAACATCAATCTCTTCCACTCGTCCTTTACAATATCTTTTTACTGATTTATGGACTTCTCCAATCATTTCTGTTGACTCTTACAAACACTACCTCATAATCGTTGATCATTTCTCACGATACACATGGTTTTATCCTCTGAAATTAAAATCTCATGTCAAAGAAACGCTTATCAAATTCAAAGCCCTAACAGAGAATCGTTTTCAAACCAAAATTGGAACCCTCTTTTCTGATAACGGTGGAGAATTTATTGCTTTACGGGAATTTCTCTCATCCTCGGGAATCAGTCACCTAACCTCTCCCCCTCATACTCCAGAACATAACGGTCTCTCCGAAAGACGACACCGTCATATAGTTGAAACCGGCCTATCTCTTCTTCATCATGCCAAAATCTCAAACACCTACTGGTCATATGCTCTCTCAACAGCTGTTTATCTAATAAATCGTATGCCCACACCTGTCCTCTCCTCACCATATCATATCCTCTTTCAGACCCAACCGAACTACCATAAACTCAAAATCTTCGGGTGCCAATGCTTCCCATGGCTCCGACCTTATCGCACTCATAAACTCGAAACCCGATCCAGCCTGTGTGTATTCTTAGGGTACTCACTCACACAAAGCGCCTTTCTCTGCTTAGAACCAAAAACAAACCGCCTCTATGTCTCCCGTCATGTTCAATTCGATGAACAGACATTTCCATTCCAAACCTTAACCAAATCCCCATCTCCCACATTAACCGTGCTAGAACCAGACACCGCTATCCCTACCGCCTCTCCTCAAGTCACACCACTCGTATGGTCATCACCTCCGACACCTCCGAGCTCAGATCTTCCACCCCCGGACTCAACTCACTCTGCGTCTGCTCCACCCTCTCACTCCACTGAGGCTCCATCTTCATCCGCTGCTCATACACCTCACTCTGAGGCTCCTTCGTCCCCAACCGATCAAACACCTCTCTCTGAGGCTCCTTCGTCCCCAACCGATCATACACCTCCCTCTGAGGTTCCTTCGTCCCAAACCGGTCATACACCTCAATCCACCGAGGCTCCTTCGTCCCCATCCGGTCATACACCTCAATCCGCCGAGGCTCCTTCGTCCCCTGCCGCCAACACCACATCCGCCCCACCGGTGCCAACTCAGTCGCCGGTACTCGCCACAACCCAACAATCAACGCCACTCCTCACTTACCATCGAAAACGACACACACCAACTGTCGTTTCTCCCTCTATCACCAACACAGGCCCAACAGGCTCTTACCACAGCCCACCATCATCATTCCACACAAACAACAACCTTCCCGTCTCAACTTACAGCTCACCAAGACAACTGTCTTCCCATCGCTATTCCACACCCGATGACCACCAGATCACGAACTGGTGTTATCAAACCAAACCCCAAGTATGCATATGCTGCCACTCTCTCTCAACTTGAACCTCGAACCCTCATTCAAGCTCTTGCTGATGAAAAATGGAGAAGCGCTCTGTCTGACGAATTTGGTGCTCAAATACGTAATCTCACGTGGTCTCTCGTCCCACCATCTCCGACTCAGAATATCGTTGACACCAAGTGGATTTTTCGGCTCAAACATCATCCTGATGGCACGATTGACAAACACAAGGCTCGCCTTGTGGCCAAAGGCTACAACCAGCGGAAAGGAATCGACTACAACGAAACATTTAGTCATGTTATCAAGTCCACCACAATCCGTGTTGTCCTTGACACAGCCATCCGCTGCTCCTGGCCAATAAAACAATTGGATGTCAATAACGCCTTTCTCCAAGGGAACCTAACCGAAGAAGTCTACATTCGCCAACCACAAGGATTTGTTGATGTCAACCGTCCCAACCACGTCTGTCGTCTTCACAAACCCTCTACAGTCTCAAACAGGCTCCCCGCGCCTGGTACCAGGAACTCAGAACCTTTCTTCTCACCCTTGGCTTTGTCAACTCTGTTGCTGACGCCTCTCTCTTTGTCCTTCATCGTGGCCACGCCCTCATCTATCTACTTGTCTACGTCGATGACATACTTGTCACCGGCAATGATAACAATTTGCTACAACACACTTTAGACTCTCTGGCAACTCGCTTTTCCATCAAAGATCCCGAAGACCTCCACTACTTTCTTGGGATCGAAGCCATTCGCACATCAACCGGTCTTCATCTCACGCAACGCCGCTACATACTCGACCTCCTTACGCGCTGCAACATGCTCCATGCAAAACCATCTGCAACCCCGATGGCTCTCTCTCCAAAACTCACGCTTCACACTGGTACCAAACTCTCTGACCCCACTGAATTTCGTACCATTGTTGGAAGCCTCCAATATCTAGCATTCACTCGCCCTGATATCTCATATGCTGTCAATCGTTTGTCTCAATTCATGCACCAACCCACCAATGACCATTGGACTGCAGCCAAACGCCTTCTTCGGTATCTCGCTGGCACTGCTTCACATGACATCTTCTTTCATAAAAGAAACTCAAGCTCTATTCACGCCTACTCTGACGCAGACTGGGCAGGTGACTCAGACGATTATATCTCAACCAATTCTCACATTGTATACATTGGAAAGAATCCTGTCTCCTGGTCATCCAAAAAGCAAAAGGGAATAGCAAGATCCTCCACCGAAGCAGAATATCGCTCTGTCGCCAACACATCCGCCGAAATCAGACGGCTATGTTCTGTACTTGGCGAGCTCAAAATCAAGGTGTCCTCAACACTAGTCATCTACTGCGACAACGTAGGAGCAACATACCTCTCCGCGAATCCGGTCTTCCACTCTCGCATGAAACATTTGCCCCTCGATTATCATTTCATCCGCAATCAAGTCTCCGCAGGCACTCTAAGAGTCGCTCACGTCTCCACGAAAGACCAACTCGCAGATGCTCTTACCAAACCACTCTCCCGGGCTCCGTTCACCACTCTGACTTCCAAGATTGGAGTGCCAAAGCCCCTCCATCTTAAGGGAGCGTATTAAGGCATGAGATCATATCAGATCATCTCATATATGTAAAGTGTATATCCTACATTAAGTTCACAGCCCTAGAGTCTCTCCATCTATCGTGTATATAATCTCTTGTACAAGCTTAATGTAAATCATCCATTTGAGAATACAAACTCCATACTCCATACCCTACAAATGGTATGAACTATGAAGTCTTGGTATCATTTACGTACTAAGGAAGGAAACAATTTGTGATTTTGGAGGAAATTTGAGAAGTGTAATGGGTTCTCTTATTGATTAGCCAATAGATTTATTCATACAAAGTCCTTGAATTGTTAGTTGGTAGATAGTTACATGAAAGCCAGTTCTTACAAAACGAAAAACCATAATCAAACAAAATACAAAGAAGCAATTCACACCCACCACTTTTTTTTTCTTTTTTCTTTTGAGGAAGTAGCAAAATACAAGTAGCAAAGCACAAAAAAAAAAAAAAAAAAAAGAAACAAGAGAAAAAAGCCAATGACCATTTTTTTCTTTTCAGGCTTTTAGTTGTTTTTCTTCTTTAAAAAAAATAAAAAAGAGAAAAAATGAAAGAAAAAATCAAGAATATCAAAGAGAAGGAAAGTAGATTAAAAATAAAATTAAAGATAAGTAAACAATGAAAATTGAAAAAAAAAATTTAATATCTAGGTTTATGTTTGATAAATTTTGGAAAAAAACATTAGAAATATAGTAATTTCTCTCAGATTTATTGATTAGCGAATAGGTTTATTTATACAGACATAATTTATCAAACAAAATTTTTATGTAAGTAAATCTATCTATTTATCAAGAGTTCTTCTCCCTTTTGTATTTATCATTTAGTAGTTTGAATTTTTGTTAAAGGAAAACAATAGGTTAAATTTAATTATACTTTCTATATTTTCTCATTTTTAATTTTTTAAGTTATTAATGTAAACTAGGATAATTCAAGATTCGGCATGAAAATTTATGGATATGAGATTGGAAAAATATTTTAAAAACTTAAAACTAATTCTCTAAAATAATCTAATAAGACAGAGGACACAAAAATTAGATAACAGGAGTAAATCAAACATTTCTCTTAGTTAATATATCTTCTCAAACTCTTAATAATTTAGATACAAATTTAACTTTATAACATATATTTCAGATAATTTAAAAAAAATAACAAAAATTCGAAAAAATCGAAAATTTAAAGAAATTTCATATATAATTTTAATTTATTTAATACTTAAACAGATCATGATATCCTATTTTTATATACGGTTTTTTACTATCTTTTCCTTACATTTTTTTATACTGTTTGAATAAAATAGATGGTTCAAAAAAAAATTATTTTAAATAGGATTAGGAACTAGAGTAAAAATTCATGACAAAAGAGAAAGGAAACATGAATCCTTCTCGAAATGTCCAGCTAGGACCAAATGTGTGATGATTTAGTAGTTCAAAATGGATTGGTTTTCTTGTGTTCCTAGTTCAAACCTCTATTGATATGCAGTATTATTTTCAAATGATAACTCTGGATATTAAGAAAGATTATGAAGGGAAAAACCCAGACTCCCACAATCTTTAAAAAAAAAAAAAAAAGCCTAGATAAGGGACGAACAAAATATTTGAATTTTAGTTAAAACCAATGAACTAACAGACGTTTCTTTTATTTTCCTACAAGGACCGACCACTGTTCCTTAGCCACGCAAAGTGACGACATTGATGCTACTCCGCGTGTCCGATACTCACTCGACCTTGCTTTACTTACGTAACCAACTCTTTCTTTTGTCTCCTTCATAAGATATTTTTTTCACATTTTAACATTTTCCTTAAATTCTCAACATCTTTTCTCTTCCCTCTTTTTCATCGAAAATTCAGCTATAATGGAGACAAACAAAGTAGACTAGACGAAGTTAATATAACTTTCACATTAATTAAAAAAAAAAATCAACGTAATTATAAAAAGCGCCGTCGCCGTTAACGGAGTCACCAACTCTTTGAAGCTAGATCAGCTCCATCCAATCAAACGTATTAGCCACACCGTACACCTTACCGTACCTGAGCATAACCCAAGAATCGCAGACAAACATATTTTCCCACTTACATAGAAAACAAATCAGAAAAAAATAAAATTAGGAAAGAAGCAGATTTGTGCTTGCTTCTGCTTCTCTAGAGAGCCTCTCTTTGCATGCATTTCATCATCTTCTTTCATTTCTTAAGCAAAGTTCAAAACTTTCTCTCTGGGTTTTGTTCAAATTAGCTGGAATCAGTTGAAATGTTGACCCTTTTTCTGTTTCTCGCTCAAGCAAAACCCTAAATTAGTATAGTCTCGATTCTACTCAAAGTTCGCACCTTTATAGTTTACTGAAGCTCTTGGTGCTTTGGAGAAGATTAGATTGGTGTGAACTAAGGTGAGATGCTGCTTATTAGATTCTCTTCCTATGATTGTGGGCCATTTCTTTCGTTTTCCTGGGAAAATCTACTTCAGGAATAGAGAATTTGATGTTGTTTAACCTTCTTTGAGCTAGTTTTTTCAATGTTTTGAATCGGAATTGATGTATCTTTGTAGTGAGGAAATGTTATGGATCTTGGCTAATTTGATTTTGGTTTGTGGGTATCTTTAAAGGTCCTATTTTTATTTATTTAGGTTGAGAGTGCTTAGCTGTTGTTTATATATAAAGTATGCATCTTTGAGCTTACTTAATGCATTTTGTTCAGTGAGAGTTGTCTTGCGGTTATGTAGATTGTGGCTGAAGACTGTATAGCTAACGTTTTGTTTATTTGCTTCTTTGCTAGGCTTAGAGAATGATAATAGCGAAACAATACCGTTGTATTCACTCGGCGACTTGTCATTGCACGAAAGGACATCTTAGCGAGGAAGTATTGTTCCTTATTGTTCAGCATCTGAACTGGAACCCTAATGTAATCGCGACTCTATCTTGCGTGTGTAAATGGTTTGATGATCTCGCTAAGCGGATACTGTGGAAAGAGTTCTGCAGAGCCAGAGCGCCGAAGATGATGAGTGACCTTCAGTCTAGTGGTAGCCACAGTGTTGATGGTAGTTGGAGAGCACTTGGGAAGCTTTTGATTTACTGCTCAGGTTCGAGTAAAGGTGGACTCTTTAACGATGTTCAGAGGCCTGGCCATTTTGTTCACAGAACACGTTTCTCTAGAACATCGGGAAGGAGCTTCCTTCCTCATCAATGCCGAACTGATGACATTCTGTATGTCTCTGATCCTTGTGAACATTTGGACCAAGGAGGAGAAGATGGTGATTTGGGATTCTTCCGTGGGATTTTCAAATCGTTTTCAATGTCGAAAGTGAGGAAGTTGCTTATTAGGAAAGGGACATCGTTTCATCCCACAGAAGTTTGTCCTTATTGCAAAGCGAAGCTGTGGAGTATGCTTCAGGCGAGAATGATACCACAGAGTGCTAGCTGTAGATTGGGGGCTTATGAAGATAGCATTGAGTATTATGTTTGCCTCAATGGACATATGCTCGGAGTTTGTACTCTCTTACCTTTGTCTGATTCTGATGGAGCATCCGAGGTTCAGTGACTATACAGGTTCTCGATATTGCTTTTGTCTTTGCAGGAATATGCTTGAAGCTGTGGTTAAGTGTTATGATGTAATCTCTGTTTCTTTCTGCTGCTGAATTGTTGTTGCTGCTGAAGTGTACCATAAGCTGAAGTTGTGAAAGGTTCGACATAGAGAGATAGCAATTTCAGATGATCATTGTTGTGTAAACCATTTGTTGTCACAGTGCATGTACATGTATGAACAACATTTATTTCTGCTAAATTTATGATCATTGACCGAAATAAATCTAGGAACTCTTTGTTGGTTCTCTTCTTTGCATCTTGTTTACATAACTTATAGCATTTCGCTAACAAAAATAATAGAGAACATATGATTATGCTATGATGAATTACTTCTGATCTCGATTGTGCTATGACCCGGTTTCTTTCTCAATCCAACATCATCCATCATGTTTCTCACCTTCTCCATATCTTTCCATCGTCCCAAAGCAGCATAGATATTCGCCAGCAACACGTAATTTCCTGTGTTCTCTGGTTCTAGCTCGAATAGCTTGTTTGCTGCAATTTCTCCAAGCTGGACATTCTCATGTGTGACACATGCAGCGAGCAATGCACCCCAAACAGTTGAGGTCGGTTCGAAAGGAATTGTTGTAATGAGATTGTAAGCTTCGCTTAACCGACCTGCTCGACCAAGAAGATCAACAATGCAAGTGTAATGGTTTGATCGAGCTATCGTCTTATGATGCTCGAGCATAAACTTGAATACTGTTAAGCCTTCTTCAACCAGACCAGAATGGCTGCAAGCGTTTAAGACAGAAGTAAATGTGATTTCGTTTGGCGTCACACCAGACCGAACCATTTCCATGAAAATTTGCAACGCGTTATGACCATCTCCGTGCATCCCGTAGCCAGAAATTAACGCACCCCACAGAACTATATCTTTGCTCTTGTGTTTCTCCTGGATCCCATTGAATATCTTATGGGCAGATTCTAAAGTTCCACACTTTGAATAAACATGAACCAGCCCTGTAGCAGCATCGAGGCTTGACATAAACCCGGTTTTGGTCAGAAAGCAATGAATATCCGTTGTTTGCCGCAAATCTGCCAAAGCTGCATATGCTGGAAGGAGACTGTTTAATGTGGCAATGTTGGGTTCTACATCTTCCCGTCGCATCTGTTTGAAGAGATCCAACGCGTCCCTCACAAGCTCATTCTGTACACAGCCGGCGATAATCGCACTCCAAGGACCGGTCTGGTTTTTTGAAGCCCCCGAAAAGACTTTGAAGCAGAGCTCCACGCGATTGCATTTAGCATACATACTGATCAAAGATGTTTCTACGATGACATCGGAGTAAACCTTTTGCCTTATCGCCCAACCATGTAAACATTTACCATCATTCAGCTCCAAAGCATCACCACAAGCTGAAACAAGAGAGGCTATAGTCACAGCATTAGGTCTTACGCCTTCAAACTGCATCAACCTACACAACTCCAAAGCGCTTTTCACGTCCCCGTCTTCTGTATATCCATTAATCATACAAGTCCATGTGATCACATCTCTACGTTCCATCCTATCAAAGACAAATCTCGCCTCGTCCATGCGACCACATTTCAGATACATGTTCACCAACGCATTCTTCACCTCTATCTTATCACCTAACCGCTTCTCTTCCACCAATTTATGAACATTCCTTCCCATTTCCAAATCCTTCAAGTGACCACAAACAGGCAACATGGAAACAATCGTAGCGTGATCAGGATCAACACCTTCATTTACCATCCGATCAAATGTCATCAAAGCATCATTCATGTAACCGTTCCTATAATACCCACTAATCATCGTGTTCCACGAGATCACATCACGGTTCTTCATCACATCAAACACTTTCCTCGCCATCACAACCCTCCCAAAGCTCATATACATCGCAAGCAACGCGTTCTGCACATACTTATCCGTACCAAACCAGCTTCTCAAGATCCTCCCATGAACAACTAACCCTAAATTTACAGACTTTAACTCTCCAGCAGCCTTTGCAACAAAAGGGTATGTGTAACCATCAGGACAACACTTAGTTCCATCACTAACCATCTTAACGAACGTGTCAATAGCATCTTGATACAACCCATCACGCACGTACATTCTGATGACAATGTTATACGAAAGCAAAGAGCTTTGAGGCATATCCTCGAACAGCTTGCGTGCATAACCAATGTGACCGCATAGAGCGTAAGTGACGGAGAGGGTCGAGAGAATGTGGTCGGAAACTCGGCCGCCGGTGATGACGTGGCAGTGTAAAGCCTTGGTTTTGGCGATTGATTGAGTAGCTGCATACTGATTCAACAGAGATTGGTACTGCTTAACACTTAGTGCGTGTTTGGCTCTGCGCAAAACCTCACTCATTTGAAATTTAAACTAGAGAATATATTAGGTCGGAGATTTATTAAAGAAGCGACAAAGCGGACTAGAATGCGTGACGGTTTGTAACTTAACATTAGAACTGCGTGCCGTTGTAGTCTTCTTCATTTATAATTAAAGGTCTCTATTTAGAAAGAATTGCAAAACAGACATTGAAAATAATCAAAACTTTCATAATTAACCCATCAAAGTTTAATTACAAACTTATTTTCTTTGCAATTTGCGACAATACACAATATTTGCGAGTTTTAAAATAATTTGATTTTCTTTGCAATTTTCTTAGGTCGTGGGTTATTTTACAAACATTGGTTACTTTGAGGGTTGTTCTGCAATTTTCTCTAAAACCCACTAGTCAAAGCACTTTCTCAAGCTTCCGATATCTCTCTCTCTCTCTCAGACTCCTTCCTCCGGAGAATCGATGGCGTCTCACCACCACCACGACGGTGGCTGCCACCGTCTTCACCACCATAACCACCGTGAGAGCATTCCTCATATCCCCCCACCTTACTACGCCACGTCATCACCCTGTTTCTGTGCAGATTCTAGTCCTTGTTGTACACAATCCTCCCCGCCGACTCTAGATCATCTTCTTCGTCTCATCGCTTCTTACCTCCAAAACCAACAACAAACTCAATGTTCCTGCGAAACTCCGTCTCCGACACTCAACGTCGTGAAACGACAGAGTTTCGTTAACCAGCAGCAGCAACATCAGGAGAAGCAGAAGAAGAACGTTCACCGAGAATACGACAACCTTCTCCGCAAAATCGACGATCTTGACGTGTCGCTAAGTCGATTCTCGGCTCGTCGCGGTTCTTACTATACGTTGAAGGACTCGGCGGCGCGTGTGATACAAACCCATTTCAGGTCTTACCTGGTTCGCAGATCCGTATCGCTCAGGCAACTAAAGGAGCTAGCTTTGATCAAATCGAGCTTCTTATCATTGAAATCTTCGGTTTCTGGCAAAACCCATTTCCCTTTCGAAGCTGTTTCTCGAGAAGCTACAGATTTGCTTCTGCAATTGGATTCCATTCAGGTAAATATGAAGATCCAGTTCTGAATCCTTCTAAGCTTTGTTTCTTGATTTTTAATTCAGTTTTTGTCACACTCTCAGGGTAGGGTTGATTCAATGATACGAGATGGGAAACGAGTATTGTGTAGAGAGTTGGTGAGGTTCTTACACTATATTGATGATTGTGCTGTGAAAAGGCGTAATCTTGTATCTAAATCTGTGAAAGATGTGAGCTTTAGAGTCAAGCGTCATGTAGGAGATGGAAGCACTGAGAAATCGAAGAAACAGATAAGAAGAATCTATGTTAGTTCCAGTGGCGACGAGGAGGACATTGCTGAGCTAGAAGAGTTTCACTTCATGAGTGAAGATGGTCAAGAGATCCCTATTGTTTCTGTTGAAAAAAGCAGAAAGCTTGGAGCTTCCAAGTCTAGAGTTGAAGACAACAAAGTGAAGACACCGGTTACTAAGACGGTGAAGATTAGCAAGAGTAGAAATGTCTATGAGTTAACTTCGAGTGCAGAGGATGATGATTCATTTGATGGTGGAAAGGAAATCATGATGATGTCTCGTGGTGATAGAAGCGGAGTTGTCATAAATGGCAGTGGAGGAAAAACAAAAGTGGTGAAAAATGTGAGCTTTGATGAGAATGGGAATGTGTATAAGGTTTATGGAGATACGCCAGAGGCAAGTGTAAGTGAGGGAGATGAGAGTTCGACAAGCGGATCAAACAATGAAAATGGAGATGGTTACAATGAGGTTGAGGATATCAAATATGTGCCTAAGGAGAATGAAGGTTTTGAAGAAGATGAAGAGGAAGAAGAAGAAGCTCACTCTGAGGAGGAAGAAGAGTCTTCTTCACAGAGCAGTAAAGAGGAAGCACAAGTTATCGGAAATGTCAGCCACATGGGAAGAGATGAACACAAGCGGGAGGTCCAGCTTCGGAAAGGAACTTCAATGTTCTCTCCTCCATTGCCACTAAAAATGGAACCTTGAGCTGACTCATGACAACGATGGTTTCTATTGGTTATGACTTGTGTCTACGAAAGAAGATAACTTTTATGTTGTGGAAAGTGTAACATAACCATGTGTAGGTTTCAGATTTGTCTGGAGAGATTTGTGAGGATTTCTTCTTGGTTTGTTCCTTTAGTCTTCTGTATTCTTGATGCCATTGTCATCTTGGAGCTTTTTCTATTCTTTAGCGTGTCGGTTTCGTAGATCAGCTTGCTTAGGTAGGTCAATTTGTAGACTGTAACATTCTGTGTTTTGGTACCTCTCCTTGAAGAGCTTCCACAAGAATCTTCTGCGTCTTATGATGCTTTTGTTTCTGGCATTGTTTTTGTATTTGTATATATACTTCTTGTTCATATGGTCTCCTATGAGATGCAAATTCATAGCAAACTATTCAGATTATATATCAGAATCACGGGTCAAGAAGAGTCTAGATCGAACCAAAGCAATTATATCAAAAGTTACATAGTACTGATCTACCAACAACAATCACCACTCTTTTCCACACATTATAAGAGATTTTACTATACAGTAATTTCCTGAAGAATGCAATCGGGTCATCGTCATAATCATCATCGATCAAATTGCTGTTCAGCTCGTCGAGAAGTGGTTTATATATCAACCTGAGGAATTCTACCACCAGCTTGGACAATCTGTTGCTCAAGCTGCAACAAACAATACAAGAATTATTCATGAATCCGAACAAGAACTTGTCTGTCCTTTCACAACTTCTCATAAGCTTTTTTCACTCACATTGAACAAATCTTGAAGCTTTGCCTTAAATGACTTATACTCAATATCCACCTGCTGCAAACATCTCACACACCTGAAACAGAGATTGTTCCCCAAATGAGTCTTAACAATGAGATCACAGAAGCAGAAACTTGAGATCGGAAGTTAGCTCACCCTTCAAAGTTCTGAGAGTCGCAACACTCTTTGAAGGTAACACAAAGACCTTTGACCTTCTTGGCACCAACACTACATAGAAACAAGAAAGATCTTAACTAAGACTAAGTCCGAGATTAGTAACAAAAGACTGAGATTACAGATTCAGTGAGACAATGTAACATTACCTTGAGCTACTACCTTTGAGTTGATGAACACTAGAACCTACCAGCTTGAAATCTACATTTCCTTTCTGATCTCTGAATATATATATCAACAACTATTAACCATCCACGCTTTTTGATGATACAAGACGAAGAAAAGTAGAAGAAACTTACAGATCTCTGGCCATGTTACCGATAAGCTTCTCACAGTCTTCAAAGAACAGAGAAACAACCTCAGCCACAAAATCAGGGCTACATTCATCTTGCAGCGTTTTCAACTCAGTGAACTGATCATCCAGAAATCCCTTCACAAACCGAAACAACGAATCTCAGAAACAAACCCTTCTCATAAATACTCAAAACCAATTCTTTAAATCCCCTAATTTCCAAATCCAAGCTTCAGTAAGAACCCTAAAAGTTATAGAGAATCATACTTAAAAAGGAGACACCTTTGAAAATGGAGACAATAACCCGTTTCACAGAAACTGAACCAATTCTTTAAATCCCCATATTTCCAAATACAAGCTTCATCAAGAACCCTAACAACTGTAGAGGATCATCGCTAAAAAGGAGACACCTTTGGAAAAGGAGACAATAACCCATTTCACAGAAACTGAAACCAATTCTTTAAATCCCAAATTTCCAAATACAAGCTTCATCAAGAACACCTAACAACTGTTGATGATCATCGCTAAAAAAGGAGACACCTTTGAAACTTATCCACAAGTTCTAAGTGTTCTTCACCAAAAGATCATTCATTTTTATATGCAAATGGTAAAATTTATAAAATGAGCTGCAAATTTGCGGGGAAAATCGAACCTGGTGAAAGAGAGAAATGGTGTAATCACGAATTTGTCTCTGTAACTGAGCAACGAGAGTGTCCATGGCTACTCGTGAAGAAGAAACAGAGAGAAGGAGATTTGAAGTTTGATATAGAGAAAAAAAAGGAGTATTTTTTTCTCTGAATTATCGGACTTGAAACGCCAATCCCAATAGAGAAATACTAAAAACTTTTTCCACAAAGGGAGAGAAGAATAATAATTAGTTGTAAAAAAAACTAAAAAAGACAACTTTGAGAAAGTGAGAAAGATTGATTTCGGCCATGAAAAACGGAATCTCATTCATGATTGATACATTCATTCTATGCGTTTTTCAAAGCTTTAGAATCGTTAGGTGTGGTTTCTGTGATCTCAAACCACCGACATCAAGAATCTCTCACGCTGGAAGATTCTCTCTATAGAGAGAGAGACAATCGAGACGAGTTCTTTTGAGTCTATCTTCATCTAAAGCATTATTACTGAGTCCACAACACTCAAGAACATATGTTTGACTCTCTCGACCAAGAATCACAAAATATAAGATCAAAGTCATGTGTCAAGATAATTAGTTATGAGCCTATGTTCATCTAAAGCATTATTACTGTGTGGATAAGCTCAAGAACATCTGTTTGATTCTCTGGACCAAGAATCAAAAAATGATATATGAAAATAGATGCAGCCTTGAACCTTCCACAGTTTTAAAAAACAGAGAAAAATTATTACATAAAATTTGATATCTTAGTAATAATAGGATTGTTTCATGTCGCTTAGATTTCATACATGTAAAAAACATTTCTAGATAAATTAAAAATCATTTTTATATTGATTTAGAAAAGAAAAACTGAAGCCAAATATAATTGAAAAAGTAAACTTACAAATAGAAATATGAGAACCAGTATGTGAAATTTTAAAATAATATATGATTATCCAAACATTAAATTATAAATCTAATTATAATTGGAAAGTAAAATTAAATATTTGGAGATGTGTGATAAATTTTAATTAAAAATAAATAATAAAAGAAAAAGAAGAATGAAAGCTAAAATTATGTGTTACTCTATTAAGTTTTTCTATTGACTAGATAATTTATATTAATGTTTTCAATCCTATTTCTTTTATTTATATTGGTGATTTCATTTGTTTTTTTTTTTACTTTTTTGTTTTTAATTTTTTTTATGAAGTATTAAACTATTACATGTGCATATATGTAGAATTTAATCGAGTTTATTATCAAACAAATTGCTAGAAATACAATTTTGGAGGTGTAACTTTGTATAACTACACCACATAGAAAAAATTACAAATTATCATAATTTTTAATGGGTAAATGACTATTATACATTTACTAACATACACTGACATCTCTCCAATTATATCAACATTTCTTCGATAATTTGTAAAGCAATTCATGTCAACATCTCTTCAACAATCTGAAATTAGGTGCAGAAAATAGTTGGACAAATATTGGAAATTTGTTGTGAAATCCAGCTCTTTGACAATTCCGATGAAATAGCATGATTATATGAAGAGTTTCAGTAATATATTGATCTGAAATTAAAAATCTTCGTGATTTGATTGAACTTTAGATTTGAGATCTAATTTGTCAAATCATCGTTTAATTTGATTAATTTTGAATTTGAATATAAATAAGTTCTTATGTAGTTCAGTTTGTTTTTTAAAATATTTATTTGGTGATGGTGGAGATGTTGCATAAAAGATGGTGATTTGTGAGGAACATTTGATTCTGTTTTTTTTTAATAATATATTTTAAAAGCTTTATAAATATATGATAAATCTAATGCATAAAGATGAAAATTTGGATATATTTTAGTCTTTTGGTTGATTTTTCCATGTTTTATGTTTTAGAGGTTTGATTGTATAATCTTATTATTTACATATGAATTTATGTTTTAAATTTGATTCAACTTGAAAAAGTTGTGATTCAGAGTTTTTGTAAACTCTTATAAATGATCTATAAAATTTTATAAATAATTTATAAACTCTTATAAATTTTACATTAAGTATTAAATTATTAATTTATTTATTATATGATTTTATATGAATTATAATCTATTATAAATCTACATTTATACAATTTAAAAGATATCTTACAAAACTATACAAAATAATATATGATTAACAGGAAACTCAAATTCAGTTTTTTTAGTTCATTTATAACTGATGGTGAAAGAGAAAATTTTATTAATTCACATGAAATCGAGTTAATTATCTAATTTGAATAATTTAAGATCGACTTAAATAAATTTATAATTCTATATAAATTAATGATTTATAATCCCTTATAAATAATTTATAAATTCCACGTAAAATATTTTATGGATCATCCTTAAATTTAGTTTTAGTTTCAAAAGAACTCCTTAAATTTAGCTTTATATGATTATAAAATATATATTACAAAATTGTATAAACATAAATCTTATATTTAATTATTTTACTTGTTCATTTATAAGGGCTTATACACATTAATAAACTCTTGTAAATGTTCATCTTCAACAGTTTAAATTTAGCTTTTTGTACAAGGATTATTGGCTTCCATAATCTCATTTAAACAATCAAATTGGGCAGAGAAAATTTGTGTAAAGCATAACAAATTTGGGCTAGAGTTGATAGAGATGTGTATCAATCTGAAATTGATTAGAATTTGGAATAATAAATAAGATCTAAAGTATATGATAAGTTTTCCATGACATTTTTTATTTTATAATTTCATCATTATAATTAGGTACTTTTTTTTTAAAAAAAAGGTTAGGTTCTATAGTTGGTACATTTACTTTTATCTGATTAATTAATTTGTCTACTAGATGGTTTTTTTTTTAAAATAAAAAAAATATTGTAACAGATTATAATGAAAACTAGATTCTGGCCCGTCCTAAGGACGAGATTTGTTATTATATATTTTATAGTTTTTTTATAATTTATATTTGTAGATTTAGAAAATCAAAATTAAATCATTAATTTATTACAATATATCAATATTAATTGATAATTTTGTTAATTAATGTTAATTACAATTTTTTAAGAAAATGCATAATCGAAAATATTATGAAAAATATATATTTTTTTTATAATGATTTAAGACTTGTTTAAATGTATTAATTGTATTTACAATTTTTTTGTTAAGATTTCTAAATATATTATATATCTTAAGATTTGAAATTAAGAGAATATATTTATTGAAAGATTTTGATCGTATATATGGTTAGTATTTAGATTCCGAAAATTAAATTTAAGAATATATTTTTGGTTTTTGAAATTAGGTACCTTTATTAATAGATTTTTTTTAATATCACTAGGATCAATGACAAAAATTGTAATATAACACGGTACAAAATGTTTTTTTCTATAATGTTTCCTATTTTAATAGTATAGATTATAATTCAGTGAATTCAGAACTGTGATTTTAATTATAATGTAATATTCAAAAAAATAAAAAAGTACACTCTACCACGTCGCGCCATGCATATATACATATACTTTCCTATAAATAGGATTCATATCGTCACTCCAAAGATATAAACAGTTTCTCATTCTCTACAATTCCCTTAGAGAGTAATTGCAGTCCGTAGCGTTAACGTATGAACGGCGGCGATCCCTTCTCGTTGTCGAGAATGCCCCCTGTACGTGGTTTTCCGAATCGCCGTTTTGCCGCCGCAAGAGAACCCATCGAAGAAGAGAATCCGGCGGCTCCTCCTTGGCGAAGAGGAGCCAATCTTACTGCAGATAATCAATCTTTAATCAACTCATGTCGCTCCGCCGCCTTGACTCCTCAAGAATGGAGGACGTGTTTGCCAACGCTGTTCAGGTTGATGACTAGCAGCGGAGAAGAAGGTATGGCTCAGTTTCTCGAGGTGGTCTCAGCGTTAGAGGAGAACGGTCTTCCGAGCATGGCCTCGTTGCTGACGTCAAACTCCATTTGGTTCTTGGAGACCGCAAGAAACAAGAACGGCTCATTCCGCCTTCATATGCTCCTCGGAATATCAGACGACGCGGACGCCTTCTTCTTCGCCGCTATCTTGGGCCGCTTCTTCGACTTCATGACCGACGAGGACGCGTCCAACGTTGCCATTCAGGGGATGCAAGTTTTCAAAGAGGCGAAGCGAAAGGCCATGCACCCTCTAATTGTCTTCCACATGTTTCGCCTGGCTTGTGACCGACGCGGCTACGTCGCGCTCAAGAAAATCATCACCAACTTGGGCCATGGTTTCTTGAGAGACGAGCTCGTGGACAAAGTGGCGTCCGACGCTCTCTCCTTAAGCTACAATGCTTTTGGGAACAACGTGGTTCAACACGTGGTTGAACTGCATGACTTAAGTACCACGCTTAAAGTTGCGGATAACCTCGATGGTCATTTCATTAACCTCTCGCTTACGAAGAGTGGAAGCTACGTCGTGGAGTTTCTTTTGAGGACGAAGGAGTGCTGGCAGAGCTTTTGGGGTGCGATGAACGCAGGTTGGTGATGGTGGCGAGTAGTGAGTACGGGAATTACGTGGTGGGAAAGGCACTGAAAATCATGCAGAAGGAGATTAGGTCTCGGCCATATCGGTTTTGGGGTTTGGTATGTCTCCTGGACGCACCATTGCAACATTCTTGGACTCGATTAATTAATAGTAGCCTTTGTCTCAAACTAGTTAATGCCTCCTTCTTTTGCTACGATATATGCTGAAAGTTGTTCTCAGATTTTATGGTTTCTTAACTAAACTCTTGTAATGAGATTTTTCATCAGTGATGATCAACGCACTCGTAGTCTCATCTTTCGTTTTTATTTACTGAATCTATTGTTCAACCAAACCACGTTTTCAATTAAACTCACAAATGTGTAGCTAGGAACCAAAATGTTTGTTGGTGGATACAAAATCATTCACAACAGTAAGCATGTTTAATGGTAGAACCCATTAGAGTTCTTATCTAATATTTAATTATAAAATTCATCTTAAGAAATTTTATTAAGATCATTCTGTTTTCATTGTTTTAATGGTATAATCTCTAATGAGATTCTTAAATTTTTTTTTTTTTAATAATTTTGTTTAATTGTAAATAGAGTTTATTTTTTGAATTGTTAGTAATTTAATATGATAAATCAAATTATCTTATAAAGAATTCAACAAAAGTATCTTTTAGCTACGACTATAAAAAAAATTAAATTTTAAAATGAATTTATCGAATATATAACAACAAAATTATATGTTGCATCTGTCATATGGAAATTATTTTATTTTAAGAAAAAACTGTTTTATTGAATAAAACATAAAAATATATTGTATTAATTTCTTTTTAAAAGTTAAGATTTTTTTTTAAAAACTAAAGTTAAGATTTTTTTTTTTTAAATTAAAGTTAAAAAAATAAAATAAATAAATATGGTGAATTAGACAGTGACACGTGGCTAAAAATTCCATATAAAAACCAGCTCTTAAAATTTTTAATTAAAGATCGATTCTTAATTAATTTGGTAATTTTAATTTATTTTTATCTAAAAAAAACTAAAACTTCCACCTAAGGTGATATACCATGGTGAAAATATCATCATCTTGTCTTTCTTTTTTTTTTCATTTCTTCTTTGAAGACTGTACAGTCCATAATCCTTTTCAATAATTAAATTTAACTTTTGAAAATTTAGATTTAACTAATAACATCTTTGTATTCAATTAAGTTTGAATTTGGGACTACAGGGAAACCTATTCCTTTGTCTTTTGTTTTATTAATACGTTTAAAAAAAAATGTATTCTTTAATAATTTTACGTTTTTAACATATACAGTGAAGCCAATATAAATCATATATATTCTGGAAATAATTGAGGTAAGATTTGAATTATATAGTACGCTATAAAATAAAAAAAGGAAAGATATCTCATTATTATGACAATATGAGTCATAAACCTTCAATACAAAAAAAAATGATAGTATGAATCACATTTAATTCGTGCAAACAACTACTTTGCCAAATGCACGGACTCGCATGTTCTATTCTATCCCACGTTTCAGCCATTCCTTCACTAGAATTATTCTCTCACTCTATCATATTCACACATTTTACCACAATGTCTTTTTTTCTTTTTTACTAACATAAAAAGAATTACTATTATGACGAATCCATAACATAAAAAAAATTTACCTTAAATTACGAAAAATTAGAGCTACAATCTGCAATAATTGGGTTGTAAATTCTAGAGGTTGACAAATAAGTGTAATTTATCCGGTAATGAATTAAAAGCTAAACATTCTTGCTTTCTCTAAGGAAACAACAAAAATGAAGCAAACAGTATTGAATACAAAGTCGTCTCTTTAACAAAATTTGAAACACACAATTAAAAAGAAACAAACTGTAAAATGTAAAAAAAAAAAAAAAAACACTCTCATGACTTCATAATCAAACTCTTGAGACTAAAAATTATATTGAAAATGAAACAAAAAGCACAAACAATAAAGGAAGAAACAAAGATGATTATTTATTACCTCTTTCTCCTCATTCAGACAAAAGCAGGCATGTCCTTAAGCCATGCATCAAGTGGCTTACCAATGGAGTAAACAATGAAACCAATCTCTCTCAACTTGTCAACGTTCAAAACGTTTCTTCCGTCGAAGATAAACGCAGGTTTCTGCATATTGTCGAAGATCTTTTGGTAATCCAACGACTTGAACTCATCCCACTCGGTCAAAACGCAAACCGCGTGTGCGTCTTTGGTAGCTTCATACGCGTCCCAAGTCACACTCACTTGTTTCACAGTCGTTGGGCTCATTGGCTGCAAGTGAAGAGGATGGTCCCAGTCGAACTTTTTCATCGAAAGGTCTCTCTGAATCTGCTCTTCAGTGACTTGAGGATCGTAAATGCTGATCTGTGCTTTGTCTCCTAACAAGCCTTTGCACACGTCAATCGCTGGCGTTTCCCTCGTGTCGCCAGTGTCTTTCTTGAACGCGAATCCAAGAATCGCGACTTTCTTGTTGGAGACAGTGTTGAACATGGAGGAGACGATTCTGTTCACGAACCGGTTCTTTTGGTAGTCGTTGATCTTGATCACTTGTTTCCAGTATTCGGCAACTTCTGGAAGTCCGTTGCACTGACAGATGTAGACGAGGTTCAGAATGTCTTTCTGGAAACAAGAGCCTCCGAATCCGACACTTGCGTTCAAGAACTTGGGTCCGATTCTTGAGTCGGTACCAACGGCGTAAGACACTTGAGTGACATCAGCACCGGTGGATTCACACAGAGCCGACATGGCGTTGACTGATGAGATCCTCTGAGCTAAGAAGGCGTTTGCAGCTAGCTTGGAAAGCTCAGCGGACCAGAGATTGGTTGTGATGATCTGGTTTTCAGGAACCCAGTTCGCATAAACCTCCTTAAGGGTCTGCACAGCTTTGAAACCTTCAGGTGTTTCTCGCCCTCCGATGAGAACACGGTCAGGGTTGAAAAGATCAGTGATTGCAGTTCCTTCAGCAAGAAACTCAGGGTTCGAAAGGATCTGGAACTTGATTCCTTTACTGTTATGCATCAAGATCTTCTCGATTGCTTCAGCTGTTTTCACCGGCACAGTCGATTTCTCAACGACGATCTTGTCAGAGATGGATACATCAGCGATCATACGAGCAGCACTCTCCCAGTAAGTGAGATCCGCGGCTTTACCAGCTCCAAGACCAGTCGTTTTTGTCGGTGTGTTCACAGAGACAAAGACGATATCAGCTTCCCTCACGTGTTTCTCAACATCGGTACTGAAGAAGAGGTTCTTGCCTCTACACTGCTTAACAATGTCTTCAAGACCTGGCTCGTAGATAGGAAGCTGGTCACTGTTCCATGCGTTGATACGTGGAACAGAGATGTCAACAACAGCTACTTCAATGTGTGGACATTTGAGTGCAATCACCGCCATTGTTGGACCACCAACATATCCAGCTCCAATACAACAGATCTTCACCATGTTTTCAAAAAACTCTCTCTGCAAAAATCAAAACTCTCCAATTCAATTACAAATCTGAAAAAAAGAGCAATAGATCTTCTCCATTTCTTGATCTCTCTACAAAGTTCGAGTTAAGATCCACATGTGTTTTCAAAATCAAAGCCAGAAACGGATCAGATCTGGACTTAATACGCAAACAAAGAGATCACTCACGATTCGATCTGAAACAAAAACAACTCGGATCTAAACACAATCTAGCTCGATTTGGAAAATCTGTACACAGAGAACAAGGACGATTGAGAAAATGAACGAAGGATCTAAACATTCAAGCATCTTCTAAACAGAATCTCAAACGCAGAAAGATCCGATCTCTAAGATCTGAGAGATATCTAACCGACGATTCAGAGGTTGAGAGATCAGCTCAGAAACAAGTAGAGTTTCGCGAGGAAACGAAATGAACAATGCAGCTAAAAATTTCGTACGGAATCGGTAGAAATGAGAGAAGAGAGATCGGCATTTACCTTCGAAGAAGATTAGCAGCGGAGAAATTGTTCGAGAAGGAAGTTTCAACGAGAAGAGGAGGAAGATGACGAAGAAGAGAGGTGATGCAATTTATAGGAGACGTATTTCCGATTTTGCCCTTTGACATCCCACCTTATGGTGGGAGTAAAGAATCCAATCACACGCAAGGGTATAACGGAGAATACGTTGGAAGTATTATCGAAAATGACGAGAATGCCCCTGTTGAAGATAGTAGCCCATGTTTATTTTTATTTTCTGTGGTTTAATATATCGCCATCATGCAGTCTGCACGACGAGTTCACTAGGAACTCAATTTTTGTCTTTTTTTTTTTTTTGGTCAAGATGAAAACTTTCATTTCAATAGTTTGAAGTAATTTTTTTAAGAGTAACCTAAAAATAATTAATCTTTCAAAATATTACTTTAAACTATGGAAAATCAATAGAACTTTCACATACTTCCAACATATATGTAGGCTTAAACTTAAATAAATTTATTTATACGGATTATATTTAATTATTCTATTATGATAATATTATTTTTTTTCAAATTTTAATCCAATTATTTTAAAATTATTTTCCATTTCCTTATATTATTGAGAAATTTGATTGTATAACCATAAAAAAAATTATAATGTAGAAAGTAACCATAACAAATCTTTGGCTATGATATTTTATGTAATATGTGTAATATTGACCAACTTACCCTTATAATGTGCGTCTGAGCAAATAGTGGATATATCATTTTTTTTCCTCTTTTCCCTTTTACTTTTTTCTCTCTCTCCCTATTTCTCTCACGGTATGTTTTTCTATTTTTTCATCATCCATAAATTTCTTTTTCTTTTAATTTCTTTTTGAACCCAGAAATTTCTTCAACCCAAAAAGTTGAGATGGAAAGAGTTATGATCCACCGGCGGTGAAGTATGATAGTTGGGTGGAGTTAAAGAGGTAGAAGATAAACAGTTGTTGTATATAATATACTATTTATGTTGTATGATGTAGATATGATAATTGAGTCTATACTATATATTAGTCATTCCATATTATTCCATGTGCCCGTTTCTGTATATATTACAGAATTGATGATGTATATGATGGATACAGTAGTTGGTACTATACTATATAAGTAAAAAATTATTGACACTTGAAGGTACTACACCATATGCACGTAAAGAGAATAGACATATACGTAGGCATTCTCTTTCTCGACGTAGTGGTCAACATCTTTTTTACTTAACACATCTGCCTGAATCTGGCGGTCAAAAGACACCTCAACATTCACACGTTCAACGTCAATAACCTGCTATATGTTGAGGTATCTTGTGACCGCCAAGTTCAAGCAAATGTGTTAGTTGAGAAGGATGTTGACCACCACGTTGAAAATTATTGACACTTGAACGTATATTTTCATATAGATTTCACAGAATAGTATAGAAAAAAATATAAAATGTTATATACTATACTATAATAGCCTATAAAATATTTGGGTTTGAGTTTAGTATTTATAATTTAAGGTTTAGGATTTAGGATTTAGGGTTTAGTATTCAAGGTCTAAGGTTTAAAGTTTTGGGTTTGAGTTTGTGTTTAGTATTTAGGGTTTAAGGATTTACTATATAGAATTTCTATTCTATATTATGTATGTTTATATAGAATCACTATTTGGTGATTAGTAATTAGTAATACTATTCACCAAATTAATAAATTTTTATTTGTTTTTTTAAAACTATATCGTGTTAGATGCAGAAAAAAATTATGTTTTTTAATAAGAGTGGAAACTTGAATCAATCACTAATGTAAGATTAATGTGATGCAAAAAATCAAATGGGGCATAAATGGTTTGTGATACATTATTCTCCACCCACACGCACCTAAGACTAATGTGGTCCACTTTTGGGCCAAAGTTTTCACTCTCATACGTCACTTTATTACATGGTTAGTTTTTTAATTTTATGTCTCAATATGTATATACAGCTAATTCACCCTAAATTATTCTAGAGAATAATTATTCTGAAATTAAATAAATAAATAATTAAAAAAATATTGTAAAAATCATTGAAAACCAAAAGAGTTTTGTACAAAATAAAAATTATTGTTTAATCAGTTAGTACAAAGTTTTTTTGCCAAAAAAAATGAAAAACCAAACCACCTAGGATTTCAAATATGAAAAAAAGAATGAAATTAAAAGGAGTCACAAATAGTACCGTTGATTATGGTTCAATTTTTGTTTGTTTGTTTTTTTTTTTTTGCATTAGATCATTGTTGCCTTTGGTTGTCTTTTAGCTAGGATAGAGTAACAAATGGCATGGTCGGTTATCGTGAAAATAGTCTCTGGAAGAGATGATACACCACAATGAAACTTTTTTTTTCCTATTAAAAATTATAGTCTGATCCACAAGTCTTCTAATTAGGAGATGATGGTTTAGGGTTTGCGGAGATTAATCAGGAAGAGATTCTAGTCCAAAAGTGGAATAAGATAGCCTCTAAAGAGCCAAATTCTTAACTCACTGACCAATAATCACACTTTAGAACTATTACAACGTCTTCCAAATCAAGAAATGATGTTTTCCTTTATATTGTATACATTCTAAGATATAAAGAAAGATTTTCCAAATGTGGAATGATCCATCCAGTAATTTTTCGCAAATGTTTTATGAGCATGCTTTTTTTACTCGTGAGACAGAACAATATTCAGTAGAATATGTATAATTTTTTAAATCATTGGTAGATTTTCCTCAAGCCACTTCCATATAAATGTTAACTCAATTATCTATCTTTTATCTAAAAAATGAGTTTGATCATCGGTGAAAATATGCCCAAACTTCTGACACATATGCAAAATTCTACATATTCATATGTTTATTTTCACCCAAAAAATGGCTTTTAAAACATACTTTGAATCGATAATAGACACAAAAAATGTTAGAAATCAATGAAAAACTCCTTTTACCATGCAACACACAATCTTTTTATTTTTTTTGATCCAATCGTTCAGTAATCTAAATGCAGATACCCATATATTGGCTACGATAACGATTACTGATTTAAGAAGGTGAAGCCTACTACATAAGATAGGTATCTAGCTGTCCATGAGCTCATACACATTCAGATATATACATTCTATTAGAGGATTATAGTCTGTTGAAGTCATTTTCTTAGTCAACAAAGGGAGCCCCAAATATCTCAAATGAATCTTTCCTTCACTGAATTTTAATTGTAATGTGATTTCCTAGTGTTGTGTCTCTGATACTTCAGCTATGTAGAGTGTAGATTTTTCAATAATAATCTTTACATCGAATCTTGTTCTGAACTCATCAAATATCTGTATAGTTGCGTCAATCGATATGTGTTGGCCATCAACAAACACCATAATGTCATCAGGAAAACATAGATGTGTTATTTGAAATCATTTCGGTCTTCGATTTGGTTTCACATCAAATTTTTATATGTCCATTTTAACATAAATTTTCGAATCAAACTAAAGTCAATCAAAATAATCAAATCTAGAACATTGTGTTTTACAGAAAAGACAAATCAAAATAGCCTTAGAAAAAAATGAAAATAATATGTTGTAAAACAGTTTAGTCCCAGACCAATTAAGGACCGGACGGGTTTGGTTTTTGGGGTCTTGCTCTTTCTCTCTACAGCATTCTCCTGGCTGCAACCGGCACTTACATCATTCCCTTCAACAGCATTCACCTCGCTGCAATTGGCACCTACATCACTCGGTATAACAACATTCACCTCGCTGCAACTGCCACCTATATCATTCGGTGCAACAGCATCTTCCTGCAGATACCATGCATATATATGATCAAAACAAGGCTCAAAGCTATGATAGACACACTACAAAAGATCATAGTTTCGTACCGGTTTCATCTTCTTCTTATAAAGGTAGTTTTCAGAACCCTCTTTTGTAAGAAACTCGGAGACACAACATCCAGTTTTCCTAGCTTTGGGTGCTAATATCCCAGTAGGTCTCTTACCTTCTTTCTTCCTGAAAAAGAAACACAAATTTACAAAATGAGCCCTAAAACACACACACACACACACACATACACACATATATATATATATATGTATGTATGTATATAGTCATTTTTGTAAAAACTCAATGTAATGGATGATTTTGACTTACATGCAGATGCTACAATTGCAGATTCCTCTGCATTTGGGACAAACCCAATCAACTTTTGAAGCAACCTCCGATGCGACCTCTCCGTACCTATAAATTCGAGCAAGAACCATATAATAAAACAATCACTAGAGCTTACACAATTTTCATAACACAAAGACACAAATCTCAAAACATCAAACCAAAAACCATATAATAAAACAATCACTAAAGCTTACACATTTTTCATTACACAAAGACACAAATCTCAAAACATCAGCTCAAACCTGTTCGACAGGCACTTAGGACATATCTTCACAGCACATGTCTTGCTTCCCTTCTGCATCACACAAGATCCAACAGCATCGGGTCTCTTCTGACGACACTGCAACACAAAGAACATTGTTTCAAACAATAATGACTCAAATATCAAATTCGATACCAACATGCAAGCAACCATGAATTCACCCAATTTCCGATCAATACATATATCAACATTTTTTCACGATTAAGGTTTAATCAAGTTATTACGAAACCTAAAGGAACATAAAATCCCCAAATTCAAAAAGTCAATCTAAAGTCTCTCAGTTGGAGACTCCTATTGAAGAGTGTTTGACCAAAACAAAACAAAAAAAACCTTAATAGCATAAGTGTTCACTGGAAGCCTCAAAAACATCAAATTCAGCACCATGATATATAGATCGGATAGATCTCATGGTGATTTTCAAACCATGATCGGATCAATCTCATGGTGATTTTTAAATAAAATAGTCAGATCAAAATGAACCTGGTGACAAAAATAAAGCTTTGAGAACTTGTGGGGCATCATCAACGATCAGGTTCACATCAACAATGGGGTTCATAGTTTCATCCGCCATAGCCTCGACAAAAACATACAAAGACAAAATGAAAGCAAAAATCTGAGGTTTTTTTTTTGTTTTGTTTTGTTTTTTTTTGTTTTGTTTTTTTTTTTTGCACCACAAACTAAACAGATGTTAATAGGAAAGATTGGTTTGTATGTGTCACAGATTTTAGATAAGGAGAATCTGAAAACTATAGATTTATTTCCTTTACACATAGCTACCAGACACTTTTGGAAATCGAGTAATGGTGGATTTAGGGTCTGATTCAACTTTATGTTTTTTCATGGGTGACTCATCACATTTAATCTTTAATTATGTATCTAAAAGCATATATCTGTTACTAAACTCTGTCAATCCTTTAATCAAATTGTTATTATAAATATTATTATTATTGTTAGTATTAATAATATTTTTATTTTTACTATTGTTATTATTATCATCGTCATCATCATCATCATCATCATCATCATCATCATCATTACTATTTTTATCATAAATATTATTATTATTATTATTGCTATTGATTTTTTTAGGTATCTAAAAAGGAGATAATAATTTATAAGTTAGAATTTAAAAATATGTAATTATTTGATGATCTAATGCGATGCAACTTAACGGGGTTTTTATATTATTTGAATTTTATTAATTTTGATTTTTTCTTATAAAAATATATGTTTGATTTTTTTTTTTATTGAGTATACACACTATGTTACCATAATAAAAAATAAGGATCCAAAATCAGAATTTGAATATGTAATCATATGATACGATCATCTAATGCACACCAACTTGATAGCTATTTCACTCATTCAAATTCTCATTAGTTTGATTTGTTTATATTTTTTAAATATATGTGTTATTTTACTATTAAATATCATTTTTTAAGTATCAAGATAAAAAAATATACATTCAAGAGTTTTGAGAAAACATAATTATATACATATAAGCATTATACATCCAAGAGTCAGAACTGGAGAAAATATAATTATATGATGCAATCATATTTGATGATCAAATGCCCATCAACTTAGCAATTTAGTTTTCTATATAATTTAAAGGTCCGTTGATTTTTTTTATCTATATATATATATATTAATTTCAGTATAATTCTATTATTACATATCTACAATTTTAAGTATCAAAACATCAAACGTAACCGCCAGCTCCAACTCGTTCATAAAACTGATGAATCATGATGCATAATCTGGTCATCCAATGGTGCATATTAAGGGAGAAATTTTAAGATACATCCAATAACTCAACCCACAAGTCAAATCTGTCATCTCTTTGCTTGGAAGCACAGAACCCTGTGTAGAAATCTGATTACCTTTTGGGAGCTTAACTTCACAAGTATAGACTGACAAGAATCATGCTTGACTATTACAATAGTTGGGTCCTTCCAAATGATGATATGACCATTCTCATTAGAATCATGATTCGAGGTAAACTTTCAACCTAAACCAAGAATGTACATTAACTAGTTCAAACTTAAATCATTTATATATGATTTTAACACGGCTAAAAAAAAGTAGCTGTTGACTATTTAACGGTTGAGAAAAAGACTGCTATTTAGCCATATCATTAATAACACAGACATTCCAAAAACAAATTGAATCTTGCAAGCATATTAATCTTAGATATTATAGAAGTTTGGTCCTTTCAAAGGTATATTAGATTCCCATGAGAGTTAAGACATATAATTCATGTGTATCTTGATATGGAGATCAGAAACATTTGGATATTTAAGTAATACCTAAGTACTTAAGAGGTTGATTGGTTCAACAGGTAACACCTCAGACAGTGTGTTTGTAGGTGGTATTAGTTGTTAACATTTCACAAGAATTATAAACAAAAACGTTTTTTACTGTTTCATATTATTACAAATTTCTCAAAATTTAAACTTTTTCTTAATCATTTGTAGTTGCAGAACATGTTGAATAAATATGTAAAAATATAAAAAATTTATTAAAAGATAAAATTTAATCAAAATCAGGATATATATAAAAAATTTAAAAACTTTGATACAATGTAATATAATTAATGTTCAATAATCATCTATCATAATTTTATATTTGTAAAATTAAAATTTATTGATAAATGTTTTCTTAATCACTAACATACAAAAATTTAAAAAACTAAAAAAAAATTAATATTAATCACCACAAAAGAAAAACTTCTTTCACTGAAACTATAACTTTCATCCAAATTTAAAATAAAATAAAAAATAAACATAATTATTATACACATAATTTTTCATTATTAACTATATCAAATCAATACTTTTATATTGTATTATAATAACTTTTTTTTTTTGTTAAAATGAAAACTTTCATTTCAATAGTTTGAAGTAATTTTTTTGAAGATTAACCTAAAAATGATTAATCTTTCAAAATATTACTTTAAACTACGAAAAATTAACAGAACTTACATATACTTCCAACATATTTTTTGGCTTAAACTTGAATAAATTTATTTATAAGGATCATATTTAATTATTATATTATGATAATATTAATTTTTCAAATCTTAATCCAATTCTTTTAAACTTTTTTTTCCATTTCCTTAAATTATTCTAGAGAATAATTATTCTGAAATTAAATAAATAAATAATTTTGTAAAAAATAATGTAAAAATCATTGAAAACCAGAAGAGTTTTGTACAGAATAAAAATTATTGTTTAATCAGTTAGTACGAGTTTTTTTTTTTTTTTTGCCAAAAAAAGATGAAAAGCAAAATGACCTAGAATTTCAAACATGAAAAAAGAGAATGAAATTAAAAAGAGTCACAAATGGCACTGTTGATTATGGTCAATTTTTTTTTGCATTAGATCATTGTTGCCTTTGGTTGTCTTTTAGCTAGGATAGAGTAACAAATGGCATAGTCGGTTATGGCGAAAATCGTCTCTGGAAGAGATGATACACCACAATGAAACTTTTTTTTGTTTTCCTATTGAAAATTATACTCTGATCCTCAAGTCTTCTAATTAGGAGAACGTTGAAAACCAGCTTTATCATCTTAGATGTGATTGCTTAGGTATCAAAATTATACTCTGATCCTCAAATCTTCTAATGAAACTTTTTTTTGTTTTCCTATTGAAAATTGCAAAATTGTAACAAAATTGAGTTAACGTTGTCAGGAATTAATCAAAATTTGTTATAATCAAAATTGAGTTATACAAATGGCATAGTCGTTTAAGGTTTGCGGGATTAATCAGGAAGAGATTCCAGTCCAAAAGTGGAATAAGATAGCCTCTTAAGAGCCAAATTCTTAACTCACTGACTAATAATCACACCTTAGAACTATTACGATGTCTTCCAAATCAAGAAATGATATTTTCCTTTATATTGTATACATTCTAAGATATAAAGAAAGATTTTCCAAATGTGGAATGATCGATTCAGTAATTTTTCGCAAATATTTTATGAGTATGCTTTTTTTACTCGTGAAACAGAACAATATTCAGTAGAATATGTATAATTTTTTAGATCATCGGTAGATTGTACTCAAAGCACTTCCATATAAAGGTTAACCCAATTATCTATCTTTTATCCAAAAAAATGAGTTTGTTCATCCGTGAAAAAATGCCTTAACTTCTAACACATATGCAAAATCCTACAAATTCATATGTTTATTTTCACCAAAAATGACTCTTTTACTTCCAAAACAACAAAAAACTTCAAAAAAATTCTGATAAAAGAATAAAATACTTTTAAAGCATACTTTGAATCGATAATAGACAAAAAAAAATGTTAGAAATCAGTGAAAAACTCATTTTACCATGCAACACACAATCTTTTTTTTTTATGCAGTCCTTCAGTAATCTAAATGCAGTACCCATATATTGGCTATGCTGACGATTACTAATTTAAGAAGGTGAAACCTACTACATAAGATAGGTATCTAGCTGTCCATGAGCTCATACACATTCAGATATATACTTTCTATTATTAGAGGATTATAATCTGCTGAAGTCATTCTCTTAGTCAACAAAGGGAGCCTCAAATATCTCAAATGAATCTTTCCTTCACTGAATTTGAATTATGATGTGATTTCCTAGTGTTGTGTCTCTGATACTTCAGCCATGTAAAGTGTAGATTTTTCAATAATAATCTTTACATTGAATCTTGTTCTGAACTCATCAAATATCTGTATAGTTGTGACAATCGATATGTGTTGGCCATCAACAAACACCATTACGTCATCAGGAAAACATAGATGTGTTAGTTGAAATCATTTCGGTATATGATTTGCTTTCACATCAAACTTTCATATGTCCATTTTAACATAAATTTTCGAATCAAACTAAAGTCAATCAAAATAATCAAATCTAGAACGTTGTGTTTTAGAGAAAAGATAAATCAAAATAGCGTTAGAAAAAAAAATGTTGTAAAAAAGTTTAGTCCCAGACCAATTAAGGACTAGACAAAGCGATTTATTAGGGTTGGAGAATCTAAGCATGCATAGAAGCCACAAAATCACATTCCTTAGTGTCAGCAACATCACATAAATTCAATTAAATCACGGAAACATTGGGAAACCTATAATTTCTCAACCTATATTTACGAACATTTTCATCAATAATCAGAATTAAGAAAATTTAGTCAAGGAAGGATAAAATCATGAAGCTCTTACAAAAAAAAATATATGCACAAGTTTTGGTGATGGTAATGGTTATATGGGTCGTGCCCATGAGTTACGGTCATGGTGACGACGCTCCCGTGACAGATGGTCAACCCGGCCCACCCACGAGTGATGGAGTCAACATGCCAGTGCCTGGTGAGGTACCAAACCCACTCACGAGTGATGGAGCCAACGTACCAGTGCCTGGTGATGTACCCAACCCACCCAAAGGTGGCCACGGGACGGACACACCTGATTCTGGTTGGCTTGAAGCACGTGCCACATTTTACGGTGACATCAATGGTGGAGAAACTCAACGTAAGTATAATTTCTATAATCTCAAAGAACTCTAAAATGTGAAAAAAATAAAACCGTACTGTTGTATGCATTAGCTAACATGAAAACATTAAATGAGACTCAATCTTTGGCTCGAAAAAGGGAGAGGGAGGAATAGATCTTTTACGACTACACTAATTTTTTAAAACACTGGTTTTTGTATTTATGCCTATTTATAAAACTCTGCAGCATAAAACTTGGGCAACTTCATTCGTTCTAACAAAGTATTTCATGAATAAAATAGCAAAAACAATTGTAAAAGGAGAAAATAGATATGGGATTCTCATATAAGAAACTTAACAATAAAATTTGAGATACCCTAATGATATTAGTCAATTTATGATTGGTTCAAATTTATTTTAAATTATAAATTGAAATATATAATTAGGATATATTAAAATTACTAATATTATATTTGTGCGATACCCAAGAGAGTATTTTAACTAATGTTGATGCTCTAAATATGTTAATGCAGTTTGGGTTTGCATTACAATTAACAAAACAAAACTAGACAAGTAATTGAAAAAACAATAGCAAAAATACAGGGCAGATCCTGAAAATTCTAAACCCAGAAGAATTTTTTTTTTTTTGGCTCATTATCTATCAATTTTTTTTAAAAAAATATGAACAATATAAAAATTACTTTATAAAACTCCCACAACCTGGATATACTTTCACATGTGAAATTTGCCAACATAGCTAAATAATACTTTTGTATAGCTATTGGCTCTTAATATTAATCACTCATAACCGACTCCAAACCCATGTTTTATTCGTTTATATTTAGGTTCCGTTCAAAACACATATCAAACAAACAAACTAAAGATATAGTCTTTAAAAACTAATTATACAAACTCACTTTTTTCATTTTATAATTGATAGAGGGAGCTTGTGGATATGGTAATTTACAAAAACAAGGCTACGGTCTAGCCACAGCAGCACTAAGCACGACACTATTCAACAACGGCTATTCTTGTGGGGCTTGTTACGAGATCAAGTGTTCGAACAGCCCACAGTGGTGTTTGCCCGGATCCATCAAGATCACAGCTACAAACTTCTGTCCTCCAGATCACAGCAAGACACAAGACGTTTGGTGCAACCCACCACAGAAACACTTTGATCTCTCCCAACCAATGTTCCTCAAAATCGCTAAGTACAAAGCCGGGGTTGTCCCGGTTAGATACAGACGTGTTCCTTGCACGAAGACCGGAGGTGTCAAGTTTGAAATCAAGGGAAACCCTCATTTCTTAATGATCTTGCCGTATAATGTAGGAGGAGCCGGAGATATTAAGGCCATGTGCGTTAAGGGAACCAAGACCGACTGGATCACGATGAAGAAGAATTGGGGACAGATTTGGACCACTGGTGTTGTTTTGACAGGACAATGTTTATCGTTTAGGATCACTACAAGTGATGGATGTACGAAAGATTTTATGGACGTGACACCGCCGACATGGGGATGTAACGGACAGAGTTTTGATGGAAAGATTAACTTCTAGAGAAAAAACAATTTGAGTTTTGTTAGCTAAGCTAAGGCTTGCTGTTATATTAGAAGAGAGACTTGTTTGTAAATTGATTTGTTAATTTTTGTTTTTTTTCAAAAATCTTAGTTTTCATTGTTATTGGTGTAAATGTTTTTTATTCTATGTGAATCCATGGCTTAATATCTGATAGGATAAACTTTTGATATTATTTTCTTTATTAATGAGAATTAGGGTTTTACTTCCATTTTTTTGTTGTTGGAGACACACCCACTTGCAAATGATAACTGAACTTTAAGACAAACAAGGACTTTGTTGTTTCTCACACATTGAAGCAAAATTTTTGGTTGTTCGTTAAACGACTTCAGTTTCCAGAAAATAAGACCATTATAATCCACTTTGACCGAGTTATTTACTTACGAGGGAAAAGCCAAACCGGTTGTTTTGCTAACTACACCATAGAAATGGCAGGTTTAACTTTCAGCCGCAATATTTTGGCGTACTAATGACTCATGTTATCCAGGCAATACATTCAATCCCAACCGTTCTAGTTCGGTTCCTTCATTGTGGTCGTGAAAAGTCAATGGTCAAAGCTGGTTTTATCAAAATTTTGCAACCTGATTTTACAAAGGGGACTTAGATTAGCTATTTGAGAGTATTTCATTTTTTTTTATAAATCCTTACATTATTGTATTTAATATTTGTACAAATTCCTTAAAATCTCATTTTATTGGATTAATCATTTGTATAAATTCTTTAAAATTTAAGCTTATTGAAAATTTGGGATTTCATCAGTAAAATCTATTAGATAGGATTTGAAGGGATTTGAAGGAATTTGAAAGAAAATTTATAGTTAAAAAGTAATGAATACAAATACCACCTCTATGATGGTATTTGAAGTTTATTTATTTATTTATTTATTTTGTTTTGTTTCAATCTCAAAAAATAAGTCAAAACTCTTGAAATGAGAAAAGATAAAAATTTATTGAAAACTAAAAATTGAATTTTTCGATATCATTTTCTCATTTTTATAAAAAAACGTTTGACAAAAAATATTTTAAAGAATCTTTCCTTCACCCAAAGGTGGCCACGGGACGGACGCACCTGATTCTGGTTGGCTTGAAGCACGTGCCACATTTTACGGTGACATCAATGGTGGAGAAACTCAACGTAAGTATAATTTCTATAATCTCAAAGAACTCTAAAATGTGAAAAAATAAAACCGTACTGTTGTATGCATTAGCTAACATGAAAACATTAAATGAGACTCAATCTTTGGCTCGAAAAAGGGAGAGGGAGGAATAGATCTTTTACGACTACACTAATTTTTTAAAACACTGGTTTTTGTATTTATGCCTATTTATAAAACTCTGCAGCATAAAACTTGGGCAACTTCATTCGTTCTAACAAAGTATCTCATGAATAAAATAGCAAAAACAATTGTAAAAGGAGAAAATAGATATGGAATTCTCATATGAGAAACTTAATAATAAAATTTGAGATACCCTAATGATATTAGTCAATTTATGATTGGTTCAAATTTATTTTAAATTATAAATTGAAATATATAATTAGGATATATTAAAATTACTAATATTATATTTGTGCGATACCCAAGAGAGTATTTTAACTAATGTTGATGCTCTAAATATGTTAATGCAGTTTGGGTTTGCATTACAATTAACAAAACAAAACTAGACAAGTAATTGAAAAAACAATAGCAAAAATACAGGGCAGATCCTGAAAATTCTAAACCCAGAAGAATTTTTTTTTTTTTGGCTCATTATTTATCAGTTTTTTTTAAAAAATGTGAACAATATAAAAAGTACTTTATAAGACTCCCACAACCTGGATATACTTTCACATGTGAAATTTACCAACAGAGCTAAATAATACTTTTGTATAGTTATTGGCTCTTAATATTAATCACTCATAACCAACTCCAAACCCATGTTTTATTGGTTTATATTTAGGTCCGGTTGAAAACACATATCAAACAAACAAACCAAAGATATAATATTTAGAAACTAATTATACAAACTCACTTTTTCATTTTATAATTGATAGAGGGAGCTTGTGGATATGGTGATTTACATAAACAAGGCTACGGTCTAGCCACAGCAGCACTAAGCACGGCACTATTCAACAACGACTATTCTTGTGGGGCTTGTTACGAGATCAAGTGTTCGAACAGCCCACAGTGGTGTTTGCCCGGATCCATCAAGATCACAGCTACAAACTTCTGTCCTCCAGATCACAGCAAGACACAAGACGTTTGGTGCAACCCACCACAGAAACACTTTGATCTCTCCCAACCAATGTTCCTCATAATCGCTAAGTACAAAGCCGGGGTTGTCCCGGTTAGATACAGACGTGTTCCTTGCACGAAGACCGGAGGTGTCAAGTTTGAAATCAAGGGAAACCGTCATTTCTTAATGATCTTGCCGTACAATGTAGAAGGAGCCGGAGATATTAAGGCCATGTGCGTCAAGGGAACCAAGACCGACTGGATCACGATGAAGAAGAATTGGGGACATATTTGGACCACTGGTGTTGTTTTGACTGGACAATGTTTATCGTTTAGGATCACTACAAGTGATGGATGTACACAAGATTTTATGGACGTGACACCGTCGACATGGGGGTGTAACGGACAGAGTTTTGATGGAAAGATTAACTTCTAGAGAAAAAACAATTTGAGTTTTGTTAGCTAAGCTAAGGCTTGCAGTTATATTAGAAGAGAGACTTGTTTGTAAATTGATTTGTTAATTTTTGTTTTTTTTGAAAAATCTTAGTTTTCATTGTTATTGGTGTAAATGTTTTTTATTCTATGTGAATCCATGGCTGAATATCTGATACGATAAACTTTTGATATTATTTTTTTTATTAATGAGAATTAGGGTTTTACTTCTATTTTTTGTGTTGTTGGAGACCACACTCACTTGCAAATGATAACTGAACTTTAAGACAAACAAGGACTTTGTTGTTTCTCACACATTGAAGCAAATTTTTTGGTTGTTCGTTGAACGACTTCAGTTTCCAGAAAATAAGACCATTATAATACAATTCGACCGAGTTATTTACTTACGAGGGAAAAGCCAAACCGGTTGTTTTGCTAACTACACCATAGAAATGGCAGGTTTAACTTTCAGCCGCAATATGTTGGCGTAGTAATGACTCATGTTATCCAGGCAATACATTCAATCCCAACCGTTCTAGTTCGGTTCCTTCATTGTGGTCGTGAAAAGTCAATGGTCAAAGCTGGTTTTATCAAAATTTTGCAACCTGATTTTACTAAGGGGACTTAGATTAGCTATTTGAGAGTATTTCAGTTTTTTTTTTATAAATCCTTACATTATTGTATTTAATATTTGTACAAATTCCTTAAAATCTCAACTTATTGGATTAATCACTTGTATAAATTCTTTAAAATTTAAGCTTACTGAAAATTTGGGATTTCATCAGTAAAATCTATTAGATAGGATTTGAAGGGATTTGAAAGAAAATTTATAGTTAAAAAGTAATAAATACAAATACCACCTCTATGATGGTATTTGAAATTTTTTTATTTATTTATTTTGTTTTGTTTCAATCTCCAAAAATAAGTCAAAACTCTTGAAATGAGAAAAGATAAAAATTTATTGAAAACTAAAAATTGAATTTTTCGATATCATTTTCTCATTTTTATAGAATAAAAAGTTTGACAAAAATATTATATATCATTTTAAATAATTTTTAAAAGTTAAAAATTCTAATTTTCTTAAAATATACTCAATTTTCAATTATTTTTACATTTTATTTGAATAAGAGATATAAACCAATTAATTTTCTTCGATTTTTTTTTTCTTTCCAAATCCCCTCAAATCACTCTAAATTTTTATAACAACAAATTTGCAGAATTTACTCAATAAAATCTATTCAAATTCTCTGAAATCTGTGATCCAATAAACCCCCTAAGTAGAAGAAATGAACCAGTTTCACATTCCAAATTATATTAACCCAAAAAAGATTATCGGTTGATAAAAATTCGAAATTACGAAAATGAAAGTATTATAGAATATGTTCACTTTCAACATTCAGAAATGTTATACAATATATATCAAACTTAACAAAAGCTCCCAAGGATCAAGATCGTCACCATAATCAAAAAAGTTTGATTAGTTTTTAAGATAAACAGAAATTACGAAACAGAGAGTTTGAGTTGTTCAGAAATGTAACTAAAACAACATATCATATCCAATGCAACTATAAGTCGCATGCCAATAGAGTTTATGAGTCACCCTTTTAACTCTTCTTATCTCTATTATGTGCTCGAAGTCGAAAGGGAAGACTCACCAGGCACAAGAACAGCCTTTCCCTCATTTTCCCTCATTTCCTTTTTTTCCTTCATTTCCTTCTTTTCCTTCTTCTTTTCGAGAAGAGTTTTCTTCCTACAAAA